>CM048839.1:65726361-66326361 GCA_026545765.1 Plantago major | reverse complement strand
AATTGGGGGAAGTACGCCTTCATGAAATTTGTGAAGAAGATACAAGGATTTGAGCCTAAAATCATTAAGGGCTTTGCTGAGCCAAAAGCCACAGTAAGCTATGGATTGAAGATATGCTACTTATTGGAGTGTCTTAGCATTGAGCTCAGAGAGACGGCAGACATTGCCAATAGTAACCTACTCTACAAATATGAGTATACAAACATGATGAAAAAGGTTACTGCATCTCAGAAAGGTTCCAAGAAACGAAAGATTGATGAGGTATCTGAGGGTTCAATCCATATCTCACTGGAAAATCAGTAAACATACCCATTGTGGATGTCGACTCTCAGATATCTGCCGCCATTGCTGATGAACTAATCAATGAAGATGAACTCATCAATGCTGCTAAGGTCACAGTAGATGAACTCATCAATGCTGCAAAAGATACAACAACTGATGAACTCATCAATGCTGCATAATGCCTTGCTGATGAACTTATCAATGCTAATAAAAGCAGTGAGAAACTTCAAACACTCTCTGCAGAAGCAGCAAGGATTGTTGATAACTCAGTCCAAGATTTCAATGAAGAATCTGAAGATGAGGGGGAAGCAATAATCCCCAAGGTTGCTGAAAGAGTAACTAGTTCAAAGGTTACTGAAGAAGCAATTGTGTCCAAGGTCACTGGACAAAACACACCATCAGAGCAAGTAACACTTCAGCACATTGAAGATTCTCTAATGAGTGGCAACATAGTGTTGGAGGATACTGCCATTGCCTCAACACTTAAAAGTCTATCTCAAACAGATCTGGATAGGCCCCATAGAGCATCACCTTCTTCATCCAGATCAGAATCACCACACCAACCACAACAGCCAATAGTGGATGCTGTTGAGATGATACTTGAGTTACAGCATGAGATACCAACATCTTTCCTTGCTGAAGAAAATCTTGTAAAAGAACAGGTTCCCCCAACTCAATGAGAGGGATGAGACTGAGGCATCTGCTCAGAATGATCAACAAGGGGAGGCATTTGAGTTGCACACTCAGGATAGGTCTGAAGTAGCTGAAACTTTAAACAAAGAAGCTGAAATGGAACAACAAGACCAAAGCATAGAAGGCTCACACGTTCTAGAGACCAATCAGCCTGGCACTGCTCAGGTAGCTGAATGGTTTAACTCTCTACTTGTGATATTTTATGTTTATAAATCTTGTTAGTTATAAAAATTTCTTTGTTACAAACTGAGAAGGAGGCTACCATAGCCTCACCACTTAAGGAACCTGAGCCTATATTACAGGTGGATAATAGTTTCTTAAGACATAACTTTTCAGATATCTATTTTACACACTTGACTAACTAAGTGTTTGTTTCTAATAGGCTCCAACTGAGAAGAAAAATGGAGAGACTGAAAAGTCTATCTCTTCAGAGAAGAATCTAGAGACTTCCAAGGTCTCAGAGAAACAAGTATCTGAACCTTCTGCAGAGAAGGTATTTCATTCAGATACCTATAATATTTAAAGATAAATCTCTGATCATTTTTGTCAAACTGACACTTTCTACTTACAGGTTCAAAAAGAAGTAGAAGTTGCTGGGGAGTTTGCCCACTCAATCCCCGCAACCAATGGAAATTGATGAGGCATCAAAGCCTTCATCACAAGAAAACCTTCCAGAGACTGCAGAAATCTCTGAAAGACAAGTATCTGTGCCTCCTACTGAGGAGGTAATTGACATCTCAGATATCTAAAATTGTCTAATGTAGTTTTCTTGCATAAATTTTCTAAGTGTTATGTTTTTAATCTCAGGTTCAAGCAGAAAGAAAGATCACTGAGGATCAGACTTCCCAATCTCCTCCTCATGTTCAGATATTTGAGGCACCTGGAACCTCAGTAGTCCAACCTTCTGAGCCTGTTGTTGTTGCACAGGTAACATAGATACTTGACTACTCTAAAACCCAGATATCTACCATAGTTTTGAAACTAATTCAGAACTATTTCTTTCAGGCTCAAAGAAGTGCCACTAAGGTCCCTGTTGATGAAAAGGACCTGCTTCCTTTCTTCAAGGAATACACTTTGCCAAAGCACCTAAAATGCTTCAAGAAATGGCAAAAGCTTCGATGCTCCAATCTATCTGAGATCATAAAGGTGACTGATCACCCCATAAAGAAAGCACGAGCCCTTGACTTGGAAAATTATGTCCATGCTATGTTCCCCACTGAACAATACTCTTTTGGAACATTAATGCATAAGGACTTCGTTAAGGAAGTGGCCAGAAAGCTTATTCAAGCTTTTAACCAAGCAGATGGTCAGACAGAATGCAGATGGAATTCAAGCCTATTTTACCCCAGACTCTACAGTTGATACCCTCTGAGCAAGAAGAAGTAAATGGGAAAATGATCACTATTCCAGAAGTGATCAATCTGGTCTCTGAACATGAAGAAGAGAAGGAGACTGATGAGAATGACTATGAAGAACCTCCTTCTGACCATCACAAGGATGAGGATGATAAGAAGGATGATGATGATGCCCCTGCACCAGGGACAGGAGGGATTGCACAAGGTAATAACACCTTAGTTGCTGAAAAGTACACTAAGAGGACATCACAAAAATCCCCTCCTCCATCTCCTTAGAAATCTACCCATCCATCTCCCCAACAAAAAGACTCTACTGAACAAGTAGTTGAGCACTCTGCGGACAACACTCAAAAAATATTGGATGCACAAGCCATAGTTGCTCAACTCAAACAAATGTTGGAGGAAGAACAACAACTAAATCTTCAATTGGAAGAAATGATAGTTGAATCTAAAGCAAAGCTCCAAAAGATTGAAGATCAAACAATCAAGGAAATGGAATCTTTTGCTGAAATGAAAGAACTCCAGCTTGCTGTTCACGCAATTGCTGAGGAATTAGATACTGAGCAAGTATCTGAAGAAAATCATGATGCTAAGGCTGCATCTTCACAACAGAAACCATCCTCCAAAGGCATGAAACCCATATCTGAGATGGTTGCCGCCTTCAGAAACCTTGATGAAGAAATGCAAGAGGATGAAGATCACTGGGCTGGTGACTCAGATGATGAAGAAGACAAGGCATTGGCAGAACACCGCAATGAACACTTAGCGGTTTCTCATTTGAAAAGGAAGCTTATTGCTCCTGAAATCTTCAACAAGCTGCTAAATGTCAACTCCAATGAATACTTCAACAGATAACAAGTACTGGCTAAATTGAAAAAGGAGTTATCTTCTCAAGATAAAATCGCCATTGCATCAGTCCCTAAAGAGATGAAGACATTCACTAAGCTCATCATTCAGAGAACAACCAGTCTGGTCGTTCCTCAGAAAGTCCTAGGCATGGTTAGGGATGATGACCAAAATTTGGCTACGAAAGCTTTTGACGAGGTAGCTATACTGCTGGAAAAGCAGACGCAATTCAAGGCCCACTGGCAGAGCTCACTCATAAGGAAACAGGTCTTATCAAACAAAATCAGGAGCTCAAGACTAATCTGGAAAAGTTGGTTGCTACTTACAACTATCTGCAAGGCAACTTTGACTCCCTTTCAGAATCTTTTGTGATTCTTTGTCAGTCAACAATGACTAAGGGGGAAGGATTTCAAGGTGATCAGAGAGGAAGGGGAAGAGGAAACAAAGGAAAAACTTAACAAACACCTCTCAAAATAAATGATCCCTCGTCCAGTCAGACTGCTCTACAGATAGTGGCCACCACTCAGCAACTTCCTGAAAAAGGAAGGACAACAAGGGCCAGGGCACAGAAACCTCCAAGGGGTACCAAGGCTCCAAGGAGAAGACATGTGATAGGGGTTGATGAGTCTTCTGAAGAAGAAGAAGAAGAAGAAGAAGAAGAAGAAGAAGAAGAAGAAGAAGAAGAAGAAGAAGAAGAAGAAGAAGGCCAAATCAAATCCCAGGGCAATGAAGAAGACTGCAAATCACCCAACTAGAGAAATCTAGAAGATGATGATGAAGGTGAGGATAAAGATGAAGCTCCTCTTCACAGAAAAAGGAAAAGGGTTGATAGCCTAACTGAGCCCTTAGCTGCGAAGCCAATAGCAGCTAAAACACCCTCTGGAAATACCAAGTCAATCCAAGATGGTTCTTCAAGCAATCCCCCAAGGGATAATTCAAGACAAAGGAGGAACAGGCTGAGAGTTGAACAAAGAAAACTTCAATTACCACTCAGGCCTGAAGAAGGCAAGATTGAGTATGTGAAGACCAACAATGACTCCTCTGTCTACAGGTGCATTAATAAGAAGAATGGCTACTGGATTCTGGAACTCAAGCACTTACTAGTAAATGAAAAATATCCAGAATCAATCCATAAACAACTCATGGCATGGAGAAAAGACAAGCCAATCTTGATTAACACGAACCACATCAAAGCCTGGTTGGATTTTGAAGTAATCAAGAGAATAGAAGCTATGAAGAAGGACCTCTCTGATGATTGTCCTTATGGAAAGCCAGATGATGTGCCCATTGCTCTATGACTACTCAGATGATATCAAAAGGATTGGGGACAGGGAATTTGCTAACTGATCCATAGATCTGCTGACTGATGACTTGAAGACTAGTAAATTAGAATGTTTACTTGGAGCTTGGTTACTCCTATTGTTCTGATTTAACTAAGTATTTTTTTTATCTTGCTGACTGAGCTGTAATGTGTTTTATTTATTAAGTTATATGTGTAACATATCTGATGAACCTACTCTCAGATATCAATCTATAAAAAGATAACTTGTCAGCAAAGATCACACCTTGTGATTTGGTTGATGTTTACTAAATGAATTGAAAAGATCATAAGAAATGATTAAATGTTAGATTGTTCTCTCTTCCAAGTTGTAATAGGTTTTAAAGATAGTCATCGTTGACTGATCAAAAAGGGGGGATATTTGTTCGGAATATCTGTTTAGTTTTTTATCAGCAACCTAATGACTTATCTTAGCTCAGAAAGGTCGTTAGTACTCTTGGTTCACTTGAACACTGTAAAAGAGTAAAATCACTAAGTATGTTAGTCTAGAAAATCTTGCATATAATGTTAGGTGTCTGAATGTAATTTTTATATCTTTGAAGAAGACCAAGAAGAAGGCATCCAGCAGGAGAGTTCAACAAATTTTGAAGATTTGAAGATTGCACAAGATTGCTGAAGACGAAGGTCAGCAGATACCTATGTCCAGATATCTTGAATAAGCAAGTGTTTTTCAATAAACAAGTTTTGCAAAAGATATCTGAGAACACAAGGTTTCTGAACAAGGAATAGTGCCCACCGATATCTACACTCAGATACGCTGGATAAAACTATGTTTCTGGGAAACAATGTCTCAACAGGTATCTGGAGATGTGAAGGTCTCTGGAAAGGGACATGCAATGCTTCAGAAAGCGTGCAAAGTTCCGTTGGCACTACAGGAAAAAAATAGTACAATGCAATAAATGCGCAGACAGATACATCTGAACAAAAGAGGAAATCTCTGAAAAGAGACAACGTCTTCTGCAGTACTATTTACAGATATCAATAGTTTGAATTTCATTAAGTCTAACGGATACTATTCAAACGCCATGATTTTCAAGTATAAATATCACCACTTAGAATGCTTGAAATACTCTAAGAACTTACACCTTGAACTTACACAGAACACACAGAACGAACTTATTCATTCAAGCATACAAGCCTTCAACCTACTTACTCATTAGCTTACAGTTGCGACTAAGCTCTTGAATTCTAAGTAGCACGAAAGTTCTAAGTGTCCTGATCCTTAACAAGCATTGCTATCTGTGAAGGAGTTGAATCAAAAGATCAAGTATCTGAGTTTCATTCTCCAGAACATTTAACATAGACTTGGGTCAGTAAAGAACATATCACCACACATTAGGAAGTGTGTTAAGTGTCCTTATCCTGAACAAGCATTGGAATCTATGAAGGAGTTGAATCAAAAGATCAAGTATCTGAGTTTCATTCTCCAGAAAATTTAACATAGACTTGGGTCAGTAAAGAACATGAAGTGTGTTAAGTGATTCTTGTTCTATAGAGTATTCCAACATAACTGAGAAATTTATTAAGACTACTTACCTGACAAACTACCTTAACCAACACCTTAAACGGCGTGGAGTACAGGAGGTACTTAGTTTGGAAAACTAAGGAATAACTCCAAGGTTACTGAGCATAGGAAGTACTTAATTGCGAAACTAAGGAATAGCTCAAAGGTTTCTGAGTACGGGAAGTACTTGGCTGAGAAAGCCGGGAATAACTCAGGGGGAACACTTGGTTGGGAACCTAGTGTAAAAGGAAATCAAGGGATAGGTTTATTGTAAGGAGAACTCAATATCTATCTTAGTGAATTTCAAGTCCTAAGAAAGGGTGAGTGGATTAGTTGAGGGATTACGCCACCCTCAGATACCACTATAAAGATCTGTGTTATTTACTCTCCGCAACTTATTACTTGCTTTATTTACCTTGCTGAGTTTTTACACACTTATATCTTGCTGAGCACGTGCACTTATCACACAAATGTCTTTCGCTCTCTGAAATTAAGTATCAGATATCTTCACAGATATCTGAGAAATTGTGTTTATCGACAAAAGTTGTAAAAGACTATTATCTGGACCAACAGGAAGCCATAAGTGACGAAATGATACATGTTATCAAGAATGGCCCTATAGTCATTCGACAGCTCAAACAAGTCATAGGAGTTTCAGATGTAAGAGACAAAGCACCAGCCGATAAGGGTGATGAAAGCAGTGGCTCCTCCACACCAGAAACTGGGAGAGTCACTGGTCGAATAGAATATGAAAATAAGCCCAGAGAGCTCTAGACATCAAAAGATGCCTAGAGACATAGGCTGGATGGACAAGCTCGTAACATCATCATACGTTCTACTCCAGAGTTCATACAGTTTAAACTGTGGGGTGCAAGAACAACTAAAGTTTCTTAGCAATTGATTGAAGAAATCTGTGTCGGCACTGAGAAAACTAAATAAACCAAGTTCGAAGTTTTGAAGCTCAAATTCCAATACATCAAACAAGGTCCTACAGAGACACTAGAAGAACTTGACTTTAGGTCCACAAGACTAATGAGTTAAATGGCTGCACTTGGAAAAAGTGGTAGATACACTAATTCTGAAAAGATTAAGACTATTGTGAGAAGTCTAAACCAAAACTGGGAACATACTCAGTATTTCTACTTCAAACAAGGAATGCCTAACATCACTCCAGTGGAACTCTTCTCACACTTGGAAACTGTCAACTATGAGACAACTCAGAGAGGACATACAGCTACTGAAAAGTCGCATAATGTTGCTCTCTTAACTCAAGGTACTTCTGAAAAGAAGGAAACCAAGGAAGTGACTGAAGAAATTCTCTTGCTGTATAACACATGAAAAGATTTGTAAGTCAAGGGATTGAAAGGAGAAAATCCAAAGAGAAGCTGAAAAAGCATCTTGGATCAAATTACCATCAGTACAAAAATATACAAAACATTTCATTTGGACAAGCCTGCATGACAATCATGAAATCTTGATGTTGCAGAAATTGGAAATGATACATGCTTTTACTGTCAGAAACCTGGACACTTCAAAATAGAGTGTCCTATGTTCAACAAACTAAAGATAGGTGACAGGAAGTAGAGAAGAAACTTCAAGAGAAGTCAGAGAGCTTTGCTCATTGAAGAATGGATAAAGATTCAAATCTAATTGGATACTCTTGACATTGAGTCAGAATCTGAAGATGAAGATTCAGATGACTCCAAGCCACCTTCACCTGAGTTATGTGGGATTACTCACGATTTGGTTGACTTTGGTCAAAAGACAAAAGAAATGTGTGGAGTTGCTGAGGAGGTCTTTCCAGATTTCTCCAACATCGAACCATGTCTAATGGCTGATGAGAACACTCCAAAGAAGAAACTAACTTGGATTTTTGACAGTGGATGTGGGAAGCACATGACAGGAGATAAAGCAAATCTGGTCAACTACAAAGTTTGCAACACTGGACCAAATATTAGATTTGTTGGAGGAGAATTAAATCCTACGTTAGGATTTGGAGATTTGAAATTGGGAGCTCTTACAATTTCAGCTGTTTTACATGTAGAGGGATTGAAATATAATCTCTTAAGTATGAGCCAGTTTGCAGATAAATGTTATTCTGTAAAGATAAAATCAAATCTCTGCAAACTAATTGACAATAAGTCAAAGCAGACAATCTTGGTTGCTAGGCGGAAAGGAGGTCTCTATGTTGCTGACTGGGCATCTGTCACAACTGAAGAATGTCTCATGGTGAGTCAATCTGGCCACACTGAAGAAAATTGGCTATGTTTTAGCGCGGTCTTGCATGCAGATGGAGAAGACCTTCTTCCTAATGTCTTCATCCGAAACCTTGTCATTGGTCGGTATCTGCCCAACCAGACCTTCGAACTCCCTCAGGAACTATACCACATCCTCATTTTGCATACCATGGTACCTGGGCATATTATGGAAGTGGTAGGCCTTGATTTCCATGTTCCTGGCACCATTGGACAGAACTATCACAGGTCTGCCAACCTTAACGTCTCCTAGTTGATAGTAATCTCTGTATTTTGCCATTCCTGAAACTCTACTATAGAAAACCTCAACCGAAATTTAGTTTCTGTTATTCCTAGAAAATTGAAAACACAGAGCAGTTCAAACAAACAAAAGCAATTATCAACTCAAAAACACCATAGTAGGAGTTAAATCCCGGCAGTGGCGCCAAATTTGATGTGCTCAAATTAGTATTTTATAAGATTCAAAGTAACTAAAGCAGTGTTGAATAAACAAGCCTTAACTACAAAATCATTCCCAAGGAGCTAACTACGCAACTATGACGTTCTGAAGTATCAAATGCAAGAGTTTGCAAGTAGCAGTTTGTAGAATGAGTTGGTTGGTGTTCATATGCTGTCACAGTTATTTGTCCACACAGATTACCGACTTCAATTCAACCAAGACATTCTTTGAATGTTTAAAGTAGTGGAATCAATCGATTGTCAGACGATTGATCCTTAACCGGATTGAGTTTGAGAATACAGATTAAGAGTATTGAAATCGGGTTCTTACGGAGTTACGAGATTAGTTTAACACAAATGAACAAACCCTAGGTTGAGATCCCAAATCGATTAATCCTACATGCTACCGCATCTATCGAAGAGTTTAGCTACTCATATCAATGGTGATAACATGGAGAAGCAAATCCAAAGAGAAAAGATTTGTGAGTCAAGAGATTGAAAGGAGAAAATCCAAAGAGAAGCTGAAAAAGCATCTAGGATCAAACTACCATCAGTACAAAAATATACAAAACAGCTCGTTGAACAAGCCTCCACAGCAATCTGTAAGTACTGATGTTGCGGAAATTGGAAATGATACATGCTTCTACTGTCAGAAACCTGGACACTTCAAAAGAGAGTGTCCTATGTTCAACAAACTAAAGATAGGTGACAGGAAGGAGAGAAGAAACTTCAAGAGAAGTTAGAGAGCTTTGCTCATTGAAGAACGGAAAAAGATTCAAATCCAATTGGATGCTCTTGACATTGAGTCAGAATCTGAAGATGAAGATTCAGATGACTCCAAGCTACCTTCACCTGAGTTATGTGGCATAACTCACGATTTGGTTGACTTTGGTCAAACGACGAAAGAAATGTGTGGAGTTGATGAGGAGGTCTTTCCAGATTTCTCCAACATCGAACCATGTCTAATGGTTTATGAAAACACTCCAAAGAAGAAACTAACTTGGATTTTTGACAGTGGATGTGGGAAGCACATGACAGGAGATAAAGCAAATCTGGTCAACTACAAGTTTGCAACACTGGACCAAATATTAGATTTGTTGGAGGAGAATTAAATCCTACGTTAGGATTTGTAGATTTGAAATAGGGAGCTCTTACAATTTCAGCTCTTTTACATGTAGAGGGATTGAAATATAATCTCTTAAGTATGAGCCAGTTTGCAGATAAATGTTATTCTGTAAAGATAAAATCAAATCTCTGCAAACTAATTGACAATGAGTCAAAGCAGACAATCTTGGTTGCTAGGCGGAAAGGAGGTCTCTATGTTGCTGACTGGGCATCTGCTACAACTGAAGAATGTCTCATGGTGAGTCAATCTAGCCACACTGAAGAAAATTGGCTATGTTTTAGCGCGGTCCTGCATGCAGATGGAGAAGACCTTCTTCCTAATGTCTTCATCCAAAACCTTGTCATTGGTCGGTATCTGCCCAACCAGACCTTCGAACTCCCTCAGGAACTATACCACATCCTCATTTGGCATACCATGGTACCTAGGCATATTATGGAAGTTGTAGGCCTTGATTTCCATTTTCCTGGCACCATTGGACAGAACTATCACAGGTCTGCCAACCTTAACCTCTCCTAGTTGATAGTAATCTCTGTTTTTTGCCATTCCTGAAACTCTACTAGTAGAAAACCTCAACCGAAATTTAGTTTCTGTTATTCCTAGAAAATCGAAAACATAGAGCAGTTCAAACAAACAAAAGCAATTATCAACTCAAAAACACCATAGTAGGAGTTAACTCCCCGGCAGTGGCGCCAAATTTGATGTGCTCAAATTAGTATTTTATAAGATTCAAAGTAACTAAAGCAGTGTTGAGTAAACAAGCCTTAACTACGAGATCATTCTCAAGGAGCTAACTACGCAACTATGACGTTCTGAAGTATCAAATGCAAGAGTTTGCAAGTAGCAGTTTGTAGAATGAGTTGGTTTCATAAATTAAACTAAGTAAACGAGAGTGAATTTGTATCAAGAGAAGAGAAATAGACACGATAGCTTTCGGATTAATCGAATCTGGGATCTAACACGGTGTTCATATGCTGTCACAGTTATTTGTCCACACAGATTACCGACTTCAATTCAACCAAGATATTCTTTGAATTTTTAAAGTAGTGGAATCAATCGATTGTCAGACGATTGATCCTTAACCGGAATGAGTTTGAGAATACAGATTAAGAGTATTGAAATCGGGTTCTTACGGAGTTACGAGATTAGTTTAACACAAATGAACAAACCCTAGGTTGAGATCCAAAATCGATTAATCCTACATGCTACCGCATCTCTTGAAGAGTTTAGCTACTCATATCAATGGTGATAACATGCACAATCACAAGCAGAATCGAATTAAGCATCATAGAAGAGATTATGAGCATAAATCAATCAATCAATCACAAAGTAGAAGAAATTGCAAGAGAAAGAGTAATTCAATTGATAATCTTACCTCGATGATCAACATCCAATGTCAACGTATGATTACAATGGTGAAATATGCAAAACCAAGGCAAGAACTAAGCTAGGGTTCTTGTTCTATTGAGAAAAGGAAAAAAAACGAAGAAAGAAGAAGTGTGTTTTTCTCCGTTAAAAATTAGATAAAATACTCGCAGAAACCGGTTCTGCAGCGTTGGTCGCGACCTGCGGTCTTCTTGGATTGAATTCACCGCTGGTCGCGACTTGCGGCTTCCTGGTAGGCAATTCACCGCTGGTCGCGACCAGGGTAGTTTGGGTCGCGACCAGTGGCCTTTTCATGCAAATCTTGGAATTCTGAGTATTTCTGAGTGGAGTATTTAGCTTCTTCTCGAACACAACCTTCAAAGGGATCGTTTCTTCCTCCAAAACATCCCAAAATACATGAAAACCTGAGGAACACAACTAAACCACAAAACGCACAAGATACGCTAAAACAAACAAATAAGGACAAACGAAAGACAATAAAACGATCGAAATGAGAGCCTAAAATACGGGCTCATCAAGATCATCAAGGGCCTTGCTGAGCAAAAAGCCACAGTGAGCTTTGGACTAAAGATATGCTTCTTGCTGGAGAAGCTTGGCATTGAGCTCAGAGAGAAGGCTGACATAGCCAATAGTAACCTTCCCTACAAATATGAGTATACAAACATGATGAAAAAGGTTACTGCGTCTCAGAAAGGTTCCATGAAATGAAAGACTGATGAAGTATCTGAGGGATCAGTTATGACCAAAAAGCCCAGAACTTCAAGGAAGAAGTCCGCTGTCAAGACAGAAGAGGCTCGCATTGTGGATGTTGACTCTCAGATATCTGACCCCACTGCTGATGAACTCATCAATGTTGCTGAGTGCCTTGCTGATGAACTTATCAATGCTGATAAAAGCAGTGAGAGACTTCAAACACTCGCTTTAGAAGTAGCAGGGATTGTTGATAATTCAGTCCCAGATTTCGATGAGGAATCTAAAGATGAGGGGGAACTAAAAATCCCAATGTTTCTAAGAGAGAAACAAGTGTAGAGGTTTCTGAAAAAGCACCCACACTAAAGGTTGCTGAAGAAGCAACTTTGTCCAAAGTCACTGGACAAAACACACCATCAGAGTAAGTAACACTTAAGCATATTGAAGATGCTCTGATGAGTGGTAAATTAGTGTTGGAGGATACTGCCAATGCCTCAACACTTAAAAGTTTATCTCAGGCAAATCTGGATAGACCTTATACTGCATCACCTTCACCATCCGGATCAAGATCACCACAACAACCATAACAGCCACAAGTGAATGTTGAAATGGTACTTGAGTTACAGCATGAGATTCCAGCATTTTTCAATGCTGAAGAAATTCCTGCAAGAAAGCAGGTTCCCCAACACAACGAGAGGGATCAAGCTGAGACCTCCACTCAGAATGATCAAACAGGGGAGGCAACTAAGTCCCAAACTCAGGATAGGTCCGAAGTACCTCAAACTTCAATCAAAGAAGTGGTCCAAGAACAACAAGACCAGCACATGGAAACTTCACAAGTTCCAGAGACCAGTCAGCCTGACAAAGCTTTGGCTGGATTAGAAACATAAGAACAAGAGGAAGTTAGAAAGCTTGCCTTAGAGATTGGGAAAGAGTCTCCCACAGCCACACCTCTTAAGGAATCTGAGCCTGTGCTACAGGTGATAAAGAGTTCCTTAAGATATTACTTTTTCAGATATATGTTTATACACTTGACTAATTAAGTGAATGTTTCAATTAGGCTCCAACTGAGAAGAATAATGATGAGGCTGAGAAGCCTAGCTCATGAGAGAATCAACCATAGATTCACAAAGTCTCTCAGGAACAAGATTCTGAGCCTTCTACTGAGAAGGTATATATCTCAGACATATATACTTCCCACACTGATACTCTAATCATTCTTCTAAAATGCTTAACACTTTCTACTTGTATGCTAAAAAAGTAGTAGAAGTTGCTGGGGATATGCCACCTCAATCCCCACAACCAATGAAAATTGATGAGGTGATGTGCTCAAATTGATACTTGGAAACAAGTAGCAAGCAGTTGTTTTAGAATAAATGAAGCTAACCACGAGGTCATTTGCTAAGGAATAAATTCAGCTATCGCAACGAATGAAAACAAACAGTTACTTGTGAAACAATGTTGATTTGTTTGAGTTGAGTACTTCTAATAACTAGAAAACAGAAATTAGCAATGTAGTTGTTTGTAAGAATGAGGTAGTAGGAACACAATAGTTACGATCAAGCAATGCTAATTCTCTCTAGGGATACGTTAATACTGTCACACGGTCGGGGTACAGAAAACTATCAATTCAACATTTAACAAACGAGTTTCAAGATATATAAACTAGAGTAATCGTGGGTCGTCAATCCACGATCCTTAACCAAACGTTTTAGAGAATCTTTGAACGAGAGTATTGAATTGAAGGGTTTTACGAAGATCATTGAACGAGCCTAACCTGTATGAACGATTTCAAACCCTAGAAGCGAATACGCAAGGCTATCACGCAAATACCATGTTCGGAGTGATTTAGCTACTCATAATCGAAGCAAGGATGAAAGAATAAAAGATATTGCTCATGATTAACATAAACAGAATGATAATCGCATGCAAGCTCAAACAATTCGAGAAACTAAATATGAATGGATTAAATAAGATAAAACAATAGAGATTTACCACAGTAATCAGGGATTCGATATCAATCCTTCGATAAATAGTCAAAATCAAGCTCCAAATAGTTATCAATGTCCAAGTATGAATGTAGGTTTTGATGTAGGGCAAAAGTGTGTTTTACAACAGACTGAATATCTAATATAAAACGTCTGAAAAACTAAGTCTGGATGAATTAGGAAACAAGCCGCAGAAAAATGGCAAAAAGAAGAAACTGGCGTCGCCAGTTTGGCGATAAGCCAACAGAAAGTTGCTGGCGGATGCCAGTTATCAAACAGGATTACGCCACCTTTAGATACCACTATAATTTGCTGTATTATTTACTTACTGCATTTACCTTGCTTTATTCATCATGTTAAGTATTTACACACTTTTACTCTTCTCAGCACGTGCACTTATCACAGATAGTCTTCCACTCTCTGAAATTAAGTATCAGAAATCTTCACAGATATCTGAGAAACTGTGTTTATCGACAAAAGTTTTAAAAGACTATTCACCCTCCCCCCCCCCCCCCTCTAATCTTTTACTTTACCGTTATCTGGACGAACATTTTCACCCGGAGAGGACCTCACCACGGTGAGCACTGCCTTGATGTGTTCCAACCCACTTTCTGGCGGTTTTTTCCCACTACTTTGAGTTTTAGATTGCTTGGTCTTATAAATAGACCACTTGTATTAGTCATTAGGACATATCTTTACATTCTCCTACTTTCATACTTTCAATTCCAAGCATTGTAAACACTTAGACATTTCAATCTCTCTTTTAATTCGAAGAAGCTTTCATCGATCTTTCTGACGATCGCAGAGGCCATTAGGCGCCCAGGTATTCAATAGTACGGGTTAGGCGGTTGCTTTTAATAACTTGTATTGTGACATATTGTTATCTGATCGTTCAACGCATGCTTGTATCGTTGTGAACATGCATCAGTCTTTACCTCTAATTAGTATATATCCGGATGAGGGCATAGCTAGTGACTAGATTTTTGCCATAACTCATACGTACTTATAATCTGTATCTAGTTCGATTTTGCAATAGCAAAGTTGTTGGATTCGCGGGCAGTGTACCATTAGTTATATCGCGTCACCACTTTTGAAAGATCGCTTACTTCGTTTTAATTGTAGAAATTGCATGATATAGGTATTGCCTTGTCTTGTAATTGCGGTTTGTTGTAGGGTTTTAAAGTATCACTTTACCCACACTATCTGTTTACAACTCACACCTTCAGCCTACACCTTAGAACTAGCCTAATCAATTCCTCGAGAGAACGACCCTGTGGTTTAAGCCTTGTTGTACAACGACAACCGCTTTACTAATTGTGTTATTTTACAAGTATTAATTTTGAGCATATCAGAAGGCTTTTCATCGACATAGTTTTTCTTTGATCTAGTGATCCCTTCAGCACCAGATGGTGCATCATCATCCTCATCATTCTTGGAATTATCTTTCTTTTCAGAAAACTTAGGAGACTTGGGCATCTTTATGCCGTTTTCATCCGTCTCCTCATCAGAGTCTAAATTGATGATATCATCAATTCTAATTGTCTTGCTGTCCACCGCCTCTAGCTCAGCAGGAGCAGATGCAAACGTTGGTGGGAGTTGGGATCAGTAGCAATCTTGAACCTTGTAGCTCGACTATATGACTTAAAGTTTCTGATCAACTTGTGTTCAACATGTTCTACAAATCTTTTATCCACTAAGGTAGCAAATTCTTCAATTTCCGTGGGAAAGAGATTGTTGACATATTCTTCGATCTGTTCAGCCCATACCCTCTTGATTGGATCGCTCATAAATTTAATGAGGGACATAGTATTTATCCTTCTAAGTCTTTGCCATCTTCTATATCCAAGGATCATCTGAGGGAGGGCGTTTATCAAGAACAGATCCAAGAGACCCTCATCAGAAAGAGTTGCCAGCTAAAGCTTTTGGCAGTGGTCTCTTGTGAAGCCTGAAAGACAAGTTAGGCTTTGATCAGATACCAAAACCTTCGTTAGGAATCTGAGTTTTGGTTGATTCATGTTCTTGAGTTACCTGTGTCGCAACAACATGCTCGTTTTTCTGAATCTTCGAGGCATCAGCATCCTCATATTCTGAACTTCAAAAGGAGCCTTGGTGGCCTCCTTTTCTTTTTTGTCTTTCTGAGCCTGAGAATTAGAAAATATATTTAACTTAGAAAGTTTTTTTTTTAAAGAAAGATGCTTGTTATGGTACTGAGAATGAGTGTTAAGTACCTCTGCAGAAAGAGGCTCAGACACTTGCTTATCAGAGACTTTGGGACTCTCTGGCATCTTTCCTGATGATGGCTTTGAAGCATCATCAACTTTCTCTGCTTGAGGGGACTTTGATATCTCAGCCTCAGCAACTTCTACTTCTTCATGAGCCTGAAAGTAGAGTTTGTTAAATACTTTTGAAGAGTTGTTTTTCAGAGAATTGAACATGTTATAGATCTTTCTGATGACTACCTTCTTAGCAGAAGACTCATGTTCAAGTTTGTCAGAGTCTTGAATAGACACTTCCTTCTCCTTTGGTGAATTTGGCTTTTCACCATCTCTTTTCTCAATTTGAGCCTATAAGAAACAAGCATAGATTATGAGTACTATGTTAAACACCAGATTCTGAAACGTGGCTCTCAAAAAATCAATATACCTGTGCGACAGGATCGATTTCCATGGGCTCTGAGGTTGAAGGAACCTCTTTTTCTGTTTCTGAGGCAAGTGTTTCAGCCTCCTCTGGGATTCTTGTTTCTTGAATGGCCTGTAATGAATATAAGTGTCATAAGGTTACAAGACGACATACACAGAAAGTTTCTCACGTGTAGAGAATTAAACCATTCATATACCTGAGCAATGTCAGACTGAGTGGTTTCTAGAACATGTGGTCGGTCTGTGAGTTGGTCGAGTTGTTCCATGACTATATCTTTAAAGGAAGTTTCAGGCACTTCGAGCCTTTCCACTAAGTGAACTATCCCTTCATTTTTTGGAATACTTCTCCCACTACAGTGTTGTGTTCCGCAACGTCATCTTTCTGACACATCTCTACTGCTCTTACTACAGTTTCTTCTTCCAGAAACGTAGAGTTTTGTGGTCATTGCGGTTGTTGTTTTTGTGGAGATATGGATCTTGATGGGGACACATCATTGGGGTTATTAAGTTGTATATCCCCAACAACCATTTCTATAGTAGCATCAACATCTATTAAAGGACCTTCAGAAATATCTTTCAGAGAGATTGGTCCTTGTATAGTATTTTCTCCGCATGTGGTTGCTATTTTATCAACCATTGATGCAGGAGTATCATCAACCATCTTCCGAGGTGGAGCCCATGTGTAGGTCTGCTAGTTACGTAGCAGGGGACTCCTTGGTTTCATCTACCCTCTTGTCAGCAAGAGTGGTATCTCCATCAGCAGGAGATGTGGTCTGTGTAGGGACTGAGGTTTCTTCAGCAACAGGTGCAGCAACATGTTCAGAGAACTGTTTGTTCACTGCTCTCTGAGGCGTTAGTCTTCTTTCTGCCTCCAGTTCTACGTCTCTTCGAGGGCACTAATGGTCTTCAGAGACTCCTTCTGATGCCCTTTTCTTTTGTCTGTTATCGAAATTAAGTCTACACACGAAATCACCGTATGCAACTTGCACTTTCTCTCTGAGTAGTACACCAAAGTTCTCCAGAATGTAACAGATCATCAGACCGAAAGAAATGGTCATCAGAGGTTCAGCATGACCACGGATGATTGTGGCTTCAAAGGACTTGATGTTCTTAGGGAACTTCTTGCAGATATACCTCCCCCAATTGAAGGGAGTTGTCCTTTTTCTCAAGGTGTACATATGGGCAAGCGTACCCCATATCTCCAGAGACACCTTGTCCGCCCCTCCTTTGCTGCACTCAAAACATCTGTGCAAGATCAGGGCAAGCCAGTTCCAGGGTTCAGTGACATGCTGTCTGTGCATGTTCACAATGTTGAATGTTTCAGGAACATCCACGTTGTCCTCATTTTTTGGAGCCATGTTATTTAAATAGAAATCGTCAATGGCCTCCTTGGACACATCTATCTAATATTCACCACCAGAGTTTGGAAGTCCAAAT
The DNA here is from genome assembly GCA_026545765.1 of Plantago major. Lineage (NCBI taxonomy): Eukaryota > Viridiplantae > Streptophyta > Magnoliopsida > Lamiales > Plantaginaceae > Plantago > Plantago major. The sequence continues at coordinate 66,308,386 of CM048839.1, read as the reverse complement.
AATTGACAGAAGGTTTCTTCGTCAAGACATATCTCTATAGCTTGAACCTTCGAAGTAATTGACATCCTTTCAGAGGCAATCTCGGTTTTCACCGCGAAATTGTTGCAGAATTCCAAAACATCCATATAGGATGTGAAAGAGGGTTTCACATAACAGAACTGCTTGATTCCTACTTTTTCAAGTAGTTCAAGCCCTCTTCTCGCTTCTGCTTTGTTGAGTGAATCTCCACGCAGGTATTCATCAACTAGTACTCCTCCCTAGAGTACCTTGGGTCTGGTATTCCACATACTTGGGTTAAAAATTCCAGTTACCTTCTTTTCCTTGATGGTAATGGTTTGTTTTGCAGCAGTACCAGAAGATGAAACTTGGGATTTTGATGCTGCTCTTTTGGGTGCCATCTCTTTAGTATTTATATAGAAATAGGGAATAGAGAGATGAGAATCGTAGTCGGAATCAACAAGGATTTATTTGCAGAAATTCTTAGCAGAGATTCAGACGGATTAGAGAGTTTTTGCAGAGAAGATTAGGAAGGTTTTTGCTATTTTCGTGCAAATGATTTGTGGGATTAGGCAAACGTATTTTTCTTTGCCCAATCCGCCTTTATATAGCAATGCAAGTACATGCGATACAGATGAATTCTGTATGTATATTACTCGCAATTCTGCATAGGCATGGTGAAAAAGCGTTCTTGCATTTAATGTAAGTGGGGTCAGTTACTTGGTTAATGCGCGAGTGGGGTTAGTGGAAGCATCTTGGGCGTTGAATTACAAGCATTAATTTCTGAAGGGTTGAGATTGAGTCTTGGAGCAATGATATCAATCAACACATGTAATTGTGCCCCATCAATGTAATTTGTCACAACTCGCCTAAGTGTCTTTCAACTTCTCAGAAACCTGTAACTAGTGGACAAAACTGGATTCAGAGATCATTAATTGACCGTTCAGTACTTGTTTGAAATATTTCACAAGAAAGGAAATTTTCAACACAAAAGATATGTTTGACTTCTGAAAGGAATTGTTTTTAAGGTCAAACTATTCTTCTTTTGTGTTCCCCCTGACTTAGATGTCTCATGGTTTCTGAATACCGATGCAGACACCTTTCTAAGTAACCTTTTCTTCAATGCCTTAGATATTTGAATACCCGTTTCAAGTATCTTTCTGAAGTAGCAACTTTCTGCGTACCCGTCTCAGAAATTACTCTCATTTTCTTTTTGGATTTCTTTTCATCAACCTTTATTCCCTTTTTATTGGTTCAATGAGTTCCCATGTCAGAGAACAATATTAGAACCTTGGTAGTTCAATTAGTCTGAGACTATGTCTTAGACTTAGAAATCTACTCTCTTGCAGAGGCTTAGTAAAGATATCAGCAAGTTAGTCTTCTGTGCCAATCTTGAGTATCTCTATATTGCCTTTTTCGACATGGTCTCTGATGAAGTGGTGTCTGACATCAATGTGCTTGGTTCTTGCATGAAACTTAGGATTTTGAGTATAGCAATAGTACTTGTATTGTCACAGAAAATGAGAGTTTTCTCTTCATTGAGTCCGTAGTCTCTGAGTTGTTGTTGAATCCAAAAAATTTATGATGCACAACATCCAGCGGCAATATACTCTGCTTCTATGGTTGAGATGGCAATTGAGTTTTGTTTCTTGCTGAACCATGATGTCAAACGAGCTCCAAGGAATTGACAACTTCCTGAGGTACTCTTTCTATCAAACATTGATCCAGCATATTCGGCATCAGAATATCCAAACAAACTCAATCCACTCTCCTTTGGATACCACAATCCAACATCTATTGTACCTTTCACATACCTTAATATCTTCAAGGCAATGTTTTGGTGCGTTTGCATTGGATTTGTCTGAAACCTTGCACAGACTCCAACTGCATATTGGATATCCGGTCTTCTCGCAGTGAGATACAATAGTGACCCAATTAATTTCCTATACTTGTGTTCTTCAACATTCTTGTCGGATTCAGTATAGGTCATCTTGGTTCCAATGCTCATAGGTATCTGATGAGTCGATATTTTAACGACTCATTTAGTGCCTTTTTCCGTATTTTGTTATGTCTTTTAGCCTTTATTTAGTGTTTTTTGTTCCGTGTCATGTTTGGGTTTTTTGTGTGTTTTTGTGCATTTTTAGGTGTCTTAGTGTCATTGGCATGGAAATGGAGGACCAAGGTGCAAGAAGACTTGGGAAAGTTTCTAGAAGCACCATGAGGCCAAGTTAGTGGGCCACTACTCCAAGAGAGGTGACATGGAGATTGGAAAAGGGAGATAAAATAGGAGAAAGTGGGAAAATGCTGATTTTCTCGGGCACATGGGTCAACACAGTGAGCTCCTGCAACAAGGAGCCTCACCGCGGTACAACCAAGCAGAAAAGAAGGCAGAAAGGGTAGACCGTGGTGAGCTAGAACGGGCAAGGTCCCCTCACCGCGGTGAGCTCTGTTTGACAGAATCAAACCCACGATTTCTGGCAGTTTTTTCCCATGATTTCAAATTTCATCTTCCTGGGTCTATAAATAGGACCCCTTGCATCAGTCTTTAACATATCTTCACTTACTTCTACTTTCATATTTTCAATTCAAAGCATTGTAAACACTTAGAGATTTCAATCTCTCTTTTATTTCAAAGAAGCATTATTGATCTTTTTGACGATCGCAAACACCAATAGGCGCCAAGGTAATCGATAATACTAGTTAGGTGGATGCCGTATTAACTTGTACGTGACATATTGCTACCTGAATCATTGAACGCATGCTTGATCCTTGTGAACTTTCATCAGTCTTTACCTTTTTGCCGTAACTCATACGTACTTATAATCTGTCTGGTTCGATTTTGCAATAGCAAAGTTGTTGCACTCGCGGGTAGTGTACCATTAGCTATATCGCGTCAGCACTTTTGAAAGATCCGATTGCTACATTTTAATTGTAGAAATTACATGATCTAGGTATTACCTTGTCTTGTAATTGTAATTAGTTGTAGGGTTTTGAAGTATCAACCTTACCCACACTATCTGTTTACAACTCACACCTTGAGCCTACACCTTAAAACTATCTTAATCAGTTCCCCGAGAGAACGACCCTGTGGTTTAAGCCTTGTTGTACTACGCAACCTCTTTACTGCTTGTGTTATTTTACAAGTATTAATTTTGAGTGCATCAGTATCTTAGCGTTCTTTTTAGAAGGCTTTAGATTAAACTTATTGAGTATGTCCTTGGCATACTTTGTTTGACTAATGAATATTCCATTGTCGAGTTGCTTTACTTGCAACCCTAGGAAGTAATTCTATTCTCCTAACATGCTCATCTCAAATTTACTTTTTATGAGTTCAACAAAGTCTTCACAAAGTTGCTTGTCCTTAGATCCAAATATTATGTCATCTACATAAACTTGAAGTAAGAGAAGTTTCCCTTCATGGTTCAATGTAAAGAGAGTTTTATCAACTTCTCCCTTTTTGAATCCACTACACAGCAAGTATTTGGCTAAAGTATCATACCATGCTCTTGGAGCTTGTTTTAGTCCATATAGAGCTTTTTGAAGCTTATAAACCATTTTGCCTTCTGAGGGAACTTCAAAGCCTAGTGTTGATCAACATAGACTTCCTCAGCGAGCTCAGCATTCAGGAATGCACTTTTAACATCCATTTGGTAAACTTTGAAGTCATTAAGGGTTGCAAAGGCTAGAAATAGTCTGATTTCATCCAATCTTGCAACTAGTGCATAAGACTCATAAAAATCTAGTCCTTCAGTCTGGGTGAATCCCTTGGTAACCAACATAGCTTTCTTTCTGGTTATTTCACCAGACTTATTCATCTTGTTTCTGAAAACCCACTTTGATCCTATAACAAATATTCCATCAATAAAGGGAACCAGTTTCCAGACTTTGTCTCTTTCAAATTGATCCAACTCTTCTTGCATTGCTGAGATCCAGTCCTGATCTTGTAATGTATCTTCAATAGTTTTAGGTTCAATATTTGAAATGAAACATCCATGGAGAGAATTTGCATTTTCCGCAATAGCTCTCCTAGTTCTGACACCTTGGTCTAGAGGACCTATCACATCCTTAGCAGGATGGTCTCTTATCCATTTCATGATAGGTTTAGAACTAGTAGGATCAAGATCAATGTTGTTGTTATCAGAGTCATCATGACCTTGATAGGACACTTGTTCAGTATGGTTGAAATCAGGCACATTAATGGTACCTTGGATTTCTGACACTTGTTCAGTGTCTGCAATATCTGAGGCAGGACTTTCTGTGACCCTTGGCTCAGAAACCTCTATATGATGAACACTTTCTGAGATATGATATATTAGAGGGCATCTTAGAGGGAATTCTTCATCATGTCTTAGAGTCATCTTCTTGTTATTTGGGAGAGGTTGCCTTTCATCGTCAGAATCATCCTCTAGGTTTATGATAGAATTGTTTCTCTTTGAGGATTCTTGTTCAGAATCTTCAATCAAAAGTTCGTTGAACCTTTCTGAGAGTTCATCATTTTTGGGTGCTTTCTTGTTTCATTCATAGAATACTACATGGACAGATTCTTCAATCTTTTGTGTTCTTTTGTTGTATACTCTATACACTTTGCTATTCGGATTGTAGCCAAGAAATACACTTTCATCTGCCTTTGGTTGAAATGTTCTTAAATATTCTTTACCGTTGTTCAGAACAAAACATCTACAACCAAACACTCGTAGATGTTTGATATTAGGGGTTCTACCAGTCCAAAGCTCATAGGGAGTTTTGTCATGGTGTTTGTTTATCAAGCATCTATTCTGAGTGTAGCAAGCCGTGTTAACAGCTTCAACCCAAAAGATTTCACTTATTTCAGTGTCAGTATGCATTGTTCTTGCCGCGTCTTCCAGGGTTCTATTCTTCCTTTCAGCAACACCATTTTGTTGTGGTGTCCTTACTGAAGAAAGTTGGTGTTGTATACCTTTGAAGGTACAAAACTCCTTCATGTACTGGTTTACAAACTCAATATCATGGTCTGTTCTGATCACAGATACCTTGTCATTTTTCTTGACTTCTAGCTTGTTCAGCAGACTTGGTATCTCGACCCTTGCGTCAGATTTGTGTTTCAGAAAGACAACCCAAGTGAATCTTGAATTGTCATCTACAACAACCAGACCATACTTCTTTCCCACATAGCTTGTCACAGAGGACTCAAAGATATCCATGTGCAACAATTGCAGTGGTCTACTACTGGAGTGTCTAGTTTTAGACTTGAAAGAGGTTTTGGCTTGTTTCCCCAATTGACATGTTGAGCATAGACCTTCATTTTTGTATGTTATTTTGGGTAATCCAATCACCAGATCTTTCTTGGCTAGCTTATTCAGAGTTTTGAAGTTCAAGTGGCTCATTCTTTTGTGCTATAGCCAATTTTCTTCAGTGTGGACAGATTGACTTACCATGAGGCATTCTTCGGTTGTGGCAGATTCCTAGTCAGCAACATAGAGACTTCCTTTCCACCTAGCAACCAAGACTACCCGCTTTGATTCATTGTCAAACAATTTGCATAGGTTTGACTTGATCTTTACTGAGTACCCTCGGTCTGCCAATTGACTCATGCTTAGAAGATTATATTTCAATCCCTCTACATGTGGTACTCCAGTGATTGTAACAGCTCCGAGCTTCAGATCGCCAAAACCTATGGTTGGATTTTCATCTCCTCCAGCAAATCTAATAATTGGTCCTTTATCACATTCTCTATAGTTAACTAGATTTTCTTTGTTTCCTGTCATGTGCTTCCCACATCCACTATCAAAATGCCAGTTCGAGTTCTTCCTCAGAGTGTTCTGTCAGGTTGCTGAGTCGACTTTTCAGCAAGCTCGGCTTTCCTTCTCAAATTTCTTCTAGGCTTGGCATTCAGAGTGGTCGTAGCCTGTTCTTTCTTCCACTTCTGACGATTGCTATGCACAATCCTGCTATTCATCCATCGTTCTTTCACTTGTTTATATTGCTGAGCAAGTATCTTTCCGATGGCTTTGTAGCCAATGCCATTTCGAGCACCTTTTACTTTCTGAGATGTTCTCTCAGCAGCTTCACTAGTCTCTGGATCAATATTTCTTCCCAAAAATGGTACATTGGGAAAACTGCCAGCTCCTGCAATTTTTCCATTCCTAGAGACATAGCACTGTGGGTGATTGCACTTTTTCGTGCATGGTTTCTTTTCAGAAACTTTTTCCACAGTTTTCTTGGGGACTTGTTTTTCCCTCAAAAGGTTTGGTCGCAACAACTTTATCTTTGTCAGCAACTTAGCTTTCTGACCAATGCTATAGGTTGTTTGGGAATCACTTTGTTGACCACTAACAAACGTAAACCTTTCAACACTCTTTTTCAGAGGAGTAGAATTGATTCTTTGTGTGTCAAGCCCAAGTCCACTCTTTTCGGAAGGATCTCTTAGGTAAGAGTGTACTTCAGTGAGAGTGTCACTCTCTTTGGCATAGGATTGGAAAGATAATTCTTTCTTCTTTAGTTCCTCATTCTCAGAAAGAAGGTTTTCACAATTCTTCTGGAGTAACTCCATAGCCTCAGAATGCAACTTTCTGGTCTCGTCTATCTGAGCCTTTAGGAATGCATTTTTTGCGTCCTTAGTGTCAGAAAGTCGTTGTAAATTTGAACACTCGCTTTCAAGAGACTGTTTTTCTGTTTCAAGAATTTTGGTTCTAGATCGATCAACCAAGAATTCTCTTTCATAAAGATCTAACTCCCTTCTGAGATGTTCTAGATCCTTGATTCCTTCCTCATCACTCTCATAATTAATGAACCGTGAAATGTTGGTTACCTCATCATCAGCCATAAGACATGGCTCAAGGTTAGAGTAATCTGGGTAGATTTCCTCAACAACTCCACACATTTCATTCTAGTGACGGTAGCTTTGACTCATCAGAATTGTCGTCATCAGAATCTGAATCAAGATCAAGTGCATCCAGTTGGGTTTCGATCTTCTTTCTTTCTTCAGAAAGCATAGCTCTCTGGTTTCTCTTGAAGTTTCTCCTATCCTTTTTGTCACCTGTCTTGAGCTTGTTCAGAATAGGACAGTCCCGTTTGAAGTGACCAGGTTTCTGACAATAGAAACAGATATCGTTTCCGATTTCTGTAACCTCAGTACTTGATGCTTTCTGACCAGGTTTATTCAGAGAGTTGGTTAATTGCATATTCTTGTACTGGTGATAGTTAGGGCCTAGGTGCTTTTTCAGCTTCTCTTTTGCTTTTCTTCTCTCAATCTCCTGTCTAACGTATTTGCTCATTTTCTCTACTGCAAGAGCTTCTTGGTCAGTGGATTCTTTCGTATTCTTCTTCTCAGACGTACCTTGTGTTACTAGAGCAACACTGTGAGCTTGTTGATCAGCTATTTGTTCTCTCTGAGAGGTTTCATAGTTGACGGTGGCAAGGTGAGAGAATAATTCCGTTGGAGTGATATTTGGCATTCCTTGTTGAAATAAAAGTACTGAGTATGTTCCCAGTTGTTATTTATGCTCCTTACGATAGTCTTCACCTTTTCAGCGTTAGAATATCTTTCACTTTCACCAAGTGTAGCCATTTCACTTATCAACGTTGTAAACCGAAAATCAAGTTGTTCAAGGGTTTTGTGAAGGCCCTTGTTTAAAATTCTGGAATTTTAATTTCAGAACTTCGAACTTGTTTTCCTTGGTTTTCTGAGAGCCGGCACAAATTTGTTCAACTAGTTGCCAGGCCTCTTTCGCCGTTGTTGCACACCACAGTTTACACTGTATGTGGTATAGAGTAGAATGAATAATGATGTTTCGAGCTTGACCATCCAGTTTATTTCTCTTGAAATCTTCCGATGTCCAGAGATATCTGGGTTTTTCTTCCAAAGCAATCTGACCAATAGCTCTCCCACTTGTAGAAGTTTCTGAAGTGGAGGTTCTTCTGGCAGAATCTTCATCTCTTCCATCAGAGACATCAGTACTATCTTTGCTTGTTGAATGACTATAGGGCCATTCTTTATAACTTCGATCATTTCATCACTAATGGCTTCCACATAGAGCATCATATTGTTCCTCCATTTTTCATAGTTTTTTGGCTTGAGAACTAGAGCATCGCCTAAACACATCCTGCAGGATAAAACTTAACAAACGGATCCAGTGCAGGGGTTAAGAGATTAGTGAGCACTTATCTAGGATCTAGGTTCAGTGCAGAAGGCTTGGGAACCTCCTGCTCTGATACCACTTGTTGGTCCAGATAACGGCAGAGTAAAAGACTCGGAGGGGGGGGGGGGGTGAATAGTCTTTTCAAACTTTTGTCCATAAAAAGTTTCTTAGAAAGTTGGGTAACTTTCTGATACTGATAATGAGAATAGCAGAAGTCTTTCTGATAAGTGCACGTGCTCAGCAAGCTAGTAAAGTGTCTAAATTACTTTGCAAGTATGTAAAGGCAGAAAGTAAGTGCAGAAAGTAAATAACACAATAGCTTTATAGTGGTATTTGAAGGTGGCGTAATCCTTCAACTAATCCACTTCGGCCTTTCTCGAACCTAGAAACCACTAAGACAGATAATTGAGTTCACCTTATAAGTATCTTCTCTCGATTCCTAAATACACTAGGTTCCCAACCAAGTGTTCCCCCTGAGTTCTTCCCCAGCTTTCCCAGCCAAGTACTTCCTCTACTCAGAATTCCCTGAGTTATTCCCTGTCTTTCCCAGCCAAGTACTTCCTCTACTCAGAACCTTTCTTGGAGTTATTCCTTAGTTTCCCAAACAAAGTACTTCCTCTACTCCACGCCTTTTCTGGTGTTGGTTAAGAAGAGTTTGTCAAATTAGTAGATTAATAACTTCCACAGTTATGTAATACTACCTTCTGGAACAAGAGTCACTTAACACACTTGGATAGTGTGTGGTGATATGTACTTTTCTGACCCAAGTCTATGTTCTTCCTTCAGGAGAATGAATATCTTAGCAAGTCTCAACAGTGCTTCAATTTAACTCCTTCACAACAGATATAGCTTGTTAAGGATCAGGACACTTAGAACTGTCGTGCTACTTAGAATCAAGAGCTTCGTCGCAACTGTAAGCTTTGAGTAAGTAGAAAAGGCTTGTATGCTTGAGTGTAGGATATGAAATCAGTCGTTCAAGTGTTTGTTTTCAAGCATTCTTAGTGGTGATATTTATAGATGAAAATCAAGCCGTTTGAATTACTATCTGTTAGGCTATTGAGATTCAAACTACAAATAATTCGTTGATAGTACTACAGAACTTTTGTCTCTTTGTTCAGAGATAAAGCTTTTGGTCAGCGAGTTCTGCAATGGCATTAAATGCACTGTACTATCTTTTGTCATGTTGTGCCCAAGGAACTATGCACACTGTCTGAGGTTATGCACGTCACTATCAGAAACTCCAAGCCTTTCAGAAACTAAGGAAAACATCTTTTCTTCCAGAAACATTGTTTTCACAAAGTTATATTTTGTATGTGGTTTCTGAGGCACAATTCCTTAGTCTTCGGTAATCTTGTGCAGTCTTCATATCTATAGATAGTTGAGCTCTTTCTGCTGGATGCCTTCTTCTTGGTCTTCTTCAAAGATATAAATTACATCCAGAGACCTAACATCCTATACAAGATTTACTAGACTAATCATACTAAGTATACTTCCTCTTATACAATGTTCAAGTGAACCAAGAGTACTAGATACCTTTCTGAACTAAGGTAAGTCATTATGATGTACTGATCAGAACTAAACAGATATTTCCTAACAGTGAAAATCGAGCTCTGGCCGCCATTCTTCAATAAGGAAGGTTTAGGAAGGTGGGCTCTAGCCTCACAGGCCAAAAGAAACAGCCCAGGAAAAATCAGAAGCATGAATGCGGTCGCCTGTGGACCGCAGTGATGCCCTCTGCGGTCCCCTGCGATGTCTTTAGCTTCGAATCTGTTTTATTTGCTTTTCAATTTCGGGCTTCGTAACTTCGTTTCCTCGAAAAGTGGTCTTCTACAAAGTTGTTGCATCTTCAATTATCTTCGTATTGGATGTTTGCATGACATGTTTTGACTCCTCGAACTCCGTGCAGTGGTCAATTCGTCGTATTTGCTTCTTCGTCTCCATTTGGCACAATTATGCCGTTTTGGTGTCTGAAACCGTGCAATTCCTCAAAAATGCGATCATGACCTACAGAAAACAAGGAAAGTTAGTAATTGACCATAAAACGATACAAAGATTGCATCAAAGCCAAAAAATGAGGGTCTAAAAGCATGCTATATCACACATTTCTTTGTCACATCACCTCTCGATGAAATCCTCGATCTGTCTCGACTTGCTAGTCGAGGTGGAATCCTTTAGCTGCTCCTCTTCCTTAGGAGTATGATTCTCACAATGATCATTCAAGTAGCTCAACTTCGACCGATCCACATTAGGATAGATTTGGTTAGGAGCGAACCTATAACAGGTCCTTTTCCTCCAAAGCCAACATCCCTCGGTCTATACCTTGGGAAATATCCCCCATTCGCACCCTTGCACCCAACACACCTCATCTCCTTCCTCCGGGGTAGCAATTTCAGACACCTCCTTGACCGAGATGTAGGCCCTACATTGATTTGCCCCGTGCCCGTAGTTGTTGCAAATCCCACACTTCTCCTGAGAATGTGGATTCTGACCACTCGCCGCCAAGAACTTTACTTGCATTAACTCGCTTTCTAGCTCTTCAATACGATTGCTAGAATCATCAAAGTTGGTCTTCACCTCACTCCTAATCCCCCTACTTCTCCCCCCACACACTCTTGTCCTGCGAATTCTTTGCACAGTTGATGAAAAGAACGTTCAGCTCCTCCGGTGTAAGATCCATGATGCTTCCACCACTAGCTACGTCAACATAGGATTGTTGACTCTCGTTCAGTCTATCATAGAAGTATTGCGTCAGATCCGCAAGACTTAGGCGGTGATGAGGACACTTGTCTTGGAGCATCTTGAACATCTCCCAAGCCTCATGGTGAGACTATAATTTAGAGTCTCATTTAGTCCTTTTTAGCGGTCTTTGTCTATGGTTTTATAGTATCTATGTGCGTTTTCATGCTTTGGTGCTTTGTTTGTGTTTTGTAGGATTTTTGTGTCCCGAAGGTGAAAATCGGAGTGAAAAATTTGGTTCTAGATCTTCGAATGTAGAGTAACTGGGCGAAAACGGAAGTGGATTTGGAGTTCGGACGAAGATTTGAGAGCCGTTTTAGCGAAGCTTGCAAAAGTGAAGTTTTACGGAGCAGTCTATCCATTTTGGCCATAACTCCCTGATATCAAGCCCGATTGACCTGAGCTCAGTGGCCACGGAAAGAAAATTCCAAGGGCTACAATTTTCATTTTGGAAGCATGGGAATATTCTGTCTGTGGAAAACGTTACGGAGGTTTTAAGCTCGCCGAAGTGAGATTTTACGAGGCAAAAAGATGAGCTACACGGGGTTTCTCGCCGCGGTGAGCTATTTTCCTCGCCGCGGCGAGATTCGGCGAGAAGGCCCAGATTCAGCACATGTTTTCCTTTTTAGGTTCGAATAAGGTCTTCCTTTGCCATAACTTCTTACACTCGACTTTTTCATAGAAAAAAGCTTCTATAACTAGGTTTTGACATCGATTGATTGATCTTTGGAGCTTGGTTTACCACTTGTAAGAACCATCAGGATCGAATTCTTGGTAATTATTGATAACTCTCTATTGTTTATCTTCAATTCGTGTTTTCTTCTGTTTATCGAATTGTATGATCTTGCATGCGATTGTCACCATGTTTATGCTTTGCGTAATCTATACCATGCATTCATTCATCTTTGATTCCCTCATTAGTAGTTAAATCACTCCGAACACAGTAGTTATGTGATAGTCTTGCATATTCGTTTCTAGGGTTAGGATTCGTTCATATAGGTTCGTCTAGTTCAAAATCTTCTTTAAAACCATCAATCGAATAAGCTAGTTCAAGACTTTCAAAATCGTTTTCGGTTAAGGATCGTGGATTGACAACCCACGATTACTCTAGTTTGAAATATTCAAATAACGATTGGTTGAATTGGATTGATTGGTTTCTGTACGTCGACAGTGTGACAAATATGAATGATTGCCCTAGAACGAATTAGCATTACTTGATCATTACTACTGTGTTCATCTTCTCTCATTGTTAAAAACTGTTATTTGCTTTATCCTATTCTAGTTTTTAGAAACAACCAACTTACAAATCAATATGTTTTCACAAGTAACTGTTTGCTTTCAAACCGTTGTGGTAGCTTATTGGTTCCTTAGCGAACGATCCAGTGGTCAGCATTGTCTGTCTACAACAATTGCTTACTACTTGTTTTCTATGTAATAATTTGAGCACATCAAATTTGGCGCCGTTGCCGGGGAATCAATTCCTACTGTAGCGCTTGATTGCAAATATTTACTCGTTTTGTTTATAGTTTTCTTTTGTTTCGTTAATTTTTGTTTGTCGGAACTACTCATGGTTTCTTGTCTACATGCATGTAGGAACTTATGCAACCAAGAAACCGTATCTGATGGACATCTACTCTATCCGCCAAAAAGAGAGGGGACTCCTTCATAGTTTCCGTCAGTTTCCTGGAGAAAGATTATACGATGTGTGGTATCAGTTTAGAGCTAGATTGAGCGGTAGGGATGTGATAGGATGTTTCTATTTTTGATTGACCAAGGATGATCAAACAATATTAGAAGAAGCCGCGAGACAACTCATAGATGAGTTTAAACTCAAACAATTCTTTGAGTTAGCCAATTCATTGAGTTTGTCGATGTTGCTAATTGAGGACATCCAGCATGAGAAGATAAACCATCCTGTTGAGCTGACTTCTGAATCTGCCCCTACTGTACTAGAAGAAACCCATTCTACTCCCTTACCTGCTGAGCTGACTTGTGAACCTGCCCCTACGGTATAAGAAGAAACACATTCTACTTGCTTACCTGCTGAGCTGAATCCTGAATCTGCCCTTACGGTACAAGATTCGCACGTCATATTCCCATCATACACATTAGACTGCCCAGGGAGTTTTGACCCACTATTTCGTTTTTATTTTCCCTCTGATTCCCATAGTTATTTTTTAGTTTTTGAATTTTCTAATTTGTTTAATTTTAGTTTTCTTGGAATCATGGAACCGTTAGAGAACCTGAGGAGAGGAGCTAAGGATGGCTCACAAAATGCTGAGGATACCGGGACAGATGCAAGGGATTCGTTCCCGTTTGATAATGGATTGCAGCATTTCCCAAAAGTCAAGCCAACGACTATAATAAAACGTGCTTCCCGGGAGGCAACCTGGAGGTAAGATTTTCTATATTATCAGTTTGTTATTTTTTCTTTTCTGTTGTCCTTCGCTTGCTTAAACTTGAAACTCGAGGACGAGCTAAAGTTTAGGTTTGGGGAGGGATTTCATTTGTTTTGTGTTCGTATTTGTCGCTTTCATAGTGGTGGTCGGTGAGCCACATAGGATTGCATATCTTTTGCGGCCTGTGTGCCTTATTTATCTACGTGGGGTGGTATGTTAGCCACTTTTATTTAATTCTTTTGTTTTCAGTTTATGTTTGTGTCTTAGCTTTTTAGATAGAGTCTTTTGGCCGGCGTTTTTTGCCTATTTTCAAATTTTCGTGGTGAGTTTGAGTCTTTGACCAAGTCGAACGTCCATTGTAGGTGTTAAAACCACTTGCTGCTTACGTTTTTTTTTATGATTAGCTGGAAGTAGGACAGTGTATTTTTAATCCTGCAAGGTCGTTTCTCTTTTAAATAGCAAGGTTGTTTGGCTCCTGGGTCCAAAAAACCTGTGAGAAGCCTGAGAGCCGATGAAAAAATTTTGTACCGGCAAATGTATTGTGTGATTTCCTGGGTTGTGCAAGTTTTTACGTATTTATTGCACTTTTTCATACTTATGTGTACTCAGTCTTGTTAGGGATGACGAACGGCATGCTCTTTTTAAGCTCTTCCCCCTGTTCCATGGAACAGGTTTGGGGAGAGAACTGTTATCTTGCGACTTTTATGTGCTGTTTTGCATTATTGCTGAAAATTTTGTTTACTGCTCCCTAAAAGCTTATTGATATTTGAATCTCGAGGGGAATCTATGGTCTTCATTGATGAACGTTAGTCGTGTTAGGCGTGTTTCAAATACTACCTATATACCGGTGTGGTCCTAAAAAGCCATATGTCCGTGAGGGTTGATGGCACGCACACCAAACTGACACGTACAAAAGTGCGGACTATCGGTAAAATAGACACGTGCAAAAAATTGAGATTAAAAGAGCCCAATGAGGCCAAGCACTGAATATACAGTGAAGAATTTGATTGAGATTGGAATCGGTTGACGTGATTAGGGGGAGCAGTTTCAGCTTTTGTTTTCTGAAAAATTGAGTCGCCTGTTAAGTCCCTTTCGATCTAATGAGACCAGTGCAAAAGCATAATATATTCTAGGCACCTTTGTGATGCAAGTCACCTTCCTAGTTTATTTTTGAGCTTATACCCCATTTGGATACTTCTAAGAGAGTGAGAGATACACTACATTCACCTGTGAGGGACTAGCGAGCTACACTTAAGTGCTATTTGTCTGGGAAACGATTGTGTTTGATTTTCTGTACACTGTTTTGCCAAATTTGGTTTGATGAAAAAAATTTTGTATCTCGTGGACTTACTGTTTACAATGGTAGATTCGGTCACTTGGCACCTTGACTCTTTGTTTGTTTTCGTGGTTCCGAGTCTAGTTGTGTCTAGGATTGTTTGTTTGCTCGAGGACGAGAAAAGGTTCGGTTTGGGGAGTTTGATGAGACTATAATTTAGAGTCTCATTTAGTCCTTTTTAGCGGTCTTTGTTAGTCTTTGTTTATGGTTTTATAGTGTCTTTGTGCGTTTTTATGCTTTGGTGCGTTGCTTGAGTTTTGTAGGATTTTTGTGTCCTAGAAACGTGTCTTTGTTTATGGTTTTATAGTGTCTTTGTTAGTTTTGAAGGTGAAAATCGGAGTCAAACCTTTGGTTCTAGATCTTTGAATGTAGAGTAACTGGCAAAAAACGGAAGTGGATTCGGAGTTCGGACGAAGATTTGAGAGCCGTTTTAGCAAAGCTTGCAAAAGTGATGTTTTACGGAGCAGTCTAGTTATTTTTGCCATAACTCTCTCATATGAGGCCCGATTGACCTGAGATCAGTGGCCACGGAAAGATAATTCAAAGGGCTACAATGTTCGTTTTGTAAGCATCAGAAAATTCTGTTTGCGGAAAACGTTACTGAGGTTTTAAGCTCGCCGCGGGAATGGATATTTTGCGCCGCAGCGAGATTTTACGAGGCAAAAAGAGGAGCTACACGGGGTTTCTCACCGCGGCGAGATTTGGCGAGAAGGCCCAGATTCAGCATATTTTTTCCTTTTAGGTTAGAATTAGGTCTTCCTTTGCCATAACTTCTTATACTCGATTTTTCCATAGAAAAAAGCTTCTTGAACTAGGTTTTGACATTGATTGATTGATCTTTGGAGCTTGGTTTACCTCTTGTAAGAACCATCGGGATCGAATTCTTGATAATTATTGATAACTCTC
Organism: Plantago major; assembly: GCA_026545765.1. Classification (NCBI taxonomy): domain Eukaryota; kingdom Viridiplantae; phylum Streptophyta; class Magnoliopsida; order Lamiales; family Plantaginaceae; genus Plantago; species Plantago major. The sequence goes on along the minus strand of CM048839.1, from coordinate 66,292,895 downwards.
TATTGTTTATCTTCAATTCGTGTTTTCTTAGGTTTATCGAATTGTATGATCTTGCGTGCGATTATCACCATGTTTATGCTTTGCGTAATCTATACCATGCATTCTTTCATCTTTCCTTCCCTCATGAGTAGTTAAATAACTCCGACACGGTAGTTATGTGATAGTCTTGCATATTCGTTTTTAGGGTTAGGATTCGTTCATATAGGTTCGTCTAGTTCAAAATCTTCGTAAAAACCTTCAATCCAATAAGCTAGTTCAAGACATTCAAAATCATTTTCGGTTAAGGATCGTGGATTGACAACCCACGATTACTCTAGTTTGAAATATTCAAATAACAATTGGTTGAATTGGATTGATTGATTTCTGTACACCGACCGTGTGTCAAATATGAATGATTGCCCTAGAACAAATTAGCATTACTTGATTATTACTACTGTGTTCATCTTCTCTCATTGTTAAAAACCGTTATTTGCTTTATCTTATTCTAGTTTTTAGAAACAACCAACTTACAAATCAATATGTTTTCAAAAGTAACTGTTTGCTTTCAAACCGTTGTGGTAGCTTAATTGGTTCCTTAGCGAACGATCCTATGGTTAGCATTGTCTGTCTTTAACAACTGCTTACTACTTGTTTTCTAAGTAATAATTTGAGCACATCACCTCGTAGAATGTGTCATCATGGAGTTGTTGGAACCCCGTGATCTGTGCCTTCAAAGTGCTGGTCTTCGATTGAGGATAGTACCGATCCGTGAAAGCCTTATAAATTTCATCCCAAGTAGTTAAAGACACCTCAGGAAGCATATTCAACCATGCCTTAGCCCTATCCGCTAAGTACATGGGGAATATCTTCATTCTCAAGTCATCATCCTCCACCCCTATAGTATGCATCCCCGCAATGAACATCTCCAACGCCTTCAAGAAGCCTATAACATCTTCGTTTTCCATCCCATAGAATTTGGGAAGGTGTTAAAGAAGATACGGCTTCAGCTCATACTTCCGGACCACTTTTGACAGAACGATGCAAGACCTATGTGCTCCAACATGAGTCTTGAATACGTTATGAATCGTGTTTCTAGGAATGACACGACCTGCTGCTCCTCCAGTTCCAGAACTAGCACCACCACCATTAGCTGTATCACCCATATACATTTGAAGAATAGGAGCTTCTATATCAGACTCCAAATCGGCTTCCTTAACCTTCTCCGATACCTTTCTATATCGTCAACAAAAGGCTCTATTAGAAGGTTCATGTTCCTTCTCCCTTGCATAAACTACCAGTAATCAGAAAAGTGAAAGGTATGAAACCAAAATTCCCCACAAATAGATAACACACAGAAAACCGAGTAAGCTAATCTTTAAAACACAAACTAAGGAGTTAAATCCCCGGTAGCTGCGTCAAATCAAGTCCTTAATTTGTTTAGCCAAGAGTAATATCAAGGATCACTAGAAAAGCACATAGTGAGTTGATAAGTTGCCCAGTGTCATTCTCGAAGGACTTAACTAAGCTTTTCGGTGTTTTAAAGAACTAGTTTGTCTTAGAATTGCGTCTTACGACCTCCAATTCTTTCTTTCGCAAATCATACAAAGAGTAAACAGCAAACACGAGTTTGTAATCAATTAAACGAGACATGGGGTCGTGGTTTCAGCAAGAGCTAGCTAGTATAAGGATGCAATGGAATATACAACCTTTTGAAAGTGAAAACGTTTTATCAACGTAGTAGAGTCGTCAATTCTACTAGTCAGCGTTTGTAGTTGAATGTGTTGGGCTTAAATCGTAAGTAACCTTGAGGGTGCGAATCCCTCTTGTGGATTTTTGGTATTAAAAAACGATTGCTAAGGCATTGAACTAACAAACGAATCGCAAGATTCAGCAAACAAAACAACAGTGTATTTTCATCCAAAAATCATATACTAGCATGCTCAAGAATTCACCACCAACCCATGCGTCATGTTTAGCTTCTCATACTCATGTTGTCATAGGCAAGAGATATGATAATCATAAGCATAAACATATACAAGAATCATGAAATCAGAAACGATACAAAATTACTAATTATGAAGAATTACCAAGCTCCAATGGATTAACAATGGTGAATAGTACAGTTTATAGGAAGAATTCTCAAACTGATGGTTAACCAAGACTCCAACTTCAATCAGATGGATGATTCTTGGAACCCTATGACCACTCAAAAACACCCTAAATGTTATGTGAAATGAAAAGTGATAAGCTTGAATTACAAATCTGGAGTTTAAAATGCAAAATCGGCAAAAAGGTAACGCCAAAAACAGGAAGTAGCGGGCGATCGCCCGCTCTGGCTCTGGGAAGCAGCCCTCTATGGCTGCGTCCAGTGCTCCGGGCGACTGCCCCACTCCTCCTCGGGCTCTATCTCGACTTATTTGTCCTTCGTTGACCTGATTGGCATTTCGGGAACCTTCGTGGCACCTATTTAGAGTCTTGGAGCTTGTAATCTGCATCATTTTGACTCCTTTTCTTCATGAAAACTACCTAAAACCTGGAATCATGGTGGGAACACAAAAAACACAAACAAAAGACAAAATATGTACAAATAAATGAAAAACTAAACTAAAAGTTAGTAAAAATAAGGTAAAAAGAACCTGATGAGGTGTTCTAAAAATGCCTCATCACTTTTTTTTTTTTTTTAATGAAAAAGGAGAGGATCTCCTTCGATTTTACATATATAATGTCATGACGGTTTAAACTTTCCCTCCCACAATTTGGCCTTTAAAGCCTTCTAGTTTGTTACAAAACATCAAACTAGTTGCCACTTTTCCAGACTATCATAGTAATTACAAAACAAAATATTCCCGTCCAAAGAGTAGGTGCCCTGTGCATCTTGACTACATTTAAACTTGCCTTGAACCTGCCCAGACTCGTGCCAGTTCCGTTTATAGCTACCTGTTGATGCCATAAGCTGTCCCAAAGATCATTTAAGTCGATTCCCGTCTCAGACATTTTTCTGCCAGCAATATTGATACCAAATCTTCCTTTATGTCTTCAAAACACCCAGACATATGAATCAAGCACTCTAAACTGCAAACCACATTGAAAATCCAGGAAACATGTTTTTTAGTACTCCAAAAACTCTTCACTCTGTGAGTAACCAAAACATAATCCTGTGACTCTCATCCCAAAAAAATAGTTAGCTCTAACACTTCTCTCTATGAGCAACCAAAACATAATCCTGTGGCTCTCATCCCATAAATGCCTCGTCACTTAGCCAAACACTCCTCTATATTATCCTACCTATTTTACTTAACCAAAACTTTCATTTGTGCCTTGACTTTTGGGAGCAGGATTGCATACCATTGCCGCGAGGTAATGATCTTAAAGTAAACCTTGAGGGACATTGGGTTACATTTGTAACCGCTGGTTGTAGTGAGTGATGCTTACTTGTTATATGATTGATGTGCATTCGTAGAGGTATGAGTTGAAACTAAGTGAGTCAGTGGAGTATGAAACCATAGAGACTATCTATGTCATGTTTTATGCTCTTTACTCATTTCATAGTCACTTCTTATTTATCGTTATTGCCTTGCTCAAGGAAGAGGAAGAAACTGGTTTGGGGGTGTGACGTGACAATGAAATGTGCAATTTTGCATGCTTTTAGACCCTCGTTCTTTGCCCAAGATTCAATATTTGTATCATATTATGGCCAATTACCACCTTCTTGTATCTTTTGAAGGTCATGATCGTGTTTTTGAGGAATTGCACAATTTCAAGTGCCAAAACGGCATATTTGGGCGAAATCGGGAAAATTAAGCAAATACGCTGATTTTTCCATTTCACGGAGTTCGAGGTGTCGAAACATGTCATGTGACCAACCAATATGAAAATAATTGAAGATGCTACAACTTTGCAGAAGACCACTTTTCGAGGAAACGAAGTTACGAAGCCCGAAATCGAAGAATGAAGAAAACAGAATGGAATCTGTTGAAATCGAAGGTGGGCAGTCGACAATCGACTGCAGAAGCCTTTCCGCGGCCCACTATCGACTACAATGTAGTACAAAGTTCCAGAATTAGGCTTCTGCTGGCCTGCCAGGCTAGAGCCCGCCTTTCTAACCATTTTTAATGATGAATGGCGGCTAGAGCTCGGGATTTACAGAATAAATAAGACCATTGGGGTCTCATAATCATTCACCGCTCACAAAGCAGCTTTCCTGAGAGAGAACCAGTCCTCGGGGAAGTGAAGCCCCAAAATCGTTGGCCGTCAAGCACCTAGAAGGAGGAAACCCTAGAAGCAGCACGAAGACATCAGAGACTAAGCTTCTTCTTCTTCTTCTTTCTTTCTTGTTTGTCGATTTTTGTCTTAGTAGAATACAATGAGTAACTTTCTCTTGTAAAGGCGAACCGTCGAAACTCTGTTGTGCTACTTCTTTATATGCCGGGTTATATTAATGGAATAGTTCTTAGACGTAAATCGTGATTATACAACTCTATACATTCTTCGTGGTGTGATGTTCTACTAAGTGACACAATAGTTTCATTGAACTGAGTAGGGGTACTTGTGCCGACTGCGCCTTGGTACTATAGTATTATGCCCTGCTGTCGTTAGAGGTAATCGTGTAGGATATTAACTAGGAAGTTGGGAGTAGCATACCATGAGGGAGGTCGAGGGTCCTTTAAACCATCACCACCATCGATTACAACCAAGATATTTAGAGTTTACTGCGAATCAATCATCTGCTTACAATCTGTGTACTTTTAATCTGTCTGTTCTCTGCACGCGAAATCAAAACGTTACTTGTTTGTTCTGATGCTAAGTGTCCATGGAGAATGACATCCCGAGTTAACTTACCATTATTGGTGTGTGTTTGTGAGCTTCCGACAATTATAAATTTAATCTTTCATTGCAATTGAGAATTACAAGTACTACAACGCATTCAAATCTTCAAGTGCACATTATTTGCTTCAGTGGTTGAAGTGGCAATTGAGTTTTGTTTCTTGCTAAACCATGATATGAGTCTAGTACCAAGGAATTGACAAGTTCCAGAGGAACTTTTCCTATCAAGCATTGATCCAGCATAGTCAACATCTGAATAGCCAACTAAACACAACCCACTCTCTCTTGGATACCACAATCCAACTTCTACTGTACCTATCACATACCTTAGGATTTTCATAGCAATGTTGTAGTGTGATTGCATTGTATTTGTTTGAAACCTTGCACACACACCAACTGCATATTGAATATCTGGTCTGCTTGTTGTGAGGTAAAGTAGTGAACCAATAAGTCTCCTATACTTGTGTTCTTCAACACTCTTATCAGATTTAGTATCGGTCATCTTCGTTCTATGCTTATTGGTATCTTAGCAATCTTTTCAGAGGGCTTAAGATTAAACTTGGTGAGCATGTCCTTGGCATACTTTGCTTGACTAATGAAGATTCCATCATTGAGTTGCTTGACTTGCAATCCTAGGAAATCGTTCATTTCTCCCATCATGCTCATTTCAAATTTACTTTTAATGAGCTCAGTAAAGTCTTCACAAAGTTGCTTGTCATTAGATCCAAATATTATGTCATCAACATAAACTTGAACTAAAAGTAGTTACCCATCATAGTTCAATGTAAAGAGAGTTTTGTCAACTTCTCCTTTCTTGAATCCACTCTTCAGCAGGTATTTGGCTAAAGTATCATACCATGCTTTTGGAGCTTGTTTTAGTCCATATAGAGCTTTCTGAAGCTTATAGATCATCATGCATTTTGAGGAAACTACAAAGCCTGGTGGTTGCTCAACATAGACTTCCTCAGTAAGCTCACTATTTAGAAATGTGAAAGTGCAGACTTTAGCTAAGTATTGGTGCAATACTAACTTGGCTTAGTATAGCCACAATACTGGATATATGTTCACTAGACTTTGTATTTATGGATTTTGCATTACTTCAATTTAATATAGTTCCACATTTTTTAGTTTAGTCATAGCAGGTTTAACAGGTTCAGATGCCTTATGAAGAAGATCTCTTGGAGTTCGAATACTAGAATACATTGAAGAAGGAAAGGAATAAGAATCCTAATCGAAGAAGGTTTCTACTTATCGAAGAAGGATTCTACTTGTATTCCAACAAGTATTCTATATGCATGGAAGACTGAGAAGAACATGGTGATTCGACCTAACCAAGACTTTCGATCAAGATAGAACTATTGTACTAGTTGGATTTATATTCACAACTATATATACTAGTCGATAGATTCATAGATTCATAACAAGCTTTTATGCGCAAGATAGATATTCTCTTTTACTAGTCGATAGATTCATAGATTCATAACAAGCTTTCGACCTAATCAAGAATTTCGATCAAGATAGAACTATTGTACTAGTTAGTCATCTCTCTCATTGTTTGTCAGAGATCTAGCGTAGAATTGGTGGCCCGATTCAAAGTGCTTAGTGTTTGATATTCTAGGTCATAGGAATATTGTCTAGATATCTTTTTGTAAATCCGTTATTCTTTATAGTGGATATTTCGCTTGTGGCTCGGCAGATTATTTATAATCTGCTAGAAATTATTTGTGTCTTGTGTTCTTTATATTCTGCTGTTTAGACTCTAAGATAGTTTCATATATTAGTTTTGAGTATTGCTACAATACGTGTTTACAATATATGTATTTGGTACTAAGTCCCGATTCATACAGTTTCGATTAGTATCAGAGCCAGACATCATATCTATAGGTGTTTGGATTTGGTACCATTAGGATGGATTCAGTTAATCTAAATATTAACAGGTTGCCCACTCTGGATGGATCCAATTATCAACATTGGTTAATTCGCATCCGCTCACATCTCAAGGCCATTGACACCAGGGTGTGGAAGTCTGTGCTTGAAGGATATACGGTGCCTATGCTACCTCCTGATAAAGACAAAGATTGTGTGCCCAAACTTGAACTACGCTCCAAAAGAGGTAATTTATACTAATAATAACGAAAAGGCTTTGAATGTTATTTTTAGTTATGTTGATCTTCATATGTTTAAGCTTATTCAAACATGATCGACTGCTAAACATGCCTGGGAGATTCTTCAAGGCATTGTGAAGGAGATCTAAGTGTGAGAGAAACTAAGCTTCAGATGGTTCTTAGCAAATTTGAAACTCTTAGAATGGAGGATGATGAATCAATCTCTACTTACTTTGAAAAACTACTGAATATTTCCAATGAAAGCTATCTCTTAGGTAATCCTTTTTCGAACAAAACCTTGGTTTATAAAGTTGTTAGAACTCTGTCAAAATGTTTTGAAATAAAGAAAATTTCCATTGAAACATCTCTTAATTTGGCAACTATGGATTTACAGACCTTAATGAATATTTTAAAAAAATTATGAGTTAAATATTGAAAATCCTCCTACTAACTCTAAGGAAAAAGGTCTTATGCTTCAATCTAAGTCTTCTGAATCACTTGATGAAGAAGATGATGTTGATTTTAATGCTTTCTTTAATTCCATGGTTAAGCACTTTCAAAAGAGCAATTTTGGGGATAAGCTTAAACTTGGATCCAGCAATATGTTTTCCCCTAGTAAGAATTTTCCTTCAAGAAACTTGCCAAGTATTCATATAAAAAAAACCATCTAATGAGGACACTGAAAAGCTTATGAAAACAAAATGTCATGCATGTTAAGGTTATGGAAATTGTGCCTATGAATGTTGTTGGTGCAGATAACGGCAAAGTAAAAGACTAGAGGGGGGGGGGGGTGGTGAATAGTCTTTTAAAACATTTGTCGATAAACACAGTTTCTCAGATATCTGTGAAGATATCTGATACTTAATTTCAGAGAGCGGAAGACTTTTCTGTGATAAGTGCACGTGCTCAGCAAGATAAGTGTAAATACTTTGCAAGATAAATAAAGCAAGTAATAAACTGCAGAAAGTAAATAACACAAGTCTTTTTATAGTGGTATCTAAAGGTGGCGTAATCCTTCAACTAATCCACTTCGGCCTTTCTCAGACCTAGAATCCACTAAGTCAGATAATTGAGGTGACCTTACAAGTATCTTCTCTCGATTCCTAAATACACTAGGTTCCCAACCAAGTGTTCCCCCTGTGTTATTCCCCGGCTTTCACAACCAAGTACTTGCTGTACTCAGAAACCTTTTTGAGCTATTCCTTAGCTTCCCAAACTATGTACTTCCTGTGCTCAGTAACCTTGGAGTTATTCCTTAGTTTCCTAAACTAAGTACTTCATGTACTCCACGCTGATTAAGGTGTTGGTTTAGGTAGATTGTCAGGTGAGCTTCTTTAATAACTTATTCAGTTATTCAGATAGCTCTATGAATCAAGTATACTTAATACACTTTGCTATGTATGGTATCTTGTTCTTTACTGACCCAAGTCTATGATAAATGTTCAAGAGAATGAAACTCGGATATGAAATCTTAGTTCAACTCTTTCACAAATAACAATGCTTGTTAAGGATTAGGACACTTAGAACTTTAGTGCTACTTAGAATCAAGAGCTTTGGCCGCAACAGAAAGCTTGAAGGTAAGTAGTTTGCTTGAGAGAGTTTGTGTGAGAGTGTAAGTTCTGTGTGTTCTAAGGTATTCTAAGGTGTTCCAAGGTGTGTTCTCAAGCAGTCTAAGTGTTGATATTTATAGATGAATTTGAGTGTCGTTTGAATAGTATCGGTTAGGCTTAACTCAATTTCAAACTATTGATATCTGAGTATAGTACTGTAGTAGGTTTATCTTCTTTTTCAGAAGCTACCATTTTTGTGCAGACATTTCTGTCAGCGCATTTAATGCACTGTAGTATATTTGTCCTGTAGTGCCAACGGAACTATGCACGCTTTCTGGAGCTTTGCACGTCCTTTTCCAGAGATTATCACAACTCCAGATACCATTTGTTGAAGCAACTTGTTATAATATATTTATTTTTAGAAACATAATTTATGTCCAAGGTATCTGAGTGTAGATATCTGTGGGCACTTTCCTCATTTCAGAAACCTGTTATTTCTCAGATATCTTTTGCAACACTGTTTAAAAAACGCTTGTGTCTTCAAGATATCTGGTCATAGGTATCTAAAAACCCTTGTCTTCAGCAATCTTCTGCAGTCTTCAAATCTTCAAAATTGTTGAACTTTTCCTACATGATGTCTTCTTCTTGGTCTTCTTAAGAAAAAAAAAATTACATTTCGAGACCTAACATCCTATACAAGATTTGCTAGACTATCATACTTAGTGAGTTTCCTTTTTTACAGTGTTCAAGTGAACCAAGAGTACCAACCACCTTTCTGAGTTAAGATAAGTCATTAGGTTGCTGATCAAAATCTAGACAGATATTCCTAACAAATTTCCCCCATTTTGATCGGTCAACGATGACTATCTGACCTATTACAAAACTGGATGAGGAAACAATCCACTACTTAATCATTTCTTATAATTTTTTTAATTCATATAATTAAGTGCAGAAAGTAAACATCAACCAAATCACAAGGTGTGATCTTTGCTGACAAGTTATCTTTTATAGAAATTGATATCTGAGAGTAAGTTCATCAGATATGTTACAAAGAAAGTCTACAGATAACTTTAGTACATAATACAATTCAGCTCAGTCAGCAAGATACAAAAATACATAGTAAATTAGGACAACAGGAATAACCAAGCTCCAAGTAGACATCCTAATAAACTAGTCTTCAAGTCTTCAACACTTGAAATCTTCAAAAGAAGTTCCATGGATCAATCTGCAAATTTCCTATCACCAAACCTTTTGATATCATCACAGTAGTCATAGAGAAGAGTTCTGACAATCATCTCTGTGTCTCTAGCAAATCCACAGACTTCCTTGTAGGTTTTGGTAGGATTTATCTTGGCAAAGTGCTTGACCCACATATACTTTCCCCACTTCCAGACATGCTCGATTCTGATATCTGATAGCTTGAAGTATTCATAAATGATCTTCAGATATCTGATGTCACCCTTGTATTGATCTTCAGTTAAGTAGAAGGACTCATAGGGTTCCACAGCAAGTCTTGGTCTTGTGCCTGTTCCAGTGATGTTGGGAATTCTGTGCACATCATCTGGCTTTCTATAAGGACATTCATCAGAGAGGTCCTTTTTCATGGCTTCTATTCTCTTGACTACTTCAAAATCCAACCAAGCTTTGATTTGGTTAGTATTAATCAAGACTAGCTTGTCTTTTCTCCATGCCATGAGCTGTTTATGGATTGGTTCTGGAAATTTTTCATTTACCAGTAAGTGCTTGAGTTCCAGAATCCAGTAGCCATTCTTCTGATTAATGCACCTATAGACAGAGGTGTCACTGTTGGTCTTAACATACTCAATCTTGGCTTCTTCAGGCCTGAGTGGTAGTTGAAGTTGTCTTTGTTCAGCTCACAGCCTGTTCCTCCTTTGTCTTGAATTCTCCCTTGGGGTGATGCTTGAAGAACCACCCTGGATAGACTTGGTATTTCCAGAGGGTGTTTTAGCTGCCAACCTACAAAGAAGTCTGTGGATTTGCCAGAGACACAGAGATGATTGTCAGAACTCTTCTCTATGACTACTCTGATGATATAAGAAGGTTTGGTGATAGAAAATTTGCAGATGGATCCATGGAACTGTTTTGAAGACTTGAAGATTTTGAAGACTTGAAGTCTAGTTTGTTAGGATGATCACTTGGAGCTTGGTTACTCCTGTTGTCCTAATTTACTATGTAATCTTTTGTATCTTGCTGACTGTACCTTATTGTTGTTTTATCTTGTAAAAGTTATCTGAACTTTCATTGTAACATATCTGATGAACCTACTCTCAGATATCAATCTATAAAGGATAACTTGTCAGCAAAGATCACACCTTGTGATTTGGTTGATGTTTACTTTCTGCACTTAATTATATGAATTGAAAGATCATAAGAAATGATATAGATCGATAGTCAATCAAGTTCAAGATCGTTGGAATAATTTGTTAGGAAATATTGTTATCATTTTTTTTTTGAACCTAATATTTTTTTCTGACTTTCTAAAACTCTGTTTTTCTGGTTCGTACTGGTTCACTTTTGTAAAAAAAAGAACTAAAAAAAATATGATAGTCTAGCTTGTACTTGTATGATGTTAGTTAGTCTATTAACTTTTTTTTTTTTCTTTAAAGAAGAAGAAAGAAAAAGAAGAAAAAAAAAAAAAAAAAAAAAAAAAGAAAAAAAGAAAAGAAGAAAGAAAGAAAGAAAAAAGTCAGATGATATGAGATGACTTATCTTGTTTTTTTTAAATAATTAAAACAAAAAAAGATAAAAAAAGATAAAAAAAAATAGACAAAGAAAAAGCTGACAAGATATCTACACACTATACATGGACATAAACTAATATGTTTAAAAAAAAAATGATATATAACAAGTTGTTTCAACAAGTGGTATTATGAGTGATTATGATAATCTCAAAAAAGCGCGCATCGAAGAAAAACGATAGTATAAAGATCTATGATTCCATGCATAGTTCCGTTGGCACTACAGGACAAAGTATAGTACAATGCATTGAATGCACGGACAGAAATGTATGAACAAAAATGGTAGCTTCTGAAGAAGAAGACAAACGTACTACAGTACTATACTCAGATATCAATAGTTTGAATTTGAGTTAAGCCTAACGGATACTATTCAAACGGCACTCAAATTCATCTATAAATATCAATACTTAGACTGCTTGAGAACACACCTTAGAACACAGAAAAGTCTTCCGCTCTCTGAAATTAAGTATCAGATATCCTCACAGATATTTGAGAAACTGTGTTTATCGACAAAAGTTTTAAAAGACTATTCACCCCCCCCCCTCTAGTCTTTTACTTTGCCGTTATCTGGACTAACAGGCTATCAACGAAATCCCTGCAATTAGTACTTCAAACTCCTTGAGGAACCTTATCACATCCTCGTTGGCCATTCCTTGGGGAGATTAAGGAAATGGTGAGATTTGAGTTCCAAATTCCTCGCCTCATTAGACAGCACGATTGCTGCTTTCCCGGCCTTAACCTCGTCGGGCTGCATGTAGGCTCCATAGGTTAACTGAGCCATTGCAATGTCCTTTCTGATCAACCTGTTGTTAGAGCTACACAACACGAAAACCTCGATATATCCTTAGTTTCTGTTAATGCACTAAACCTCAGGTAAGTTGGAAAACAAGTAAAGATTTGCAATCAAGCGCTACAGTAGGAATTGGTTCCCCGGCAGTGGTGCCAAATTTGATGTGCTCAAATTACTACTTAGAAAATAAGTAGAAAGCAGTTGTTGTAGACAGACAATGCTAACCACAGAAACGTTCTCTAAGGAACCAATTAAGCTACCAAGCAGTTGAGAGCAAATAATCACTTATTGAAACGGCTTGATTTGTTTGGTTTTAATTACTTCTAATAAGTAGAAAACAGAAAAGCAGAGAAATGGTTTTTAACAATGAGAGAAGAGAACACAGCAGTTATGATCGAGTAATGTTAATCCGCTCTAGAGAAATCGCTCATACTTGTCACACAGTCGGTGTACTTAAAACAATCAATCCAATTTAACCAAACGATATTTGAAAATCTTTGAACCAGAGTAATCATGGGTCGTCAATCCACGATCCTTAACCAAAACGTTTTAGAGAATCTTTGAACTAGCTTATTGGATTGAAAGGTTTTTACGAAGATATTTGAACGAGCCTAACCTATATGAACTAATCCTAACCCTAGAAGCGAATACGCAATCACCGTCACATCACTACCGTGTTCAGAGTGGTTTAGCTACTCATAGTGGATGATTGCATACAGAGATTCATGGTAAAAATCTTACGAAACATAGATGATAAACTCGCATTCAATAACATACAATTCAATCGATGAAGATAAAGAACGAATTGTAAAGAACAAAGCAATGGAGAAATCAATACCAATAATCTTGATGAGTAAAATCAATGAGTAACCAAGCTCCAAAGATGTCTCAATGTCAATGTCTAAATCTCGGAGCTTTTTTCTCAAAACTAGGTTAAAAGAAGTATGAAAAAGTATTACTTATTCTAAGCTAATAAGGAAAAACGAATTCTGGGGGCCGACGCTCGCTACGGTGGGAAAATAGCCTCGCCGCGGCGAGTCTTCTTTATCGCAATAGATATCCGGCTCGTAAAATCTCGCCGGGACGGACCAACTTCCTCGCCGCGGCGAGCCTCTCAACAGCTCCAGCCTCTAGCCTCGTAAAATCTGGCCACGGCGGGAAGGATACCTCGCCGCGGCATTCTCAACTTTGCAGAATTCCAGGTGCCTTCGTAAAATCTCGCCGCGGCGAGCCATGTTAATCAGCTTGCCCTTATTTTGGCTCAAAATCATCGATTCCTGCAAAACAACATCAAAATACCAAAGCATAAAAACGAACTAAAAAGACTACAAAACTAAAGACAAAGACTCACAAAGACCGCTAAAAAGGACCAAAGGAGACGTTAGAATATTGTCTCATCAAATCTCCTAAGCTTGAGTCAATTGGCAGACAAAGGGAACTCAGTAAAGATCAAGGCAAAACTATGCAAATTGGTTGACAATGAAACAAAGCTGGTAGTCTTGGTAGCTAGGCGGAAAGGAAGTCTCAATGTTGCTGACTGGGAATCTGCCACAACCGAAGAATGCCTCATGGTGAGTCAATCTATCCACACTGAAGAGAATTGGCTATGGCACAAAAGAATGAGCCACTTGAACTTCAAACTCTAAATAAGTTAGCCAAGAAAGATCTGGTGATTGGATTACCCAAAATGACATATAGAAAAGAAGGTCTATGCTCAGCATGTCAATTGGGGAAACAAGCCAAATCATCTTTCAAGTCTAAAACTAGGCACTCCAGTAGTAGGACACTGCAATTGTTGCACATGGATCTCTTTGAGTCCTCTGTGACAAGCTATGCAGGAAAGAAGTATGGTCTGGTTGTTATAGATGACTATTCAAGATTTACTTGGGTTGTCTTTCTGAAACACAAATCTGACGCAAAGGTCGAGATACCAAGTCTGCTAAACAAGCTAGAAGTCGAGAGAAATGACAAGGTATCTGTGATCAGAATAGACCATGGTACTGAGTTTGTAAACCAGAACATAAAGGAGTTTTGTATCTGGAAAGGTATACAACACCAACTTTCTTCAGTAAGGACACTACAACAGAATGGTGTTGCTGAAAGGAAGAATAGAACCCTGAAAGAAGCGGCAAGAACAATGCTTGCTGACACTGAAATAAGTGAAATCTATTGTGTTGAAGCTGTTAACACGGCTTGCTACACTCGGAATGGATGCTTGATAAACAAATACCATGACAAAACTCCGTATGAGCTTTGGACTGGTAGACCCCCAAATATCAAACATCTAAGAGTGTTTGTTTGTAGATGTTTTTTTCTAAATAACGGTAAAGAATATTTAAGAACATTTTAACAAAAGGCAGATGAAGGTGTATTTCTTGGCTACTCTCTGAATAGACTATACAACAAAAGGACACAAAATATTGAAGAATCTGTCCGTGTAGTATTCTATGATGGAAACAAGAAAGCACCCATAAATGATGAACTCTCATTAATGTTCAAAGAACTTTTGATCGAAGATTCTGAACAAGAATCCTCAAAGAAAAACAATTCTATCATAGACTTAGAGGATGAGTCTGACGATGAAAGGCAACCTCTGCCAAGTAACAACAAGATGACTCTAAGCCATGATGAAGAATTCCGTATGAGAAGCCCTGAAATAGATCATATCTCAGAAAGTGTTCATCATATAGAGGTTTCTGAGCCAAGTGTCATAGAAAGACCTGACTCAGATACTCCAGACACTGAACAAGTGTCAGAAATCCAAGGTACTATTAACGTGCCTGATTTCAATGATACTGAACAAGTATCCCATCAAGGTCATGATGACTCAGATAACAACAACATTGATCTTGATCCTACTAGTTCTAAACCTATCATGAAATGGATAAGAAACCATCCTGCTAAGGATGTGATAGGTCCTCTAGACCAAGGTGTCAAAACTAGGAGAGTTATTGCTGAAAATGCAAATTCTCTCTATGTATGTTTCATTTCAAATATTGAACCTAAAACTATTGAAGATGCATTACAAGATCAGGACTGGATCTCAGCAATGCAAGAAGAGATGGATCAATTTGAAAGAAACAATGTCTGGAAACTGGTTCCCTTTATTGATGGAATATCTGTTATAGGAACTAAGTGGGTTTTCAGAAACAAGATGAATGAGTCTGGTGAAATAACCATAAACAAAGTGAGGTTAGTTGCCAAGGGATTCACCCAGGCTGAAGGACTAGATTTTGATGAGTCTTATGCACCAGTTGCAAGATTGGATGCAATCAGACTATTTCTAGCATTTGCAGCAGATAATGACTTCAAAGTTTACCAAATGGATGTTAAAAGTGCATTCCTGAATGGTGAACTCACTGAGGAAGTCTATGTTGATCAACCACCAGGCTTTGAAGTTCCCTCAGAAGGAAAAATGGTTTATAACTTCAGAAAGCGCTATATGGACTAAAACAAGCTCCAAGAGCATGGTATGATTCTTTAGCCAAATACTTACTGGGTAGTGGATTCAAAAAGGGAGAAGTTGATAAAACTCTCTTTACATTGAACCAGGAAGGGTAACTTCTCTTAGTTCAAGTTTATGTAGATGAGATAATATTTGGATCTAAGGAAAAGCAACTTTGTGAAGACTTTGCTGAACTCATGAACAGTAAATTTGAGATGAGCATCATGGGAGAATTGAATTACTCCCTAGGGTTGCAAGTCAAGCAACTCGACTATGAAATATTCATTAGTCAAACAAAGTATGCCAAGGAAATGCTCAATAAGTTTAATCTAAAGCCTTCTGATAAAAACGCTAAGATACCTATGAGCTTTGGATCCAAGATGACCTATACTGAATCCGACAAGAATGTTGAAGAACACAAGTATAGGAAATTAATTGAGTCACTATTGTATCTCACTGCGAGCAGACCGGATATCCAATATGCAGTTGGAGTGTGTGCAAGGTTTCAGACGAATCCAATGCAAACGCACTAGAACACTGCTTTGAAGATATTAAGGTATGTGAAAGGTACAGTAGATGTTGGATTGTGGTATCCAAAGGATAGTGGATTGAGTTTGGTTGAATATTCTGATGCCGATTATGCTGGATCAATGCTTGATAGAAAGGGTACTTCAGGAACTTGTCAATTCCTTGGAGCTCGTTTAATATCATGGTTCAACAAGAAACAAAACTCAATTTCCACCTCAACCACAGAAGCAGAGTATATTGCCGCTGGATGTTGTGCATCACAAATTTTGTGGATTCAACAACAACTCAGAGACTACGGACCCAATGAAGAGAAAACTCCCATTTTCTGTGACAACACAAGTGCTATTGCTATTACTTAGAATCCTAAGTTTCATGTAAGAACCATGCAAATTGATGTCAGACACCACTTCATTAGAGACCATGTCGAAAAAGGCAATATAGAGATACTCAAGATTGGCATAGAAGACCAATTTGCTGATATCTTTACGAAGCCAATGCAAGAAAGTAGATTTCTAAGTCTAAGACATAGTCTTGGACTAATGGAACTACCCAGGTGCTAATATTGGTCTCTGAGACGGGAACTCACTGAACCAATAAAAAGAGAATAAAGATTTCTAAAAAGAAATGCAAAAAGAAAACGAGAGTACTTTCAGAGATCGGGTACTTAGAAAGTTGCTACTTCAGAAAGATATTTGAAATGGGAATTCAAATTTCTAAGGCATTGTAGAAAAAGGAAAAGGTCTCTGAAACGGGTATTCAGAAACCATGAGACATCTAAGTCAGGGGGAACACAAAAAGAATAGTTTGACCAAAAAGACAATTCCTATCAGAAGTCAAATATTTCTTTTGTGTTGAAAATTTTCTTTCTTGTGAAATATTTCAAACAAGTACTGGACGATCAATTAATGATCTTTGTATCCAGTTTTGTCCACTAGTTACAGGTTTCTGAGAAGTTGAAAGACACTTAGGCGAGTTTTGTGTTGATTGATATCATTGATCTGAAACTCAATCTCTACCCTTCAGTAGAAACGCTTGTAATTCAACAACCGAGATACGTCCACAGTAGCCCACTCGCGCAGTAACCAAGTATCTGACCCCACTTGCATTTAATGCAATAACGCCTTTTTACCACATCTGTGCAGAACTGCGAGTAATATACATTCAGAATTCATCTATATCGCATGTACTTGCATTGCTATATAAAGGCGGATTTGGCAAAGAAAAACACTTTTGCCTAATCCAACAAATCACTTGCACGAAAATAGCAAAAACTTTCCTAATCTTCTCTGCAAAAACTCTCTAATCCGTCTAAATCTCTGCTAAGAATTTCTGTAAAGAAATCCTTGTCGATTCCGACTACGATTTTCATCTCTCTATTCCCTATTTCTATATAAATACTAAAGAGATGGCACCCAAAACAGCAGCACCAAAATCCCAAGTCTCATCTTCTGGTACTGCTGAAAAGCAAACCATTACCATCAAGGAAAAGAATGTAACAACATTCTTCAACCCAAGTATGTGGAATACAAGACCCAAGGTACTCTGGGGTGTCTCTGGAGATATGGGGTACTCTTGCCCATATGTACACCTTGAGCGAAAGGACAACTCCCTTCAACTGGGGGAGGTATATCTGGAAGAAGTTCACCGAGAACATCAAGTCCTTTGAAGCCACAATCATCCGTGGTCATGCTGAACCTCTGATGACAATCTCTTTTGGTCTGAAGATCTGTTACATTCTGGAGCACTTTGGTGTAGTGCTCAGAGAAAAAGTGCAAGTTGCATACAATGATTTCGTGTGTAGACTTAATTTCGATAACAGACAAAAGAAAAGGGCATCAGAAGGAGTCTCTGAAGCACCATTAATGACCTCAAAGAGATGTAGAAATGGAGGCAAAAAGAAGACTAACGCCTCAAAGAGCAGTGAACAAACAGTTCTCTCTGAACATGTTGCTGCACCTGTTGCTGAAGAAACCTCAGTCCCTACACAAACCACATCTCCTGCTGATGGAGATACCACTCTTGCTGACAAGAGGGTAGATGAAACCAAGGAGGCCCCTTCTATGGAACTAGCAGACCTACACATGGGCTCCTCCTCAGAAGAGGATGTGATTGCTGGAGATACTCCTACATCAATGATAGCAACCAGATGCGGAGAAAATACTATACAAGGACCAATCTCTCTGAAAAACTTTTCTGAAGGTCCTTTAGTGGATGTTCATGCTACTATAGCAAAGGTTGTTGGGGATATACAACTTAATAACCCTGATGATGCATCCCCATCAAAATCCAGATCTCCACAAGAACAACAACCGCAATGACCACAAAGCTCTACATTTCTAGAAGAAGAAACTGTAGTAAGAGCTGTAGAGATGCATCAGAAAGATGACATTGCGGAACACAACACTGTAGTGGAATAAGTATTCCAAGAACATCAAGGGATAGTTCACCAGTAGAAAGGCTCGAAGTGCCTGAAACTTCCTTTGAAGATACATTCATGGAGCAACTCGACCAACTCACAGACTTACAACATGTTCCAGAAACCACTCAGTCTGACATTGCTCAGGTATATGAATGGTTTAATTCTCTACATGTGAGAAACTTTCTGTGTATGTCATCTTGTACCTTATGACACTTATCTTCATTACAAGCCATTCAAGAAATAAGAATCCCAGAGGTAGCTGAAAAGCTTACCTCAGAAACTGAGAAGGAGGTTTCTTGAACCTCAAAGCCAATGGAAACCGAGCCTATCTCATAGGTGAAATGGTTTTCTAAAGCTAACTTTTCAAATTATGATTCTTAACATAGCACTCACTATCTATGTTTGTTTCTTATAGGCTCAAACTGAGAAAAGAGATGGCGAAAAGCCAAATTCACCAAAGGAGGACGAAGAGTCTATTCAAGACTCTGACAAACTTGAACATGAGCCTTTTGCTGAGAAGCTAGTCATCAGAATGATCTATAACATATTCAATTTTCTGAAAAACATCTCTTCAAAAGTATTTAACAAACTCTACTTTCAGGCTCATGAAGAAGTAGAAGTTGTTGAGGCTGAGACATCAAAGTCCCCTCAAGCAAAGAAAGTTGATGAGGCTTCAAAGCCATCATCAGAAAAGATGCCAGAGAGTCCCAAAGTCTCTGAGAAGCAAGTGTCTGGGCCTCTTTCTGCAGAGGTACTTAACACATTCTCAGTACCATAAGAAGCATCTTTCTTTAAAAACTTTCTACGTTAATTTTTTTTTTTCAGGCTCAGAAGACAAAGAAGAAAAGGAGGCCACCAAGGCTCCTTCTGAAGTTAAAGAATCTGACGATACTGATGCCTCGAACATTCAGAAAAACGAGCCTACTGTTCCGACACATGTAACTCAAAATTTCTAAATCCATTTAACTCAGAATTTTTAAGGATTTTGATCTTAATCAAAAACTCTTTGTCTTCCAGGCTCAACAAGAGACCACTGCCGAATGACAACTCTTTCTGATGAGGGTCTCTTGGATCTGTTCCTGAAAAACGCCCTCCTTCAGATGATCCTTGGATACAGAAGATGGCAAAGACTCAGAATGACAAATATTATGTCCCTCATTAAATTTTTGAGCGATCCAATCAAGAGGGTATGGGCTGAACAGATCGAAGAATATGTCAACAATCTTTTTCCCACGGAAATTGAAGAATTCGCTACCTTAGTGGATAAAAGATTTTTTGAACATGTTGAACGCAAGTTGATCAGAAACTTTAAGTCACTGAGTCGAGCTACAAGGTTCAAAATTGCTACTGATCCAAACCTCCCTCCAACGTTTGCATCTGCCCCTGCTGAGCAAGAGGCGATGGACATCAAGACAATTAAAATTTATGATATCATCAATTTAGATTCCGATGAGGAGACGGATGAAAACGACATAAAGATGCCCAAGTCTCCTAAGTCTTCTGAAAAGAAAGATGATCCCGAGAAATATGAGGATGATGATGCACCATCTGGTGTTGGAGGGATCACAGGATCAAAGAAAAACTCTGTCGCTGAAAAGCCTTCAGAAAAGAAAAACTCACCCTCCCCATCTCCTCAGAGATCATCCAAGCCCTCACCACTCAGAAAAAGGATTCTGACGCCAGACAAGATGATTTCGTGGACTAGAAAGTTCAAGAAACTTCACAAACTCTTGTAAATCTACAAGAGATGGTAGAAGAGGAAAATTCGTTGCATCTGGCACTGAAAAACCAGATTGCTAACATACAGGCCAATCTTCATAAGATTGATGACTAAATCGCAAGGAGGCATAAGCCCTTGCTGAACAAAAGCGCATAAGACTTAATGCCCAGCTATTTGCTGAGGAAATAGAAGTTGAGGACACTGAGGAACTCAAGCAACAAAAGGAAATCCAATCATCCTCTGGAAAACAAAAGAAATCCAAGCAAGAAATGGTCGCTGGATTCGGGGATGAAGAAGATGAAGATGATGATTTCCTGAGTGAGCCAGAAGGAAATACCCCCTCAAAGTTAATTTCTCAGATATTCCCTTTCTGAAGAAACACATTCTGGCTCCCACAAACTTTTCAGAAGTTCCCACTCCTACTGCTGACACGGAGAACAGGTTCAAAGAACTGCTCAAAATAAGGACGGAACTAGAGGCTCAAAACAAGGAAGTAACTGAGTCTGTGCCACAAAACTTCACTATGTTTGCTGAGGTGATTGCTCAGATAACCAACAACTTAGTACTCTCTCAGAAAGATCTGGGATTAGTCCAAGACTCATATAGCAGGATTGCTGAGAAGGCCTATAATCTTACTGATACTACCTCCACCAAGATCCAGATGTGGTTCCGAGGTTTCTACTCTTACAGACAGAGAGCATGGACTATATCAGCATAATGAAAACCTCAGAAGTGAGCTCAGAAGACTCACAAGCAACTACTCTCTGATCCAAAAGAACTTTGAGTCACTCTCTGACTCTTATGTTAATCTCTTGGGTCATTTTGATCAGACCTCTATGACTAAGGGGGAAGGGAAGGAATTCCATAAGATACAGAAACAAGCTAAGCCCAAAGGAAATGGTAAGGAAAAGATGTACCAGGAACGACCCCTTACTCTGGAAAGAGTAACAACAAGGTCCCAAGCAAAGACCTCTCAAACAACTGCCTTGCCACCTCTAGCTTCCAAGAGCTCGAGTGACAAAAGAAAGGGAGTTTCTGAGGAGGAGAAATCTCTTAAAAGAGAAGAAAAATTTCTCTAGAAAGCTGCAAAGGTACTGGAACCTTTGAGAAAGAAAATGATGATGATGATGAGGACAGGGAAACTCATGACAAGAGAATCAGCTCTTCTGCTCCAACAGCTGCAAAGCCTCTTAAAGCTAGAAAACCTTCTGGAGAAACCAAGTACATCCCCAAAGATGGATCCTCCAATGACCCCTCAGAGAAGGGACTGAATTCCAAACAGAGAAGGAAGAGGGACAGAGACATTAAATTTGGAAGAACCCTTCCTCCAAGGCCTGAGGATGCTAGAACAGAATCCGTGAAGACTAGCAATGATCAGCCCTCTGTCTGGAACTGCATCAAAGTTTACAAGAATGGCTACTGGATAATGGAACTCAAGTACATGCTTGCCAATGAAAATGGAATTCCAGAACCAATTTACCAACAACTGATGGAATGGAGAAAGAAAGGCAAAAGATCAAAAGTAATGCCTTCTGAGATAATCAAGTCCTGGCTTGACTTTGAAGTTGAAGTCAGACAGAATGCCAGACAGGATCTCTCAAAGGAATGCCCTTACATCAAGCCAAAGGATGTGCACACATTTGAAGATGAATCTGGAAAAAGGAACAAACTGCAAGTGGAGCCCTTTGAGTCATTGTACATGACCAAAGAGGAATTTGAAGGTGAAATGGAATATCTCAGAGAGATATATGATTATTACAAGCCCACTGAAGAATAGTTGTTTCACTACTGGAAATGGGGAAAGTTTATGTGGATAAAAGGAATAACCATAGGACTTACTGATAAACCCTATAAAGAGAGATGTGTTGCCTCCAGAGATTGTGAAATGAGGGTGAGGACCATTCTGAAGGAATACACTGAAGATTGCCTGAAATATGGTAACTTGGAGTTTCTAAAGGAATAGAGAAGGATGAAGGCCAACTAGTTAGGATGTTCACTTGGAACTTGGACTTTCCTGTTGTCCTACTAGTTGTGTATTTTTTATTTTTGCTGATGGTACTTACTACTTAATTATTTTGTAAAAGTTATCTGTGCTTACCTTGTAATTTTGTTATCTGATGAACCTACTCTCAGATACTCTCTAATGAAAAGATAACTTGTCAGCAAAGATCACATCTTGTGATTTGGTTGATGTCTTACTTTCTTCACTTAAATAAAAGACTGACAATTTATAAGAAATGTTTAAGTGGCGGATTGTTTCCTCATCCACAGTTGTAATAGGTTTTTAAAGGTAGTCATAGGTGACTGATCAAAAAGGGGGAACTTTGTTAGGAAATATCTGTTTAGTTTTGATCAGTACACCATAATGACTTACCTTAGTCTCTTGGTTCACTTGAACATTGTAAAAGAGGAAGTATACTTAGTATGATTAGTCTAGTAAATCTTGTATAGGATGTTAGGTCTCTGAATGTAATTTTATATCTTTGAAGAAGACCAAGAAGAAGGCATCCAGCAGAAAGAGCTCAACTATCTAAAGATATGAAGATTGCACAAGATTACAGAAGACTAAGGAATTGTGCCTCAGAAACCATATGCAAAAGATAACTTGGTGAAAACGTTTTTGGAAGAAACATTGTTTTCCTTAGTTTCTGAAAAGCTTGGAGTTTCTGATAGCAACATGCACAGCCTCAGACAGCGTGCATAGTTCCGTTGGCACAACAGGACAAAAGATAGTACAGTGCATTTAATGCCATTGCAAAACTCGCTGACCAAAAGCTTTTTATCTTAACAAAGAGACAAAAGTTCTGTAGTACTATCAACAGATTCTTTGTAGTGTGAATCTCAATTGCCTAACGGATAGTAATTCAAACGTCTTGATTTTCACCTATAAATATCACCACTTAGAATGCTTGAACACACACTTGAACGACTAAATTTCATATCCTACACTCAAGCATACAGTTTACGCCTTACTCTCTAGCTTTACAGTTGCGACCAAGCTCTTGATTATAAGTAGCACGAAAGTTCTAAGTGTCCTGATCCTTAACAAGCTATATCTATTGGGAAGGAGTTGAATTGAAGCACTGTTGCGACTTGCTAAGATATTCATTCTCCTGAACGAAGAACATAGACTTGGGTCAGAAAAGAACATATCACCACACACTGTCCAAGTGTGTTAAGTGACTCTTGTTCTAGAAGGTAGTATTACATAACTGTAGAAGTTATTAATCTACCAATCTGATAAACTCTTTTTAACCAACACCAGAAAAGGTGTGGAGTAGAGGAAGTAATTAGTTTGGGAAACTAAGGAATAACTCCAAGGTTAAAGGTTCTGAGTAGAGGAAATACTTGGCTGGGAAAGCCGGGGAAGAACTCAGGGAGAACACTTGGTTGGGAATCTAGTGTATTTAGGAATCGAGAGAAGATATTTGTAAGGTGAACTCAATTATCTGTCTTAGAGGATTCTAGGTCTGAGAAAGGCCGAAAGTGGATTAGTTGAAGAATTACGCCACCTTTTGATACCACTATAAAGCTACTGTGTTATTTACTTTCTGCTCTTACTTTCTACCTTTACTTACTTGCGAAGTAATTTACCCACTTTACTAGCTTGCTGAGCGCGTGCACTTATCAGAAAGACTTCCGCTATTCTGATTATAAGTATTAGAAAGTTACACAACTTTCTGAGAAACTGTTTTATCGACAAAAGTTTGAAAAGAATATTCAACCCCCCCCCCAGTCTTTTACTTTGCCGTTATCTGGACCAACACTCTCCATCTTCTCCAACTGAATTAAAACAGAACAATTTGCACTAAACCAAACCCTAATTCAAATCAAGAAATATGCAATCCATTTTTTGAAACAACAATACTTATTTTCATATATTTCTTCCATTATTTGTAACTAGGTACCATAATAACACGCTACGCGTGTTCTCACAACTATTAATGTTGTGCAATTGAGTACTTAATTTAAATTAAATTAACCGATTTGTAATCAACATTGGTGTTTTTTCATATTACACAAGACTTATTTCGTTAACAACTTAGATGTTTTGATTAATAACATGAACGATTCTATTGATAACATAAGGCGTTGGTAGATAAGTTATTTAGAGATTGTATCTCACAAGAATTTGTATATTAAATTAGCCAAAACGAGTTATTATCAAACGGCATACATCTAATTATTTAGACTAACCAAGAGATTGAATTAATCAAATTTTCATAAAAAACGATAATTCACATAATTTCTTGAGATTGAACAGCAGATGGAAAACATCTTTCATACCACTTCATAGCATGGTGTTTGTAAATTTACAAACTCACTGACAATAATTTCTTTATTTTTAGTGATTACACTTTTTCAGACTATATAAATACAACAATCTGTCTATTCCAAATTATGGTTTTTTCTACCCTACAGCATGTTGCACTACCTTCTGATGCTTTAATGTGTTGTACGGTACAACATTTAATTCATGTAATACAACTATGGTACAAACTTTAAAGCATTATGATGTAGTGCAGCATACGAAAGAGAAGAGTAAACATGCATCTGCATGCACTGGACAACTCACATTTCCCGCCAAAATGTAGCAAACACCTAAACGAAAATGATGAAACGTGAGAGATCTTTTAATTTTCAGCGAATTTACTTGATTTGCCAAATGATATGCTGATTTGCATTATGTCAAGTGGTCATGGGCGAGTTCTATCCTAAGGTATTTCATGTGACAATCATTCTTATTTAAAACGCCAATTTTTTATATTTCTGCCTATTTTTACGCACTAACATATTCATTAATGAACTAGCTGTCCCGTGCTCAAAGAGCTTGGAGAAGACCCATTCGTTCTGAAGACTATGCGACTCAGATGCATTATTTGACATACCCAAACCTAGAGGTGTAAATGAACTGAACGTACGTGAAAAGTTCGTGAAAAATTTCGGTCAACGCTCGGTTCGTATTCGAGTTTGATCGAACCGAACAGTTCGCGAACATGTTCGTGTATATAACGAACCGAACTCGAACATATTGATTATTGTTCGATAGTTCACGAACGGTTCGCGAACAAATTAAATATATAATATAATTATACTATATATTAATATTGTATAACTATTAGTAATTATATTTATATAATTATAAATAATTATGCAATCTTATGCAATGCTGGTGAACTACAATATTTATGAAATGTTATTGTGATTTTTTTGTATGTAAAGGTTTTACGACATTTTATTTCGAAGTTTTTTATTTTTTATTGTATTATATTTGATTGTATGACTTTGACGACCCAAACAATCGAACGTTAACGAACGAACGCGAAACTTTTGAAATGTCATCGAACCGAACACGAACAAAAGGTCATGATGTTCGTCGAACACGAACACGAACCGAACATACGGCTTATCGAACGAACGAGCGTTCTTAAGCCAATTGTTCGGTTCAATCGGTTCGAAATACACCCTACACAAACCTATGCTTGAGGCACAAACTCCTAAAGCAATTTTCTGTCAATCTGTTATAAGAAATATTTTAATTAACAACAAAATTCAAAGCACCAAATATGTATCTAAATTTAACTCAATCACAAGTTGAATACTTCATTGTAGGAAATGAAAACGAGGCATTTTGTTTGATGGATATCGTCCGCTATTTTTTGAACTCATGAAATTGTTCAGTGTTAACGAGAAAAATCGAGAAGGTGGTGTTGAAGGACTATCTAAGTTGGACAAATACGACTTCTGAACGTTTCATGGCATGGATGTTAAAGTTATGTATCATGGGGAGGAGGTCACACAATGGACGAATATATAATCTACCAACATGTTATGGAATTACTGCATTAATTGTTGGTATGTTTCAATATAAATACTGAAAGTGCAAGTATTCAGTCCAGTGTTGTCCTAACACCATCTGACTGCACTATTTGCACTTGACTCCTTCTATTTTATATTTTACCTTTATTCACTTAATATAGTGTAGACACGCAAAATGTGTCGAATAAATTATTAAAATCATTAAATTTGATTTACTGTATTTAATTGGAATTTTACCAAATTCTATTCCAAAATAGTATGGTAAATTAATCGATTTTAATTCGCTCCATTTATGGCCTATTATATTGCACCACGTACAAAATATGGAGTATTTTCGATTATTTTGCATTAAAAAAGATGTGAATACTCGAAAAATTTAAAGCCGATCAAACGTCGCCATGTTAAAAGGATGATGTCAAAATGCATACTTCCAATTAAATCAAGACATGAAGAAGGAGATAATTCGACCAATGGGATCGTGACACATCATACATGTGATGCAATTATTCAAGAAAAGGAAAAAAGCTTTTAAAAAATGAATTTACATCCTTACCCCTCTTCAAAAAATGGATTTCCATTCTTACCCTTCTTCCACATCTATAAATAGAGGTCTTCCATCAAATTGGAAGAAGGAGAAAAGAAGAAGAAGTGAACAAAAGAAGAAGTGAAGAAGAGAAGAAGAAGAAGAAGAAGAAGGAGGAAGAAGAAGGGAAGAAGTGAAGAGCAAGTGCCCACAATTCTCTCATCCTCTCAAGATCCGCCTTTGAAGTTCGAAGAAGCATTCAAGAAGTTCAGCCGGCAACTGAAGCAAAGCCTATGTTTGATCCAAGAAAAAGTCCCCGCACACTTGGAGAAACGTTATTGGAAGATCGACCGCTGCAAAGGAAGATCAAAATCCAAAAGCCCTGAAGAAGCCCGAGCAAAGTTCTTGAAGTTCTTCATCAAATTCAAGCCAAAAGCAACGTTAGATCCAAGATCAAGTTGAGAAGCCCTTGAAGAAACGTTTTCCGAAGCCCAAACTTCCACCAGTAAAGATCAAAATCCAAAAGCCTTGAAGAATCTCAAGCAAAGTTCTTGAAGTTCTTCATCAAATTCAAGCCAAAAGCAACGTTAGATTCAAGATCAAGCTAAGAAGCCCTTGAAGAAACGTTTCCTGGAGGCCAAACTTCCTCTACAAAAGATCAAAGGCCAAATTTCGTGACGATCTAGAAGCGTGCTTCGTGGAGTTGATCCATCTCTCAAGAAGTTCGTTATCTTCCGCCCCAAACACTTCCAAGTTCGTGATTTGATTCGAGATTTATCCAAGAAGCCCCCGAATCATCGTTTCCTCGACCTTGAAGTCATAAAATCCTAAAGCGAAGACTTTGAAGATCCAAGTTCGCCGCATTAGAAGATTAGAATCAGAGGATTAGAATAGAGAAATGTACCCGCACTCATTAAATCAATAAAATTTCATTTGAGCAATTTTATTTGCTACAGATTTTTGGCACGCCCAGTGGGACATCTCTACCTCTCATCTCTAGTGAAGCACTATGCCTCCTAGGAAGACGATTAACTCTTCTCAAACCTCGGATGAAGCGCAGTCCAAGGGAGCTGAAGACCCGCAAACCATGGCTATCAAAGCCTTTGAAGCTCTAGGTGTAACTGCCAGCATAAGAGATGGGCAAGAAACATCCGATGATGATGACGACGGGTCTTTGCCATTATCTCCTAAGACAAGAGATGTTCCTCCTCAACTCCCAACAGTGAGTAATCCTTCACTTGACCAAATGGTGTTAGCTTTGACAAAATCCATGGAGTTTCTTATGAAGCATACCCAGGAACAAGATCTCAAGATTGCAAAGCTTATGGATCAAGAATCCACACCCGAGAAGATCTTGAGCAAGGAAACAGCTGAAACTAGCAAGGCGGGAGGAAAGCGCCATGTGGTGTATGAGGAACCATCATACGCTAAGCCAATATCAAAACAAGGAGATATGTCAATCAACTCCAGTGGAATGATCCCAGCCGATCAGTTGAAGGAATTCATCAGGGGAGCTCTGAAAGAGAGTCTTGATGAAGGTTCCAAATCATCATTCACTTATAGCAAGCCCTACACACGAAGCATTGATAATTTGAGAATGCCAGCTGGATGTCAACCCCCTAAGTTTCAAAAATTCGATGGCAAATGAAGTCCGAAGCAACACATCGCACATTTTGTTGAGACATGCAACAATGCTGGGACCTATGGCGATCATCTAGTGAACCAATGTATTCGCTCACTGAAGAACAATGCCTTCGACTGGTATACCGACTTAGAGGCTGGATTCATAGATAGTTGGGATCAACTTGAACAAGAATCTTTAACCGCTTTTATAGCATAAGAAGGACAGTTAGCATGGTGGAGCTCACTAACGCACGCCAGTGGAAAGAAGAGCACGTCATAGACTTCATCAATCGGTGGAGAAATTTGAGCCTCAACTGCAAAGACAAATTGTTTGAATCCTCGGCAATTGAGATGTGTATCCAAGGGATGCATTGGGGACTCTGATACATTCTCCAAGCTATCCAGCCGCGGTCATTAGAGGAACTGGCAACTCGGGCTCATGACATGGAATTAAGTATGTCTTCAAGCAGAGCTGATGGCCCTCCTAGACATGATGCATCTAAGGTGAATAGTTTGAAAGGGGGCAAGCCTCAATTCAATGTTAGAGAAGCCATGAGTACAAATGTTGCAAAGGTCAAAGTACCAAGAGCTTGCAATGATAAAGCTAAGGGAAAGGTGGTCCATGTAAGCCATGCCCCACAAAAAGAAGAACAAAGAAAGTCAACATTGGAAGAGATGTTGGCAAAACAATACTCATTCCTTGAATCTGATGTCCCTGAAATATTTGACGACTTATTGAAGAATAACTTGATCGAGTTACCAGAAATGAAAATGTCAGATGAAGAAGGACGCTCAGATGATCCCAAGTACTGCAAATATCATCGCCTTGTAAGTCATCCAATACAAGACTACTTTGTTTTCAAGGAAAAGGTTATAAAGTTGGCCCAAGAAGGAAAATTTTCACTAGAAGAGGAAAATGCAAGTGCCAATACTACCTCATCTCTTGAAATTCTTGATGACAAGAAAAAGACAACCAATACGGATTCCCTTGACCATTCCCAAAGTAAAGCAAGTCTTCCCACAAAAGAAGTGAAGATTGATCAATGCATGTCGACTATCTCCTTCACTGACGAAGACCTTTTACTTGGCTCTAAACCTCACAACCGACTGTTGTTTGTGACTGGCTACACTCGTGAGCAAAAGATAAGAAGGATCCTAATTGACTGAGGCTCTGCAGTCAACATTTTACCAATACAAATTGTGAAAGAAATTGGAATACCAATGGAAGAACTTTCCAGCAGCCGCTTGATGATCCAAGGTTTTGATCAAGGGGGCAAAGAGCACTTGGAATTGTACGATTGGAGCTGTCAATTGGTGACATGTATTCGGGCGCGTTATTGCATGTTATAGATGCCAAAACATCTTACAAAATGTTTTTAGGAAGGCCATGGATACTTGGATATGGTGTGGTCCCCTCAACCATATACCAGTGTTTCAAGTACTTTCATAATGGAGTGGTGAAAAAGGTGCTTGCAGATGACAAGCCATTCACTGAAGTGGAGTCCTTCTTTGCTGATGCCAAGTATTACATCGAGTGAGCGAAGAATGGAAATGAAGAACAAAATTCTTCCGAAGATAAGTTGAAAGATCAAGTAAGCAAAGCAAGTAAGAATGAGTCACCTCCATTGTGTCGTTCTAGTGGCTACTCAGAAGAAGTGAAGAATCATCATGTGTTGGCAACGATGTGTTAAAAGGGCTCACACTACCTTTGACAAAGATTGATATTTCCACTCCTGCTCGATCAATACTGGAGGGATTTGTGCACCCAGTTCAAGGAGGTTTGGCAGAACATGAGACCTCGCTACATGAGGTAAAAGACGACCATTTTGGACCAAAGTCCTTTAAGCTTCTAGTGAAGGCAGGATACAATCCTGGGAATGGGTCTCCTCTTAAAGCAAATATATCATGATCCGCTAGCTCACAAAGGGATGGAAAAACTCGAGAAGGTCTTGATTTTCAACAATCTAAACCTATCCGCATCACCATAAACCGAGCGACATGAAACTACAATGGTGAGTGTGAGAAATGTTCAAATGAGGATGATCCAAATCAGCAGGGAGATAGATTGCCACATGCATCCGTCTTTGATAGGTTGGGCTCAACAAACAAGTCAGTGGAGCAAAGGTTGGGATCAAAGAGAAGACCTGTACACCAAAGGTTAGGACCAATGAGAAAACCTGTGCACTAGAGACTGGGACAAATCGAGACAGCTTGTCCACAAAAGGTTGGGATCGGCAAAAGTAAAAGGTATAAACGGAACCAGTGAGTCGTGTGCCTCAGGGAGAATGCAAAGTTTGATAAAATCACGTACGGTTCACATTGAAGATGCCAAAGTCTCTTGTGACGAAACCCTCAAGACTAAGTGGGAGGCGATAATTCATGTGAGAGTGCAAGACATTGAAGAAGATGGCAGTGAAGGTCCGGCGTCATCATATCTCATCAGTCTACCAGACTATGGCGTCATCGAGGAAGATGCAAAGGATGCACAAAGAATTAACCATGTCATCGGTGAATTTTTGAAGCATCATTAGATAGAGTAGGATTAAAAAAAAAAAAACAAAAAAACAAAAAACAAAAAAAAAAAAAAGAAAAGAAAGAAACAAAAAATGCAGGAGCCCTCAAAACAAAACAGGGGTGCTTAGACCAAAAAAAAACGAAAAAAAAAAGAGAAAAAAAATGCAAAAGCCCTCAAAACAAAGCAGAGGTGCTTAGATTAGAACGCTCCTGACCCGCATGAGCATAAACTGCGTACGGTGACCACCAATGGTAGTACATGTGGCTAAACTGTTAACTTACCCCCACTAAAAGCATTTTATAGTGGTTAAACTTCAAATATCTCACCTAGTCTAAGGTGGTTAAGCAATAGATACTCCAAGCCCGCATGAGTATAAACTGTGCACGGCACCCCCCCCCCCCCCCCCTCCAATCACAAAGTCATCTTTGAACTACGTTTTGACTTTATCCTCTTTCAGAGGTATGTAGGCAACTTAGAAATTTCTAAGTTCAGTCAAAATATGTAAAAGCGGTTTGTTTGCTCCAGCGAAACAGAAGAATAAATCAAAGTGGCTACTTGTGGAACCTTCATTGACACGTCGTCGTTGAGCGAATCTCCAGGTGGATCACCAATCTAGTATATCCAGGCTAAACTTCAATCTCCAAGTTGATCAATATTCCCAAGCTACGCTTCAAAGTCGAGGTTGATTAGTCTGCCCAAGTTACGCCTCAATGTTTAGGTTGATCCGATGTTGGATAGCCTTACCTCAAGTGGATGGTGCTACGCCTCTTCATGTGGTGGCTTTGATCCGATGTTGAGTAGCCATGTCTCGAAGTTGGTGGTGTTATGCATCTTCATGTGGTGGCCTTGATCCGGTGTTGAGTAGCCATGCCTCGAAGTTGATGGTGCTACGCCTCTTCATGTGAAGGTCTTGATATGACGATGTGTGGCCACATCTCGAAGTGGTTGGTGATGCGCCTCTTCATGTGGTGGTCTTGATCCGACGATGTGTGGCCATGTCTCAAAGTGGATGGTGCTCCGCCTCTTCATGTGGTAGTCTTGATCCGACGATGTGTGGTCATGTCTCCGAGTGGATGGTCATCCGCCTCTTCATGTGGTAGTCTTGATCCAACGATGTTTGGTCTTGTCTAAAAGTGCATGGTGCTCCGCCTCTTCATGTGGTGGTCTTGATCCAACGATGTGTGGTCATGTCTCAAAGTGAATGGTGCTACGCCTCTTCATGTGATGGCATTGATCCGACGTTGGGTAGTCTTGTCTCGAAGTGGATAGTGCTACGCCTCTTCAATGTGGTGGTCTTCATCCGATGTTAGGCGGTCATGTCTCGAAGTGTATGGTGTTACGCCTCTTCCTGCTCCTTGATGCAACAAATCTTCATGTTATTGATCACTGAGCTAGGAATCCAAGTTGACGCCCCTCCATCCCCATTCTTATTTGACATGTGGAAATCCTGGTAGAGGAATTGGCACGGGCATGGAACAAACACAACTGCCTTTTCATCTGTACCGATAGTTTTCAAAACATCAGGATTCGCCTCCCAATACAGGTAACCTTGTGAGACGTGACAAACCCCATATAGTTACGAAAATTTCCATAGATGACATATGAGGCATGTTTGTTAATGCACACAAAGCCTTCCAAAATGATTCATAATGTTCAAATTGAAGTAATACGGGAAGAATGCACCTTTGCAAAATGGATCACTCATGCTTTCCTGCAAGTAGCACGGGGAATTAAAGTATAGAGGAGATCACGAATGAAGAAAAAGGAGGAAAAATCATGTAAAGAAAAAAAAATCAAGTTAGAAAGAAGAAAATAAAAGAAAAAGTGAAAAGAAAAGGAAATTGGAGAGATAAATAAGAAAACGGATCAAATCCCTAAATCACTTCTCTCTCCCTTTACTTTTCTTTCTCCAGCTTGCTAAAACTCATCCATGGCCGCCGCCTTCTTCACACTGGTCACTGATCTCTCCACACCAGTCCGATTCTGTGCCACATCCTCCACGTCGCTGCGCTGCGTGTTTCTGCCATGGCCGCCTCTCACATTCCTTTCTCTTTTCTTCTTTCTTCCTAGAAGAGCAGCTGACTTCGGCAGTACTTTTGGAGAAGTTCAGGTACTTAGAATCCGATCTCCACCGTCCACATTGTAGATACATGTGTTGGTGAGCTGATGTCAAATTTTTTTAGGCGATCCAACGGCTAAATTGACGGGAAACATCGTTATCCTATGACTGTGTTGTGCATCATACGAAAATTGTTGCTTCTCTTGTTTCTTGGCTGCAGCAGTGGCGTCTGGCCAATCGAACATCGCCTCCTCCAACCCAGCCACGGCATGAAGCTTCAATGGCTCCTCTGCCTCCTTAAACGAGCCACCGGGTTCTTGCTGGATGCATCTGGGTTCGTCTTTGCCAGTCCCCCTCATCCTTGCTCCCATTGACCACTCACAGTTCATAGCTCTTCCAAACTAATGGAAGAATCAAACTGTGAATGGTGGTGAGGATGGTTCATTATGCCACTATTTATAAAGCAAACCCAGGAGACAACTAGGGAACAAATGCTAGGAGTCTAATGCTAGGGAAAGATTTTGGAAGATCTTTTCTTATGGCAGATGAAAAGGCAGAACAAAAGAAAGAGGAGCCAAATAGTACAATGCATATCTACATATCTACTGTGTAAAAGATTTTGTGAAGATTTATAAAACTTTCCGTTTCCTTTTATGGAAACCCACTATCTCCATTATTAATATTTTAATTTCTCTCTTTCATACTTTTTCAATTCCCTTTCTTACTTTTTACTATACACTTACTACTTCATGTATATAAACCCATTTTTTATTCAAATTTCTTAAAATTTGTGCAAAAACAAAATGGAAAGAAATTGGTGGAATGGAGGGAGTAATTGCTAAGATCTAACTCCTCAAGCACAAATGAAGGGATGATACGATGTCTACAATCCTGAACAATTTTCGCAGATACAAAATTTGTGTAACCAAAATTGATCATGTCATGACTTATTCACTCCGATTTACGTCTCCACGACGTCATTCGTGAACCGTCACGAGGGGGCAATTTGTAGACACGCAAAATGTGTCGAATAAATTATTAAAATCATTAAATTTAATTTACTGTATTTAATTGGAATTTTACCGAATTTCTATTCCAAAATAGTATGGTAAATTAATCGATTTTAATACGCTCCATTTATGGCCTATCAAATTGCGCCACGTACAAAATATGGAGTATATTCGATTACTTTGCATTAAAAACGATGTGAATACTCGAAAAGTTTAAAGCCGATCAAACGTCACCACGTTAAAAGGATGATGTCAAAATGCATACTTCCAATTAAATCAAGACATGAAGAACGAGATAATTCGACCAATGGGATCGCGACACATCATACATGTGATGCAATTATTCAAGAAAAGGAAAAAAGCTTTTCAAAAATGGATTTCCATCTTTAGCCCTCTTCAAAAAATGGATTTCCATCCTTACCCTTCTTCCACATCTATAAATAGAGGTCTTCCATGAAATTGGAAGAAGGAGAAAAGAAGAAGTGAAGAAAAGAAGAAGAAGGGAAGAAGTGAAGAGCAAGTGCCCACAATTCTCTCATCCTCTCAAGATCCGCCTTTGAAGTTCGAAAAGCATTAAAGAAGTTCAGCCGGCAACTGAATCAAAGCCTACGTTTGATCCAAGAAAAAGTCCCCGCACACTTGGAGAAACGTTATTAGAAGATCGACCGCTGCAAAGGAAGATCAAAATCCAAAAGCCCTGAAGAAGCCCGAGCAAAGTTCTTGAAGTTCTTCATCAAATTCAAGCCAAAAGCAACGTTACATCCAAGATAAAGCTGAGAAGCCCTTGAAGAAACGTTTTTCGAAGGACAAACTTCCACCAGTAAAGATCAAAATCCAAAAGCCTTGAAGAATCCCAAGTAAAGTTCTTGAAATTCTTTATCAAATTCAAGCCAAAAGCAACGTTAGATTCAAGATCAAGCTAAGAAGCCCTTGAAGAAATGTTTCCTGAAGGCCAAACTTCCTCTACAGAAGATCAAAGGCCAAATTCCGTGACGATCTAGAAGCGTTCTTCGTGGAGTTCATCCATCTCTCAAGAAGTTTGTTATCGTCCGACCCAAACACTTCCAAGTTTGCGATTTGATTCGAGATTAATCCAAGACGCCCCCGAATAATCGTTTCCTCGACCTTGAAGTCATAAAATCCTAAAGCGAAGACTTTGAAGATCCAAGTTCGCCGCATTAGAATACTAGAATCAGAGGATTAAAATAGAGAATTGTACCCGCACTCATCAAATCAATAAAATTTCATTTGAGCAATTTTATTTCCTACATATGTTTCTACGATTTTGGTTTCAATTGTGCAGGTTCAAATTAGTTAAGAAACCATTGAAGAAAGGAAAGCAATCGAAGCAAGAAGGAAAAAGAATGAAGAAGGA
This sequence comes from Plantago major, assembly GCA_026545765.1. NCBI lineage: Eukaryota > Viridiplantae > Streptophyta > Magnoliopsida > Lamiales > Plantaginaceae > Plantago > Plantago major. The sequence continues at coordinate 66,257,851 of CM048839.1, read as the reverse complement.
AAGCAAATATATGAAGAACAAGAACTTTCCTTATAGAAGAGAAGAATGTAGGAAATATCTTTTGGAAGATTTTCCTTGTGATTCAAGACAAGATTCTGATGCAGCATTATGGAAATTACCTTCTAGTTACTTCTCATTTGTAAACCTATAAATACTACTAGAAGTTAATTAGGTCAAGCACGCAAGTAGAGCAGCAGCCGAGTGTATTCATAACACCTTGTGTTCTTGACAATTTTTCTAAGCTTTGTCTAGTTTTGTTTTAGGATAGTTAGTTCGATCCGCTGCTTAGTGATTTTTCATAGCTTTTACATTTTGTTCAAGCTGTGTATTCGGTTGTAATTCATTATTGTCATAGTGGATTATTTGCCTTATAGGCCGGAAGGTTATAATATATTAACCTTCGTGAAACCAAAATTGGTGTTCTTATTATTTTGTTGTGTTTTTTATTTGCTCTTTGGATTAGTTTTAGTGTTTATGTGTTTAACTTTTGTAGTTAATACACTGTTTTGTTCAGTATATCGAAGACACTGATTCATAGTGTTCTTAGGTATACTGGATACACTTGTTCACATTATACCAAATCCCAGTCCATACATTTTCATTTGGCATCCCAAGCACCTAATTCATAGGTGTTTGGATTTGGTATCATTGATAATCCTATTGTCAATAGGTTACCCATACTTGATGGCTCCAACTATAATCTTTAGAAAACTCGCATTCGCTCGCATATCAAATCCATTGATATTCGTGTTTGGAGAAGTGTTCTTGATGTTTATAAGTTGCCTCTTTTACCTCCTGATGCAGATAAGGATTGCATTCCCATGCCCGAACGTGATTATTCCAATAGGGAATTGCGGATGCAAACAACAATGAGAAGGCTCTCAATATCTTGTTTAGTTATGTCAATCCTCACATGTTTAAACTAATTCAAACTTGCACATCTGCTCAATAGGCCTGGAAAATTCTTCAAAGGCACTGTGAAGGAGATTTGAGTGTAAGGGAATAAAAACTTCAAATGATTTTGAGTCGTTTTGAAAATCTAAGAATGGGGGAGAATGAGGATATCACTACTTACTTTGGAAAACTTTTGGATATTTCTAACGAAAGTCATTTGCTTGGAGAACCTTTGTCGAACAAGCAATTAGTATACAAAGCAATTAGGACTCTTTCAAAACGTTTTGAGATGAAAAAGATTGCTGTTGAAACCTCTGAAAACTTGGCCACCATGGATCTTCAAATTTTGATGAATATTATGAAAACTTTTGAGATGAATCTAAATGACTCAAATGTTGTCACTGACAGAAGCATTGTACTTCGATCAAAGTCGTCCAATGCACTTGAAATTGAGGATGATGATGATGAATTCAATGTTATGTTCAGGGCTATGGCAAAACATTTTCAAAATACTAATCTTAAAGGCATGTTTAAAGCTGGTTCCAATAACAATTCCTTTGGTCAGTCAAAATTCCCCACTAAAGCGTTGTTGAAGTATACTTACAAGAAACCCATGGATGAGGATTCTGAAAAACTAAAGAGAACTCAGTGTCATGCTTGTGAAGACTTTGGTCATTATTCTTACGAATGTGCTAACACTCTTCGAAAGAAGGAAATTCGTATTGGGTTTGTTTGAATGATGATGGAGCGGGTACAGAGAAAGAAGTAGTACTTGAGGAAGAAGAAGTTCACACTGCTGCACTACACTCGCAAGTAAACAGGACTGATGGAAAGTTTGATGGTGCCCAGTGTTTTAAGAACACTGACAACCCCATCGGTGAGCAAAAAATCTTTTTTGCAGGTGTTGCCGACGACCCAGCTGATGAGTGTATTTAAGGAGAAACATTATGTACTGAAACACCTGAGTCCTTGTTGTTATGTGATCTACTTGACTCTCACTGCATATGTTGTTCTATTGATCTTGATGATGTCCATCCAATTGAGAAAGACCTGAGTCAGGAGGAGTTCATACAAGAACTTGAGGAGATCTATGAGGAAGTGTTAAAGGCATGGCAAAAAGCTGCCAAGAATGAGAAATCTTTGTTCAAGGAAACTGAGCATCTGAAAGTCCTGAACAAATCTCTGCAAGACACAATCCTGAATCTAGAGGTTAATCTAACCAGAAAGGAGGCTGAACTAGAAAAGGTAATTGTCAGGCTCAAGTTACATGAGCTTACTTTGACAAAAATGAATACATGTACTGCTAAACTTGATGAAATGCTAGGTTTAGGTAATGAAGGAACTACTGGTTTAGGTTTTCAAGATCTAATCCGGGATCTAACTTCTTATCCCAAAGATGAACCCAGTAACTATCCTACCCCTGTATTTGTGAAAGAAAAAGGATTGTCTGCCAAAAGCAAGAAAAAGGATTTTGTATGCCAGTTTTGTACTAAACCTGGTCATATTAAACCCTACTGTTTCAAATACCAGAAGTCCTTGAAAGTTTCCAAAACCGTTGTTACAATAGAAGAAATTCCCTTAGTTGATCCAGAGTTTGTCAAAGTCCCCTCTATTGTAACCTCTTCTGATTGAAACAAGTCTCATGCTGATAGTCCGAGTACTAGTGCTCCCAGTGTTCTGATAATACCAGAGTGTACTTCTCAAGAAAAAAACTCTGATCCTGGTGTTGACATTACACTGCCCAAGAACTCTAGTACTCATAAAGGTAGAAATAGACTAAAAGGAGTCTGGATACCTAAGACTGATAATGTTTGCAATGTGGTATTTTCTGTTGTTAAGTCTAATCCTGCAGGTACTTGGTACTTCGATAGTGGGTGTTCCCGTCACATGACAGGGACAGAAACCTACTTGAAGGAGATAATTCATCTCACCAAAGGAACTGTCACTTATGGTGGTGGAAGCAAAAGCATGATAATTGGTAAGGGTGTGTTGAATGTGGAAGGATTTCCAGCACTAAGAGATGTTTTGTTAGTAGATGGATTAGCTGCTAATTTAATTAGCATTTGTCAACTATGTGACGATGATCTTAAAGTCTGTTTTGACAAGAAATCCTGTGAAGTCTTTGATAGATCCAATTGTTGTGTTATGAAGGCATTAGGTCCAAGATAACTGTTACAAGTTCAGTGATCATATTGTCTGTAATCATGTGAAAGTTGATGAATCTGTTATCTGGCACAAAAAACTAGGTCACATGAACTATAGGAATTTTGATAAGCTGGTTAAGTGTGAAGTAGTTTTGGGAATTCCCAAGCTGACCAACCCTGGTAAGATCGTTTGTGGTGATTGTCTTAAAGAAAAACAAACCAGGGTATCCCATACACCTGTCCCTGTTGTATCAGATGGTAAGCCCACTGGTACAGACAAGTATTTTCAGCTTCTTCATATGGATCTTATGGGTCCAATTGAAGTGAGTAGTCTTGGTGGTAGTAGGTATGCCTTTGTGATTGTGGATAACTTCTCCAGGTACACGTGGATTAAGTTTCTCAAAGAGAAGTCTGAAACTTTTCATACTTTCAGAACTTTGCATGCTAGTATTATGAACTTGTATGGTTGTTCTGTTATTCGTATTAGGTCTGATCATGGCAGGGAGTTTGAAAACAAAAATTTCTCTCAATTCTGTGATATACATGGTATCTATCATGAGTATTCTGCTCCAACGACCCCTCAACAAAATGGGATAGCTGGGCGAAAGAATCGCACTTTGCAGGAAATGGCTAGAGCCATGCTGAACTCTATAAATGTCTCTAAAAGACTCTAGGCTGAAGCCTTGAACACTGCATGTCACATCATTAATAGGGTCTATCTCAGACCTGGCTCTTCCAAGACTCCTTATGAATTGCTTAAGAATAAGAAACCCAACTTGAAATACTTTCATATCTTTGGTTGTGTTTGCTATATTCTGAATTATTGTGACCATCTAGGCAAGTTTGATCCCAAAAGTGAAAAGGGAATCTTTGTTGGCTACTCCCTAAACAGTCATGCCTACAGGATTTATAATCCAAGGATGAAGACTGTTCAGGAGTCAGTCAATGTTGTATTTGATGACTCTACTTATGATGCAGACACAGGCACAAAAGAATTTGAGTCTGTCACTACACCTAGACCAGAAAGTCCGGGTACACTAGCTCTGGAACTAGAACAAAGATCAGCTGACTCTGGAAATTGTGTTCCTCGCACACCTGATATCAATGAAGGAAGAAATACCAGTGTTCCTGATACACCATCTGGTGTACAACAAACACCAGAAGAATCTGATGCTGAATCTGAAGATCAGGAAGAAGAAGCAGAAAGTAGACGTGATCCTCCAGCTAGAATCAAAAAGAGTCACCCAGCCACCCAAGTGATTGGTGATCTAGCTGATGGTGTACACACCAGGCGTAAGGAAAGAGCCGACTATCGACACGTGCTAAAGTTGTGTGTGTGTGTGTGTATGTCTACCACATCACCTGAGGTACCTATCTCTTATTATGTTTCTGCCACTGAACCTAAGAATGTTGCTGAAGCACTAAAAGACTCCCATGGGATCAATGCTATGCAAGATGAGCTACAACAATTCTCTAAGAACAATGTTTGGACTTTAGTTCCTAGGCCACCTAATGCTAATGTAATAGGTACCAAATGGATCTTTAAGACCAAAAGTGATGAGAATGGTGTCATTGTTAGGAATAAGGCACGTCTAGTAGCCCAGGGTTTAACCTAAGTTGAATGCATTGACTTTGATGAAACTTTTGCTCCTGTTGCTTGGATAGAGTATATTAGACTGTTACTTGCTATAGCATATTTTTTAAAGATCAAACTGTTTCAAATGGATGTCAAAGCAGCTTTTCTAAATGGATACATAGACAAAGAGGCTTTTGTTGAACAACCTAAAGGATTTGTTGACCCTTTTCATCCTGATCATGTCTTTAAGCTTCATAAAGCTTTGTATGGATTGAAACAAGCTCCTAGGGCTTGGTATGATAGGTTAACTGAATTTCTCTTGCAGCTTGGGTTCACAAGAGGTGACGGTGATCGTACTCTGTTTATTTTGAAACAAGACAAAGATATGTGTATAGCACAAATCTATGTAGATGACATTGTCTTTGGTTCTACTAACAAATCTATCATGGATAAGTTTGTTGGCTCTATGACAGGTACCTTTGAGATGAGCATGATCGGTGAGCTCACATTTTTTCTAGGTCTACAAGTGAAACACCAACAAGATGGATTGTTTCTTTCACAGGAGAAGTATGCTAGGAACCTAGTCAAGAGGTTTAGTTTGGAAGGATCTAAACCTAGCAAAACTCCCATGTCTGCAAGTTCTAAGATCTCAAAGGATGATTCTGGAGAGAGTGTAGAAACTACATTGTACAGGTCGATGATAGGTAGCCTGCTGTATCTCTCAGCGACCCGTCCTATTATTATGTATGCAGTTTGTATTTGTGCCAGGTATCAAGCTGATCCCCATATTTCACACCTCAATGCTGTTAAAAAAATCTTAAAGTATGTCTCTGGGACAGCAAACTTGGGCATATGGTACTCAAGAGATACTAACTCCAACCTGGTTGGTTTTAGTGACTCTGAATGGGCCGGAGACTTAGACGACAGAAAATCCACAAGTGGTGGGTGTTTTTATTTAGGTAATAATTTGGTCTCTTGGTACAGTAAGAAACAAAATTGTGTGTCTCTTTCCATTGCCGAATCTGAGTACATTGCGGCAGGAAGTTGTGTAACCCAGTTAGAATGTCTAAAGCATATGTTACATGACTATGGCCTTAAGAGTGACACCCTCCTAATGTTCTGTGATAATTTAAGCGCCATAAACATATCTAGGAATCCTGTCTAGCATTCTAAAACCAAGCATATAGACATTAGAAATCATTTTTTGAGAGATCTGGTTGATGCTAAGGCTATTGACATAGAACATATAGAAACCACACATCAGTTAGCTGACATCTTTACTAAGCCATTAGATCATGAGAGATTCTTCAGTTTGAGGAAATCTCTTGGTATGTGTGTTGTCTGATTGTGGTAGAACTTCAGTGTTGCCATAACACCATTGGCTAACACTGTGTCTTGCATGTGGTGTGTAAGTCTGCATTAAGTCTTGACTTTTTTTACTTGTTTTTCTTCTCTCTCTCTTTGGTGTTGCTTTACCTGAGTATTTTTGTGAGTTTTGATAATCCCTGGTCCAGTCGCTGCAGGACCCCTTTGAAAGGAATAATAAAAAGGTCGCTCTTGGACTAAATAAAGTATGTGCCTATTTTTGCTTTGGAAAGATGGGATGACAAGATATAGGATGGATCGACACTGGGGTGTATGGGGCTACGATTGCCTACATTCGGTATTGGTTCTGACTTGAGGTTGTCTCTATAAAAGTGACACAGCAAATGAGTATCCATTGGGATACTGGGGTGTTTGGGGTTCCAGCTGCCTACATTCAGTCCTATGTGCTCACCTGTGTTGCCGAAGATTTTGTATTGTCACTGGGCTGCATGGGGTTCCGGCTGCCTGCATTTAGTGTTTCAATTATATCAAATAAGAGTACCACACTGTTGTTTGCTTTTTGGCACCAATAAAAAGGTCTCTTGAGTTGTACTAATAAAAGTTGTCTGATGAGGCTACTCTGGGATTGTTCACCTGGGTGTTCTGACAACACCATATTATACTCAGTGTATTTGCAACACTACTTCTTGCATCATATAGGTTTTCTTTCTGTACTGCATCTCATGTAAAGTCTTGGTGGGACTTGAGTCTGGTAGTTGTTAAGGGGGAGTGTGAAAATCGTTTTAGGCAACTTTATTTAAGAAATATATCGTTTTGAATCAAACTGCATTTTGAGGCCAAATTATTTCTTAAATTTTAATTATCTCACCCTTGAAGATCTTGTGTTTTCTAACTCTCCTGTTTATGTGCAGCTATTTTGAGTACTAACTCGTGTATCAGGTTAATTGTTCCGGATTGTATGGACTTTCAGATTGTCTTAGAAGCATTATCCTGATCCATGATTACAAGCCCACTAAACAGGCCCATTACATTCAACTCCCAGACCTAAACCTATATTTCCTTTCTAACCTCCCTCCCGGTTATTTCACCAACACTCTTACAAATTCCTTCTCATACCCTACTCTCGTTTCTTTAGCAACACTCCCACCCTTCTTTTCAAATGGCACCTCTTTCCCGCTCTTTGTTCAATCAGCGGCGAAACCTTAGCTGGTGCATTGGCCCTAAGTTGATCCGTTGAAAACGCCTTCACGGTGTCTTACAAAAACGGAAGAAGAAGGCGGCATAGCCGAGCCATCCTTGTAGCATCCCTACACCCATCATCCCCTCTCTGATAAACACCTCTCCGAAAACAGAGGTTGCAAGCAACAACTTTTCCGATCCCGTGGCTTCCAGCCCGTCGAAACTAGAAATCGAGGTCATCGATCTTGATGAAATCAGTGCTGAAGAGTCAGAGGACATTCCTACAGATCCTGAGGTATTTCTTGACATTAAATCTCCGTTCTTTACCGAAAAGTTTGAATCTAGAGAGAACAGTGTCAAGTGGAAAACCCTAGGAAAAAGGAAAATCTGGGCAAAAAAGTATGTGGGTGATAAGGACTTCAAACATTACAAGGTGTTTGATTTTCTGTTAAGTAGAGGTATTTTAGGGTATGTTCAACTGAGTTCTTCTTTCTGTGCTGAGGTTGTGAACGAATTCTATTGTAACTTGCCTAAGTTCTGTGACAATCCCCTTTCCCCCCCAAGTACTGTAGGGCTTTTGTACGTGGCAAAATTTATAATTTCAGTCGTTAGGGGGTTAATGATGCTTGGGGTTTGAGTCTGGTTGGTGAAGATGATTCTGAGTTTGATATGGATGAGGTCATGTCAGTGGTAACTGGGGGTCGACTCACTATTTGGTCGACTAAAGTGAAATTGGTGAATACCACATCTCTCTGCAGTGTACTGCACAAACTTGCTACCAGCAATTTGCTACCATCCTCTAACCCCTCCTATCTCACTTTTGACATAGCTATTCTATTGTACAAACTAGTGAAGGGTCTGCCTGTCTCTCTTGGTTTCTGTGTCTTTGACATTATCTGTGCTTGTCCCCTCAAAAAGGGCACTAAAGACATCCTCCCTTTCCCTTGCCTGATCTATAAAATTATAGCGGATCAAGGATTTGTTCCTAATGATTCAGATGTGGTGGTTGAGAACACTCAACTGATGAAAATCTCTTAGGTAATGGTGTTCGGCGACAAGGTCCATGATCTTCCCTGGGTAGTTCCTGGCTCTGACAGACCACCATTGGTCACTGTTGTTCTACACCCAGGACTACTGCTTCTCTACAGATAGAGGTTGATGTACTTAGGCAACAACTAGCAGTTTAAGAGCAGGAGATTGTAGAAAAGACTGAAGTACGCAGAGCAATACTGAGGTCCTTGGAAGAGGTGGAGTTTTTGCTTTCCTCACAAGAAGGGGGAGAAGAAGATTGATGATGTATTTGCAGTTAACTTTTGAACTTTGCTAAAATTAATTTTAAGGGAGTCTGTTGTTCCCTATAATTCATTTTATCTGTGGTGTAATCTTAACACTTACTTTTGCTACTTAGCTTTTTATTATAGCTATTGTAGTTGATATGACTTCTGATACTCAGGGGGAGTATTTTTATGTTAAGCACTGAAATTTTCTGCCGGTATAAGTCTTATGAAGAAAGGCAAAAAGGGGGAGAATGAAAGTGCAAGTATTCACTCCAGTGTTGTCCTAACACCATCTGACTGCACTATTTGCACTTGACTCCTATTTTATATTTTGCCTTTATTCACATAATATAGTTCTACGATTTTGGTTTGAATTGTGCAGGTTCAAATTAGTTATGAAACCATTGAAGAAAGGAAAGCAATCGAAGCAAGAAGGAAAAAGAATGAAGAAGGAAAGTAAATATATGAAGAAGAAGAACTTTCTTTATAGAAGAGAAGAATTTAGGAAATATCTTTTGGAAGTTAGCTGACAGTTTTTCTAAGCTTTGTCTAGTTTTGTTTACTAGATTAGGATAGTTAGTTCGATCCGCTGCTTAGTGATTTTTCATAGCTTTTACATTTTGTTCAAGCTGTGTATTCGGTTGTAATTCATTATTGTCAAAGTGGATTATTTGCCTTATAGGCCGGAAGGTTATAATATATTAACCTTCTTGAAACCAAAACTGATGTTCTTATTATTTTGCTGTGTTCTGGATTTGCAGCTTTAGTGTTTATGTGTTTAACTTTTGTAGTTAATACACTGTTTTGTTCAGTATATCGAAGACACTGATTCATAGTGTTCTTAGGTATACTGGATACAATTGTTCACATTATACCAAATCCCGGTCCATACATTTTCAAATACCCTACAAAATCGAGTATAAATCATCATCATTAATTTCATGTAAACTAAAAATTTCATTTCTCCGTACGCAGAAGATGTGATGAACGTAGAAATGGTACTTTAAACGAATTTTAAAATTGCATCCAAGTTACCTTCCAATGTTGTACCCCCTACTATTTCCATTTGGTGAAGACGGACACTATACTGATATTCAACACTCTGATAAGTCCAAATGAGTCATACATATGCTCACAATTAAGGAGTTTTTAGAATTTAGGATGTTTGATCGTGTTAGTGGGGCTCAAATGATACTGATCATAAGTAGAAAGTTGATCCAACAGTTTATAGTATATAGTTATATGATGATGGAAGCACAGAAGATTGCGTTCGTAATGAGGAACCAACCATTGTTGAGGTTTGATAAGTATAGAACACTTGATGATGCTATTTGAACAGGTGATATGGATCCCGTGGATCTAACTTGAAACGTTGGAAAATGATTTATTTTGCCATCTTCTTTTGTCGGAGGTCCTAGATACATAGCTCAGAACTTCCAGGATACTATGGCCATCTGCAAGAACATATGGTATCCAGAATTGTTCATCACATTCACATGCAATTCCAAATGGCCTGAGATAACACGTTTTGTCAAGTTGAAGGGATTACGACCCGAGGATAGAGACCGGGTATCCTCAGTCGCGTTTTCAAGATGAAATTGGACCAACTTATAAAAGATATGAAGATATTAAATATATCCGGAAAGGCGATAGGAGGTAACAAATTCTACCAATAATTTCTTATGTTATCTATATTTATAATTATATTATTAATCTAACTTTCAAATAATTGTCTATTAGTTTTAATTTTTTGTAGTCGTGTACACTAATGAATTTCATAAGCGTGGACCTCCTCATGCATATATATATTGATGTGGGTTGATCGAAGGATATAAATATGTATGCTAATTCCATAGATGATTTCATTAGTACCGAGATACCGGATAAGGATCTCAATCCGGTATTGTACACTGTTGTGTCCGAGTATATGGTGCATGGTCCGTGCAGACCATTAAATCCGACTTTGCCATGCATGCGTGATGGCAATAAATGCTCTAAGAATTTCCCAAAGACTTTTAATGATCGCACTACATTCGATGGTAATGAATATCCAGTGTATAGGAAGCGTGACACAGGTGCCACTATTGAGAACAATAGAAACCTCATTGATAACAAGTACATACATATTTAATGTTTGTTTCATGTGATATTCTACTACACTCCATTCATTTTTATCGGGGTCGTATGTCATTTCTTTTTCAAAAAAATAACTATATTGATTTATAGGTTTATCGTTCCGCACAATCCACTTCTATTGATGAAGTACCAGGTGCACATAAATTTTAAAATGCTGCAACAAGACCAATTCAATCAAATATATGTTCAAGTACATCAACAAGGGGTTGATCGGATAGGTGCAAATATAACAGTGCAGAGTGAGGTGAAGAATTATGTTGATTGTCGGTAGATATCTGCATGTGAGGTTGTATGGCGTATTATGGGATATGATATTCATTACAGAGATCCACCTGTTGAGCGTTTATCATTCATTTGGAGGGTGAACAATCTGTCACACTCAATGATGGAGATTTAATTACGAACTTATTTGAGAAACATACCGTTGCAGATATAAAGTTCATTAAATAGATGGAATTGAACCAAAATCATCTTGAGGCATGTAAGTATCAATATGCTGAGTTCCCTAGATATTACGTGTGGGATCCTAGAGGGAATTTGTGGAGAGATAGGAAGCAGTTCAACAACATATCTGGAAGAATTTATTATGAATTTGTTCACGCCTCTCTTTTCTCATCTAAGAAGCTCTGGCGTTCATGACGTGTTTCGGAGCTTACAAAGAACATGCGTCTGCATGTATTTTGACTAATATTTTACATTAATTATTATTTTGTATTATACATTCTATATTTTAAAATAATATATTGTTTCATATGATTATATAATATGTTGATTTTATGTTATTTAAATGCAGTCTGGCAACTCACCTACTGAGATTGAGAGCATTAAGGAGTTTGCTGAGTGGTTGTTGAAGGTTGGAGATGGGAAGTTGGTGGTGATAATGATGCTGTGGTAGAATTCAAATTGTCAGAGGATATTTTGATTCGTTCTACTGATGACGCAATTGCTGCAATAGTTAATAGTACATATCTGAGCATATTAGGCCATGTTGGTGACAGTCAATACTTCCAGGATAGGTCTATTCTTGCCCCGACTAATGAGATAGTTCAGGAGGTCAATCATTATATCATGTCACTTTTACCTGGAGATGCCGATGAGATCATAAGTTCAGATAACATATATGTTGATGAAGACGATATCGTCAATAGAGAAGATGTCTATTATGTCGAGTTTCTAAACACTATTAGGACTTTTGGAATACCAAATCATATAATTCGACTGAAGGTTGGTTGTCCTATTATGATTCTTAAAAATATTGACCAGACTACTGAGCTATGTAATGGAACCAGGTGATTGTTACAACAATTGGCAAACATGTAATTGAGGAGAAGACTATACATGGAAAAAATGTTGAGGTTAAGTCTTCATACTCGGATGGTACTCGAGCCATAAGATCTTACCAAGTTTCCGATTAGATTCCAGCGAGGCAATTTTCTATATCCCATTAAACGAGAGTCAGGGTCAATCATTATTTCATGTTGGAATCTACCTCCCAAAACCTGTTTTCAGTCATGGTCAAATTTATGTGCCATTTTACAGAGGGACTAGCAAGAAACGGCTCAAGGTTCTAGCATTTGATGATGAAGGTTGACCAACTGACACGACGACAGTGTCGTGATATGCTCAAATTACTCCTTAGGAAACAAGTAGAAAGCAGTTGTTGTAAATAGACAATGCTAACCACGAGATCGTTCTCTAAGGAATCAATTAGGCTATCACAACGATTGAAAACAAACAGTTACTTGTGAAACAATGTTGATTTGTTTGAATTTGAGTACTTCTAATAACTAGAACAAAAAATGCAATGTAGTTGATTTGAATGAGATAGAAGGAACACAATAGTTACGAACAAGCAATGCTAATTCGCTGTAGGGATACGTTCATACTATCACACGGTCAGTGTACAGAAAACTATCAATTCAACCTTTACTAAACGAGTTTGAAGATATTTGAACTAGAGTAATCGTGGGTCGTCAATCATCAATCCTTAACCAAGACGTTTTAGAGAATCTTTGAACGAGAGTATTGAATTGAAGGGTTTTTACGAAGATCTTTGAATGAGCCTAACCTATATGAACGATTTCAAACCCTAGAAGCGAATACGCAAAGCTATCACGCAACTACCATGTTCGGAGTGATTTAGCTACTCATAATCGAAGTAAGGATGAAAGAATACAAGATATTGCTCATGTTTAACACAAACAGAATGATAATCGCATGCAAGCTCAAACAATTCGAGAAACAGAATAAGAACGAATTGAATAAGATAAAACAATAGAGATTTACCACAGTAATCAGGGATTCGATATCAATTCTTCGATGAATAATCAAAATCAAGCTCCAAATTGTTATCAATGTCAAAGTATGAATGTATGGAGCCTTTTCTATTAACTAGGTTAAAAGAAGCATATAAGAAATTACAAAATCCCAAAGTAATAAGGAAATCGAAATTCCCATCTGCGTATCTCGCCGCGGCGAGTCTTCTTCGATCGAAATATATATCCCATAATTAATTCCGCCGCGGCGAGCTTCAATCTTCAGAACAAAGGAGCCTTTCGTAAAATCTCACCGCGGCAGGAAAATTCCTTGGCCGCGGCGAGCTTCTCTTCCACAGAAATAATTAACTCTCGGCAATTCTCGCCGCGGCGGACTGATTTTCTCGCCGCGGCAAGCCTTCTTGCATTCACTTCCTTTACATTCGGGAAATCTCGCCGCGGCGAGCCATGTTAACAGACTTGCCCTCAATTTGGCTAAAAAACAATGATTCCTACAAGATAGAAACAAAACACCAAAGCGTAAAAATGAACTAAAAAGGCTATAAAACTAAAAACAAAGACTCACAAAGACCTCTAAAAAGGACCAAATGAGACTCTAAATTATAGTCTCATCAAACTCCCCAAACCGAACCTTTGCTTGTCCTCGAGCAAATAAACAGACCTATACAAAAACTAGACTCAAACCACGAAAACAGACAAAGAGTCAAGGTCCCAAGTGACCGAATCTACCATTGTAAACAATAAGTCCACGTGATGCAAAAATCTTGTTATCAAACCAACTTTGGCAAAACAATGTACAGAAAATCAAACACAATCGTTTCCCAGACAAATAGCACTTAAGTGTAACTCGCTAGTCCCTCACAGGTGAATGCAGTGTATCTCTCACTCTCTTGGAAGTATCCAAATGGGGTATAAGCTCAAAAATAAACTGGGAAGGTGACTTGCGTCACAAAGGTGCCTAGAATATCTTATGCTTTTGTACTCGTCTCATTAGATCGAAAGGGACTTAACAGGCGACTCATTTTTTTTTCAGAAAACAAAAGCTGAAACTGCTCCCCCCTAATCACGTCAACCGATTCAAATCTCAATCAAATTCTTCACTGTATATTTAGTGTTTGGCCTCATTGGGCTCTTTTAATCTCAATTTTTTGTAAGTGTCTATTTTACCGAAAGTCTGCACTTTTGTGCGTGCCAGTTTGGTGTACGTGCCATCAACCCTCACGGACATATGGCTTTTTAGGACCACGCCGGTATATAGGTATTATTTGAAACACGCCTAACACGAATAACGGTGATCAATGAAGACCATAGATCCACCCCGAGATTCAATTATCAATAAGCTTTTAGGGAGCAATAAACAAACTTTTCAGCAATAATGCAAAACAGCACATAAAAGTCGCAAGATAACAGTTCTCATCCCAAAGATATTCCTTGGAACAGGGGGAAGAGCTTAAAAAGAGCATGTCGTTCGTCATCCCTAAAAAGACTGAGTACACATAAGTATGAAAAGGCGCAAGTAATCGTAAAAATTTGCACAACCCAGGAAATCACACAATACAATTGCCGGTACAAAATTTTTTTCATCGGCTCTAAGGCTTCTCACAGGCTTTTTGGACCAAAGAGCTGAACAAACTTGCTATTTAAAAGAGAAACTACCTTGCAGGATTAAAAATACACTATCCTACTTCCAGCTAATCATCAAACAAAACGTAAGCAGCAAGTGGATTTAACATTTACAATGGACGTTCGACTTGGTCAAAGACTCAGACTCTCCACGAAAACACTTAAAAGGAAATTAACTAGACCTTGACTGACAAAGAAACTGTAACAGAGAAAGGTGGCTAACATACCACCACAGTCACAAAACACACAAAGTGGCTAACATACCACTAGAACAGAATACATAGAAATAAAGACGAAAGACTCTAAAGACACAGATAACAAAGAAAAATGCAAACAAGACACTAGAGAGCACATTCCCCCTCCCAAAACCTAAACTCAAGCATGTCCTTAAGCGTAGAGTGAAAAAAAAGAAAAGAGAACGGGAGCTATAGTGACTTGCATGCTAGTGTACCTTTACAGTCATGTACAAGACTCTTCCATGTTGGCTAACGGGTACTCTGGAAGTTCTTGGTTCTTCCGGTTGTTGCACCTCCTTTTCTCCCCTTCAGATAAGTGTGTATATACAAGGGTCCAGTGTGCGCCCCTGTGACACCCCAGATTTTGACGTACCTTAGTATTTTTGTCCTTGTATGCTTTTACTTGTATTCGTGTATTTGTATGAAAATATATTTTAATTATTTTGATTTGATTGTGTTATTGTTTTAGATGTTTATTATTTGTTTTAAAAGTCTATGTAACTTGTCAATTTGTAATATGTGTGGTTATTTATTTTGTACTTTTTTTAAAGAAGAGAAATTATTTTTGGTGTATTTTCCTACTTAAAATGTGATTATTTTATCTTTTAATTTGTTGGTGTAATTATTTGAAAATAATTTGATAGTCATCTCTTAAATTTATCTTTATGAATGATTCATGTGCCAAGACTTCTTTTTAATTGTCTAGCTTAATTCGGTACTTTATTTGTTTGCTTTGAATGATGTATAATGTGAAGAGTGCTATTTTAATGTATGTCATTATTTGTGTGGCTTAATTAGATTTAAAGATTAACTTCAATTGCATTCATGTGAGCTCATTAGATGTTATATTAATAGTAGTTAAGTTAGAAGAAGTCTAAGAGTCTTTTTAATTATCTTATTTAAATGTAAGTCTTTATGTATGTGCTTTATTGATGAATAATGTGAAGTGTTAATTCTCTAATGAATACAAGTCTTTATGTATGTGCTTTATTGATGATTTATGTGAAGAGTCTTCCTTTTAATTAACTAATTCAATACAAGCTAATTATATATGTTCTTTGATTGATTTATAATGTGAACAGTCACTTTTGAATTATGTAATGTACATGCGCATGTCTTTATGTGTGTGTGGCTCTCTTAATGTTTAGAAATTAAAGTGTTATTTTATATTTATATATTTCAAAATACAAGAGTTTAGTAACTCGAGGGGTCTTTAATGAATGAAATATTTTTTCTTTCTTTTTCATGTTACGGTACGAAAGGTCGCTTGTAATGTCGAATGTTACATGCGATGTTTCAGCTATGTTTCGATCGACCTTCTGACTTTCTTTTCATTAATCTTTTATGCTTATTTTCATGTTACTTATGCATGTCTAAGTGTAATATTGCCTATGCATGCTCAATATTTTAAGTTTAATTGTTACATATGCATGTGTAAGTGTGAGTTCAATTTAATTACTCTCAGTGTTGCATTTTTTTGTGTGTCACATTTTATTTTTGTGTACAATTGACCCTATGTGATACCAAAAATATTTTTGAACTTTTTACCAAGTAAAATCTGATCATTTATCATTAGTTATTGTGTTTAAATGTTTGAAAAAATGTGAAAGGTCTCTCTTAATTTTGTACCTTTATTGTTAGTTTTATAATTAGTTTTAAGTGCAATTTAAGCCATTTAAATTGCCATTTATTTTGAGCTCTTCAAACCTTTCATCTCCACTCATCCACCCTATAAATACCTCCTTCTTGCAGCCAATTTTACTCACACAAATTCTATATATTTTTTTCCCCAAAAATCTTCAAGTGCTAGTCTCCTATTTTCAAGTTTGTAGCAAGTTCTACTTACAAGTATTTTCATGGTTCTTGCTCTTCCAAACCTTCTGTTAGGAATATCTGTTAGTATTTTGATCACTCATCACATGTTCTTATCTTAGCCAGAAAGGTGATTAAGTACTCTTGGTTCACTTGAACATTGTAAAAGAGGAAATCACTAAGTATGATTAGTCTAGTAAATCTTGTATTAGGATTATAGGTCTCTGAGTGTAATTTTTATTTCAAGAAGACCATGAAGATCAATCCTAGCAATGGAGCTTTTCTGAAGATTAGAAGACTGAAGATTGCACAAGGTTTATGAAGACATAAAGGTTTAGTCTAACTCAGAAAGACTATGTCCTTAATCCTTTCTTAAGGATATTAACTTACTTTCGAAATATGATTCTGTACATATGACATCATGAGTATGGAGCATGCATGCCATCAGAAAGGCTCATGTATCCGTTGAGACTAAAGGACAATGAACAGTACTAGGCATTAAATGCATCGGCAGAAATCTTAAAAAGCGATCCTCTGAAAAATGAGATAGTGACTTCTGAGTACATAGTTCAAGATATAAACGGATATAATTTGATAGAGACCACAACGGATACAATTCAAACGCCTCTCAAATTTATCTATATATATCACACACTTAGATGCTTGAAAAATATACCTTAGAACACTCTATCTTGCAAACTTACCATCAAGCAAAGTATTCTTTCAAGCACTCTACTACCCTTTCTGAAAGCTTTCTGTTGCTTGAAGAATCACTAGTAGTTCTAAGTGGTCCTGAACCTTAACAAGAGATTGTTATTCGTGAAAGAGTTGAACTATCAGATACCCTTTCTGAAGCTCATTCTCCAGAATGGACACCAATTACTTAGGTCAGTAAAGAGCAGACTGCCATCCACTGAACAAGTGTATTAAGTAGTCTTGTTCTATTAGGCTCTCTGAAAACATAACTGAAATTTTATACGAGAAGCCTCTCTGAAAAACCTTATAACCAACACCATCAAGGCGTGAGGTAGAGGAAGTACTTGATTTGGGAAATCAGGGAATAACTCCAAGGTTATCTGAGTAGAGAAAGTACTTAGCTCTAGGAGCTGGGGAATAACTCAAGGGGAACATTTGGTTGGAAACCATTTGTTCAGGAATCTTAGAATAGGATTATTGTAAGGTGAACTCAATTACCTGTTCTAGTGAATTCTAGGTCTCAGAAAGACCGAAATGGATTAGTTGGAGGATTACGCCACCTCCAGATACCACTATACTTGCTGTGTTATTTACCTTTCTGTATTTACATTTCAGCAAAGCACACACACACTTACTTATTGTTTCTGCACTTACCTATCTTAAAGTCTTCCGCGCTTTGAATTTAAGTATCTGAAACCCCCAAGTTTCTGAGAAACTGTGTTTATCGACAAAAGTTTTAGAAGACTATTCACCCCCCCCCTCTAGTCTTTTACTTTGCCGTTATCTGGACCAACAAGTGGTATCAGAGCAGGAGGTTCACAAGCCTTCTGCACTGAACCTAGATCCCCAGATAGGTGAAGGAACTTTGTCCCTTTCTGAGGACTATATAATTTGTGTGTTAAGAGTGCAGGTATGTCTCTGAGTGATGCACCCGTTCTGAAGCCAAAAAACTACGAGAAATGGAAGAACAACATGATGCTCCATCTGGAGGCCATTAGTGATGAGATGATCTATGTCATCAATGAAGGTCCTATCAAAATCCGACAACTCAAACAAGTTACTGAGGTGTCTGATGGAAGAAAAGCCTCAGACAAGGAAGATGGAAGCGAGGATATGGCTGCTAATGATAGTGGTCATGTTGCTCGTGGAAGCATTATATATGAAGACAAGCCAAGAGAGCTCTGGACATCTGAAGATGCCAAGAGACACAGATTGGATGGTCAAGCTCGTAATATAATCATCAGATCGACACCTGAGCAC
Source organism: Plantago major (assembly GCA_026545765.1). Lineage (NCBI taxonomy): Eukaryota > Viridiplantae > Streptophyta > Magnoliopsida > Lamiales > Plantaginaceae > Plantago > Plantago major. The sequence goes on along the minus strand of CM048839.1, from coordinate 66,239,416 downwards.
ATACAGTGTAAATTGTGGGGTGCTAAAATGGCGAAAATTGCCTGGCAATTGATTGAAGAAATCTGTGCCGGAACTGAGAAAACCAAGAAAAACAAGTTCGAAGTTCTTAAATTGAAGTTCCAAAACTTCAAACAAGGTCCCACTGAAACTCTGGAAGAACTTGATTTCAGATTTACTACTCTTATGAGTGATATGGCTGCACTTGGTGAAAGCAATAGATACTCCCAGTCAGAAAAGATTAAGACTATTGTCAGAAGTCTCAATCACAACTAGGAACATACTAAGTTCTTTTATTTCAACCAAGGGATGCCAAATATTACTCCAGTAGAGCTCTTCTCTCATCTTTCTACTGTAGACTATGAGACAACTCAAAGAGAACAAACAGCTGAAAAGTTGCAAAGTGTTGCTCTAGTTTCTCAAGGTATTTCTGAAAAGAAGGATACCAAAGATGCATCTGAAGAAAATGCTCTTGCAGTAAGACACATGAAGAAATTTATGAGTTAAGAGATTGAGAGAAGAAAAGCTAAGTAAAAGCTAAAAAAGCACTTTGGCTCAAACTATCATCAGTACAAGAACATACAAATGAACAACTCTCTAAACACCCCCATTCAGAAAGGTGTTAGTACTGAAGCTGCAGAAATAGGAAATGATATCTGTTTCTATTGTCAAAAGCCTGGTCACTTCAAGAGAGATTGTCCTGCTTTAAACAAGCTCAAGATAGGTGACAAGAAGGACAGAAGAAATTTCAAAAGAAATCAAAGGGCCTTACTGACTGAAGAAATGAAGAAGATTCAAATTCACCTTGATGCTCTAGACATTGTGACAGATTCTGAAGATGGAAATTCAGATGACTCAAACCTACCATCACCAGAATTGTGTGGAATCACCCACGATGTAATCGACTTCAGCCTTAAGAAGAATGAAATGTGTGGAGTTGCTGAGATTGCTGGTCCAGACATCTCCAACATTGAAATGTGTCTTATGGCTGATGAGGTAACTAAGAATTCAAAATTTCTGTACTATGAGAGTGATGATGGAATTGAAGATCTGGAGTTGGTCAAGAGTGAATTGGATCGTAATAAGAAAGAATTTCAGGAAGCACAATCCAAAACCAGAATTCTAGAGGAAAGCAAAGAAACTCTTGAAAAAGAGGTTTCTGAGCTAACCAGAGTATCTGAGAACAAGAACGCTGAAATAGCCTTTCTGAAATCTCAGATATCTGAGAATAAAAATTCTCACAAACTAGCCTTGGATGAACTCAATAAGAAATTGATGAAGCTGCTTTCTGAAAATGAAGAACTCAGAAAGAAAGAGCTATCTTTCCAATCTTATGCAAAGGCTACTGACACTCTCACTGAGGTTCAATCCTTTCTGAGAGATCCCTCTGAGAAAGGTGGACTTGGACTTGATGAACAATCGAGTAATTCATCTCCTCTGAAGAAGAGTGATGAAAGGTTGACCTTTGTAAAAAGTCAACAGAATGGTTCTTCAACCACCTATAGCAATGGTCAGAAAGCTAGGGTAGTTGACAAAGGAAAAGGAGTGGCAACCCAGCCTTTGAAAGAACAACAAGTTCACAAGAAACTTGTGGATAAGGTTTCTGAAAAGAAACATAACCCTCATACATGCAACCATCAACATTGCTACATTACTAGGAAAGGAAGAATTGCTGGAATAGGCAAATTCTCTACTGTACCGTTTTATGAAAATAAAGATGGTGCAGAAACTAGTAAGGCTTCTGAAGAACGCATTCAGAAAGCCAAAGGTGTTCGAAATGGCATTGACTATCGTGCTATTGAAAAAGTTCTTTTGCAACAATATAAGGAAGGACAAGAACAATGGTGCAAGGCTGATATTGCACGTAGCAATAGACAGAAGTGGAAGAAATATCAAGCCACTGAAAAACTGAATGCCAGAGCTAGATGTAACTCGGCGGAAAAGTCTAAGTTTGTCAAAAGCAATCCCGAAACCTGTGGTCCGAAAGCACCAAAAGGAACACCTAGAAACACCACAAGAAGGAAAATTGAGATCAAAATTACTGATTTTATTGCATCTCCTTCTGATCAAGTTAGACAAAAACAAACTCCCAAGAAATTCACTAAAATGTGGATTCCTACTGGAAGAATGTTTAGTCTAAATGGTTCTATCTCTGAAGCAAGAACCGAACTCCTGTTTCCTGTTTTGTGCAGAACGCCTCTTGGACTAAGGCTCAATGGCTATTTGATAGTGGATGCGGAAAGCACATGACAGGAGACAAAGCAAATCTGGTCAACTACAAAGCTTGCAACACTGGACCAGACATCAGATTTGCTGGAGGAGAATTAAATCCCTCTCTGGGATTTGGCAACGTCAAATTAGGATCATTAACAATCACTGACGTATTACATGTTAAGGGTTTGAAATATAATCTATTTAGCATGAGCCAGTTTGCAGACAAGGGATTTACTGTGAAATTCAAAGCAAAGTATTGAAAACTTATTGACAATGAGTCAAAGCAGACAGTCTTGGTTGCTCGGCGGAAAGGCAGTCTTTATGTTGCCGACTGGGCATCTGCCACAACTGAAGAATGTCTCATGGTGAGTCAATCAGGTCACACAGAAGAGCACTGGTTATGGCACAAAAGAATGAGTCACTTGAATTTCAAAACTCTGAACAAACTTGCCAAGAAAGAGTTAGTGGTTGGCCTTCCCAAAACATCTTTCAAAAAGGATGGTATCTGTTCTGCCTGTCAGATGGGAAAACAATCTAAGATCTCTTTCAAGTCCAAAATCAGACACTCTAGTGTTAGACCACTACAACTATTACACAAATCTGATGCAAGGGTGGAGATACCAAACTTGCTGAATAAGCTTGAAGTCATGAAAAATGACAAGCTATCTGCAATCAGAACAGACCATGGTACTGAGTTAGTCAACCAGTACATTAAGGGGTTTTTTACCAGCAAAGGTATACAACACCAACTTTCCTCTGTAAGAACACCACAACAAAATGGTGTTGCAGAAAGGAAAAATAGAACACTTAAAGAAGCAGCAAGGACAATGCTAGCTGACACTGAAATAAGTGAAGTTTATTGGGTTGAAGCTGTAAACACGGCATGCTACACTCAGAACAGATGTTTGATAAACAAACACCATGACAAGACCCCTCATGAACTCTTGGTTGGTAGACCTCCTAATATCAAACATCTAAAAGTATTTGGTTATAGATGTTTTGTTCTTAACAATGGAAAAGAGTATCTAAGAACATTTCAACCAAAGGCAGATGAAGGTGTGTTTCTTGGTTATTCTATGAATAGCAAAGCATACAGAGTTTACAACAAAAGAACAAAGAAGATTGAAGAATCAGTTCATGTTGTATTTTATGAAGGAAGCAAGAAAACACCCCTTGCTGATGAACTCTCAGAAAGGTTCAAGGAACTAATGATAAAGGATTCTGAAGAAGAACCCCCAGAAAGGAAAAACATCATTGTGGAAAGAGAGGATGACTCTGACGAAGAAAAGCTTGAAATGCCTAGTAACAACCAGATGATTCTCAGACATGATAAAGAATTTCCTATGAGAATTCCAGAAATGGAAACTGGAGATGCTCATCAGAGAGCTAATTCTAGAAATGACTTCTCTAACAGGCATGTCCCAGAAAGCTCTCACACTGAGCAAGTGTCAGACACTCACCGCCCTTCTGAGGTGCAAAATTTCACAGATACTGAAGAAGTATCAAGTCATAATCATAGTGATTCACATTCAGATCACATAGATGTTGACCCTTCTAGCCCTAAACCCATGATGAGATGGATCAAGGATCATCCTGCAAAAGATGTGATTGGACCAATCAATCAAGGTGTTAGGACTAGGAGAGCAATAGCTGAAAATGCTAATTCTCTCTTTGGATGTTTTATCTCAAACATTGAACCAAAAACAATAGAAGAAGCATTATGAGACCAAGACTGGATCTCTGCAATGCAAGAAGAGTTGGATCAGTTTGAAAGAAACAAAGTCTGGAAATTAGTTCCATTTGTAGAAGGAATATCTGTGATTGGAACTAAGTAGGTTTTCAGAAACAAGATGAATGAATCTGGTGAAATAACCAGAAACAAAGCAAGGTTGGTTGCCAAGGGATTCACCCAGACTGAAGGTTTAGACTTTGATGAGTCATATGCACCTGTTGCCAGATTGGATGCAATAAGACTCTTTCTAGCCTTTGCAGCTCATAAAGACTTGAAAGTTTATCAGATGGATGTCAAAAGTGCATTCTTGAATGGTGAACTTGCTGAGGAAGTCTATGTTGAGCAACCACCTGGTTTTGAAGTTTCCTCAGAAAGTAGAATGGTTTATAAGCTACAGAAAGCTCTTTATGGACTGAAACATGCTCCAAGAGCATGGTATGACACTTTGGCCAAATACCTTCTGGAAAGTGGTTTCAAGAAAGGTGAAGTTGATAAAACTTTATTTACTTTAAATCATGATGGGAAACTACTCTTAGTTCAAGTATATGTTGATGACATCATATTTGGATCTAAGGACAAGCAACTTTGTGATGACTTTGCAAATCTCATGAAAAGTAAGTTTGAGATGAGCATGATGGGAGAATTGAACTATTTCCTAGGATTGCAAGTCAAGCAACTCAATGATGGAATATTCATTAGTCAGACAAAGTATGCAAAAGACATGCTCACAAAGTTCAATCTTAAGCCTTCTGAAAAGAATGCTAAGATACCTATGAGCATACGAACCAAGATGACCTATACTGAATCAGATAAGAGTGTTGATGAACACAAGTATAGGAAATTGATAGGTTCACTACTTTACCTTCGCAAGCGGACACGATATTCAATATGCAGTTGGAGTGTGCTAGATTTCAAACAAATCCAATGCAATCACACTACAACATTGCTATGAAAATATTAAGGTATGTGAAAGGTACAGTAGATGTAGGTTTGTGGTATCCTAAAGAAAGTGGATTGAATTTGGCTGGTTACTCAGATGCTGATTATGCTGGATCAATGCTTGATAGGAAAAGTACCTCAGGAACTTGTCAGTTTCTGGGAACTAGACTTATCTCATGGTTTAGCTAGAAACAAAACTCAATTGCAACTTCTACCACAGAGGCTCAATATATTGCTGCTGGTTGTTGTGCAACACAAATTCTGTGGATTCAACAACAACTCAGAGACTATGGACTCAATGAAGAGAAAACTCCCATTTTCTGTGATAACACAAGTGCTATTGCAATCACACAGAACCCCAAGTTCCATGACAGAACAAAGCACATTGATGTTAGACACCACTTCATCAGAGACCATGTTGAGAAAGGCAATATAGAGATACTCAAGATTGGCACAAAAGACCGACTTGCAGATATCTTCACTAAGCCCTTACAAGAAAGCCGGTTCTTGACCTTAAGACATAATCTTGGATTAATGGAGTTGCCTAAGGACTGAAAAATTGTCCTGAATCTCTAAAGACTGAATAAGTGAGTAGGCCTCTGAGAACAGGTTCTCAGAAAGCCAAGTTGATAAGAAGTGATGCAAAGGTTTCTGAGTAGCAACACTCAGAAAGGCAAAACATTTCTGGAACGGGTATCCAGAAAGGAAAAGGTTGGTACACACTTAATAGGTAAATAAGACTAGAACTTACTTACTGAGAGTGGGTCAAATACATTCAAACAACTGAAGCTTCTGACACTTGAATTCAGAAAGCTATTTAGTCATAAAGAGAAATGGACACACAAAGCCCAAAAGGTATAAGTTCTGAAAGTCAAACATGTGCAATGTCTTGTATTTTTACCATTTTCATGATAAACAATATATAGATAAGGACTTGACACTCAGAATGATAAGCTCAAACGATTAAGTGTTCCTACTCTTTACTAAGTGACACAATGAATGTAGCATATTAAAAATCCATCAAGTCGGCACATTACCACTTGTTGATTGATATCATTACAAGATATTCAATATAAGCCCTTGATGAATAAACATTTGATCTCAACGGTTGAGATTAAAACAAAGCAAGTAATGTCTGTTGAGAAATGCAGACATGGCCCACTATGCATTTAATGAAGTACAGAGGACGTACCACGCCTATGCAGATGCAAAGACACACATTCATATTCAGCTATATGTATGTTGTATCTATGTACATTTTGTCTGCTATATATATAGGATTTGGGCAAAAGACAAACATTTTTACCAATTCCGAAATTTCAAACTTGCATTAAAACAGTAAAACCTCTCAAGATTTCTGTAAAACCCCTTTGCAAAACTCAACTTCTTGTGCTTAGTCTTCTGAAAAGATAGACTAATCTCGATTTATTGTGCAATATTCATCTGAAAAACACTCACTCAAAACTCTATATAAGAGATGGCACCCAAGAAGATAACCACCAAGAACCCTAAGGCTGCAACATCTGTTCCTGCTGAAAAGCAAGGAGGAAAGGAACTTAAGGTGTTGAATAAACGCCTTCTGGGAAAGTTTACCCCATCGGACTGGAACCCTAACCACAAAATGAATTGGGGAGCTTTTCTAGTAAAGATATATGTACCAGCAGTTATACCTTCAAGACCAGAAAGGAAACTGATATTGGGGATGCTGAAGAATTTCCATATCTACAAGCTTCTATCTGCTGCACCCAGTGGACTATCCACATTGGATGTACTGGAGTTCTATAACAACTCCAAAATCTTCACAAAAGTTGTGAATGATGAAGAAGAAAAATACATGCAGTGAAGTCCAAGGGCAAGAAATTGTTCTAGACTGCAAGACTTTCTGCAAGATATTCCGATTGAAAAATCGAGGTACTTTTGAAAACATCAACATCAAAGACGCTTCCATGATTCAAGGCGTCAAAGAGCTATTTGAAGCAATCCAGCTAGAAAATGCAAAGGGTTGTCCAGGAGACTTTGTTCTGAAAGCCATCAGAACTAGTCATCTCCAGAAACACTGGAGTACTTTAGCTCTTATTTTGGTCCGTTGCTTTGATGGCAACAAAGGTGGAGTAGACCAGATAAGCATGGAGAGATGGATGATGATGCATCTTCTGAACAAGAAGCATGAAGGGCAGGAAAGCCACTTCAATTGGGGGAAGTACGCCTTCAACAAATTCCTTGGACATATTGAGGAATTTGAGCCCAAAATCATCAATGGCCTTGCTGCTAAAGGCCAATATGCACTTTGGTCTCAGAATCTGTTACATTTTGGAAACAATGGGAATCACTCTCAGAGAAAGGCAGGAAATCCTAGTCACCAACTCTCTCTTCAGACACGCTTTTGAAGAAAAGGAGAAACTTGCTGCTGAGAACGCACTCAGAAAGGCAGAAGAAGAAGAAACTGCCCAGCAAGGTGAGGAGGTCTCTGAGCAAGCTAAAGCTAAACCTCCAGTTGCCAAAAGAAAGAGGACTCATAGCAAAAGAGCCTCCAAGTCCCTAATCATACAAGAGGCACAACCTTCTGGAGACAAGGACTCAGAAGATGTTGGACGCTCAGAAAGGCAAATCCAGAATGCCCCAAGAGTCCTGAACCAGAATGCTCCAGAACTCTACAGAGATGATAGAAATATCATAGATGGGTTTGCACTAACACAGAATAGTGATTCTGAGGATGATGAAGTACTTGCAAAAGTACTCAAAAGGTTCAAGTATGAGACCCATGGAGGAGCTTCAAGCTCAGCTCTTCAGAAAGACAAGAGCCCCTCTGCCCAGCAGGAAGAAGAAGGCCTAGATGAGGAAGATAGATTGATGGAAGATGTTGCCATTGCTTCCACATTCACAATGCCAGCACTTAATATTGCTGAAGAAAACCCTGTTCTTGAACAGGTTCCTCAACCTTCTGAGAGAGCTCAACTCTCAGAAATGGATCAAACTGAGATGGAGACTCAGAATGATACTGCAGAGGACAACAACAATGAGCACAGAGAGACTGTGGAATCACCACAAGTCCAAGAGATCAATGATCAGCCTGACTCTATTCAGGTAACAAAGATAGTTTGTATCTAACATGTCAACATAATTGTATGTTAACTTGTTACTCATGAGCTGTATTTGTTACAGGCCAACTTGGAGACACACTTTCAGGGGGAAGAAAACCTGTCCACCCCCTTGAATCAAGAAGAGGTTCCTCCAACCTCAGAACATAAAGAAGAGCCTGTCCCACAGGTAGTAAAGTTATCTCTGAACAAGAAATAACTAAAAAATGCTCTTATCTTATGTTCTAATATTCTTAATGTCTCTTCTTAGGCTCCAACTGAGGAAGTAGTGGTGGTGGAACCAACACCCCAAAACCTAGAGATTCCAGAGGCTGAAAATCTTTTTGAGGAAGTATTTACTGAGCCTTCTGCTGAGAAGGTAAGTAATCAGTAATTGTCTTCTTCAAAGAATGCTCTGGAAAACCCACTACTAAAATCTCTTATGTTTGTTCTTACAGGCTCAATCAGAAGAACAATTGGAAGGAAAGACTGTGGTCTTATCTCCTCCAAAAGAAACTAAAACTGTTGAACAAGCAGTATCTACAGAAAAGGTGCCAGAAACCCCCAAGGTTTCTGAGGAACATGCAACTGAGCTTCCTCACTTGGAAGTAAGTGAAGTCTCAGAAAGCACTTTTCCACATATCTTTTCTGTTAACAGTTTCTAAACATATTTGATTTTAATTCTCAGGTTCAAGCAGAAAGAAAGGTTAATGAGGATAAAACTTCTCCTCACACCAAAGTATCTAAGGCCTCTGTGCCCAAGCAAACAGAAGTACAGGATAATGAGCCTAGTGTTTTTACACAGGTATGCTCAGAAAGCTCACTTCTGCACACAGATACTGACACAAGTGGTTTGAACAAAACTAACTTGAACACTTTCTTTCAGGCTCAAAGTCTAGTGCCAGTTGATTTACTCAAGGCTTTCCAGAAGCACACTTTAAAGAAACATCTCAAGTGCTTGCAATGGCGTAAACTCGAGAAAGGTGACCTTTACGAAGTAGCGAGTAATCGACATCCCGAAAAAGAGCAATTGCCCTAAATGGAGGATTATATCCATGCATTGTTCCCAAGAGTCCTACTCATTTGCCACTCGATGCATGAAGACTTCATTCATGAAGTAGCACAAAGACTTATAGCAGATTTCAAGTGCGGATGCTCAAACCAAGAGCAGATGGTTACCCATCACCTTGCCCAAAGAAGCTCACTACTTATCCTGCTGAACAAGAAGAAGTTAATGGGAGGATGATTACATTCCCAAATGTGATCAACCTGGTTTCAGAAGATGACGAGGAGATGGACGAAAATGATTATCAAGAACCTCCCACTGAGCATCCAAACCAAGAAGCAAAGAACAAGAGTGATGATGATGATGATCAGAATGATGATCCCCAACCTGGACAAGGCTGGATTCAGAAATCTAGCAAAGAAAGTGGAAAAAAGGCTACTCCCTCAATTGCTCAGAAAGCTTCATCATCATCACCTCCCAAGTCTCATCAAGATACCCAACAAATTGAACAAAATGATGCCATAGAAGAAATTTCAGCTGCTGAGTTTAGGATTGAACAACTCAGAAAGGTATTGGAAGAAGAGAAGAGAATCAACATTGAGACTCAAGCTCTTGTTGATGAAAAGGAATCCAAAATCAAGAAGCTCGAAGAAGCTAATGTCAAGGAATTGGCACTCCTAGATGAGCAAAGAAATTTGAAGAATGCCATTGTTGTCACAGCTACTGAAATAGATGCAATGGATGACAATGATGATGAAGAGCATGATGCTGAGACTGCATCAGAAAGACCTTCTACATCTTCTCAGAAGGCCAGCACACTTGATGGAAAGCAGAAGAAGATTGTTAATCTGCAAACAATCCAAGAAAAGGATTATGATAGTGATGCTGAAACCCACAACTTGATTACTGAAGCAGAAGATGAGAGACTTATCACTCAGCACAAAAGAGCCCTACTTGCTCCTCATATATTCTTTGCACCAAGTAGTTCAAGAAGTGAAGAGCACCATGCAAGGAACAGTGTCTTTTTAGAGCTCAGAAAGACACTAGTTGCCCAAGACACAAAAGTGCTAAAATCCGTCCCAGAAGAGATGAAGCCATTGGCTGCTGCTTTACTCAACAGAGCAACCAGCATAGCTCTCTCTCAGAAAGACCTAGGGTTGGTCAGGGATGAGGATTGTAACAATGCTAATGCAGCATTGAATGAAGCCAGCCATGCTGTCCTGCAAGCCAACGCCATTCTAAGGTCGCTTGAAGAGCTCAACTTAAAGGAGCAGGAACTGGTTAGATAGAACAATGAACTGAAGAAGGAACTTTAAGAATTGGTCAGGGTACACAACAATCTCCAGAAAAACTTTGAAACTCTCTCTAAAGCTTATGCTATCATGAGTCAGTCATTCATGACTAAGGGGGGAGAAGAGATGCCTCTGAAAGGCAGAGGAAGAAAAAGAAAACAATCAAATCCTCCCTCCTCAAGTCAACTTGTCATTAAGGACACCACTGGAGACACCCTTGCTGAAGAAGTTGTTCCAGATCAACCATTCAGAAGGCTGAGAAGTATGGTCACTAGGGGAACCAAGTCCCTTAGAATCTCAGAAGAGAAGAAGACTTCTGAAGAAGAAGGAGAAGTAAGAGGTCAAGAAAGCTGCAAATCTCCAATTTTTGACTTCAATGATGATGAGGATGATTCTGATGAACATCCACTTCACAAGAAAAGGAGACAAGCAACTACTCTACAACCTCCTCTGGCAAAGAAAGTTCTTAGCAAGTAACTCCTTCCGCAACACCAAGTCTATACAAGGAACATCCACCAAAGACAAATTTCAAGGTGAAGAAAGAGTTAGAGGATCTCCTGACAGAAGGCCACCAAACAGAAAAGCAAGAAGGGATTTCCAGTTTGGCAGAATAAACAATGAAACACATCAAGAAAGGCCAACTGATGCCCACATTGAGTATATGAAGACTAGTAATGAAGAATCTTCATATAGGTGCATTCTGAACAAGAGAGGGTATTGGATTCTGGAACTACAACATCTACTTGTCAATGATAAGTTTCCAACTCCCATCCTCAATCAGATCCTGAAATGGAGAGAAGGCAAGCCAGAATTGCTAAAACCTGAGCACCTTCATGCCTGGCTAAACTTTGAAGTAGAAAAGAGGAATGAAGCCAGAAAGATGGATCTTTCTTTTGCCTGTCCTTACCCAAAACCTGATGATGTACACAAGGTAAGAAAACTGGATGGTAGCTACAGCAGGAAGAACAAACTAGGTGTTTCAACCTATGAGTCATTCTATATGACATTGGATGAATACCTAGATGATATACACTATCTGGAAGAAATATACAAGTATTTCAACCTATCTCAGCTGCAAGTAGACCATGCCTGGGTCTGGGGAAAGTACTTCTGGGTCAAACATTTTCTGCGGAAGAATCACAAGCTTGGCAAGAGTTACCATGAAATATGTGACTTATCCAGAAAGACAGAGCTCTCTGTCCGAAGGATTCTTTATGACTATGTCCAAGAATGCAGAAAAGTGGATGATCATGTCAACTGATCTAGAAAGGGTGCTGAAGAACTTGAGGTATCTAAACCCAAGTTGTGATTCTGAAGACTTGAAGACTAGTAACATTAGAATACTCTCTTGGAGCTTGGACTCTCCTTTGTTTTAATTTACTTAGTATGTTTTATTACTTTTTGTAATCTTGCTGATTGTTTCTAAAATTCTCTATTTGTAAAAGTTGCATCTCTTTCTGTAAACTGTAACTATCTGAAGATCATACTCTCAGATACATTTTAATAAATGACAACTTATCAGCAAAGATCACTTCTTGTGATTTGGTTGATGTTTACTTTCTGCACTCAATTCAACTAAAATTGAATATCATTTGAAATGATTAAGTGGTGGATTGTTTTCTCTTCCAGGATTACAATTTTGTAATAGGACTCGAAAGATAGTCATGGATGGTGACCCATCAAAGGGGGAAATTTGTTAGGAATATCTGTTAGTATTTTGATCACTCATCACATGTTCTTATCTTAGCCAGAAAGGTGATTAAGTACTCTTGGTTCACTTGAACATTGTAAAAGAGGAAATCACTAAGTATGATTAGTCTAGTAAATCTTGTATTAGGATTATAGGTCTCTGAGTGAAATTTTTATTTCAAGAAGACCATGAAGATCAATCCTAGCAATGGAGCTTTTCTGAAGATTAGAAGACTGAAGATTGCACAAGGTTTATGAAGACATAAAGGTTTAGTCTAACTCAGAAAGACTATGTCCTTAATCCTTTCTTAAGGATATTAACTTACTTTCGAAATATGATTTTGGACATATGACATCATGAGTATGGAGCATGCATGCCATCAGAAAGGCTCATGTATCCGTTGAGACTAAAGGACAATGAACAGTACTATGCATTAAATGCATCGCAGAATCTCGCAAAAAGCAGTCCTCTCTGAAAAATGAGATAGTGACTTCTGAGTACATAGTTCAAGATATAAACGGATATAATTTGATAAAGAGCACAACGGATACAATTCAAACGCCTCTCAAATTTATCTATATATATCACACACTTAGATGCTTGAAAAATATACCTTAGAACGCTCTATCTTGCAAACTTACCATCAAGCAAAGTATTCTTTCAAGCACTCTACTACCCTTTCTGAAAGCTTTCTGTTGCTTAAAGAATCACTAGTAGTTCTAAGTTGTCCTGAACCTTAACAAGAGATTGCTATTCGTGAAAGAGTTGAACTATCAGATACCCTTTCTGAAGCTCATTCTCCAGAACGGACACCAATTACTTGGGTCAGTAAAGAGCAGACTGCCATCCACTGAACAAGTGTATTAAGTAGTCTTGTTCTATTAGGCTCTCTGAAAACATAACTGAAAAGTTATACGAGAAGCCTCTCTGACAAACCTTATAACCAACACCATCAAGGCGTGGAGTAGAGGAAGTACTTGATTTGGGAAATCAGGGAATAACTCCAAGGTTATCTGAGTAGAGGAAGTACTTAGCTCTAGGAGCTGGGGAATAACTCAAGGGGAACATTTGGTTGGGAACCATTTGTTTAGGAATCTTAGAATAGGATTATTGTAAGACGAACTCAATTATCTGTTCTAGTTAATTCTAGGTCTCAGAAAGACCGAAGTGGATTAGTTGGAGGATTACGCCACCTCCAGATACCTCTATACTTGCTGTGTTATTTACCTTTCTGTATTTACATTTCAGCAAAGCACACAAACACTTACTTATTGTTTCTGCACTTACCTATCTTAAAGTCTTCCGCGCTCTGAATTTAAGTATCAGAAACCCCCAGGTTTCTGAGAAACTTTGTTTATCGACAAAACTATTAAAAGACTATTCACCCCCCCCCCCCCCCCTCTAGTCTTTTACTTTGCCGTTATCTGGACCAACACCTTCAAATGTGAGTGTTCTACAAAACTATATGTATATGTATTATTTTCAAAACCTGGAGGTACAAATATAGATAGGTCTCATCAACGACTACCAAATCAATCAAGAACACTTAAGGGGTATTTTAATATGTATTCAAAATTATATATAAGTATTGCATGGTTTTCAAAACGCACGTTCTATTGCATAAAAATCAAATCACGAAAGTGTTTTAGCATGCTTCCGCTGATTTTGAAAGATATATATTTTTTTATATGCATGATTGTTATTTCATTTTGATTGACGGTTCAAGAAAGATATGTACGTTTGGTTCAGGTTAATTGGCTTGTAGTTTGGTTAGTTGTGCTTGGCGAGCTACTTGTCGGTTTCCTTTGCCCATTACCTTTAAATCGAGTGATAGAAGCCTTCACTGATTTAGTTGGGTCGTAGAATTCCACCCCTGTACCATGGCAGGGTCCTGACTGGATAGTTTGATCGACTATCAGGGAGACATAAGGCCTATTTTACTGTGGGGTTATAAGGAGCGGCATGAAATAATGTTTTTTCTGAAAAGTATACGTTATTGAAAGTATATTGGATTTTATGTTTTTGATTTTCATTGTTATGATTTTAATGAAAAGTTCACCCGAAAATCTTTGAACACTCATTGAGGTTTTTCTCACACTTGTTTTTATTCCCTTCCTTGTAGGCGAGATGGCAGCGAAGAATGAACAACCGATAAACTCAGCGAACTAAGAGAGTGGTTGGGACTTGGAATTTTTGTCAATGAAAATAATGTCTTTTTGTCTTTTTCAAAAACTCATGTCATTTTCAGTTATTGTTGGTCCATATAACGGCAAAGTAAAAGACTAGAGGGGGGGGGGTGAATAGTCTTTTAAAACTTTTGTCGATAAAAACTATTTCTCAGATATCTGTGTAGATATCTGATACTTAGATTCAGAGCGCGGAAGACTTAAGATAGATAAGTGCAGAAACAGTTAAAGTGTGTGTGTGTGTGTTGCTGAAATGTATGTACAGAGAAGTAAATAACACAGCAAGTATAGTGGTATCTGGAGGTGGCGTAATCCTCCAACTAATCTACTTCGGTCTTCCAAAGACCTAGAATTCACTAGAATAGATAATTGAGGTCACCTTACAAAAATCCTATTCTAAGATTCCTTAAACAAATGGTTCCCAACCAAATGTTCCCCCTGAGTTGTTCCCCATGTACCAAGTACTTCCTGTACTCAGAAACCTTTTTGAGCTATTCCCTAGCTTCCCAAGCTAAGTACTTCCTGTGCTCAATAACCTTGGAGTTATTCCCTAGCTTCCCAAGCTAAGTACTTCCTGTACTCCACGCCAGTGATGGTGTTGGTTTTGGTTCGAGTTGTCAGATGAGCTTCTTTAATAACTTTTCAGTTAATCAGATAGCTCTGTGAATCAAGTATACTTAATACACTTTTCAATGTATGGTATCTTGTTCTTTTTACTGACCCAAGTCTTAGATAAATGTTCAAGAGAATGAATCTCAGATACTTGATCTTTCAATTCAACTCTTTCATAGATTACAGTGCTTGTTTAGGATCAGGACACTTAGAACTTTAGTGCTACTTAAGATCAGGAGCTTTGGTCCCAACAGAAAGCTTTGAGGATAAGTAGTTTGCTTGAGATAGCGAGGTATGTGTTCAGTGTAAGTTCTTCAGGTTGTGTGTCTTCTCAAGCTGTCTAAGTGTTGATATTTATAGATGAATTTGAGTGCCGTTTGAATAGTATCCGTTAGGCTTAAATCAAATTCAAACTATTGATATCTGTGTATAGCACTGTAGCAGGTTTGTCTTCTTCTTCAGAAGGTACCGTTGCTTTTATTCAGACATCTCTGTCCGTGCATTAAATGCATTGTACTGTACTTTTTGTCCTGTAGTGCCAACGGAACTATGCTCAGTATCAGAGACTAGTATTATATGATTCTTTGCACGTCCTTATCTTCAATCTTCAGATACCACTTTATTGAAACAACTTTGTTGCAATATATTTCTTTTTCAGAAATGTGGTTAAGGCTCAAGGTATCTGAGAGTAGATATCTGTGGGCACTTTTCTGGTTTTCAGAAAACCTTCCAGTTCTCAGATATCTCTTGTGACACAGCTTGTTTAAGACTATTCGTGTCTTCAAGATATCTGACCAAGGTATCTGTAAAACTGTTTCAGTAATCTTGTGCAGTTTCTTCAAATCTTCAATGTCGTTGAACTTGTTCTGCTTGGATGTCTTCTTCTTAGTCTTCTCTTCATAAAATAAAAATTACATTTTGAGACCTAACATCCTATACAAGATTAGCTAGACTATCATACTTAGTGGGTTTCCTCTTTTACAATGTTCAAGTGAACCAAGAGTACTAATCACCTTTCTGAGACTAAGATAAGTCATCATGTTGCTGATCAAAATCTAAACAGATATTTCTAACAAAATATCTAACAAATTTCCTAACAAATTTCCCCCTTTTTGATCAGTCAACGATGACTATCTGACCTATTACAAATCTGGATGAGAGAACAATCCAACACTTAATCATTTCTTAAGATTTTTCAAATCATTCAATTAAGTGCAGAAAGTAAACATCAACCAAATCACAAGGTGTGATCTTTGCTGACAAGTTATCTTTTATAGAATACTATCTGAGAGTAAGTTCATCAGATAAGTAACAAAGAAAGATTACAGATAACTTTAGTACATAAAACAAGTTTAGCTCAGTCAGCAAAAATACAACAAAAAAAATAGTAAATTAGGACAACAGGAGTAACCAAGATCCAAGTAAACATCCTAATAGACTAGTCTTCAAGTCTTCAACTCTTCAAGT
Source organism: Plantago major (assembly GCA_026545765.1). Classification (NCBI taxonomy): domain Eukaryota; kingdom Viridiplantae; phylum Streptophyta; class Magnoliopsida; order Lamiales; family Plantaginaceae; genus Plantago; species Plantago major. The sequence goes on along the minus strand of CM048839.1, from coordinate 66,223,204 downwards.
CTTCAACAGTATTTCTGTGGATCAGTCTACAAATTTCCTATCTCCAAACCTTTTGATGTCATCAGAATAATCATAGAGAAGTGTTCTGACGAGCATCTCAGTGTCTCTGGCAAATCCACAGACCTCTTTGTAGGTTTTGGTAGGATTTTTCTTGACAAAATGTTTGACCCACAGATACTTTCCCCACTTCCAGGCATGCTCTATTCTGATATCTGAAAGCTTGAAGTATTCGTAGATAATCCTCAGATATCTGATGTCACCCTTGTATTGATCTTCAGTTAGATAGAACGACTCATAGGGTTCCACAGCGAGTCTTGCTCTTGTGCCTGTTCCTGTGATATTCAGAATTTTGTGCACATCATCTGGCTTTCCATATGGACATTCATCAGAGAGGTCCTTTCTCATGGCTTCAGTTCTCTTGACAACTTCAAAATCCAACCAGGCTTTAATGTGATTGGTGTTGATCAAGGTTGGCTTATCTTTTCTCCATGCCATAAGTTGTTTATGGATTGGTTCTGGAAATCTTGAATTTACCAGTAGATGCTTAAGTTCCAGAATCCAATAGCCATTTTTCTGATTGACGCACCTGTAGACAGAGGAATCATTGCCATTCTTCACATACTCTATTTTGGCTTCTTCTGGCCTGAGTGGATGTTGACTTTGTCTTTGCTCAGCTCTCAGTCTGTTCCTTCTTTGTCTTGAATTCTCTTTCGGTTTGTTGCTTGAAGAACCACCCTAGATAGACTTGGTATTTCCAGAGGGTGTTTTAGCTGCTAGGGGCTTTGCAGCTATGGGCTCAGTTAGGCTTTCAATTTTCCTTTTTCTGTGAAGAGGAGCTTCATCTTCATCAGTTTCCTCATCATCATCAAGATTAGATCTTGTGAGAGTTTTACAGCCTTCTTCATTGCCCAAGGACTTGATTTGACCTTCTTCTTCTTCAGAAGATTCATCATCAATCCCTTTAACTTGTCTTCTCCTTGGAGCCTTGGTACTCCTTGGAGGTTTCTGTGCCATGGCCCTTATTATCATTGTAGTTCCTTCAGTAGGTTTCTGGGAAGCATCTACTATTTTCAAGGCAGCTTGGCTTAAGGAGGGTTCGTTGATTCTGTGTGGTGGCTCGGAAGTTTTCATGTTTCTCCTTCCTCTCTGAGCCACACCAGCTCCAGATTTCTTCTTGTTTTCTTCTCCTTCTTCCCATTCCCCCTGACTTTGAGGTCCAGATTTGTACACTCTTTCCCCCTTAGTCATTGTTGGCTGACTCAGTCTCATAAAAGAATCTGAGAGAGAGTTAAAATGCCCTTGTAAATAATTGTAGGCAGTGACCAACTTCTGAAGTTCGGCTTTGAGCTCCTGATTTTGATTGATAAGTCCATTGTCCTTATCAGTGAGCTCTGCCAATGGGCCTAGGATGGCATCTGCTTTTCCAGCAGTGTAACTTGCCTCTTGGAAAGCCTTTTCAGCTAAAGACGCATCATCGTCCCTTATCATTCCCCGATCTTTCTGAGCAATGACTATGCTAGTTGTTTTCTGAGTAACGAGCTCAGTGAACTTTTTCATTTCAGAGGGGGCGGAGGCAATTACTTCCTTGTTCTGTGAAGACATCTCCTTTTTCAGATGAGCCAAGATTGCATCTGCTCATGTATTCATGGGAGGACATTCGCGGTTCTTTGAAAGTTTCAGGAGCAATCAATTTCCTTTTCAAGTGTGAAACCGCTAGATGTTCATTGCGGTGTTCTGCCAAAGTCTTATCTTCTTCATCATCTGAGTAATCAGCCCAGTGATCTTCATCCTCTTGGACATTCTCATCGATTGTGTGGAGTCCAGCAACCATCTCAGAGATTGGTTTCTTCCCTTTCTGGGAGGAGGATGGTACTTCTTTTGAAGATGATGCATCCTTAGCATCATGCTTAATTTCAGATACTTCTTCAGTATCGAGTTCTTTGGTGATGGCATTTACAGCATCCTGTAGCTCTTTAACCTCAGAGTAAGCAATCATCTCTTGCAGATATTGATCTTGTAGTTGGTCAAGCTTGTCTCTGGATTTAGCTATCTGGTCTTCCAGTTGAAGATGGAGCTGTTGTTCTTCTTCCAACAATTGTCTGAGTTGAGGCTCGATTGAGTATTCAACAATTTTGAGTGATTTCCTCGTAATCCTCAACTACTTGTTCAAGATAACCTTTGTTGGGAAGATGGATGAGTTGACTTTTGAGGAGATGGAGACGGAGATTTCGTGCTTTCCTCTCGGTTTGCTTTTCAGCGGTTGAGGCATGATTTCTTTGTGAAATTCCTCCGATCCACAGTGCAGGGCATCATCATCATCCTTTTGTCTATGTCATCCTTTTGGTGATGATCTGGGAGGTTCATCAAGTCGCTTTTCTTATCTCTTCCTCCTCATCATCTTCGATACAAGATTGATCACTTCAGAATAGTGATCTTACGCCCATTAACCTCTTCTTGTTCGGAAGGTATAAATTGCGATGCAGGGGCGAATCGCTTGAATGCCATCTGTAATCTTGTCGACCATCCGCTGTTCAAAGGCTTGTATCAAATCGCCACTTCTCCGGAGAAATCCTTATGCAATAGAGTCGCAATCGTATTGCCTGGGGAACATTGCATGGATATATGTCTCCAAGTCAAGAGCTCGTGCTCGTCTAGTTGGTTGATCTGTGATTCTCAATATTTCAGAGAGATCAGAGCACCTTAACCTTTTCCATTTCTTGAAGCATTGAATATGCTTTGGCAGGGTTTGATCTTTGGAGAAGGGAAGTAGGTCCCTTTTCTCATCATTGGCAGCCTGCTTTGCACTCGTTTGAGCCTGAAAGAAAGTGTTTTGAGTTAGATTCAAAACTTGTGTAGATATCTGAGTACAAGTGTAGTTTAGTTTCTGAGTTACCTGAGTAAGGACATCAGGCTCAGAGACTTGTACTGCTGAGACAATTGGTGTCTCAGATATCTTGTTGTGAGGTGGAGACTTGGAAGTCTGGTCCTCATCAACCTTTCTTTCTTGAACCTGAGAATTATCACAATACTTAGGAAATTTTATCAAGAAAAACTTTAAGTGACAAATCAGATATCTGAGAGGTCAATTACCTCCATGGGAGGCTCAGATACTTGTCTCTCAAAGACTTATGCAGTCTATGGAATCTTTTCTTGTGATGAAGGCCTTGATGCATGCCTCATCAATTTCCATAGGTGCAGGGGATGTCGCAACTCTGTCCCCTTGCACTTCTACTTCTGAGTGAGCCTGTGAGTAGAAAGTATTGAGTAATTTTAGAAGAAGTTTAAGATAACCCAAGGTGAAGAATTTTTATCACTGATTTTCATATATATATATATATATATATATATATATATATATATGGGAAGGCTCAATGATGTGTTCTTCAGAAACCTTGTTGGTTTCTGGGTCCTTTTCTGGCATTTCTGCCTTATCTTCCTCTTTCTCAGTTGGAGCATGTTAGAAACATTTACTTTAAGCACATGAACATATGACTGAAGAGTGTTATCTTAAGAATCAATTTATTACCTGTGGCACAGGCTCAGATTTCTTAAGAGGTGAGGTTGGAGGAACCTCCTTCTCAGTTTCTGAGGCAAGCTTCCTAGCTTCCTGTTGTTTCTGTGTTTCTAACTCAGCCTGTAACAAAGAAATTTTATAAGTAACAAGATATATATAAGCACAAAGTTTCACAAGATGAGAGTTAAACCATTCAGCTACCTGATCCATGTCAGGCTGATTGGTCTCTGAAACTCGTGACCCTTCTATACTTTGGTCTTCTTGTTCCAGTAACACTTCTTTGTTTGAAGTTTCAGGTACTTCACACCTTTTCTGAGTGTGCAACTCGCTTTGCCTCCTTGGTTGATCATTCGAGTAGATATCTCGCTTGATCCCTCTCATTGAGTTGGGAACCCGCTTTTGCAGGATTTTCTTCAAAGATATCTTGCATTCTTTGGTAATTCAAAATGGAGTTCATTTACCATTTCATCAACCACTTGTGTCTGTTGTGGTTGTGGTTGTTGTGGTTGTCTGGAAGCAGAAGATTGGTCAGTGGAGTGTTCTTCCAGATTTTTAGATGTGGCGTTTCCATCAGCATCTGCCAGCACTAAAATACCACTCATCAGGGCTTTTTGAAGTTGTGCGTAAGAAACGTTCCCTGATGATGTGTTTGCACCAACAACCTTTGCTATAGGTGCTTGTTCAGCAACCTGAGGTGTAGGTTCTTCTTCAGAAACCTTTTCACCAGTTACTATTTCAGTAACCTTAGCCCTTTTTGTTCTTTCTAAGACTTGAGAGATGACTAGTTTCTCATCTTCATCGTCAGAGCTCTCATCAGCATTAGGGACTGATTGGTCCATTACTCCTGCGGTTTCTGCAGATAGGGCTTGGTGTTTTTCACCACTTTTGGCAGCATTTATGAGTTCATCAGCAAGGCTTTCTGCAATAGTCTTCACATTTCTGAAAGCACTTTCTCTTGCTGAGTCTACTTGTTCAGTAGTTGATAACTCTTTTGCAGCATTGATGAGTTCATCTGCCTTTATCAGTTCATCGGCAATGCCTGCAGATAACTGAGAATCGACAACCTCAATGGGTATGTCTTCTGATTTGCCAGCAGACTTCTTTCTTGAAGTTCTGGGCTTCTTGGTCGCAACCTTTTCTTCAGATACCTTTTCAGACTTTCGCTTCTTAGAACCTTTCTGAGACCCAGTAACCTTTTTCAACAAGTTTGTATACTCATATTTGTAGAGTAGGTTACTGTTGGCTATTTCAAATTGCCTCTCGAGCTCAATGCCAAGCTTCTCCAGCAAGTAGCATATCTTCAGACCATAGCCTACTGTGGCCTTTGGCTCAGCTAGTCCTTTGGCGATTTTAGGCTCGAAGCCTTGAATCTTCTTCACAAACTTCATGAAGGCGTACTTTCCCCAGTTAAAAGGGTTTTCCATCCGTTTTTCTTGTTGATTCAGCAAGAACATCATGATCCATCGTTCTTGGCTTATCTGGTCAGCACCTCCTTGTAGACCATCAAAGCATCTGTGAAGAATGCAAGCCAATACATCCCAGTGAACCATCAGATGTTTGGTTCGGATGTCAACAAGCTTGAACTCAGTGGGTGTATCTGGTTTTTCAAGATCACACACGTCACTGTACAGTTCTTTACACCTTCAAGGAGATCATCGTCCTTGGTGTTTATTTCAAAATCCTTTCCAATATTTTGAAACTCAAACAACTTACAAAAAGTTTTTAAGTCCAGAAGGATTTCCTTTCCTTGGACTGAGGTTTTGACAGACACTATTGCAGTGCCTTTGGAAACACAGGAAATTATCCTGGATTTGTTGTAGAATTCCAACACATCGAGTGATGAGATTCCACTTGGGCGAGCAGATAGAAAACCCTTGATTTGTGCCTTTTCAAGCATGTCAAGAATCAGTTTTCTGTCGGCTTGGTTCTCTATTGCAGCCGTGAGGTATTCCTCAACCATGGCACCACCCCAAATCATTCTGTGATTTGAAGTCCAATGGTCAGGATTAAAATCTCCTACCAGTCTGTTGTTCACAATAACCAACTCTGGTGCTTGCTTTTCAGCAGTACCAGTGGAGGATTGAGATTTCTGAGTAGAAGAATTCTTTGGGGCCATCTCTTTATATAGTGTAGATTTGGATTGGTGTTTGAAAGAGATTTGATTTAGTAATTCTTTGCAGAAAAACTTAATCTTGATTTGCAGAGATTGTAGAAGATTTGCAGAGAATCAAGAGAAGGTTTTGCTATTTTTGTGCAAGTCGGAATTTTGGATTAGGCGAAAGTGATTTCTTTTGCCAAAATCCTATATATATAGCAATAGAATCTCAACAGACAAATACATACAAATTGATTTTGTGTGTACGTATCTGTGATTTGCAAGCAGGCGTGAGCAAAAGCTAATTCGGCATTAAATGCAAGCTGCAGAAATAAGAAATGATATCTGCTTCTATTTTCAAAAGCCTGGTCACTTTATGTTGAGCAACCACCTGTCTTTGAAGTTTCCTCAGAAAGTAGAATGGTCTATAAACTACAAAAAGCTCTGTATGGACTGAAACAGGCTCCAAGAGCATGGTATGACACTTTGGCCAAATACCATCTAGAAAGTGGTTTCAAGAAAGGTGAAGTTGATAAAACTTTATTTACCTTAAACCATGATGGGAAACTACTCTTAGTTCAAGTATATGTTGATGACATCATATTTGGATCTAAGGACAAGCAACTTTGTAATGACTTTGCAAATCTCATGAAAAGTAAGTTTGAGATGAGCATGATGGGAGAAATGAATTATTTTCTAGGATTGCAAGTCAAGCAACTCAATGATGGAATATTCATTAGTCAAACAAAGTATGCAAAAGATATGCTCACAAAATTCAATCTTAAGCCTTCTGAAAAGAATGCTAAGATACCTATGAGCATTGGAACCAAAATGACCTATACTGAATCAGACAAGAGTGTTGAAGAACATAAGTATAGGAAATTGATAGGTTCACTACTTTACCTCACTGCAAGTAGACCTGACATTCAATACGCCGTTGGAGTGTGTGCTAGATTTCAGACAAATCCGATGCAAACACACTACAACATTGCTATGAAAATATTAAGGTATGTAAAAGGTACAGGTAGATGTAGGATTGTGGTATCCTAAAGAAAGCGGATTGAGTTTAGCTGGGTACTCAGACGCTGATTATGCTGGATCACTGCTTGATAGGAAAAGCACCTCAGGAACTTGTCCGTTTCTGGGTACTAGACTTATCTCATGGTTTAGCAAGAAGCAAAACTCAATTGCAACTTCTACCATAGAGGCTGAATATATTGCTGCTGGTTGTTGTGCAACACAAATTCTGTGGATACAACAACAACTTAAAGACTATGGACTCATTGAAGATAAAACTCCCATTTTCTGTGATAACACAAGTGCTATTGCAATTACACAGAATCCTAAATTTCATGCCAGAACAAAGCATATTGATGTTAGACATCACTTCATCAGAGACCATGTTGAAAGAGGCAATATAGAGATACTCAAGATTGGCACTGAAGACCAACTTGCAGATATCTTCACTAAGCGACTACAAGAAAGTAGATTCTTAGCCTTAAGACATAGTCTTGGACTAATGGAACTACCAATGAACTGAAAGAGTTCAAGAATCTGGAACGGGCATACAGAGAAGAGGTATCTGGAACGGGCATCCAGAGAAGAGCAAAGAGAAATCTGGAACGGGTATCCAGAAGTCAAAAAGGCTAAAGAGCAAAAAGACAGCTTCAGATCTCTGAAACGGGAACTCAGATATCTGAATCACTCTATAAACGGTGAACACAAAGGAGAATAGTACAACTATCTGCAGTCAACTACTCTCTTGAAATTCGCATTATTTCTATCTTGATGAAAAACTTGGAAAAATCCTAAGTATAAGACAGATTCAGATGCAAACAGTGTTCTTGGTCATACACAAACGTGATTCTGATAGCTAATAGCCAAAATTCATTAAATGGGCACAATTACACTTGTTGATTGTGATCATTGCTGAAGAAGCAATGGTGACCCTTGATGAAATTAAGCGATTGATCTATACGGTGGAAATTAATTCACAGTAAATAGTGGACTGTAAAAATTCTGACAAAGCCCACTTCTTCTGCAAGTTCACCGTTCAAGAATGCACTTTTGACATCCATCTGATAAACTTTAAAATCTTTATGATCTGCAAAGGCTAGAAAGAGTCTTATTGCATCCAATCTGGCAACTGGTGCATATGACTCATCAAAATCTAAGCCTTCAGTCTGGGTAAATCCCTTGGCAACCAATCTTGCTTTGTTTCTGGTTATTTCACTGGATTCATTCATTTTGTTTCTGAAAACCCATTTAGTTCCAATCACATATATTCCTTCCATGAATAGAACTAATTTCCAGACTTTGTTTCTCTCAAATTGATCCAACTCTTCTTGCATTGCAGAGATCCAGTCTTGGTCTCCTAATGCTTCTTCTATATTTTTGGGTTCAATATTTGAGATGAAACATCCAAAGAGAGAATTAGCATTTTCAATTATTGCTCTCCTAGTCCTAACACCTTGATTAATTGGTCCAATCACATCTTTTGCAGGATGATCCTTGATCCATCTCATCATAGGTTTAGTGCTAGTAGGATCAATATCCAAATGATTTGAATGTGAATCACTGGGATTTTGATTTGATACTTTTTCAGTATCTAAGACATTTTTCTCCTCAGAAGGGCAATTAATGTCTGATACTTGTTCAGCGTTTGAGCTATCTGGAACATGTCTTTCAGTGAGATTATTTCCAGAGATAGCTTTATGATGAACATCTTCAGTTTCCATTTCTGTAAGTTTCATAGGAAATTCTTCATCATGTTTGTGAGTCATCTTGTTGTTACTAGGCACTTCATGCTTTTCTACGTCAGAGTCATCCTCACTTTCCGTAATGATGTTTCTCCTTTCTGAGGATTCTTCTTCAGAATCCCTCAACATTAGTTCTGTGAACCTTTCTGAGAGTTCATCATTAGGAGGTGTTTTCTTGCTTCCTTCATAGAATACAACATGAACTGATTCTTCAATTTTCTTTGTTCTTTTGTTGTAAATTCTGTAGGTTTTGCTATTCGTGGAATAGCTAAGAAATACACTTTCATCTGCCTTTGGTTGAAATGTTCTCATATAATCTTTTCCACTGTTTAGAACAAAACATCTACAACCAAATACTCTCAGATGTTTGATATTAGGGGGTCTACCAACCAAGATTTCATAAGGGGTCTTGTCATGGTGTTTGTTTATCAAACATCTGTTCTGAGTGTAGCAGGCTGTGTTTTCAACCCAATAATAAATTTCACTTATTTCAAAGGTCGCCTAGCATCGTCCTTGCGGCTTCTTTAAGGGTTCTTTTTCCTTCGCAACACCATTTTGTTGAGGTGTTATTACAGAGGAAAGTTGATGTTGTATACCTTTGCAGGTACAAAACTCCTTTATGTACTGGTTGACAAACTCAGTACCATGGTCTGTTCTGATTGCAGATACCTTGTCATTTTTCATGACTTCAAGCTTTTTCAGCAAGTTTGGTATCTCCACCCTGGCGTCAGATTTGTGTTTCAGAAAGACAACCCAAGTGAATCTTGAGAAGTCATCTACAACAACCAGACCATACTTCTTTCCTGCATAACTAGTTACAGATGATTCAAAAAGATCCATATGTAGTAGTTGTAGTGGTCTAACACTAGAGTGCCTAGTTTTGGACTTGAAAGAGATTTTGGATTGTTTCCCCATCTGACATGCAGAACAGATATCATCTTTTCTGAAAGACGTTTTGGGAAGGCCAACCACTAACTCTTTCTTGGCAAGTTTGTTCAGAGTTTTGAAGTTCAAGTGACTCATTCTTTTGTGCCATAACCAGTGCTCTTACGTGACCAGATTGACTCACCATGAGACATTCTTGATTGTGGCGAGATGCCCAATCGGTAACATAAAGATCGCCTTTCCGAAAGCAACCAAGACTTCGCTTGACTCATTGTCAATTAGTTTGCAGTATTTTGCTTTGAATTTTATAGTAAAACCTTTGTCTGCAAACTGGCTCATGCTAAATAGATTATATTTCAAATCCTTAACATGTAATACGTCAGTGATTGTTAATGTTCCCAATTTGACGTTGCCAAATCCCAGAGAGGGATTTAATTCTCCTCCAGCAAATCTGATATCTGGTCCTGTGTTGCAAGCTTTGTAATCGACCAGATTTGCTTTGTCTCCTGTCATGTGCTTTCCGCATCCACTATCAAACAGCCATTGTGCTTTAGTCCAGGAAGCATTCTGCACATAACAGGGAATAGGAGATTAGGTTCTCAATTTACAGTTGGAACCATCAGGACTAAACAATCTTCCAGTAGGAATCCATTTTTGAATGAATTTCCTTGGAACATTCTTTTGTCTGATAGGAACATAAGGAGGAATTCTGATTGAATGATTATCATTATTAAGAATTATTTTCTTCCTTGGTGTGTTCCTAGGTGCTCCATTTGGTGCTTTCAGATACCTGTCAGGTTTCTGAGTTTGCTTTTCAGCAAACTTAGCTTTCCTTGCCAGATTTCTTCTAGCCCTGGCATTCAGATTTTCAGTGGCTTGATTCAACTTCCACTTCTGATAATTGCTTTGAGCAATTCTAGCCTTTAGCCATTGTTCTTGCTCTTGTTTGTATTCATAAGCAAGTTGTTTCCCGATGCCTTTGTAGCCAATACCGTTTCGAGCACTTAAAGCTATCTGAGATCTTTTCTCAGCAGCTTTGCTACTCTCTGGTTGATCCATATTCTTTCCAGAAAAAGTGATATGAGAGAATTTGCCAGCTCCTGCAATTCTACCCTTTTGAGAGACATAGCACTGTGGGTGTTTACACTTTTCAGTGTTGTGTTTCTTTTCAGAGACGTGCCCATCAGTTTTATTTTTGACTTGTTTTTCCCACAAAGGTTTAGTCACAACTGCCTTTCCTTTGTCAACAATCTTCGTCTTCTGACCGATACTATAGCTTGCATGGGAACCATCTTGCTGAGTACTTACAAATGTTCTTCTTTCCTCACTCTTATTCAAAGTGATAGAACAATCTGTCTGTGTATTCAGCCCAAGTCCTTTCTTTTCTAAAGGATCTCTTAAGTAAGATTGTACTTCAGTAAGAGTGTCACTAGCTTTGGCATAAGATTGAAAAGATAATTCTTTCTTTTTGAGTTCCTTGTTCTCAGAAAGAAGATCTTCATATTTCTTTCGTAATTCAGCCATTGCTTCTTTATGTGACTTTTCAGTCTCAGATATCTGAGCTTTGAGAAATGCATTTTCAGCATCCTTTTTCTCAGATATCTTAACTAATTGAGAATTTTCCTTTGCAAGAGAATTCTTTTCTTCTTCAAGATTTTCGGCTCTAGCTCGGATCATTAGAAATTCTCTTTCATAGATGTCAAGATCTTTCCTGAGATTTTCTAGATCATTTATTTCTTCTTCATCACTTTCATAAGTATAACAAGAAGTATGTGTTACCTCATCACCATAAGATGATTTCTATGTTAGAGATGTCCGGACGTCAATCTCAAAGAACTCCACATTTCATTCTTCTTGAGGTCAAGTCGATTATATCATGAGTAACTCCACATAATTCGTGATGGTAAGATTGAGTCATCTGAATTGTCATCTTGAATCATCTCAGTCTAGAGCATCCAGTTGAGTTTGGATTTTCTTTCTTTCTTGATTAATAAAGCTTTACGGCTTCTTCAAGATTCTTCTATCTTTCTTGTCACTGTCCTTAGTTTGTTGAAGCGTGACAATCCTTCTTGAAGTGACCGGTTTCGACAATAGAAGCGTATATCGTTTCCAATTTCTACTTCCTCAAGACATGATGCTTTCTCGAAATGCTTATTCAAATGAGCTTTGCATATTTTGTCTTGGTGATAGTTTGAGCCTAGATGCTTTTTCACTTCTCTTGGGCTTTTTCTCTCAATTTCTCGACATATTTGCTCATTTGCTTTGGCAAAGAGCATCCTCGCCTCTTCCTTGCTTTTCTTCTTTTGAAGTTCCTTGAGCAACTAGAGCAATATTCGCAACTTTTCGGTTGTTTGTTCTCTTTGTGTTATCTCATAGTCAACCGTAGCAAGATGTGAGAAGAGTTCCATCGAGTGATATTTGCATACCTTGATTAAAATAAAAGAATTTAGTATGCTCCGGTTGGTTAAGACTTACGACAATAGTCTTAATCTTTTCGACTAAGAGTATCATTGCTTTCCCAAGTCTGCCATATCACTCATGAGAGTGGTAAATATGAAATCAAGTTCTTCAAGAGTTTAAGTGTGTCCTTGTTTGAAATTTTGAAATTTAAACTTGAGAAATTCGAACTTGTTTTCTTTGGTTTTCTCGATTCAGCCTGATTTCTTCAATCAGTTGCCAGGCAACTTTCGCCGTTTTAGCACCCCACAGTTTACACTGTATGTGCTCAGGTGTAGATCTGATAATGATATTACGAGCTTGACCATCCAGACGATTTCTCTTGGCATCTTCCGATGTCCAGAGTTCTCTGGGCTTTGGTTCGTAAATAACTTGACTAGTAGATCTCCCACTTGTTAACGCATCAGTTTGTGAAGATCCTTCGCTTTGATCTCTGTCTCTACCATTAGAAACCTCCATGACTTGTTTAAGTTGTTGAATGACTATTGGGCCATTTTTTATTACTTTGATCATTTCGTCACTTATGGCTTCAAGGTGGAGCATCATGTTATTTTTCCATTTCTCGTAGTTCTCTGGTTTGAGAACGGGTGCATCACTCAGAGACATTCCTGCACACTTAACACACAAATTAAATAGTCCTCGTAAATGGACAAAGTTCCTTCACCTATCTGGGGATCTAGGTTCAGTGCAGAAGGCTTGTGAACCTCCCGCTCAGATACCACTTGTTGGTCCAGATAACGGCACAGTAAAAGACTAGAGGGGGTGAATAGTCTTTTAAAACTTTTGTCGATAAAACTATTTCTCGATATACGTGTAGATATCTCGATACTTAGATTCAGAGCGGAAGACTTAAGATAGATAAGTGCGTAAACAGTTAAAGTGTGTGTGTGTGTTCTTTGAAATGTAAGTGAGAGAAGTAAATAACACAGCAAGTATAGTATCTGGAGGCGTAATCCTCCAACTAATCCACTTCGGTCTTCCAAAGACCTAGAATTCACTAGAATAGATAATTGAGGTCACCTTACAAAAATCCTATTCTAAGATTCCTTAAACAAATGGTTCCCAACCAAATGTTCCCCCTGAGTTGTTCCCCGGCTTTCACCAAGTACTTCCTCACTCGAAACCTTTTGAGTTATTCCCTAGCTTCCCAAGCTAAGTACTTCCGTGCTCAATAACCTGAGTTATTCCTAGCTTCCCAAGCTAAGTACTTCACATACTCCACGCCATGATGGTGTTGGTTTTGGTTCGAGTTGTCGATGAGCTTCTTTAATAACTTTCGCTTAATCGATAGCTCTGTGAATCAAGTATACTTAATACACTTTTCAATGTATGGTATCTTGTTCTTTTTACTGACCCAAGTCTTAGATAAATGTTCAATAGAATGAATCTCAGATACTTGATCTTTCAATTCAACTCTTTCATAGATTACAGTGCTTGTTTAGGATCAGGACACTTAGAACTTTAGTGCTACTTAAGATCAGGAGCTTTGGTCCCAACAGAAAGCTTTGAGGATAAGTAGTTTGCTTGAGATAGCGAGGTATGTGTTCAGTGTAAGTTCTTCAGGTTGTGTGTCTTCTCAAGCTGTCTAAGTGTTGATATTTATAGATGAATTTGAGTGCCGTTTGAATAGTATCCGTTAGGCTTAAATCAAATTCAAACTATTGATATCTGTGTATAGCACTGTAGCAGGTTTGTCTTCTTCTTCAGAAGGTACCGTTGCTTTTATTCAGACATCTCTGTCCGTGCATTAAATGCATTGTACTGTACTTTTTGTCCTGTAGTGCCAACGGAACTATGCTCAGTATCAGAGACTAGTATTATATGATTCTTTGCACGTCCTTATCTTCAATCTTCAGATACCACTTTATTGAAACAACTTTGTTGCAATATATTTCTTTTTCAGAAATGTGGTTAAGGCTCAAGGTATCTGAGAGTAGATATCTGTGGGCACTTTTCTGGTTTTCAGAAAACCTTCAGCTTCTCGATATCTCTTGTGACACGACTTGTTTAAGACTATTCGTGTCTTCAAGATATCGACCAAGGTATCTCAGAAAGCTTTTGATAATCTTGTGCAGTTTCTTCAAATCTTCAATGTCATTGAACTTGTTCTGCTTGGATGTCTTCTTCTTAGTCTTCTCTTCATAAAATAAAAATTACATTTTGAGACCTAACATCCTATACAAGATTAGCTAGACTATCATACTTAGTGGGTTTCCTCTTTTACAATGTTCAAGTGAACCAAGAGTACTAATCACCTTTCTGAGACTAAGATAAGTCATCATGTTGCTGATCAAAATCTAAACAGATATTTCTAACAAAATATCTAACAAATTTCCTAACAGTTATATTGTCTATCTTTTAAAGATAAGAATGTTGAAAATCTCATGATTTTATTTGCTGAATAAAATATATTTTTATTCCATCAACTTCAAACGAAAGTTTCTCTGTAACTTCCCATGTTTCACTAAACGTTTTGGCTCTGCTTTTGCCCGACTGAAATTTACTCCTTTTAAAAATCCAAAAGTCGGGGCGTTACAGCCCCTATGTAGTTCCTGGTGTCAACCTGCAGGGGTGAGTATGGTGTAGTGGTGGCTTGCAACTCACGTTGCTTGCCATGTACCTCTATAGTGCATGTACGAGCGTGGAGGTTGACAATCATGCGAGTGGTTTTGATGAACGGTCGCCCAAGCAGCAAAATATCCTTCTCCATCTCCTTGCCTTTAACCCGTGTCGACTCCACAACCACGAAATCAGCCATAAAAGTGTCCCCATCGAGTGTAACCGGAACATCCTCAATCACACCCATGCATCTACTTCTCGTTCCATTGGCCATCATGACAAAGCATTTCCTGGGTTCCAAACCCTTCAAATCCAGCTCCTCATAGGTCGCAAAGGTCATCAGATTAACCGCTGCTCCTGTATCTATGATGACCGTTACCTCGGAAGAATTTCCTATCCCAACCACCAAATCGAAGCTATTGGCATCACTGATGCTCTTATCTGCTGTCGGGATCACCCTAGCGGTGGGACTTACCTCAAGGACAGCCAGTTTTGCACTCGCCTCCTCTACTGGGTGTGGCTACCTCCTTTTCCTGTACCTCGACTCTCACTTCTACCGGCCTCTCAAGTGCCGGTGTAGGTACTACCTCAACTACCTCCGGTGTCTTAACCTCGGCCACTGTGTTCTCGAACTGGCAAGTGCAGGTAGCATGAACAGACTTCACCTTTACTGGCTCATCGAATGTCACCTCAATGGCTAGAGCTCTGTGGGTTTCTACGGTCGCCGGTAACTTACCCCTTTCTCTTTGCTGAAATCGACCAACTAGATCCCCTAAAGTCTTCTCTAACCGCTTCTGCGCCTGCTCAATGTTGTCGAACCGTTGATCATTCCTGCGCTGATTCTCCTGCGCTTCAGCCCAGAACCTCTCGGAACGCTCCATGTGGTCCCTGATTGCCTGATCAGGATTTCCCGGCACTTTTGTAATTTGAACCTGAACTGGCTGAGCTGGAACTGGTTGCTCCCGTGGCGCATTCTCATAGAAGTTGTTGCCACCTTGGTTACCCTGCCAGTTACCCTGCTGTCTAGTCTGTCCACTTTGCTTATCCCACTCAATAGTACATGCCCTTGGAGTCCCTTCAACTGCTCGGTATCCCGCTCTCCTAGATTTATTTCTCGCACCCTTGAGGTGAGACACTGCTGCCAGTCTCTTGAAAACACCATTTAATTCGCCAGAAGATGCTTACGGGAGTGAATTTTTACACGTCATATCAACCATGTTCTGACACTCCCAATTCAGACCCTCATCAAATCTGATGCACAGATTCATCTCGTCGATCCTGTGGTGCGGGCATTGGGATAGCAACTGTAAGAAGCGTTCGCGAGCTTCATAGAAGGTCTCATCGTACATCTGCTGAAACTACATTATCTGAGTACGAAGGTGCTACGTTCTCACGGGAGGGTAAAACTTATTCACGAAGGATTTATAGAGAGAATCCCAAGTAGGTAGAGAACACCCAGGCTAGTTTAACAGCCAGTTCCTAGCTTTATCCTGCAGGCACATCGGAAAAACCTTCTTCCTTATCTCTCCATCTAAAACTGTTACTCCTCCGGCTGTTAACGAAATCCCTGCAATCAGTACTTCGAACTCCTTGAGGAACCTTATCACATCTTCATTGTCCACTCCATAGAACTTGGGGAGATTATGGAAGTGGTAAGCTTTGAGTTCCAAATTTCTTGCCTCATTAGACAGCACGACTGTCGCTTTCCCGGCCTTAACCTCGCTGGGCTGCATGTAGGCTCCATAGGTTAACTGAGCCATTGAAATATCCTTTCTGATCAACCTGTTGTTAGGGCTACACAACACAAAAACCTCGAGATATCCTTAGTTTCTGTTAGTGCACTAAACTTCAGGTAAGTTGGAAAACAAGTAAAAATTTGCAATCAAGCGCTACAGTAGGAATTGACTCCCCGGCAGCGGCGCCAAATTTGATATGCTCAAATTACTACTTAGGAAACAAGTAGAAACCAGTTGCTGTAAATAGACAATGCTAACCATGAGATCGTTCGCTAAGGAATCAATTTGGCTATCGCAACGATTGAAAACAAACAGTTACTTGTGAAACAATGTTGATTTGTTCGAATATGAGTACTTCTAATAACTAGAAAACAGAAAATGCAATGTAGTTGATTTGAATGAGATAGAATGAACATAGTAGTTATGAACAAGCAATGCTAATTCGCTCTAGGGATATGTTCATACTGTCACACTGTCGGTGTATAGAAAACTATCAATTCAACCTTTACCAAACGAGTTTGAAGATATTTGAACTAGAGTAATCGTGGGTCGTCAATCCATGATCCTTAACCAAGACGTTTTAGAGAATCTTTGAACGAGAGAATTGAATTGAAGGGTTTTTTACGAAGATCTTTGAACGAGCCTAACCTATATGAACGATTTCAAACCCTAGAAGCGAATACGCAAAGCTATCATGCAACTACCATGTTCGGAGTGATTTAGCTACTCATAATCAAAGCAAGGATGAAAGAATACAAGATATTGCTCATGTTTAACACAAACAGAATGATAATCGCATGCAAGCTCAAGCAATTCGAGAAACAGAATAAGAACGAATTGAATAAGATAAAACAATAGAGATTTACCACAGTAATCAGGGATTCGATATCAATCCTTCGATGAATAATCAAAATCAAGCTCCAAATTATTATCAATGTCAAAAGTATGATTGTGTGAAGCCTTTTCTATGAACTAGGTTAAAAGAAGTATATAAGAAATTACAAAATCCAAAAGTAATAAGGAAATCGAAATTTATCACAAGATCTACATGCATGATCGATTTCTCGCCGCAGCAAGTCTTCTTCGATCGAAATATATATCCCATAATTAACTTCCGTCGCAGCGGGTAAAATACTCCGCCACGGCGAGCTTCAATCTTCAGAACAGGGGAGCCTTTCGCAAAATCTCGCCGCGGCAGGCAAATTCCTTCGCCGTGGCGAGCTTCTCTTCCACAGAAATAATTAATCTCGGCAATTCTCGCCGTGGCGGACTGATTTTCTCGCCGCGGCGAGCCTTCTTGCATTCACTTCCTTTACATTCGGGAAATCTCGCCGCGGCGAGCTATGTTAACAGACTTGCCCTCAATTTGGCTAACGTAAAAACGAACTAAAAAGACTATAAAACTAAAAACAAAGATTGACAAAGACAGCTAAAAAGGACCAAATGAGACTCTAAATTATAGTCTCATCATGTGGTTCACAAGGAAGTGTTTAGAAATCTATGAGGTATGCCTTTTTATATTAATAAACTAATTTATTTTTATTATCAATATACAAGTCTTTAATTTCCAATATTAATTATATTTTAAAAATGTTGTTTTGCTATTGATGACTATTCATTCAACATCGAAGTACTCAACATTTACTTTGCACTATCTTTCAAATTGGTTGATGTATTTGTTAGGAATATCTGTTTAGATTTTGATCAGCAACCTAATGACTTATCTTAGCTCAGAAAGGTGGTTAGTACTCTTGGTTCACTTGAACACTGTAAAAGAGGAAAATTACTAAGTATGATAGTCTAGTAAATCACTAAGTATGATAGTCTAGTAAATCATTAAGTATGATAGTCTAGTAAATCTACTTGGAGCTTGGTCACTCCTGTTGTCCTAATTTAATTAAGTGTTTTGTATCTTGTTGAATGTACTTTATTGTTCCATCATTGTAAAAGTTATCTGTAAACTTTACTTGTAACATATCTGACGAACCTACTCTCAGATATCAATCTATAAAAAGATAACTTGTCAGCAAAGATCACACCTTGTGATTTGGTTGATGCTTACTTTCTGCACTTAATTAAAATTTTAATTGAAAAGATCATAAGAATTGATTTAGTGTTAGATTGTTCCCTCTTCCAAGTTGTAATAGGTTTTAAAGATAGTCATCGTTGACTGATCAAAAAGGGGGAAATTTGTCAGGAAAATCTGTTTAGATTTTGATCAGCAACCTAATGACTTATCTTAGCTCAGAAAGGTGGTTAGTACTCATAGTTCACTTGAACACTGTAAAAGAGGAAAATCACTAAGTATGATAGTCTAGCGAATCTCTGTATATAGGATGTTAGGTCTCTGAATGTAATTTTTATTTTCTTGAAGAAGAGCAAGAAGAAGACATCCAGCAGGAGAAGCTCAACTTTAAAATGAAGTTTTGAAGACTGCACAAGATTGTTGAAGACAAAGGTTATCAGATACCTATGTCCAGATATCTTGAAGAAACAAGTGTAATAAACAAGTGTTGCAAAAGATATCTGAGAATACAAGGTTTCTGAACGAGGAAAAGTGCCCACAGATGTCTACACTCAGATACCTTGGATAAAGATTTTGTTTCCAGGAAACATTATAATCTTAACAAGTGGTATCTGGAGTTTTGATAGTCTCTGGAAAAGGACGTGCAAGGATTCAGAAAGCATGCACAGTTCCGTTGGCACTACAGGACAAAGTATAGTACAGTGCTTTAAATGCGCGAACAGAAATGTCTGAACAAAAACGGTAGTCTCTGAAGAAGAAGACAAACGTGCAACAGTACTATACTCAGATATCAATAGTTTGAATTTGATTTAAGTCTAACGGATACTATTCAAACGGCACTCAAATTCATCTATAAATATCAACACTTAGAATGCTTGAGAATACACACACACAAAACTTACACCAAGAACACTGAATACTCACACAAGCTCTCTCAAGCATACTACTTACCTTCAAGCTTTCTGTTGCGACCAAAGCTCTTGATTCTAAGTAGCACAAAAGTTCTAAGTGTCCTGATCCTTAACAAGCATTGTTATTTGTGAAGGAGTTGAATTAAGATTTCATATCTGAGATTCATTCTCTTGAACACTTATCATAGACTTGGGTCAGTAAAGAAAAAGATACCATACATTGAAAAGTGTATTAGGTATACTTGATTCATAGAGCTATCTGCATAACTGAACAAGTTATTAAAGAAGCTCACCTGACAAACTACCTTAACCAACACCTTAATCGGCGTGGAGTACAGGAAGTACTTAGTTTGGTAAACTAAGGAATAACTCCAAGGTTACTGAGCTTAGGAAGTACTTAGTTTGGGAAACTAAGGAATAGCTCAAAAGGTTTCTGAGTACAGGAAGTACTTGGCTGAGAAAGCCGGGGAATAACTCAGGGGGAACACTTGGTTGGGAACCTAATGTATTTAGGAATCGAGAGAAGATACTTGTAAAGTTACCTCAATTATCTGTCTCAGTGGATTCTAGGTCTGAGAAAGGCCGAAGTGGATTAGTTGAAGGATTACGCCACCTTCAGATACCACTATAAAGACTTGTGTTATTTACTTTCTGCAATCTATTACTTGCTTTATTTACCTTGCTAAGTATTTACACATATCTTGCTGAGCATGTGCACTTATCACAAAAAGTCTTCCGCTCTCTGAAATTAAGTATCAGATATCTGAGAAATTGTGTTTATCGACAAAAGTTTGAAAAAGACTATTCACCCCCCCCCCTCCCTCTAGTTTACTTTGCCGTTATCTGGACCAACAAGTGGTATCAGAGCGGGAGGTTCCCAAGCCTTCTGCACTGAACCTAGATCCCAGATAAGTGCCCACTATCTACTTTTCACCTACACTTGATTTGTT
The DNA here is from genome assembly GCA_026545765.1 of Plantago major. Lineage (NCBI taxonomy): Eukaryota > Viridiplantae > Streptophyta > Magnoliopsida > Lamiales > Plantaginaceae > Plantago > Plantago major. The sequence continues at coordinate 66,203,312 of CM048839.1, read as the reverse complement.
TGTTTAGTGTGTTTGCTGCAGGATGTCTTTAAGTGACGCCCCAATTCTCAAGACAGAGAATTATGAGAAATGAAAGAACAACATGATGCTCCACCTAGAAGCCATCAGTGAAGAAATGATCGACGTGATAAAGAATGGCCCCATAGTCATTCAACAACTCAAGCAGGTCATGGAGGTTTCTAATGGTAGAGACAGAGAACAAAGTGATGGGTCTTCACAGACAGATGCGTCAACCAGTGGGAGACCTACCAGTCAAGTTATTTACGAGCTAAAGCCCAGAGAGCTCTGGACATCGGAAGATGCCAAGAGAAATCGACTGGATGGTCAGGCTCGCAATATCATCATATGTTCTACTCCATAGCATATACAGTGTAAACTGTGGGATGCAAAAACGGCGAAAGTGGCCTGGCAACTGATTGAAGAAATCTGTGCCGGCACTGAGAAAACGAAGAAAAATAAGTTTGAAGTTTTGAAGCTCAAATTCCAAAACTTTAAACAAGGTCCCACAGAGACTCTTGAAGAACTAGATTTCCGGTTTACAACATTCATGAGTGACATGACTGCACTTGGTGAAAGTAATAGATATACCCAACCAGAAAAGATTAAGACTATTGTGAGAAGTCTAAATCATAACTGGGAGCATACAAAGTTTTTCTACTTTAACCAAGGAATGCGAGATATCACTCCAGTGGAACTTTTCTCTCACCTTGCCACTGTTGACTATGAGACAATTCAAAGAGAACAAACAACTGAAAAGTTGCAGAATGTTGCTCTAGTTGCCTAAGGAACTTCTGAAAAGAAGGAAGGCAAGGAGGTGACTGAGGATGCTCTTGCTGTAAAGCAAATGAGAAAATATGTCAGTCAAGAGATTGAGAGAAGAAAAGCCAAAGAGAAGCTGAAAAAGCATCTAGGCTCAAACTATCACCAGTACAAAAATATGCAACTGTCAAACTCGCTGAACAAGACGGCTCAGAAAGCATCTAGTACTAAGGAAGCAGAAATCAGAAATGATATCTGTTTCTATTGTCAGAAACCTGGTCATTTCAAGAAGGATTGCCCTGCCTTCAACAAACTAAAGACAGGTGACAAGAAAGATAGAAGAAACTTCAAGAGAAGTCAGAGAGCTATGCTCACTGAAGAAAGGAAAAAGATTCAACTCCAACTGGATGCTCTAGACATTGAGTCTGATTCTGAGGATGAAGACTCAGATGATTCCACAATGCCTTCTCCAGAGATGTGTGGTGTCTCTCATGAAGTGGTTGACTTTGGTCAAAAGAAGGAAGAAGTGTGTGGAGTGGCTGAAGAAATCTTTCCAGATATCTCAAACATTGAACCTTGTCTAATGGCTGATGAGGTAACACATACTTCTTGTTATACTTACGAAAGTGATGAGGAAGGAATCAAAGATCTGGAACATCTCAGAAGAGAATTTGATCTCTACGAAAGAGAATTTCTGATGGTCCGAGCTAGAGCCGAAATCCTTGAAGAAGAAAAGAATTCTCTTGTAAAGGGAAATTCACAATTACTCAAGATATCTGAGAAAAATGATGCTAAAAATGCATTTCTCAAGGCTCAGATATCTGAGACAGAAAAGTCACATAAAGAAGCATTGGCCAAACTTCAAAAGAAATGTGAAGATCTTCTTTCTAAGAATGAAGAACTCAAAAAGAATGAATTATCTTTTCAATCTTATGCCTAAGCTAGTGACACTCTTACTGAAGTACAATCTTATTTAAGAGATACTTCAGAAAAGAGAGGACTTGTGCTAGACACACAAATAGATAGTTCTACCACTCTGAATAAGAGTGATGAAAGAAGAATATTTGTTAGTACTCAGCAAGGTGGTTACCAAACAACCTATAGCATTGGTCAGAAAACTAAGGCTGTTGACAAAGGAAAGGCAGTTGCGACCAAACCTTTGTGGGAAAAACAAGTCCCAATGAAAATTGTTGGAAATGTTTCTGAAAAGAAACATAACACTGAAAAGTGTAATCACCCACAGTGTTATGTCTCTCAGAAAGGAAGAATTGCAGGAGCTGGCAAATTCTCCTATGTCACATTTTCTGAAAGGAAACTAGACGTTCTAGAGACTAGCAAAGCTGCTGAGATGAGAACTCAGATAGCACCAGGCGCTCAAAATGGCATTGGCTATAAATCCATCAGGAAACAACTTGCTCGTGAGTATAAACAAGAGCAAGAACGATGGTTAAAGGCTAGAATTGCTCACGGCAATTATCAGAAGTGGAAGATGAGTCAAGCCACTGAAAATCTGAATGCCAGGGCTAGAGGAAATCTGGCTAGGAAAGCTAAGTTCTTTGAAGCGACTTTAAACCTGACAGGTATGTGAAAGCACCAAATGGAGCACAAAGAAACACACCAAGGAAGAAAATAGTTCTTAATAACAATGATACTAATCATTTAACTAGAATTCCTCCTTATGTTCCTATTAGACAAAAGAATGTTCCTAAGAAATTCATTCAAAAATGGATTCCTACTGGAAGATTCTTTAGTCCAGATGGTTCCATTGTTGGTATGAAAACCTAATCTCCTGTTTCCTGTCTTGTGCAGACACTCTAAAGACCAATCCAAAGTGGCATTTTGATAGCGGATGTGGGAAGCACATGATAGGAGACAAAGCAAATCTGATCAACTACAAAAAATGCGATGATTGACCAATTATTAGATTTGCTGGAGGAGATGAAAATCCAACCATAGGATTTCGCAATCTGAAGTTTGGAGACCTTACAATCTCTGAAGTACTACATGTAAAGGGATTGAAATATAATCTCCTAAGCATGAGTCAATTAGTAGACAAAGGGTACACTGTCAAGATCAAGTCAAAACTATGCAAAGTGATTGACAATGAGTCAAAGCAGACAATCTTGGTTGCTAGGCAAAAAGGAAATCTTTATGTTGCTGATTGGGCATCCGACACAACTGAAGAATGTCTCATGGTGAGTCAATCTGACCACACTGGAGAAAATTGGCTATGGCATAAAAGAATGAGTCACTTGAATTTCAAAACTCTGAACAAGCTAGCCAAGAAAGAATTGGTGGTTGGTTTACCCAAAATGGCATATAGAAAAGATGGTATATGCTCAGCTTGCCAAATGAAAAAACAATCCAAAACATCTTTCAAGTCTAAAACTAGACATTCCAGTGAAAGGCCACTGCAAATGTTACATATGGATCTTTTTGAATCCTCTGTAACTAGTTATGCAGGAAAGAAGTATGGTCTGGTTGTTGATGATTACTCAAGATTCACTTGGGTTATATTTCTCAAACAAAAATCCGATGCAAAGGTTGAGATACCCAACTTGCTGAATAAGCTTGAAGTCATGAAAAATGACAAGGTATCTGTAATCAGAACAGACCATGGTACTGAGTTTGATTAACAAAAACCATGACAAAACTCCTTACGAGCTTTTCATTGGTAGACCCCCTAGTATCAAACATCTAAGGGTGTTTGGTTGCAGATGCTTCGTTCATAACAATGGAAAAGAGTACTTGAGAACATTTCAACCAAAGGCAGATGAAGGAGTATTTCTTGGTTATTCTCTAAATAGCAAAGCCTATAGAATCTACAACAAAAGAATGCAAAAGATTGAAGAATCTGTTCATGTAGTTTTCTACGAAAGAAACAAGAAAATACCCTTGAATGATGATCTCTCATATAGGTTCAAAGAACTGATGATTAAAGATTCTGAAGAAGAATCCTCAAAAGGAAACAATTCTATCAATCACTTAGGGGATGAGTCTGATGATGAAATGCAACCATTGCTTAGTAACAACTAGATAACTCTAAGACATGATGAAGAATTTCCTATGAGAATTCCATAAATGGAACAGGTTACTGAGAACCTTTATCATGTAGAGGTTTCTGAGAATGAGATTGCTGAAAATCAAATTCCAGATATCCCTAACACTAAAAAAGTGTCAGATATCCATGGCATTTCCCATGTGTCAGATATCTCAGATACTGCACAAGTATCCTATCAAGATCATATTGATTCATATTCAGATCAAAATGATATTGATCCTACTAGTTCAAAACCCATTATGAAATGGATAAGAAATCATCCTGCAAAGGATGTGATCGGTCCGTTAGACCAAGGAGTTAGAACTAGAAGAGCAATCGCTGAAAATGCAAATTGCCTGTGTGGATGTTTCATCTCAAATATTGAACCTAAAACTATAGAAGAAGCATTAAAGGATCAAGATTGGATCTCTGCAATGCAAGAAGAGTTGGATCAATTTGAGAGAAACAATGTTTGGAAACTGGTTCCATTTCTTGACCGAATATCTGTAATTGGAACCAATGGATTTTCAGAAACAAAATGAAGGAGTCTGGTGAAATAACCAGAAACAAAGCAAGGCTGGTTGCCAAGGGATTCACCCAGACTGAAGGACTAGATTTTGATGAATCTTATGCATCAGTTGCAAGATTGGATGCAATAAGACTCTTTCTAGCCTTTGCAGCTCATAATGACTTCACAGTTTATCAAATGGATGTCAAGAGTGCATTCCTAAATGGTGAACTTGCTGAGGAAGTCTATGTTAAGCAACCACCAGGCTTTGAAGTTTTCTCAGAAAGTAGGATGATCTATATGCTTCAGAAAGCTCTGTATGGACTGAAACAAGCTCCAAGAGCATGGTATGATACTTTGGCCAAATACCTACTAGAAAGTGGTTTCAAGAAAGGAGATGTTGATAAAACAATCTTCACATTGAACCATGATGGGAAACTACTTTTGGTTCAAGTATATGTTGATGACATTATATTTGGATCTAAAGACAAGCAACTTTGTGAAAACTTTGCTGAACTCATGAAATGTAAATTTGAGATGAGCATGATGGGAGAATTGAATTACTTCCTAGGGCTGCAAGTTAAGCAACTCAATGATGGAATATTCATTAGTCAAACAAAGTATGCAAAAGACATGCTCAACAAGTTTAATCTAAAGCCTTCTGAAAAGAATGCTAAGATACCAATGAGCATTGGAACCAAAATGACCTATACTGAATCTGACAAGAGTGTTGAAGAAAACAAGTATAGAAAATTGATTGGGTCTCTACTGTACCTCACTGCAAGTAGACCTGATATTCAATATGCAGTTGGAGTGTGTGCTAGATTTCAGTCAAATCCAATGCAATCACACTACAACATTGCTATGAAAATTTTATGGTATGTAAAGGATACTGTAGAAGTTGGATTGTGGTATCCAAAAGACAGTGGATTGAGTTTGGTTGGCTATTCAGATGCTGACTATGCTGGATCATTACTTGATAGAAAAAGCACCTCAGGAACTTGTCAATTTCTTGGTGCCAGATTGATATCATGGTTCAGCAAGAAACAAAACTCAATTGCTACATCTACCACAGAGGCTGAATATATTGCTGCTGGGTGTTGTGCTTCACAAATATTGTGGATACAACAACAACTCAGAGACTATGGACTCAATGAAGAGAAAACTCCTATTTTCTGTGACAACACAAGTGCTATTTCCATAACTCAGAATCCTAAGTTCTATGCAAGAACAAATCACATTGATGTTTGACACCACTTCATTAGAGACCATGTTGAAAAAGGAAATATAGAGATACTCAAGATTGGCACTGAAGACCAACTTGCAGATATCTTCACTAAGCCACTACAAGAAAGTAGATTCTTAGCCTTAAGACATAGTCTAGGACTAATGGAGCTACAAAAGTTCAAATATCTGAAGAAGATATCAAAGGAGGGAAAGAGGAATCTGGAACGGGTATCCAGAAAACAAGGTATCTGGAACGGGTATCCAGAAAAGAGAAATCTGGAACGGGTATCCAGAAACCAAAGGCTAAAGGGTAAAATGGCTATTTGAAGATTTCTGGCACAGGCACTCAGATATCTAGATCACTCAGTGGGGGGGAACACAAAAGAGAATAGTACAACTGTCTGCAGTCAACTACTCTCTTGAAATTTGTATCATTTCTATCTTTGTGTAAAACTTGGACAGATACTAAGTGTGAGATAGACTTAGATGCAAACAGTGTTCTTAGTCACACAGAAACGTAATTCAGATAGCAAATCGCCAAAATTCATTAATTGGGCACAATTGCAATTGCTGATTGTGATCATTGCTGAAGAAGCAATATTGACCCCTGATGAAATGGGCGTTTGATCTTAACGGACGAGATTATTTCTCTGAAAAATAGTGGACTGTAAAAACTCAGACGTGGCCCACTAAGCATTTAATATCAAACAAACTTTTACCCACGCCTTACTGCAAAAACATAGATACGTACATACAAAATCAATTTGTATGTATATGTCTATTGAGATTTACGTTGCTATATATATAGGATTTTGGCAAAAGAATTCACTTTCGCCTAATCCAACATTCAGACTTGCACAAGAATAGCAAAAACTTTTCTTCAACTTTTCTGCAAATCTCTGTTCCTCAATTAGTTTTTCTGCAAAGAATCACTAATCTCTCACCTTAATCTCTTTCAGACTTTCGAAAACTTTCACTATATAACTTCTACCCAGAAATCCCAATCTACTACCACTGGTACTGCTGAAAAGCAAGCACCAGAGTTGGTAGTTGTAAACAATCGGTTGGTAGGAGACTTTAATCCTGATCATTGGACTTCAAATCATAGGATGATTTGGGGTGGTGCCATGATTGAGGAATACCTCACGGCTGCAATTGAAAACCAAGCCGATAGGAAGCTAATTCTTGACATGCTTGAAAAGGCACAAATTAAGGGTTTCCTATCTGCTACTCCCAGTAGAGTTTCCTCACTGGATGTGTTAGAATTCTACAACAACTCCAGGATTATTTCCTGTGTTTCTGAAGGCACTAAAATAGTGTCTATAAAAACAAAGGTCCAATGAAAGGAAATCCTTTTGGACTTAACAACTTTCTGTAAGTTGTTTGAACTTCAAAATCTTGGAAAGGATTTTGAAATAAACACCAAGGATGATGATCTCCTTGAAGGTGTAAAGCAGCTGTACAGTGATGTGTGTGATCTTGAAAAACCAGATACACCCACTGATTTTAAACTTGTCGACATCGAACCGGATACATCCGGTTCTGCAGGATGTGTCATGGCATTCTTCACAGATGCTTTGATGGTCTACAAGGAGGTGCTGACCAGATAAGCCAATAACGCTGGATAATGATGTTCTTGTTGAGTCAACAAGACAAAAGGTTGGAAAACCCTTTCAACTGGGAAAGTACGCCTTTATGAAGTTTGTGAAGAAGATTCAAGGCTTTGAGCCCAAAATTGTTAAGGGACTTGCTGAGCCAAAAGCCACAGTAAGCTATGGATTGAAGATTTGCTACTTACTAGAGTGCCTTGGCATTGAGCTCAGAGAGACAGCAGACATTGCCAACAATAATCTACTCAACAATAATAGGCTCCAACTGAGAAGAAAAATGAAGAGACTGAAAAGTCTATCTCTTCAGAGAAGAATCCAGAGACTTCCAAGGTCTCTGAGGAACAAGTATCTGAACCTTCTGTAGAGAAGGTATTTTCATTCAGATACCTATATTCTTCAAAGAGCAAATCTCTGATCATTTTTCTCAAACTAACACGTTCTACTTAACAGGTTCAAAAAGAAGTAGAAGTTCTTTGAGTTGCCGCTCAATCCCCACAACAAATGGAAATTGATGAGGCATCAAAGCCTTCATCACAAGAAAAACTTCCAGAGCTGCACAAGTCTCTGAGAGACAAGTATCTGAGCCTCCAGCAGTGGAGGTAATTGACCTCTCAGATAACTGATTTGTCCATAAAAATTTTCTTGATAAAATTTCCTAAGTGTTATGTTTCTAATCTCAGGTTCAAGCAGAAAGAAAGATAACTGAGGATCAGACTTCCCAATCTCCTCCTCATATCCAGATATCTGAGGCACCTGGAACCTCAGTAGTCAAGTCATCTGAGCCTGTCACACAGGTAACTCAGATACCTTTCTACTCTAAAGCCCAGATATCTACTATAGTTTTGAAATTAATTCAGAACACTTTCTTTCAGGCTCAAACAAGTGCCACTAAGGTCCCTGTTGATGAGAAAGAGGACTTGCTTCCTTTCTTCAAGGAACACACTTTGCCAAAGCATCGAAATGCTTCAAGAAATGGCAAAAGCTCCGATGCTCCAATCTATCTGAGATCTTAAAGGTGACTGATCACCACACAAGGAGAGCACAAGCCCTTGACTTGGAAAACTACGTCCATGCAATGTTCCCCACTGAACAATATTCTTTCGGAACATTGATGGATAAGAATTTTGTCAAGGAAGTAGCTAGAAAGTTGATCTAAGCTTTCACCCAAGCAGATGGTCAGACCAGAATGTAGATGGCATTCAAGCCTATTTTGCCCCAGACTCTACAGTTATACCCTCTGAATAAGAGGAAGTAAATGGGCAAATGGTCACTATTCCAGAAGTGATCAATCTGGTCTCTGATGATGAAGAAGAGAAGGAGACTGATGAGAATGATTATGAAGAACCTCCTTCTGACCATCACAAGGATGAGGATGACAAAAAGGATGATGATGCCCCTGCACCAGGGACAGGAGGAATTGCACAAGAAAACAATGCCTCAATTACTGAAAAGCACATTGAGAGGACATCACAGTAATCCCCTCCTCCATCTCCTCAGAAATCTACCCATCCATCTTCCCAACAAAAGGACACTACTGAACAAGTAGTTGAGCACTCTGAGGAAAACACTCAGAAAATAACGGATGCACAAACCAGAGTTTCTCAACTCAAACAATTGTTGGAAGAAGAACAACAGCTAAATCTTCAATTGGAAGAAAAGATAGCTGAATCCAGAGTCAAGCTAGAAAAACATGAAGAACAAACACGCAAAGAGATGCAAGCTTACTCTGAGATTAAAGAGCTCCGGGACGTTGTTGATTATATTGCTAAGGATCTGGATACTGAACAAGTATCTGAAGAAAAGCATGATGCTAAGGCTGCATCTTCACCAAAGAAATCATCTTCCAAAGGCAAGAAACCCATATCTAAGATGGTTGCCGCCTTCAGAAACCTTGATGAAGAAGTGCAAGAGGATGAAGATCACTGGGCTGATGACTTAGATGATGAAGAAGACAAGACATTGGCAGAACACCGCAATGAACACTTAGCGGTTTCTCACCTGAAAAGGAAGCTAATTGCTCCTGAAGTATTCAACAAACTGCCAAATGTCCACTCCCAAGAATACATGAATAGATACCAAGTTTTGGCACATCTTAAAAAGGAATTGTCTTCATAGAACAAAGCCGTAATTGCCTCCGTCCCCTCAGAAATGAAGAAATTCACTGAGCTCATCACTCAGAGAACAACTAGTATGGTCCTTGCTCAGAAGGATCTGGGAATGGCAAGGGACGATGATGTGTCATTAGCTGAAAAAACTTTTCATAAGGCAAGTTACACTGCTGGACAACCAGATGCCATACTAGGCCCATTGGCAGAGCTCACTGATAAGGAAAATGGACTTATCAAACAAAATCAGGAGCTCAAGGCTGAACTTCAAAAGTTGGTTACTACAATTACTTGCAAGGGAATTTTGAGTCTCTCTCAGAATCCTTTGTGGTACTTAGTCAGTCAACAATGACTAAGGGGGGAAGGATTTGTACCTCAAGGTCAGGGGGAAGGTAAGAAGAAATCTAGAGTTGGTGCTCAGAAAAGAAGAGGAAACAAGAAAACTTCCCAGCCACCACTCAGAATAAATGAGCCCTCATCAAGTCAAGCTGTTTTGCAAATAGTAGCTACTTCCCAGCAGCCAACTGAAGAAACAACAATGGTAACAAGGGCCATGACAAAAATACCTCCAAGGAGTACCAAGGCTCCAAGGAGAAGACAAGTAAGAGGGATTGATGAGTCTTCTGAAGAAGAAGAAGAAGAAGAAGAAGAAGGCCAAATCAAATCCCAGGGCAATGAAGAAGGCTGCAAAACTTTCACAAGAATTAATCTTGATGATGATGATGATGATGAAGAGACTGATGAAGATGAAGCTCCTCTTCACAGAAAAAGAAAAAGGGTTGATAGCCTAACTGAGCCCATAGCTGCAAAGCCTTTGGCAGCTAAAACACCCTCTGGAAATACCAAGTCAATCCAGGGTGGTTCTTCAAGCAATCCCCCAAGGGAGAATTCAAGACAAAGGAGGAACAGGCTGAGAGATGAACAAAGAAAACTTCAACTACCACTCAGGCCTGAAGAAGCCAAGATTGAGTATGTGAAGACCAACAATGACTCCTCTGTCTACAGGTGCATTAATCAGAAGAATGGCTACTGGATTCTGGAACTCAAGCACTTATTGGTAAATGAAAGATTTCCAAAACCAATCCATAAACAGCTCATGGCATGGAGAAAAGACAAGCCAATCTTGATTAACACCAACCACATCAAAGCTTGGTTGGATTTTGAAGTAATCAAGAGAATAGAAGCCATAAAGAAGGACCTCTCTAATGAATGTCCTTATGGAAAGCCAGATGATGTGCACATAATTCCCAACATCACTGGAACAGGCACAAGAGCAAGACTTACTGTGGAACCCTATGAGTCCTTCTACTTGACTAAAGATCAATACAAGGGTGACATCAGATATCTGAAGATCATATATGAATACTTCAAGCTATCAGATATCAGAATCGAGCATGCATGGAAGTGGGGGAAGTATCTGTGGGTCAAACACTTTGCCAAGAAGAATCCTACCAAAACCTACAAGGAAGTCTGTGGATTTGCCAGAGACACATAGATGATTATCAGAACTCTTCTCTATGACTACTCTGATGATATCAAAAGGTTTGGTGATAGGAAATTTGCAGATTGATCTATGGAATTGCTTTGAAGTGTTGAAGACTAGTTTATTAGGATGTCTACTTGGAGCTTGGTTACTCCTGTTGTCCTAATTTACTATGTATTTTGTATCTTGCTGACTGAGCTGGAGTGTATTTTATGTATTAAAGTTATCTGTGAACTTTCTTTGTAACATATCTGATGGACCTACTCTCATATATCAATTTATAAAAAGATAACTTGTCAGTAAAGATCACACCTTGTGATTTGGTTGATGTTTACTTTCTGCACTTAATTGAAAGAATTGAAAGATCTTATGAATTTATTAAGTGGTGGATTTTTTCCTCATCCAGATTTGTAATAGGTCAGATAGTCATCGTTGACTGAACAAAATGCGGAAATTTGTTAGGAATATCTGTTTAGATTTTTATCAGCAACCTAATGACTTATCTTAGCTCAGAAAGGTGGTTAGTACTCTTGGTTCACTTGAACACTGTAAAAGAGGAAAATCACTAAGTATGATAGTCTAGTAAATCTTGTATAGGATGTAAGGTCTCTGAATGTAATTTTTTTTTTTCTTGAAGAAGACCAAGAAGAAGGCATCCAGCAGGAGAAGCTCAACTTTAAAACACTACAAGAATCGGCGGACGGATAGATCCGTCAGTTCTGGCCTATCCATCGCCTTGACTCTGGCGACGGATCGGGCGACGGATAGAAAATCCGTCGTCCCCCTGGAGCTGTGGCGACGGATAACAATCCGTCGTCCAATTCGCGATGGATTGGACGACGGATTGACCAATTATTTTTTTTTTAATTCCGAAATTTAGCGACGGATAGGATCTATCCGTCGCTAAATATAGCGACGGATAGATTCTATCCGTCGCTAAATATAGATCCTATCCGTCGCTAAATATTTTAATTGGACTAGTGACGGAATTTGAAATTCCGTCACTGTGAATTCCGTCACTACTTCCGTCACTATTTATTTCATATTAATCCCTATTTTTCGTAGTTCACCTATTTAATCAATATAATGTTCGATAATAAATCAATAATACGGAAAATGTTTCAATGAATAAAAAAGTAATATTCGATTTGGAGAAATTATCCAAACAAGTGTAAATATGAAAAAATCCAACATACAGATACATAACTAGCTATCGACGGGGGTGGGGTGGGTGATGGCGGGACATGAATCGCTCCATCTCAGAATCAAGGCGCTCGTTCTCCTCCCTTCGTTCTCTGTCGCGGCGCTCCATCTCGTCCCTTTGTTGCTCCATCTCGTCCCTTTGTTGCTCCATCTCTTGAGTTAGCCGAGCAACATGTTCCGACCGCATCGCACCATTTCCGAGACCTGGTCCTGTGTAAACCGGACGTCGGATCTTTGGGATGATGATGAGGAGCACGCCGGACTAGCCGATGCAAACCGAGGCTCCGAGTCCATATATTCGCCCTTTCTTGTCCGGTTTGTTGACCTCTAGGAAGATGTTGTCAACTTGTTGATTGACAACACATCACCCGTCTCGTCCTCTGCCGCCACACGAGCATCAACCTCACCTGAAATCGTAAATAGCAGATATAATGATCGATCGTTTTTAAAAAGTAACTTGTAATAGTGTACAAATATGAACTTTAAGCAACATAAACATACATGAATAGACGAGGCGGCGGTCGGTCCATACCGCCTTGGCCTTCCTTCTTGAAGATGGCATACTTGGATGTCACCTCCCCGTACACCGAATCAAACCAGATCTAGTCAACAATTTATCATCTACAAGTAATAGAGCAAAGAGACTTCATGCATTACGTAATGCTAGATTGCAAAACACATATATACGCACCGATTGATAATAATCGATGTGAGAGATCGCCTCCAAGGTGGTGAATGGCCCTTCCCGCCAGACGATCGGGATGCCCGCTCGCCTGTGGTCCAAGCAACGTCACGGACATCGTCGGCGCCAAGAGGCATCCCAAAGGGCCCACTCGTTGCATCAACTGTGGAGGATTGGGCCACCCGATCCCGAATGGCCTTCCACGTCAGACCATATCCTCAGATAGTTTGGATCCCACAGTCTAAACGCGCCAGATCTGGGATCAACCCGGAATGAAGTACTCCTTCTACATTCCCAATTTCATACAACATCCAAAGTCAATACATGTCCTAACAACATAACAGATATGGTGACTAACATATCACCCAAATAAAGTGGCTAACATACCACTCACATATAGTGGCTAACATACCACTCACATACAGTGGCTAACATACCACTCACATTGTCCTAAAATTTACTAACACAATGGTGACTAACATATCACCCAAATAAAGTGGCTAACATACCACTCACATACACAGGCTAACATACCACTCACATTGTCCTAAAATTTGCTAACACAATGGTGACTAACATATCACCCAAATAAAGTGGCTAACATACCACTCACATACAGTGGCTAACATACCACTCACATTGTCCTAAAATTTACTAACACAATGGTGACTAACATATCACCCAAATAAAGTGGCTAACATACCACTCACATACAAAGCTAACATACCACTCACATTGTCCTAAAATTTACTAACACAATGGTGACTAACATATCACCCAAATAAAGTGGCTAACATACCACTCACATACAGTGGCTAACATACCACTCATATTAAAACGATTATAATTACAAACAAATGAATGTCATATTTTAACTTACCCTCAGCTCATCGAAGTACTCGGCCCTCATGCGCTTCCGAGATGTGGCTCCAACACTCACCACCACGCCTGGCTCTCTCCTCCCGGAAGATGTCACCTAGTTTGTTGTGCACCTCCGAGGCCATAAGCTGTTGTCAATGTATAAGATACAAGAAACGAATATGCATTACTTTAGTACAACAATTTATACTTGTCAACTATCATTATCAGTTATGTTTTACATATTTAAGAAGAATGTATAATACTTACTGGCGGGACCAATAGGGAAAATCACAGTAAGCCGTCCCACGGACGTGGGATTGTTTGGATCGAACACGAGGTAGGGACAATCGGTGGTCGTCCTCCAAAGATGTGTCCGGCCGACTGGTAGAGCCACACTGCTCTCTCGCCTCGGGGTCTCAGAATCCGAGACCTGCTGTCACGATCTTGAGCCTCCTCGTTCGACGGTGTCCCCGACCCACCACTATCATGCGGCTGCGTGGGGGACGATAGGTGGACGGCCTCTGTCATGCATCTGCAAAAAATGTAATAAATACAATAAAATGTGTTAGTACGAGTTATAATACATATGATTATAATAACACATATAATTACTCATAATACACATAATATACCATTATAGCCGTCCTCTAAGACTACATATTGGTCCTCGTGCAGATCAAACAACTCATCATCTGCTTCTATGGGATCTTCTGCTTGTTTATCGACATCCTCTTGTTGGTACGAGTTGGTAATTGAGTCGTCTTTCTCAATGTACTCCACTTTCGAGCGAGCACGAATAGGTATCGCAGCTAACCATTCCCCTTATCGCTTTTACGCTTGGATATTCAAGAAACACCACTTGTCGTGCTTGAGTCGCCAGAATAAATGGTTCATACTTGGTTCGGTACCTCTTCTTTTGGTTCACATCAACCATTTCATACCGCTCGTTCTTCCTCGTACCTCCTGGATTAGGATCATACCACTCAACGTCAAACAAGAAGGTTCGTTTGAATGGCAATCCAGAATATTCAATCCTCACAATTCGTTTTAGCTTGCCGTGGAAATCAAACAAAGTAGCGTCTCCATACTCTTCTGCACCATTAACACACACCCCGGAGTTGCTTGTCGTCATGGCCGTGTTACATTCAAATGTGGAACCTAAGGCCATTGACTATATAACTGGAATGTGTAGACCTTTTGAATGGACCCTTGCGAGAGCCTTTAAGTATATGCATGTGACGTTGTTAATAGGATTCGGACATACTCTGGAACCAACTGAAATTTCAGAGAATTTTTGAGTCAAGTAGTTCCTCTAGTGTATCCTCCGTCATCCGAGGATTTTCTTCCAAACAACGCTTTTGAAAAAAGCGCAAACATTGATTCGATGATAAGTCTATAATTGAAGTAGAGACTTGCGTAGCTATATTAAAATTTAAATAAATGGTTTGACCGCAAATAGTACCATATACTGGTCAACCTCAGCACAATTCGTGAGGACATAATATTGAGTTGTTTTCAACTCTTTATCCGTAAGATATTCTTTCTTAGCTGCACCAAGAGGTCTCCCTGATACCCTGAAGACAGATAGGGAAAACTCATCATCCGCTTGAACTACGAATGTGTCTGCATTTCGAGCCGGCCTTGCTGTCTTTGTAGGGACGTGTTCATCAAAGTAATAAGAGAAGGTTGCGTTTCCTCTCGAATGTAGGCATTGGCAATCGAACCTTCAGTTTACCTTTGTTGTTGACATACTTCTTCGCTTTCCCAAGTACCTCTCGAATGGATACATCCATCGATACTGAACCGGACCAGCAAGTCTCGCTTCATGAGGAAGGTGAACCGACAAGTGCTCCATAGAATCAAACCAGCTCGGTGGAAAGATACGCTCGAGCTTGCATAGAATCAATGGTATGTTCCTTTCAAGATTTTCCAACACTTTATCATGAACCACCTTGTGCCTAAATTTTTGAAAATAAGCTCAACTCGGTGATAGCGGTCCATACGTGTTTCAGAAGCTCTCGAAATGCTACCGGATAAGCCTCTCCATGAACACATACGATCGTGGCTCTTCATCCCATAACCTTTGTCTTCTTCAAATCCACACACCTCTAAATTTGAGGCGTAATTATCGGGAAACTCAATGCCTCACCCAATCAAACAAAATTGACCTAGAAGCGTTGTCAATTGTGTAGCACGCTTCGACCACTTACCATTCTCATCCTTCTTTGTCAACTCAGGGCCTTTTACACCACGTCGACAACTCGGATCTAGACTTCGCATGGTCCTTTGTTTTTCCCTCAATGTTGCAAAGTGTATTGAATAAGTTCTCGAACACGTTCTTCTCAATGTGCATGAAATCTAAGTTGTGACGGATAAGAAGACCGCCCAAGAAGGCAAGTCCCAAAATGCTTCTCTTCCTCCAACCACATTTTTACCAATTTTCTCGTTATGCTTCATCCACCCAAGCTCACCACCTTCATAAGACCCAATCTATCAATCTCCGCAAGAATTTGTGCACCAAAGTCTTGTCGGGCTTTTTGTCGACTTTTATTTTTCAAGAATTGATCCTTGTTCTTCTGAACGGATGGTCACTTTCTAGCAACCTACGATGACAATCAAACCAACAAAATTTTCCACTACCCTTGCCTAAATGCATCTCAGATCCTCAAGCAATGTGGACATGCATATTTCCCTGCAGTTTTCCTTCCAGATAGCATGGAGTACGCAGGGAAGTCACTCACGGTCCAAAGAAGAGCTGCTCTCAAGGTGAAGTTCTTTTTTGTCAACACATCATATGCAGGGATACCATCCGTCCACAACTCGATCGGCTCCTTGATTAGGGGTTGCAAGAAAACATCCAACGTCCCAGGATCTTTCGCCCAGTGCACCAATGCGAAACATGAATGGCTCCTTCATGCACTCACCGGGGCGATTATGCAGTGTGAGCATAATCGGCTAACAAGAGTATTTACGTTCACTACCGAACGGGTTAAAACCATCCGCATAAAGTCCCAAACGTACATTTCTAGATTCGGCCGCAAACTCGGATATGTCTTGTCAAACGATTTCCATGCGGGTGAGTCTTTGGATGGTCCATTCTACCACCTTCAAGATTATCCGAGATTACTCGCTCTTGGCCACCGCATTTTATCCGAGAAGCACTTGAAGCATACAATCTTTTCAAACGAGGTGCTAGAGGGAAGTACCACATTTTCTTATGTGAGAGATTTTTCTTTTCGTTTCTTTGGGCCCCCTCCTTGTAACGCTTGTACCGTTCCTTACCACGTAACTTGCATTCTATTAGATCTGCATCCTCCTCCCAATATATCATGCACATTTTGGACAACACCTATGGTTACCACAGGACATTCTAATCCCGTGATCTTTTCTTCGCTTGGTAAAAGTTGGTGGAACTAGGTTTTCTTGAGACAAAGGTCCAACATTACGTCAACCCATTCATTGAAGCTCGTTTGATTCTTTGGCCATTAGCCTTACAACTCATTAGCCGAGATAACAAAGACAACTCGGTGAGCTTACACCCCGGTAAACCGGCTTCCTTGATGATTCTAACAAGTCAAAGAACAACCGATCCTCGGGCCGGTGGTTCCTCCACCTCCACCTCGGTTTCGGTGTTGGTTGTGTCCTCGAACTCCGCCATTTGAAGATCGTGACACCATCTGCTCGACTCGAGCTCGAATAGCATCGCCTTGATTAGGATTGTTCCCGACTTGTTCATTTTTTCTTCCTTCCACGTTATGCAGTATTGGTCATATTGATCGGTCTTGCTTCCTCACCATGATGATTCCATACCGATACGCAGGAAGGAATCCATTTTCCTCAAGTCGGACTACCACTTTAGGAGTCACGTATTGCTTGTTTCGCACCTTGTTTCATTGCACAAGGACACTTTATCAACCCATCCTTTACACAAGACGGATTTGACATTGCAAATTCAATGAAACCTTCAACCCTTTCGGAAAACTCCATTGAACTCGCCATTGAGTATGCACAATACATCCATCCACGATCGGTATTCATTGAATAATTAGATAATAACCCGACGTTTGAATTCATTAGATCGAGGTCTTTCATTTACGGTAATAAATCAATTTCACAATTCAATCAATTGCTACGTAATATAAGTTATATTAGCTTCACCAATTGTTAAGGCATTACATAATATAAGTTACATCGACTTCAATTTTACCATAATGTTTGGTTTCATATATATATCAACTAATGATTACTAGTTATACAAGCTTCAGAGACAAAACGGATGAAACTCCTCATTCTCATGCACCCCCTCCTCATCACTTGTGACGCTCCCTACCACGTAACTTGCATTCCAAGATCTACATCCTCCTCCCAATACACCATGCACATGTTCGACAAGCGAAGGCACTCAATAGGCGGCCCCAAACCCCGCCTCTCCCTCCATCGAGGTATGCCATGGAGTGCTTCCTCACCGTGATGAATCCATACATGATACTCGCATGAATCCATAACGTCGCAAGTGCTCGAATCTGCAGAGGCGTCATAAATTGCTTGTTTCATGAGTTTCAATGTGCAAGGACACTTTATCAACCCCCAATTGCACAAACCGGATGTCCCATGGCAAACGAGATGAAACCTTTAACCCTTCTACGAAACTCCTAGAAAGCTATTTACCGCATGCGATCGTACATCCATGAACAGTCGAAATTCATTGTTTACTTTATTTTTAACCTGAGACGTTCCAATTGATTAGATCGTATTTAATTTATTAGATCGATTCCAATTCGGATAAGAAGATTGTAGAGGTTAATTGTTAATTATTATATGTTCCTTATAAATTAATTATTAATTAAGTGTTCGATGTGTTACAAAATCGACATATATAATAACCATTTCAACCTCTTAGTACATATATTATATACTTAACATACATATCAAATTAACTAATTACTCTATACATATCGAATTACTACATATATTCATATCAAATTACATACTTAACATACAAATTTATCAAATCAAAACTACATACTTCTATACTTAACAAACATATCAAATTAACTAAACTAACTATATATACTTAACACAAATCAAACTAACTACATACATTCATGCATACCAAACTTAACATACTACATACATTCATATCATTAATTAAACTAACTATCAAATTGAACAAATTACATATAATTGATCAAATTAACTAAACTAACTACTACATACTTATCATATATACATATAATTGCTCAAATTAATCAAAATAAACAAAATCCCCAAATTTTAAAAACTAGGGTTTTAGCAAATACCTTGATTAATCGGTAGAAATCAAATTGATCGAAGAAACAAACTCCTTGTCCCACTAGCTTGATTAGGCACCAAGATTGGCGGAATAACGAACAATTCACCGGAAGCGAAGAGAGAAAAGAAGAGAATGAGGAAGAAGAAGGAGAAGATGAAGAAAATGAGGCTCTCTCTCGTCCGGCCAAATTAGGAAATGCGGGCGACGGACACGTGTCCGCTAACGTAATCGATCCGTCGGTTTAAATGGCGGCGGATAGGTATCCGTCGCTATAAGGCGACGGATAATCTATCCGTCGCCGATTTTAAAAAAATTTCTTTTTTTTTAATAAAGAAATCGAAACTGACGGATAAATAGTTATCCGTCGCCCAAGTTAGCGACGGATAAGTTATCCGTCGCTAATAAGCTTACGGATAACTATTATCCGTCAAGAACCGGGCGACGGATAGATTATCGCCCGATTTACGATCCGTCGTTATGGTGACGGATAAAATCCGTCGCCCATAACGCGCTTTTTCCAAGTTTTCTTGTAGTGAAATGAAGTTTTGAAGACTGCACAAGATTGCTGAAGATAAAGTTTATCAGATACCTATGTCCAGATATCTTGAAGAAACAAGTGTTGCAAAAGAAATCTGAGAATACAAGGTTTCTGAACAAGGAAAAGTGTCCACAGATATCTACACTCAGATACCTTGGACAAAGATTATGTTTCCGGGAAACAATATATTCTTAACAAGTGGTATCTGGAAAAGGACGTGCAAGGCTTCAGAAAGCATGTTGGCACTACAGGACAAAGTATAGTACAGTGCTTTAAATGCGCATGTAAATGTCCGAACAAAATGGTAGTCTCAAGAAGAAGACAAACGTCTGATAGTACTATACTCAGATATCAACAGTTTGAATTTGATTTAAGTCTAACGGATACTATTCAAATGACACTCAAATTCATCTATAAATATCAACACTTAGAATGCTTGAGAATACACACACACAGAACTTACACCAAGAACACTGAATACTCACACAAGCTCTCTCAAGCATACTACTTACATTTAAGCTTTCTGTTGCGACCAAAGCTCTTGATTCTAAGTAGCACAAAAGTTCTAAGTGTCCTGATCCTTAACAAGCATTGTTATTTGTGAAGGAGTTGAATTAAAATTTCATATCTGAGATTCATTCTCTTGAACACTTATCATAGACTTGGGTCAGTAAAGAACAAGATACCATACATTGAAAAGTGTATTAAATATACTTGATTCATAGAGCTATCTGCATAACTGAACAAGTTATTAAAGAAGCTCACCTGACAAACTACCTTAACCAACACCTTAATCGGCGTGGAGTACAGGAAGTACTTAGTATGGGAAACTAAGGAATAACTCCAAGGTTACTGAGCTTAGGAAGTACTTAGTTTGGGAAACTAAGAAATAGCTCAAAAGGTTTCGAGACAGAAGTACTTGGCCGAAAGCCGAATAACTCGGGGAACACTGGTCAGAACCTAGTGTATTTAGGAATCGAGAGAAGATACTTGTAAGGTTACTTCAATTATCTGTCTTAGTGGATTCTAGGTCTGAGAAAGACCGAAGTGGATTAGTTGAAGGACTATGCCACCTTCAGATACCACTATAAAGACTTGTGTTATTTACTTTCTGCAATCTATTACTTGCTTTATTTACCTTGCTAAGTATTTACACATATCTTGCTGAGCACGTGCACTTATCACAAAAAGTCTTCCGCTCTCTGAAAATAAGTATCAGATATCTTCATAGATATTTGAGAAATTGTGTTTATCGACAAAAGTTTGAAAAAGATTATTCACCCCTCTAGTCTTTTACTTTGTCGTTATCTGGACCAACAGTATTGAACATTTAATTATCTTTAATATTACTCATTGTTTGAATGCTATGTTATTTAATACTCTCTCCGGTTCATTAAAACCTTCCTAATCCCTTACTTTCTCTTCATTTAAGAAATTGTAATAAACAAATAGTTTGTAGTGAGTATTATATTGGTAAAGTTGTAAGTAGGTAATAAAGTAAGAGAGAGATTAAATACAGTATGAAAGATAAATAATAAAGAATTAGTTAGTGGTGGTAAAAACTTTCCATTTATGGGGTTATGAAATTTCTAATAGAATCCAAAAAAAGAAAAGTTAGAAAGTTATTAATGGAACGGAGAGAGTATATTAAAATAGAAAAAGTAAAGTATGTTTTGTAACTAAATGCCACATTTCAGGTTCTGTTATGTGTATAGGTCCACATGTTTGTGTGGTAAACCCGATTTGAGATGGTGGTGGTAAATTAATACTCCCTTTATTCCAAAGAATTCTTTCCATTTTGACTTTAACCGGTCAACCGTCTTCGCGAATTACTCTTAAACTGTAATTTAAATAATTTAATAAAATTATATACTGAAAATATAAGAATAAAATAATTAGAAGAAAATTAAAGCCCACACAACAATGTTTCGTTTCGTTTTGTGTCTCATATCATCATTGATCGCCTCGATTGGATTGGTTTGATTGGATTTACAGTCCAGCCATAGAACAGCTTCTGGTTTGAAATTTATCTATCCATCAATGGCGAGCGCCACAAATTTGATAGTACTAGTCGATCCCACCACCTCCCGTTCCCAATGCCCTCCTCCGCTCTGTCTTCACCATTTTTGTCCCCGTTCACGAAAATGCTTGTTCCGGAATAAATTAATCCTCCATCAACACCAAACACCGCTACATAAAATTCAAGCACAACACAAGCATATCCCACTTCAAACTCAAATGGTACAATTAGACCAAAATCCACTCAGAATTCTAACCAACCACCTCTTAAATCTCCTAAAGAAACCAGTGGCAACTGCAATTGTTGTTGGGCTATTGCTTATGTGGAACCCTAATCAAGCACTCGCGGCTTCTGGTGGTAGAGTTGGTGGAAGATCATTCTCTTCTCATTCTTCTCCTTCTCCTTCGAGGAGTTACAACACTGCGCCAGGTTCCTCTTTCTCATACTCGGTGCCTTATTATGGACCTTCCCCTTTTGGAGGGGTTTATGTTGCTCCTGCTGTCGGTTTCGGTTCCGGTTTTTTCCTGATTATTACTGCCGTTGCTGCTTTTGTTTTGGTCTCTGGCTTTCTGTCTGATGGATCTGATTCTACCAGCGTCTTGGCTGATACTCAAAAAACAAGTGTGCTCAAGCTACAGGTATCTTTAAATTCTCACTTTATTGCTAATTAAACCATCTACTTATCTAGAGACCACTTATTTCATCATGTTTCTAATATGACAAAACACCAATGTTGATTGAGAACATACTATACGTTTTGATTAATAATATCGAAAATTTTATTGATAACCTAGGTCCGTCTCTAGATATAGATAAGTTATCTAGAGACCATCTATGATGAGACTTACTCCTAGTAATAATATTGGATTAGTAATTTTATCTGGTTTTCCAGGATGATATGTATACGTGCTTGGGGATAGGTAGGCTCTTTTCAATGTTAGATTATCTGCTTATACAAGTATGTTACATGCATACGTGGAACTTATTTTATAAATTAGTCCGGGGAGCTTATTAAGTTACATTATTAGCTAAGATAAGTTTATTTCACTCTGTACTGCAATTATTATATTATGCTGGGCTTACTTGATTACTTAGTCCAGATACCTTGTTAAAATATAAAGTACTACCACATTTGTCTATTTAGCAAATTGGCCATCACCAAATTTAGTGAAGATATCAAGTTAGATCAGCTATTACTAGCCTTTTGTTTAAATTAGCTTGTTAAGTACCGGCCGGTTCACTATTTATGCATCAGTTGCCACCCAACTTATTGTATTAGCAGGATCGTACCAGGTGTCTGTATCCATTAAGTTATTTAAGTGGTATAGGCTGGAGTTTTTCTGGAGAAGAAGCGATGGACTACTACTAGTGCATATTTAGCCAAACACTTAACTGCTTTAGCAAGCAAGCTTGGCATTTTCTTTTGCCCCCAGTGATGCATGCGTTGACAAACCTTTCGTACATTTGTTTGGTCAATCAATTTGTGTGATGCTCTTCTTCATGTATTATTTGGTTACAATATGCTTTGCCATGCTTAACTACCAAGTCTGAATTATGTTTTAGAAATAGCAAAGATAAAAAATATCTAGCTCGACCATTTGGCTATGATATTTCTACTTGATACTTTCTTCTTACCTTAGCACATTCTAGTTGAGCACTGAGCCATATGAACTTTCAACTAGTAGTATTATCCCTTTTTTTGTGGCACTTGTAAGTATTACCCACCTGTTCTAGAACAAATGTCCCTTTGATTTTGGATACGGAAAATGTATAAAGTGTGGGAGTATATTGGGTTCAACATGGAACATCTGTCCTAGGTGGGAGGGAGGGACTGTTATCTGCATATATTACTCATGAATAGGAAGCTAAATAAAATTAACGCGAAGAATTTGCATGAAAAGATTTATTTTGATTGGAATAGCTGTAGTGTTTTATAGCTCAACCTATCGATAGTGGCGAAGGGAGGTGGGGTTCAGTGGGGTTACTGAACCCCACTCAAGTTTTTCCACCTAGTATGGTTATATACTTATTTATCTTTAAGTCTAATTAGTATGTTACCCACTAAACCATTAATAGGATGAATACAGTATTGTGAATTTGTGATTCATTGATTGGCCACATGAATTCATTTATTCTTATGGTGGAATTACTGGTACTAACATACATTCATGTTTTTTGTTTCTTAATTTTTTTTGTTTGTTTCTTTATTTCTAATTTATGATATAATAGATGGGTACAATAGAAATCACTTTGACACGTATAATAAGGAGATTACAATTATAACATTATACTCCCTCTGTCCTAGATTCAACTTCCCGCGGATCCGGCCACAAATTTTAAAAGAATAGTGAAGAAAGCGAGAGAGATAGTTAAAAAGTAGAAAATATATTGAATAAAGTATAAGAGATAGTGAATAAAGTATGAGAGGAGTAAATAAAGTTGTAGAGATATTTTTCATTGAAGGGATGTAAAGTTGAAATTGGAACGTTCGAAAATGGAATGCGAGAAGTTTAATTTGGGACGGAGGGAGTATATATTACGTGCATGTGGCGTTAGGGAGAATATAAATTTATAGAATTATAACACCTTGATTGAATTACATTGTCAGTGAAGAATATAAAATTATACTATAATATTTCTCAAAGACATTAAAGTTGACGATTCGAATGGAACGCCTTAAATGGTCAAAATTGGACAACTTCTTTGGGACGAAATGAGTATGTACTAATTCCTTGCACAACGACTTACAATCGTATGCAAACACTTTTTTAGAAAGTAATTTTCAAATAATATATTTTGTCAGAATTAACTATAATTTTGGGTTTTATTATATGTTTTTGTTCTCTTCTAGTAATGTGTATTTAATAAAATTCATTTTTTTTTTTGTTAGATTGAAATTTTTTGAGAAGTTGATAGTTATGTTTAGACCCCAGTGAAAATTACTCCTGGATTCGCCACTGCATATCAATTAGCATATATAGTCTATACATCACCCACAACCTTGTCATAAGTTTTACACTATATGTTTATTTTCTTATGGTGGTATTAACCACAAATGAGGGATTTATCAACTTCATAAACTGTCAAGGATTACCTAAATTTATAACATAAAACTCTTAGGACATGATTTTGAGTATAAAAAAATCTGCAGCATACCTTGCCTAGTTATGGAAGAAACAGAGAATGTAGTAGAGTAGTGGCTAGTTTTTCTACTTTCCTCTTCTAATTTTTCCACTTTACTCTCCTGAAAATTTCTGAACAACAGCTTCTCTCTTGGTTTTATCTGACTCTCCATATTCTAATTTTTCTATGGGCTATGTGGTTTAATAAGGTATTTAAGACATGCATGGGTTTCACTTATCTTTAGTTTGAATGAATTGCTTTTTAGTCTAATTCTTCCTTAACTTGGCCAATTTGTCCTAAGTTGTCTAAAGTCGGTTCTTAGATAGGGTGCTTTTGGGGCCCTTATACATTATTTTTTAATTTTTTTTAATCAGGGGTGTTACATTAAGAGTGCCATGTTCTTGGGGGAATCCTCAGTCCAATATACCTAATTATAAGTCCATATATATTTGTTTTTCTTAGTTATTTGGTTAACAAAAGACTCTGTGAAGTGTAATTTTCCACAAAGATATGTAAAAATATAATTAAGGTTGATTTGATCATGCATCATTCCAAAACCTTTATACGCTGTTTATTTCTTCCGAGGGAATATTGTGCCTTCAATTTAAGTTTTGAACTAGTGTTCATTTGTTTTCCTCAATCTTTGAAGTTACATTTCTACAGCTCTATCATTATATTTTTTTTAGGTTGGGCTGTTGGGATTGGGTAGATCACTCCAAAAGGATCTGAACCGAATTGCTAATACGGCAGATACGTCCACCTCTGAGGGTCTGCACTATGTACTTACTGGTAATGTATCTCAACAGCTTTCTCTTTTTATTCTCTTCCGACGCCTTAGATATCCAAAATTTTTTGTTATTTTCACTTCTTCATGGACACTTGAGGCTGGTGATCGGAGAATCACTATACAATATTGGAAGACCTCTTGCCAGATGTCATAAATGCTACATATATTGTAGCTCTCAAACTAATGAGCTTATTATATTGTTGTTGCACCAAGAGCAAGTCATGTACAAGACTTGATTTTCCTAATATTTAGGAAAATCACAACACATTAGTATAAATAAAGTGAGTGTGCCATACACTTGGGCTGGGAGGGATATGAGTTTCCTTTATAATTGGAAATTCTGGACTTCTACAAGAATTTGGATGATGATGATCATCGCCGTCCTCCTCGTGCATTTTGAATCTTTTTCATTCTTTCTTGCTAATTGTTGCTATTATCTTTCTAATGGAGTATTTCCCTTTTACACGAATTTGTTAATTATTTGAGCGATTGGTCCTCTTCTTGTACTTTATTCGTAGAAAATTCTTCAGTCACCGTGCTTCCATGCTTACTTTATTTGACTCTTTTAATTTTTATTTGCAGAGACAATGCTAGCTTTGCTTCGTCATCCAGATTACTGCATATCTGGCTATTCATCTGTAAGTAAAAGTAAATTTTGCTTTTTATTGATTTCTTTCTCCATTGAGATTAATGCAGATGCTGTATGTGAAAGTATTTGTTTGATTCAGTGTCTTCTTTTTGCCTATTCTAAAAATTTTGGAGGTCTTCTCCATGTTCCTTGTGCATTTATGAAATAATTGCTATATCTTATTTGCGTAGTATGGTTCAACAGTTGACTATTTCTGTAGTTGAAGCAACAAATTAAGCCATATGTATCGAAGCATTCCATGTGTTTTGTCTGTCCTATTACTCGAGTGTTTAGGCTCGTCCGCTTCTATTCCGTCTCTGTCTCTTTTGTCTTTGTTATATTCCTTAGTTGCAAGTAAGGCCATTCTCTCATTTATAATGGATACAAACTTTTTGTTGTGGGTGGCTAGTAAAACATGAATTCTTTCTGGATGAACAATTCCAGCAGTTTTATCTGCTCACATCTTATGGCTAAAAATAAACTACAGCTTGATTTGCAGTGTTTGGAAGATCCAGTTTAAAATAAATTCCATTGACTTGATACTGGAAAAAGTGAGTTTGGATAACCTTCAACAGTTTAAATAAGGTTACTGAGGTTACTTGCAACTCAAAGCTAGCAAACACTCACTAAGGTAACTTGCAACTCAATTTTCAATGCTCTTGGGGCGCCCAGGTAAACTATAGCCTGAACTTTGATGAGTTCATCCATCTGGTTCCTGACTCCTGAGCTAAAAATCCCATGGGATCATTCATTGGGGGATGGGTGGGGTGCATGTGTTATAAAACAGCTACATGAGAAAAATGTCTTCCCTCTGTCCCACAGAAGTTCGCTAGTAGTCCGAATAATTACTTACATACCTAAAATAGCTTGTTTCTGACCAGCCTACTTTTTCAATGCCTCTACTGTGTCATTATTCTCATAAACTAATTATCACCAATGTTTATTCATTTATGCATTTTTCATTTATATACTTCCTTAAAATTGTTGTGAATTGCAAATTGTAACTGGGCAAACTGTACTGGGATGACTTGAGGGAGTATAACTTTTCAACATTCTGCATTCAAAGTGTCGGTTCTTGAGGCAGAATGTTTGTATTTGGGAGGCAAATGTGTGATTTTGTGTGTGCATTGTTACACTGCATATTTACTTACTGAGTGAGTAAAGGTGCAGCAATGGATGTGGCATTCGGAGGAGGTGCATGATATTTCATCTTTGACAAGTCATGTAAAGTCTGTTTGTATATAATCTAGTTAAGTGGTTAAATGCATATATACCTAAACTTGACTACATAGAAAAAGCTAAATCTGCTGGCTTTCTTAGTTTCTTATGTAATTCTGTAAATATATTCGATTTAGATACTATACTCACAATGAAGGATTACCATATCGGGTCCAATATCCAAATTCTAATCCCATCTTTTTGGTACTGACTTATACATAATAATCCTGAAAGCTAAAATTGTGGTTGATCCCTGAGGAACTCGTGGGTGTGGTTTATTCTACTCCCTCCTATTTCTCTATAAGATGTTTTGGGTTTTTCACACATTTTAATACACCTTATCCAACTCATAGATATTGTAAAAATATCCTTATTTATATTATTAAAGGTAATTAAGAGATTGGAGCCAATAAAATGCTTCGACAGACCATAAAGTCAACAATTTGAATAGTTAAATATGGGTAGGAGTAAATAATTCATGGGCTAAATGCAAAACGTCGTATATCAAAACTGAGAGAGTATTAATTACTTGCAACCCTAGGAAAGTGGTAAAAAAAGAGCTTTGGAGATTGTTTTATTAAACTAAGAGTGCAATTAATTGACTAAGATCTCAATTTGGAATAAAGAATGTATAAAATGTCATGGACATTGAACATATATATGGTGGTTTGGCTACTCTTATTTGCAGAAGGAATTTTCAGGAGTTACCTGTAAGATGGATACATGCATGTTATTGATTGTTAATTAGGATTTGATTATTCTAATGCCGCCCTATAGACTAAATGCCATAGATGTCGACAGTGAAGGGAGACAGTAATAGAACCTAACCATCTAAGGCAAAACTAATCATAGAAGCTAATGCTAGAGAGTCCAAAGACGATTTGTAAACCCTTCTCTTCTTCAGTTTCCAGTTTCCACTTGCATACCCGTGTCGGACACTCGACGGTTGGACCTGGGTATGGGTATGTGACACTTCATTTTAGGCCAAAAGTGAGTGTTTTATCCCCTTTAATTAGCTGTGTCCGACACCCGGATACACACCCCGTGTCAGACACTCAACAGCTGGACATGGGAATGGGTATATGACACTTCATTTTAGGCCAAAAGTGATTTTTTTTTTCTTGAAATAGCCGTGCCACACCTTTGGTGCCGAGTCCAGGTAACATAGGAAAGCAGCATACAAATAGTCCTCCTATCCCTGCAACCCTAAAGAACCGGACGCTCTTAAGAAAATAATCACCCTTTTATGGAGTACCCTGCAGGGGTATAATTGAGTTCGAAGCTATTCAAACCAATTGATGCTTAAGAAATCAGTCTTGTTGAGTTTTGCTCTTTTTGGGCCCATGCATAAGTAGCTCTTGAGAACTTATGCAGAATGATTCCGAAGTTCATCTGAGTTGTCTCATAAGGTATCTTGCAGTCTGATTTGTCAGTTGATCATCTAAATGCAGGTGGATGTGAGAAAGAGTGTGGATGAAGGCGAGAAGAGATTTAATCAACTCTCTATTGAAGAACGTGGAAAGTTTGATGAGGAGACTCTTGTCAACATGAACAACATTAAGAAACAAAGCGTATCGGGACTGAGAACAAGTGGGTTTAGTAACGAGTATATTGTGGTGAGCCTTCTCAAATTTTGGTTCTTGCAAATATAACATGAGTAAGTTCTTGAACACCATAATAGTAGGCTAGATATATGCTATCACTGTAGATGTAATCTTTTGTTTATGATGCAAGTTGTGGGAACTAGTCATTAATGATGAAATCATTCTTTTGGATATAAGTTTGTCAAGTTAATCTAGAAGTTCAAAAAATGGAAGTAGGAATATTAATAGTATGAGATGTATTAATATAGTTATTATATTACAGTTTCCCAGTTGAATTCGATTTCCCAATGTAGGGTGGTTTTGTTAGAACATATATGTAGGTCAAAGGTTATAGTTTATTCAATGCTTCACTAAACAGTAAACAGTTATCGTCATGTAATGTCTTTGCTCCCAATTAGTGTTCGAGCTCTTGAGATATTTCCAATTAGGGATAATTACATACAATACAATACCCCTGTTAGATAGCATATTCTCATCCATGTACCACTTAGTTCAACAATAACGACCAAATAACAATTAGAGTATTTCTATTACACGTAAGTCCAAAAGTCAAACGAATTTAAATTTAGCCAAACAGAACCCTTCACAAGTTACTGGAAATTGCAAATTTGACCTAACTTATAACAAATTATATATTTTCTTCAAAATCAAATTAATTTACAACTTATAATAGTCAACAAACTAATAAACGAAATATTTAAAATAAAAAGTTATTTTAAAGAAAAAGAAAAACGGAAAGCAAAAGCTCACCGGAGCAGCTCCGGTGGGATCTGCCATCGGAGCTGTTAAGGTCCGATCTGGAGCTGTTATAGCTCCGACTAGAGCTGTGTAAACTGCTCTCGGTCAGAGCTGTTGAAATAGCTCCAGATCGGAGCTGCCGATCTGTTATAGCTCCGACCACCAGAGTTGCTCCGGTGGAGCTTTTAATATATATATATATATATATATATATATATATATATATATATATATATATATATATATATATTTTTTTGTTTCTAATAAACTTCCAGTTACGTTCAATTTGGCCCTCAATTTGTTTCTGATTTTGCAATTAAGTCCATAAATTATTTAGAAAATTTAATTCATGTTATTAAACAATAAATTAGGTATTCAACAAAAAATATTGAAAGATAAAGGACTTAAGTTTAATTAGAAAGAAATAAGGGATATTTTTTCAAATTGAAAAAATAAGGCTATGTTTGGACTTCCAATATCTTCTATCTTCCAAAGTCCAGCTTAAAAACTTTTTTTTTTTTTGTTTCATCCACAGCTTTTTTTTCGACGTATTTGATTCCTTTTCATTTATTATGCTGACTTCAATAAAGTTTTAGCAAAGCCCAATTATTCTATAAAATAAATAATATAAAATAAATAAAGGTTAGATATGTTTGGCCATTTAGAGAGTATCCAGTACGAAGAGCAGAGTATATAGAGAGTATGAGAGTAGGCATTCAATTCACTCGAGTATGAACGAAAATTTGTGAAATATAGAATTCGACGAAAAAATGATAAAATGGACCTATATGTTATTGTTGAACTAACTTGTACCCAAGTGTAATTAGAATATTTAATAGGGGGTAGTGGATGAAATTCACACTTCCAATTACTTGGTTGTTCTCGATCTGGTAAAGCCAATATAAGAACTCTATTTTATCAAAGTTAGTTGCACCAATCTCTTTTGAATTGCGACTCCGAAAGATTTTCCTTTATTACCTTTCGCTGCTGCCTGTCTTAAGTGATCCGATTAGTATATTGTAGACTAAAAACTATAGGTGATGAATTCCCAAGATTACAGTGTCTGATCTATTCTCAGTCGTAAATTTTAGCTCATAAATATGGAATGATGAGCAGCTCAAATTGTGCTTTTGCACTTTTACATATTACACTTACTATAATGTTTATTTGCTAAAATTATCAAATTTCAGGTCACGGTCTTGGTCGCTGCTGTCGGGGTACAAAAACTGCCTTCCATTAATAACAGTAAAGATTTGAAGGAAGCCTTGCAGAAGCTGGCATCCATTCCTTCAAGTAGGACTCTGGTAAGTAATACTCCCTACGTCCCGGATTCAATTACCGCAGGTCCGGACACAAGTATTATGGAAGTTGATTAATTATAGAATTCTGACTTCTTTAGTTATATATTGAAAACTTTTACCGTAGGATACTAACTATAAGATTTGTATATATAGAGGCTATACCTAACAAATAATTTAACTCACTTCCTATGAATTCATATCTTCTATAACAAGTTCTAAGTGTAAAGTGAGTAAAGTAGGAAAGAATATAATAAAATAGGAAATATATTGAATAACGTAGGAGATAGATTGAATAAAGTATGTGATATAGTGAATAAAATAGGAGATAAATTTTCCATTAATGGGATGGGATGCTGAAATTGGGACGCCCGAAAATAGAATGCAGGAAGTTGAATTTGGGACGGATAAAGTAGCATTAATAACTTCCTAATTTTTATTTTTTGAGTTTCTATTGGAAACTTTCTAACCCAAAGCTTTTAACCACTCAACTAACACAAAGTCTCATGAGAGGCGGTTTCTAGATAACTTATCGAGATACGATCTATTTTATCAATAAAATTATTCATGTTATTAATTAAAACGTCTATGTTAACGAAATAAATCTTGTTGTAATATGATAAAATAACAATGTTGAGAACATAGGTGTTTTGATTAATAACATCAATGATTTTCTTGATAATATAGGTTTCGTCTCTAGATAATTTATCTAGAAACCGTCTCTCACGGGACTTACTTACTAACTAATTATTTATTATTTATTTTTTCCTACTTTAACATCACTTTATTCAATTTATCTCTTACTTTATCACCCACTTACAACTTTACCAATATAATACCTCTTACAAATTATTTTTTTATTAACATTTCTTAATTGAAGACAAGGACTTAGTAAGCTTTGAATGGACCGGACTACGGAGGGAGTAGGTGTTTGGAAGTGTTTAAGTAGAAAATTACTGTTTAGAAAACACTTTCCGCTTATAACCTGCTTAAAATAAGCTAACAAGCTTGGAAAAAGCTTTCTGAGTGAATTATTTTTTACTTAGAGCACTTTTATATAATCAGAATCATGTGCATGTTCGAATTAATGTCGTAAACTCTTACTGCTTCCTAGTTTCTTCTCTTCCAAAGATATATGATTCTGGAACTTATGTTCGAGCAGGCAGTCGAGGTGTTGTGGACACCTCAGGATGAAGGCGACACGTTGTCAGAACGAGAATTGTTGGAAGATTACCCCTTGCTGCGCCCGCTTTGAATGATCCTTTCAGAAGGATAGAAACTTACCAGCGTCGGGGTAGAGTCCATGAACCATGATCCAGCATACTGAATGATACATACAAGTATTCTTTTGTTCATGATACAGATTACAGAAAATTTAAGCAAAGCTGTTGTTTCTTCAAAGCATCAAATGTGTACAGTGTAATCCTTGATACCACTATCTAAGTGTCTCCCTGTTTTCATGGTCTCCTGAAATTACTCTATACTAGTACTAACTACTAACCCGTCAAAAAAAAAAAAGCCAGCCCTGCACTGGGAAACGAGCCACCCAAAAAAGTATGTATGACTAATGGGTAGTACAGATTTGGGGATGGTATCAATTTGTAATTCTCCCTTGTTCTAATGTCATAAGTTGTTAATTTAACATTGTTTTTCAATCCGAGTTAATCGATGTGTTTGTTTGTTATTATTGACATTACATTTATAATAATTACATACATTTTTCATTATACTACAATTAAAAATGATTTTGAAAAATTAAATATTAAAAAAATTTAATTTTCATTTTTCTAAAAAAAATTGAATAAAATATTATATTAATCTTTTACAATCACCAAAAAAAATCAACTCGATGACTCGAAATTTCTCAATTTAGAGTCACCAACCAAGCATGACATTGTGTGGTGAACAAGCATCTCTAGAGTCACCACTAGAGACAGGGGTGGAGGTATGTTGTAGCTGGGTAGGGCACTTTCCCTACCCTTCCTCCTTAAAAAAGAATAAAAATTAGTGTACCTTTTACGATAGTTTGGCATTACGCCCTACCCATTTTAGCGTGAAATTTTATTTTTCTTTCTTATGATACAAAAAAAAATATTATTTTTCGAGTAAAAATGGTAATATTTGTTTATTTTCATTATATTTTAGTAAGCATAGTCTCCAAGATACCAAGGTGGGAAGAAATTCTATAAACACCGATCCGAAAAGGGAAAGCCTTCCAAATCAATAATTTGGGAGAAAAAAATAGCCTAGGAAACCAAGAGTCTTGTGGGCGAACGGTGTCTGGGAGGCGAGGGCTGGCTATGAGTCTATTAGGGACCCTAAAAGATCAGCTCAATCGGGAGAGTACAACTCCACACGGAGTCTCTCTAGCCCTTCAGCAGCAATCCCGCGTTGTCTGGACTCCACCAGCTCCAGAGCCCAGGCTACATAAAAATAAAATTTTGATGGTAGTTATTAAGAAAACTTTACAGGGTTCATTTTGCCTGGGAAGCGAAAGTTAATCCAAGGTCATCTTTGTGTGGGAACGGCAGCTTGGCTAGCGTGACACAGCACATTCTATTTGCCAAATACTCTAATTCCATCAAGGCATATATCCTTATAACAAACACATACCGTATCACATTCACAGTAAAGATATAGCTCTAACTAGGAGCACGCATACAAGAAACAAAGCTTTAACAATAAATTGGTCAGATATTGTCACAGGCACCAAATTTCAACGCATCTCAGGCTATATCTATCCCAACCCCATCTCTACAAGTTTAGATATTAGATACATCACGAAAGTCTTGACATGCTATTTTTCCAGCCAAAAGATCTGCGGCTCATTCGCGGAGGTGTGAAGCTAAGGCCAAACATTTCCTTGAGAGCCAGGTCTTGTTCTGAGAACCCGATAAGTTTCGCAACAACTTCTGCACTCTTCTTAATGTGACCCATGTTTTCAGAGTTGGACCATAACATGTGGACCAGCTGTAACCTCCTTTTTTTCGAGCTCACATTGATATCCCACTCATCATACAGTTGGTTCCTTTCTTCTTCTGTGTATCTTTTATACATGAGTCGGATCAGCATCTCCCGCTCACGACGAAGAGCCCTCTTGCTGTAAACCACATAAAGCACTTAAGAGTTCAGAGCTTGTCTAAACTTCAAACTACAAATCTATTATCTAGATGAGCTTGTAAATAGAGCACTTGGTTCCATTCAAATTTGAAAATCCATGAATGTCTCCCTGTGCAACATATATGCAATGGCTTTCAGGGAGGTAGGAGCAAGTGATTTGGAACTCATCGGGAGGCAAACCTTGCTAAGAAATTCATCTTTTAGTCCATGCTCAACATTTGTTTTCCTAAGGCACTTAAACTATTGTGCAGCTTTCACATAAAGCTCCAAATAGGAAGTGACAAAGCGAGGAAACGAGATTTGAAAGTGTATTTAATGGCATGTGCAAACAAAGGAGTTCATAAGTTGTTCCAATATGCTCCCTTTCCGTTTATTTACCAAAGCAAATGAATTTTCAAATACGAACAATGAAAAAAGTACTGAGATCAGTTAGTACCTCGATGACAATGTGAGAGTACGGCCATTTTGTGCTGCTGAATTCCCCCTGGCAAATGTCTCTTTAAGGAATGCCAGTCTTCGGTGCTCCACCTCCATGTATATTGAATCTGCGAGGTCATCTTTAATGAGGAGGACAAAATATGTCCGGTGGACCAATGAAACATTGCAACTTTCCCAGAGTTCAATTATTGATTTCTGCAGCTTCTCAAACTTCAGTGGCCAATCCTGCATGGATTCAAATGCAAGATCTCTTCCATCTAACTTTCCATTCTCTCCAACCTAAGAACAGGACACAGTGTTCAAACCATTAGGACATCATATGTTTAGGAATTACCAGTCAAATACAACAGTTTCAGCAGATTTCCTAAGACTCAGATCACGGATCCAGACTGGCAGATTTCAAAATGTTCCTAAAAGAGCTTGAAAAAATTCTCATATTCAACCATCCAGAATATAGAACTTGAACCTAATATATGTCAGTTATTAAATCTAGGTGAGATTACCTGATCGCTTGTTCGACTTTCATATTGAAGTTTGGCCATCTCTCGGAGTCCAGCAACAAATGAACCAAGAGTTGGAATATCCTCATCCCCATTGGGACCATTCTGATCTTTCATCTCATCTACGAAGCTACTACAGTTGGAGGATTGAGAATCATTTCTGCATAGCCTTGCACTATCCGCACCATATATCACAGGAGGAAATTTCCACTGCTTCCTGAGGAAACCAATGGCGGGCCTTCCAGTGAAGTTTTTGTCCAACACAGAAGGTGGGGTAGTTTCGCTTTGTACAGCCATCTCAAAGTCATGTGAGCCACTCGTTAAATTCTCCCTGCAACTTTGGCTTCTTGTAAATTTCAAGCTTCCAGAACCTCCTACAGTAGATGATGAGGCACCGGGAGATGATGCATCAGGGTGACATCTGACCAAAGAATCAATTGACTTCTGCATATTTTGGATATTCTGCTCCAGTGTTGCATTAGAATGAATAGGTTCAGGTACATTAACTTGCCTAGGTCGTCTAATCAGTATATCTTGGCCCACTAGAGCATTTTGAGTCTCCAATAACGGCGGCATTAATTCATCTGTATCACTGCTTGAGAGGCCATATGATTGGCATGCTTCCGTCTGACCAGATTCATGTATCTCAACACACCTAACTTCTCTGCAGATGTCATCATCACAATCTATACCATTTTCGAAAGGGAGATCTTTTATTCCTTGGCTAGGATCGGAAAGTTCATCTGATGAACAGTAACTGTTTTCTACAAGCAAGTCTGATCTTCTGTTATTCCTGAAGTCTCCATTAACTGGCTGTATAGCATGAATCTTTCGTGAATTCTGCTTGTGTTTAATATCTTGTAGCAAATTTTGAATTCGAGACTGGTCATTTTCTCTTTGCCTTTTCAACTCCCTAATTTCTTTCTCCAACTGCATATAGTCAGCCCAATATGTTAAGTAGCTCACACGATTTGCTCATTAAAATAAACAAGTTTACTGCAGCTCAACTGGATCTGTAGCATGCAGCCAACTGGATCTATAGCATGCAGGCAATATGTTCTAATCTTAATGTCAACACCACTTGCTTATGAATTCCTGCAGCTTATGATTTATCTTATCGCAGAATGTGTTCGAAAAGCATTTAGCATTAATCTAGTATAGAAAAGCTATTACACGTACGAGATCCTTGGGCATAAGTAATTTTGATGAAGATTACCTTTTACCACCCTGATTAATGTAATTAATGGCCATGTTTCTTACATTTTAATCTTAGGAAGGTAATGATAAGAGTCTCAATATTCAATCAGTAGGGAGAATAACAGTTGTGGATGGGTGTTTTCTCAATTTCTCAGAGAGACAAGTGGCTGTGACACACATGAAACTGTTCACAATCCAGAGAAAAGTACATCAAAGCATCAGACAAGAGAAACAAATAAATTCATAAGCAGAGCCAATCTTTTTCCAGATGTCGCTTTTCAAAACCGGAAATTCAAATAAATCAATATAACATTTATGATACCAGAAATCATGTAAGATATTATAAGAATCGGAGATTAGTGTTTAATAAGGAAAACTCAATTAGCAACAGCTAATAATTGATCAGCTAACTGTCAGAAACTTAGAATATTGCCCTATAATTACTTCTTTCCTTGGATGCCCTCTTTCTATATCACTACACACACACACCATATAGATATGTATTGTAAACACAGAAATTCTTACAATTAATATAAAGAATAATTTATTTTTATTCTCCAACTTTCTTTTCTGATCAAGTTAAAACATAGAGTGATAAATAAACCTCATAAACATGTAAGAATTAACAATGCACAAAAGGAGTAATACCTTTTCAATATGCAAGTCTTTCTTTCTTAGCAATGGAAAATGATCACAGATTGATCCTGGAGTTCTCAACTCACTCTCCAATCTCGCTACCTCTTTCTGCAGCTGTTTCACCAATGCTTTATCAGATAACACAACATTGACCTGTGCATTTGTTGAAACTTCCTTCGCGCAGCTGGCAAATAAAAGTGTATTTCTGGATTGTTCAACATGGGCTCTGGCAGGACTCAAGGTGCAGATGATTGCGGTTCTTGCATTACCCCCCAAGGCAGGCTGCAGTATACGGGTTAGTTTTGAGTCTCTATAGTTAACATGCCCATGTCGCCCTTTGCTGCAACCAAATATATTGCTTGAATCAACATTAGTGTGTATATAAGTATAAAACAACTCTTGGTTTAGTAGGTTAGAAACACAAAGGGTGTTTATATACATGCAAGAAGTTGGCAAAATAATAACATGCATGCTTCCAAGTGTCTGAACTGTGAAGGCAGATATATAAATGAGGAGAAAGTGGGAGGGCAGGGGAAGGAACGAGGGATTGGGAGAAAAACCCTCTACAACATTATTAGGAAGATGTTCTCAACATAGTCAAGTCCCATGTAAGCGGAATCTCTAGTATATAGTATAAACTATACACAGTATCTAAGAGAGAAGAAAGAACATCACAAAGCCCAATGGAATTTCATAAACGACCACACTTGATTATCTGACAGCTAAAACCATTCGCCAGCTATCAATTACTCCTTGTGTCCCTTAAGTTCTTACCATGTTCCTCTTTAGTCCGGTCATTTGGTTCCTTTCCTAACAAAGCTATTTTTGTAATTTTGTATAAATGTTTTTTTGTTTCTAGGGCTACTTCGCATCTAATAAAAATAACTATACTTACCCTAATTTCTCAAATTTCAGCATTAATTTATATTTGGACCTATCACTACTCTAATAAACATTTATATATTCAACACATTCTCCTAACACAACGTTAAAAACCAAATGATAAGAATTCGAAGGAATGGAAAGAGTAGTATAAAAACAAAATAAACAATATTAGATCAATTAACCTTAGTTTGCGAATGACGGTCCCCAGAGTAAGCAAACTACGATTTATATGGCAGCCTTCTTTCAGTCTTTGCCCAGCTGACAATGCTTGAGATGCCCGTTCACTTCCAGCTAGGTCAACAAAATTCTACAATGAAGATTCATAAATACCATGTGAGCAACTGGCCATTAATAAATATTTACGCCATTGAATTAGTTGTATCTATTCCTATAAAATGACCAAACTTATTCTCCTTTACCACACTAGCCGAAAGAGTAGTCGAATTGCCTTTTCCCAAAAACTCACGTGCTGAACTTTCAATTGTCTGAGAAATCATATAACAAAGAGAAAGCTCTGAGCCAACAATAATCTTCCAAATACTGTTGAGGGAAAAGGATAGCTTATAATGATAACTGAAAAGTGTGTGTATAAGAGAAACGAGGACGAACCAGACGAAGTATTTGATGAGATCTAGAGCTTGTTTCATTCAACAAGGTCTCCCCAACTTTTCTTTGAGCTATGTAAATAAAAATGAAAAAGAAAAGTAAGATCATGATGCTACTGATATACACCAAAATCTAATTCAAGAAAAAACAAACTAGTCAGAGAAGTGCCTTCACAGAGGCCAAGTAACTCCTTCAGGTGTCTCCAATCCCTCAGAGTTTCTTCTGTAAGTTTCTCTATAATGGTCCCTCTCTGTAAAAGAAGAAAGAAAATAAGCTCTCAAGATGCATGGTCTTAGGAAATTAAGATGCACAACTTACTTCAGGATCATCTAGTAGCCTCAGTTGGGTATTATCCGTGCTTAGGAGGTCTTTCACAACTTCATTATAAATCTCCATTGCAGAAAACTTTAAAACAAATGCTCTTTCTTCATGCTGCAACATAGAGACAGATAATTTCATCGTAAAGCAGAAAAAGTAATTTGACCCCAAGGGATCTCTAAGTGTAATTGCTCATGGAAGTTGAATATCCGCAAGTGCAAAACCAGATTTGGAACTTACTTTTTGTATATATTCATAAATATCAGCTACAGTATATTCAGTAATGCCGTTCATGGTGTACGTCTTTCCACTGCTTGTTTGACCATAAGCAAATATAGTAGCTAAATGGAAAGATACAAAGGCTAGGAGATTAGCTAAAACAATTCGCTTAAAGCGTGGAATGATATTGATTGAAGATCACCACAGTGAAAGCCACATTCAATAACTAGCACATTCTTTACGGCGTACTCACAGTTAATACCACCAACAACTGATAGAGCAATGTCCTTTGTTCCTTCCTCGTAAACTTCCCTTGTTGCACAGTCACCCCTAAATACTCTGTCTGCACCCAAAAAAAAAACATCGACAACAGCCAGAAGCAGAAAAAAGGAGAAGATTAGGCTTTCGTATTGTTGTAGTAATAGGAAAGAGTGCTCACTTGGAATGCAGTAATATTAGACAACTAGTAATGTGCTAGCTTTTACTTTGTGATAAGAGTCAAGTGATAGAACTCCAAAAATACAAGAAAATTCATGGTGTATTCTCATTTCACTCTTGTTGTGGAAAATGTTCATACTAATAACATTAAACTAGAAACCTAACCAAATATAAGTCTAAATGGCGCCTTCTGCATTACTTACCAAAAGAGTAAGTTGTGGGAAGTCCAGACCGCTCTTGGAGGCTGTTCCGATACAAAACAGTAGTTGAATTAATGCATTCCCAATCAGTAACTTCATTTCGAGCAAGCTCCTTCTCACTCAATGGCCTTAATCTCACCAATACCAAAATCTTCTCATCACCTCCGCTCCCCACACCTTGAATTTTGTCGTAGTTCATCAAGTCTGCCTCACCAATTGCCCCCATCTGTATTGCACCCGCTCAAATAATCTCCACTAGACCAGAAAATATATACCCATATTTCAGTTTCCCACTAAAAAAAAAAGAACCGTGCAGATAAATCAATAAAAGATAACACTCAGGACCATTCTTGCCTCCCAAAAAAGGCAAGAGAGTTAAGTTAAATGAAATATGCCTGTCTTTGAATGCTTAGTTTATCTGCAACAGAGAAAGGTGATTATAGAAATACATAATCAAGTAACATAACATTTATTATTACTCATGATGCACGATGGTAGTTAATCAGGAGTTGGTAAACAAGTTGCTTAAACATTGGGACTCAAGAGAAACCAATATTCATTCTATTCTTTAGACAAAATCATACATACTTAACATGGGGACCCCAGCAATACTTCAACACCAAGTTATAGTACTTCCAAGGGTAGGTGAAAACATGAGTAGTGGACCCCAATTACACCACCTAAGGAATACATACAAAATCAATATATTATAGATAATAAAAAAAAACAGTTAGGGTTCTAGTATTAGAAAGGAAAGTAGCTTCGATTTTCTTCTACTAAACTCAGTATTCAGATTCGAGTTTGTAACTGATTTTCCAGCGAACGTCATTCTCTAAACAATGCCAGTTCAAATTGCAGAGATAAACAAAAAACAGGAACAATGACGAGAGCATTCCTAAAAAATAAAAATCCACATCCAGCCCAGCTGAGTGTGCCACATATGATAATTCGAAAAAATCGTGATTTCTAGAATTTCACCACCGATGATGGCAACAGAAACAATAGCTCCAAACAAAACAAACTAAATCCGCTAGTATCGTTACAACAGAAGAAATTAAAAAAAAAAAAAAAAAACTCAGTAAACCTCTAAATACGGCTCAACTACAATTTGCTCACACTGATCCTAAAAATCGTTTCAATTCGTGCACACATAATCATAAGAACACATCATATCCAGTTCCAATCCAGCAAAAGCAGTCGTAAAAGGTAAATATCCAACAGTCGTTTTCATTGCGTGAGATTGAAGTTTCGAGGTCGAAAAGCAACAAATCGTCGTGGAAAAAGTGAAGAAGCAGAGAATGGATAAAATAACCGAACCTGTATTCAATCGATCTGCGTAAAAGGATCTCAAAAGGAGGTGAAAATGCAGAGCTCCATGGAAATTTCTCCAGTGTGAATGTGAGGGAACACAAACACAATATGAAAAAACTTGTGTTGTGTGAGCGGTTCAGAGATGCACAAACGTTATAAATGTTCTGCGGTGGGTTAAATGACCTTTTTACCCTTGCTTTGTATCACTAAAAGCCTGGGGATGTGCACGTGCTCACGTGATCCACTATTGACTGGGTTTACCGTTAGGGCCCAGATTTTACATTTATTGTTTTTTTCCTTTTTAAATAGAAACCACAACCGATTAATACCATCTCATCCTTTTTCCAATGTCTTTTTAGATCGAGCGTGATCCAGATAAATGAGCAACGAATAAAATCGAATTTGGAAAAAAATATTAAAATAAATCAAATATTACTTGCAGCTGAAAAAACAAAGAAAAAAAGGAAAAGCAAAACATCAAATTATACTCGTTGAACTATGTTACCTTTTGCTTTTTTTTATTTGATAAAGTACATTAAAGCCTAGAATGTGAGTGCAAAAAAAGAGGGGTATACCCAATTTACAAAAATAAAAAAAAAAAATCTATCTGAAGATGTATAAATCGATGTGGGTTGCATTGGAAACTCACAACTCTCAAAGTAGAGTAGCTATTGACTATGTCTATTACTATAACTATTAAAAACAATAGCTATTGCTAAGACTCCACTTAACAATTGTGATCCAAATCAAAGGCATGGTCTACAGAAAACTATATCTATGCGATCAAACTCCAACACCTTGGTACAGACAGGTACTGTGCACCGTGTCCCAAGTTTCCCTCGAGGAGTTTTGAACGGACGTAGGGGGAGAGAATAGAGAACAATGAGAGATAGACCGGCACAAACACCAATAAAAGCACTCATTTTGTTCTCAGTAAAAGCTTTCCGAGTAAATTCCAATTAAGCAATCAAAATAATTTGATGTCGAACAAGAAATGTGATGAGCCATAATTTAGGCTCTCACTCATCTAATCTTTTTTTTTTTTTTTTTTAATCGTGATTGAGAGTCTAAGAGTGCGTTTATTATTTTGTAGTGCTTTTTTTTGTGTTTCATAGATTCTCGTGATTTAGCGTGTTTTGGAGGTGAAATTACGTGTTTTTGGATGTGCACAGAGTTCAATGCATTATTTGGAAGATCGTGCAAGGATTGTTCGAAGGCTCCAAGTCCAATCCAGATATAGAGTTGCAAAATAAAGATGAGAAGAATCTATTGTTGATTCCGATTATCAGTTTAACTGCAACAAAGATCAGTACGAAATATATATACGAAAACAGTACAGGAATAAAAATTATTAACACTTACTGAAACTTGATTACACAAACAAAAAATACAGGTTCGGATTTAATCCTGAACGAGTCAGTAGTGAGACCACTTCCCCTTAAGCTAAATTTGTCTGCCTTTAGTAAGCTCCAGGCCTTCCTCGGACAATTAGCTCCCAAGGTACAAATCTCAATCTCACCAAGCTCGGAAGCTCAAAGAGAAGCTCCGAACTTCTGTGGTGAAGAACACTCGAATATCTCTAAAGTGCAGAATGTGAAAATAGAGAAGAGAAGGAAAAAAGAATTTCTGGTGTATGTTTGTCAAGTGAGGGAGGGGTATATATAGTTGTAGAAAGCGTGTGACTCTCACCATTAGTAGCCAAATTGATACTGCAACATTTAAGTTCAGAGTAATGCAGCCTGTTAGTGGAGAGGTTACCTCTTCACATTTAAGTGGAACAATCTGGAAAATTTATGGAAGGCCAAAAGGTTTGTTTAGTGAAAAATTGTGGTAAAAAGATAAACCCGCGAGCCATATTAGCTCCCATCTCGCTTGGGTTTTCTAGTTCAAATAGCTCACTTTAAGCCAATTTATCATTCACACCTAGAGTTGGTTACCTCCCGTATCTTATACCGTTACGAAGCTTGCGCATCCCACTTCGCAACGAGCTAAAGAACACGCAAAACCGAGTGGTGGAACTTAGATAATTAATTGCTCAAAGTTACCCACTTAACACATTATAATACGTAACAATTTTGGCTCTCTCTTGGTTGCCTCTTGCAAACACACTTAGTTGCCTCTTGCAACCAATTCCCCAACAATCCCCCACATGAATGAGACAATTGGCTGGTAAATGCAAATGCAGCCTATCAATGCAAGTTCGAGAGTTCTTCTAGAAAAACGTTGCATCAGGCAAGGTGGTTGTTAGCCTTGAACCTTCCCTAGTGA
Source organism: Plantago major (assembly GCA_026545765.1). Lineage (NCBI taxonomy): Eukaryota > Viridiplantae > Streptophyta > Magnoliopsida > Lamiales > Plantaginaceae > Plantago > Plantago major. The sequence continues at coordinate 66,160,451 of CM048839.1, read as the reverse complement.
AATACCATCGGATACACTTGCCAACAAGTGGACGCGATGCCTTGAACTTTTCGGCTTTTGTGTGTAACAAGACAATGATATACACACAACGATTTCCTCTACACCACATAGGTCCTTTCGTTGTTGTCCGTTTTGGCCCTGGACTGCCTTGGAAACTTTCACTGAACGCTCTAGAGATTTAGCCCTGACTATCATCTCATAGAAGCGGCCCCTTCACGTTCGACATAGGTGATCTCTCATTAGAAGTATCCTGTCATACCCCACGCTATCAACTTAACGTATAAGGATCATTAAAAGCTTTTGCTTATCCTCCTTGCATGTGTCTATCACTCTTTCATCATAGGAATAGGTAGGAACTCTATTTCCGAGTGCTTTGGTCGATCCTCCCCCAACAATTCGGTTGTCCCTTTGAACCTGCGAATTGGGGTTTACAATTCAAATAAGGTTGCCATCATGGGCGGTAATCATCTAATGGGCTTTAACCCCATTCCCCTTGATGATTCCTCCACACGGTCTCTAGTAAGACCTTTAGTTAATGGGTCCGCAATATTATCTTTGGATCTCACAAACTCCAAAGCTATAACTCCCGTTATTAATAGTTTCTTCACGGATTTATGTCTCCTACGAATATGTGGAGACTTTCCATTATACACATTATTCCTTGCTCGTCCAATAGCAGACATACTGTCACAATTCAAGCTAATTGGAGGATAGGTTTTGTCCACATAGGAGTGTCTTCCAAGAAACTCTGTAACCAATCGGCCTCTTCTGTTGCAAGATCCAACGCTATGAATTCAGATTCCATAGTTGATCGTGTAATGCAGGTTTGTTTGCAAGATTTCCAAGAAATCACTGCTCCACCGATTGTGAAAATATGCCCACTCGTGGATTTCACTGTCGAGGAACCCGTAATCCAATTCGCATCACAATACCCTGCAAGCACAGCTGGATATTTCGTAAAATGCAGCCCATAGTTAGCCGTGCCCCTTAGATATCTAAGGACTCTAACTACTGCTTTCCAATGTTCATGATTCGGGTTACTCGTATATCGGGCTAACTTATTCACTGAGTTAGCGATATCAGGTCTAGTACAGTCCATGAGGTACATTAGACTGCCTATAATCCTAGAATACTCAAGTTGCCCCACACTTTCTCCCCTATTCTTGCAGAGCTTTGACACCACCTCCATAGGAGTTCTGACAATCTCATTACTGTCTTTGTCAAACTTTTCAAGAACCTTTTCAACATAATGACTTTGAGAAAGTGAGTATCCCACATCCTTTTGGAAATTTTCATTCCAAGTATGACATCGGCTAGACCCATGTCCTTCATATCAAAATTTCGTGACAACATTCTCTTAGTAGTTATGATGTTATCATTGTTGCCAATGATTATCATATCATCCACGTATAAGCACACTATGACATAGTCTTTGTCATCTCCCTTTACGTAGACACACTTGTCACATTGATTTATCCTAAACCCATTTGAAAGCATAACACTATCAAATTTCTCATGCCATTGTTTAGGAGCTTGTTTTAATCCATACAAAGATTTAACAAGTCTACACACTTTTTTTTCTTTCCCGGGAACCACATAACCTTCGGGTTGTTCTATGTAGATTTCTTCCTCAAGTTCTCCATTGGGGAAAACTGTTTTTACATCCATCTGATGAATCTCATGATTAAACAATGTTGCAAAAGCAATGATTAATCTAATGAATGTCTTTCTAGATACAGGAGCATACGTGTCAAAGTAGTCAACACCCTCTGTTTGCTTGTATCCCTTAACTACAAGTCTTGCTTTGTATTTATCCACGGAACCATCTGGTTTCATCTTCCTCTTGAAGATTCACTTATGACCCAGTGGTTTAGAACCAGGTGGAAGATCCACAAGTTCCCATGTATGATTCTGCAGAATCGAATTCATCTCACTATCAATCGCCTCTTTCCAAAGATCAGAATCTGCTGATGAGATGGCCTCTTTGTAGGAGATCGGATCCATATCTACCATGTAGGTTAGAAAATCCGGACCAAAAGTTTTTGCTGTCCTAGCCCTCTTGCTACATCTAGGTTCTTCTACTTCCTTTTGAGGATTCGCCTTCCCCACATTTGTCGCTTCTTTATTGATCTTCGAGTCAATAATAGTTGACCGATCAATGTAGGGAAAAATCCCCTCAAAGAAAGAAGAATCTCTTGCTTCAATAATAGTATTAATATGCATCTCAGAATTATCTGATTTGTGAATCAGAAATCTTTATGCACTACTATCTTGAGCATATCCTATAAACACGCAATCTACAATTTTTGGTCCAATCCGAGTCCTTTTGGGAGGAGGAATAGGAACCTTTGCTAGACACCCCCACACTTTAAGAAATTTATAAGAAGGTGCATGACCTTTCCATAATTCATAAGGTGTTTTGTCTAGCTTTTTATCTGATAACTGTTTAGGATGTAATTTGAGGAAAGCAAAGCTTCCCCCCCACAAATTTTGGGGTGCCCCTGAACCAAGCAATAATGAATTCATCATCTCTTTGAATGTCCTATTCTTCCTCTCAGCAATTCCGTTTTGTTGAGGGGAGTAAGGAGCAGTTGTTTGATGAATGATTCCATTTTCAGTACACAACTGAGCAAATGGAGACTCATACTCTCCACCTCTATCGCTCCTCAACATTTTACTCTTCTTACCAAGTTGATTTTCAACTTCATTCTTATAATGCACAAACATGTCAATTGCTTCGTCTTTAATTCTCATTAAGTAAACATAGCAATATCTTGTGCAGTCATCGATAAAAGTGATGAAGTAACTTTTACCACATCGCGATTGGACATACTTTAAGTCACAAACGTCAGTATGTACCAAATCCAATGGCTCCGAGCTTCTCTCAATAGAACGAAAGGATGCTTTTGCTAACTTCGCTTCGACACAAGTCTCACACTTGTATTGTTTATCAATGTTAAATTTGGGTAGTAGGTCAAGTGATATTAATTTTTGTAACTTTTACGATTCACATGACCTAGCCTACCATGCCATAAATTAAAAGAATCAGGCAAATAAGCAAACTTAACATACTCATTAGCCTCTTGGGCAACATTCTTTCCATCTGAGCTAGTGGAAGCCTCGATTACATACATTTGCCATAAGGCTCAAAGACCAGAATTCTGATGGTTGTGTTGGTCCAGATAACGGCAAAGTAAAAGACTGGGGGGGGGGGATGAATAGTCTTTTTCAAACTTTTGTCGATAAACACAATTTCTCAGATATCTGTGAAGATATCTGATACTTATTTTCAGAGAGCGGAAGACTTTTTGTGATAAGTACGTGCTCAGCAAGATATGTGTAAATACTTAGCAGGGTAAATAAAGCAAGTAATAGATTGCAGAAAGTAAATAACACAAGTCTTTATAGTGGTATCTGAAGGTGGCGTAATCCTTCAACTAATCCACTTCGGCCTTTCTCAGACCTAGAATCCACTAAAACAGATAATTGAGGTAACCTTACAAGTATCTTCTCTTGATTCCTAAATACACTAGGTTCCCAACCAAGTGTTCCCTCTGAGTTATTCCCCGGCTTTCTCAGCCAAGTACTTCCTGTACTCAGAAACCTTTTGAGCTATTCCTTAGTTTCCTAAGTACTTCCTATGCTCAGTAACCATGGAGCTATTCCTTAGTTTCCCAAACTAAGTACTTCCTGTACTCCACGCCGATTAAGGTGTTTGGTTAAGGTAGTTTGTCAGGTGAGCTTCTTTAATAACTTGTTCAGTTATGCAGATAGCTCTATGAATCAAGTATACTTAATACAATTTTCAATGTATGGTATCTTGTTCTTTACTGACCCTAGTCTATGATAAGTGTTCAAGAGAATGAATCTCAGATATGAAATCTTAATTCAACTCCTTCACAAATAACAATGCTTATTAAGGATCATGACACTTAGAACTTTTGCGCTACTTAGAATCAAGAGCTTTGGTCACAACAGAAAGCTTTGAAGGTAAGTAGTATGCTTGAGAGAGCTTATGTGAGTATTCAGTGTTCTTGGTGTAAGTTCTCTGTGTGTGTTCTCAAGCATTCTAAGTGTTGATATTTATAGATGAATTTGAGTGCCGTTTGAATAGTATCCGTTAGGCTTAAATCAAATTCAAACTATTGATATCTGTGTATAGTACTGATGCACGTTTGTCTTCTTCTTCAGAGACTACCGTTTTTGTTCAGACATTTCTGTCCGCGCATTTAATGCACTGTACTATACTTTGTCCTGTAGTGCTAACGGAACTATGCATGCTTTCTGAAGCCTTGCACGTCCTTTTCCAGACAACTCCAGATACCATTTGTTAAAAATATATTGTTTCCCGGAAACATAATCTTTATCCAAGGTATCTGAGTGTAGATATCTGTGGGCACTTTTCCTCGTTCAGAAACCTTGTATTCTCAGATATCTTTTGCAACACTTGTTTATTGAAACACTTGTTTCTTCAAGATATCTGGACATAGGTATCTGATAACCTTTGTCTTCAGCAATCTTGTACAGTCTTCAAAACTTCATTTTAAAGTTGAGCTTCTCCTGCTGGATGCCTTCTCTTGGTCTTCTTCAAGAAAATAAAAATTACATTCAGAGATCTAACATCCTATACAAGATTTACTAGACTGTCATACTTAGTGATTTTCCTCTTTTACAGTGTTCAAGTGAACCAAGAGTACTAACCACCTTTCTGAGCTAAGATAAGTCATTAGGTTGCTGATCAAAATCTAAACAGATATTCCTAACAAATTTCCCCCATTTTGATCAGTCAACGATGACTATCTGACCTATTACAAATCTATATGAGGAAACAATCCACCACTTAATCAATTCATAAGATCTTTCAATTCTTTCAATTAAGTGCAGAAAGTAAACATCAACCAAATCACAAGGTGTGATCTTTGCTGACAAGTTATCTTTTTATAAATTGATATCTGAGAGTAGGTTCATCAGATATGTTACAAAGAAAGTTCACAGATAACTTTAATACATAAAATACACTTCAGCTTAGTCAGCAAGATATAAAATACATAGTAAATTAGGACAACAGGAGTAACCAAGCTCCAAGTAGACATCCTAATAAACTAGTCTTCAAGTCTTCAATACTTCAAAGCAATTCTATGGATCAATCTGAAAATTTCCTGTCACCAAACCTTTTGATATCATCAGAGTAGTCATAGAGAAGAGTTCTGACAATCATCTGTGTCTCTGGCAAATCCACAGACTTCCTTGTAGGTTTTGGTAGGATTCTTCTTGGCAAAGTGTTTGACCCACATATACTTTCCCCACTTCCAGGCATGCTCGATTCTGATATCTGATAACTTGAAGTATTCATATATGATCTTCAGATATCTGATGTCAACCTTGTATTGATCTTCAGTCAAGTAGAAGGACTCATAGGGTTCCACAACAAGTCTTGCTCTTGTGCCTGTTCCAGTGATGTTGGGAATTCTGTGCACACCATCTGGCTTTCCATAAGGACATTCATCAGAGAGGTCCTTCTTCATGACTTCTATTCTCTTGATTACTTCAAAATCCAACCAGGCTTTGATGTGGTTGTTGTTAATCAAGATTGGCTTGCCTTTTCTCCATGCCATGAGCTGTTTATGGATTGGTTCTGGAAATCTTTCATTTACCAATACGTGCTTGAGTTCCAGAATCCAGTAGCCATTCTTCTGATTAATGCACCTGTAGACAGAGGAGTCATTGTTGGTCTTCACATACTAAATCTTGGCTTCTTCAGGCCTGAGTGGTAGTTGAAATTTTCTTTGTTCAGCTCACAGCCTGTTCCTCCTTTGTCTTGAATTCTCCCTTGGGGGATTGCTTGAAGAACCACCCTGGATTGACTTGGTATTTCCAGAGGGTGTTTTAGCTGCCAAAGGCTTTGCAGCTATGGGCTCAGGTAGGCTATCAACCTTTCTTCTTTTTCTGTGAAGAGGAGATTCATCTTCATCATCATCATCAAGATCGATTCTTGTGAAAATTTTGCAGCCTTCTTCATTGCCCTGGGATTTGATTTGGCCTTCTTCTTCTTCTTCTTCTTCTTCTTCTTCTTCAGAAGACTCATCAATCCCTCTTACTTGTCTTCTCCTTCACTACAAGAATAACCGGATTTAGGGACGAATCGGTGGTGCTAGAGACGGAATAGGGACGGATAGGCTTATCCGTCCCTAGTCCGTCTCTAGTCCGTCCCTAAATAGGGACGGATTAGTAATCCGTCCCTATTTAGGGACGGATAGAATTATCCGTCTCTAATTCGTTGACTAAAAAAAAAAAAAAGAAAATTTAGGGACGGATAGATTTATCCGTCCCTAAATTAGGGACGGATAGATCTATCCGTCCCTAAACTATCAGAAACACTAATTTATAACTCTCTTCCTCCCACACTTACTAACCACTCCTTCTCCTTCTCTCCCACTCCACCACCACCACTCCACCACCGTTCGACCACCACTCCACCACCACTCCATCGCCGTTCGACCACCACTCCACGACCACGGGATCTCCGTCCTCCACCACTCCACCACCTCCACCGTACCACCACCTCCACCACCACTCCACCACCACGGGCTCTCCGTCCTCCACCACTTCACCACCTCCACCACCACTCCACCACCTCACCACCACTGCCTCTCCGTCCACCACCACCTCGACCACCACTGCCTCTTCGTCCACCACGGCCTCTACGTCCACCATCACTCCAACACTGCCTCTCCGTCCACCACCACTCGACCACCACTGCCTCTCCGTCCACCACCACGACCACGCTCCCAGATCCACCACCACGACATCTTACTGCCACCCCACCACGAGATCCGTCCACCACTATCTCCGGCCAGTCCAACAAGACCTAGATCCAGATCTAGATTTTTTATATTGTATTATTGTAATTTCTTATTTGTATTAATTATTATTAAATGTTGTATATTGTATTATTGAATATTGTATGAAATTGTCGATTTATCCGTATTGAATAAAATTATCAGTTTATGCGTATTGAATAATCGTATACAATTTTCGGTTTATCCCTATTGAATATTCGTATATAATTGTTGGTTTAGCCGAATTGAATAAAATTACCGATTTATCCGTATTGAATATTCGTATAAAATTGTCCAAATATTCGTATTAAAAATAAAAATTAAAAAAATAAAAAATACTATTTAGGGATGGATATTTATCCGTCCCTAAAGGTCTTTGACCATTAGGGACGGATAATATCCGTCCCTAAATAGGGACGGATAAAATATCCGTCCCTATTTGGTTAGAGACGCCCGTTTTAAGGACGGGCGTCTCTATCCGTCCCTAACGGTTTAGGGACGAATCGGCAGGGGTTTAGGGACGGATAAATCCGTCCCTAAACCCGATTTATTTTGTAGTGCTTGGAGCCTTAGTACTCCTTGGAGGTCTTTTTGCCATGGCCCTTGTTACCATTGTTGTTTCTTCAGTTGGCTGCTGGGAAGTAGCTACTATTTGCAAAACAGCTTGACTTGATGAGGGCTCATTTATTCTGAGTGGTGGCTAGGAAGTTTTCTTGTTTCCTCTTCCTTTCTGAGCAGCACCAACTCTAGATTTCTTCTTACCTTCCCCTGACCTTGAGGTCCAAATCCTTCCCCCTTAGTCCTTGTTGACTGACTAAGTACCACAAAGGATTCTGAGAGAGACTCAAAATTCCCATGCAAGTAATTGTAGGCAGTAACCAACTTCTGAAGTTCAGCCTTGAGCTCCTGATTTTGTTTGATAAGTCCATTTTCCTTACCAGTGAGCTCTGCCAATGGGCCTAGTATGGCATCTGCTTTTCCAGCAGTGTAACTTGCCTCATGAAAAGCCTTTTCAGCTAATGACACATCATCGTCCCTTACCATTCCCAGATCCTTCTGAGCAAGGACCATACTGGTTGTTCTCTAAGTGATGAGCTCAGTGAGTTTCTTCATTTCTGAGGGGACGGAGGCAATTACAACTTTGTTCTGTGAAGACAATTCCTTTTTAAGATGTACCAAAACTTGGTATCTATTCATGTATTCTTGGGAGTGGACATTTGGCAGTTTGTTGAATACTTCAGGAGCAATTAGCTTCCTTTTCAGATGAGAAACCGCTAAGTGTTCATTGTGGTGTTCTGCCAATGTCTTATCTTCTTCATCATCTGAGTCATCAGCCCAGTGATCTTCATCCTCTTGCACTTCATCATCAAGGTTTCTGAAGGCAGAAACCATCTCAGATATGGGTTTCTTGCCTTTGGAGGATGGTTTCTTTGGTGAAGATGCAGCCTTAGCATCATGCTTTTCTTCAGATACTTGTTCAGTATCTAGCTCCTTGGCAATATAATCAACAGCGTCCCGGAGCTCTTTAATCTCAGAGTAAGCTTGCATCTCTTTGCATGGACGTAGTTTTCCAAGTCAAGGGCTCGTGCTATCCTTTTGTGGTGATCAGTCACCTTTAAGATCTCAGATAGATCGGAGCATCGGAGCTTTTGCCATTTCTTGAAGCATTTCATATGCTTTGGCAAAGTGTGTTCCTTGAAGAAAGGAAGCAAGTCCTCTTTCTCATCAACAGGGACCTTAGTGGCAATTGTTTGAGACTAAAAGAAAGTGTTCTGAATTAATTTCAAAACTATAGTAGATATATGGGCTTTAGAGTAGAAAGGTATCTGAGTTACCTGTGTGACAGGCTCAGATGACTTGAATACTGAGGTTCCAGGTGCCTCAGATATCTGGATATGAGGAGGAGACTGGGAAGTCTGATCCTCAGTTATCCTTCTTTCTGCTTGAACCTGAGATTAGAAACATAACATTTAGGAAATTTTATCAAGAAAAATTTTATTGACAAATCAGATATCTGAGAGGTCAATTACCTCCACTGCTTGAGGCTCAGATACTTGTCTCTCAGAGACTTGTGCAGTTTCTGGATGTTTTTCTTGTGATGAAGGCTTTGATGCCTCATCAATTTCCATTTGTTGTGGGGATTGAGCGGGCAACTCCCCAGCAACTTCTACTTCTTTTTGAACTTGTTAAGTAGAACGTGTTAGTTTGAGAAAAATGATTAGTGATTTGCTCTTTGAAGAATATAGGTATCTAGATGAAATACCTTCTCTGCAGAAGGTTCAGATACTTGTTCCTCAGAGACCTTGGAAGTCTCTGGATTCTTCTCTGAAGAGATAGACTTTTCAGTCTCTTCATTTTTCTTCTCAGTTGGAGCCTATTAGAAACAAACACTTTATAATATTAGTAAAGCACATATCTGAGATGTTATATCTTAAGGAACTATCTTCTACCTGTGAGACAGGCTCCTATTCCTTAAGTGGTGAGGCTATGGAAGCCTCCTTCTCAGATTCTGAGGTAAGCTTTGCAACTTCCTCTTGTTGTTGTGTTTCTAATTCAGCCTGTAACAAAGAAATTTCATTAAATAACAAGATTTAACAAACACAAAAATATCACAAGTAGAGAGTTAAACCATTCGACTACCGAAGCGGTGTCGGTGATTGGTCTCTGGAACTTGTGACCCTTCTATCGTTGGTCTTTTGTTCAATTTGACTTCTCTGTTTGAAGTTTGGTGCCTTGGACCTTTCACGAGTGTGCAACTCGATTTGCCTCCCCGTTGATCATTACGGCGGATGCCTCAGTTTGATCCCTCTTATTGAGTTGGGGAAACTGTTCTTTTACAGGATTTTCTTTAGCAAGGAAAGATGCTGGTATCTCATGTTGTAACTCAAGTATCATCTCAACAGCATCCACTATTAGTTGTGGTTGTTGTGGTGATTCTGATCTGGATGAAGAAGGTGATGCTGTATGGGGCCTATCCAGATCTGCTTGAGACAAACTTTTGAGTGTTGAGGCAATGGCAGTGTCCTCCAACATTAAGTTGCCACTCATCAGAGCATCTTCAATATGCTTGAGTGTTACTTGCTCTGATGGTGTGTTTTGTCCAGTGACTTTGGACACAGTCACTTTTTCAGCAACCTTTGAAACAGATGCTTGTACAGCAACCTGTGGTGTAGGTTCTTCTTCAGATACCTCTACATTTGTTACTTTTTCAGTAACCTTAGCCCTCTTTGATTTATGTAGGACTTGAGAGATAACTAACTCATCATCATCATCGTCAGAGCTCTCATCAGCATTAGGAACTGATTGGTCCATAATCCCTACGGTTTCTGCAGATAGGGCCTGGTACCTACCACTATTCTCATTAGCAGCATTGATGAGTTCATCAGCAAGGCTCTCCTTAGCAGCATTGATGATTTCATCTGCATTGATGAGTTCATCTGCAGTGGCGGCAGATATCTGAGAGTCGATAACCATAATGGGTGTGTCTTCTGATTTGCCAATAGACTTCTTTCGTGAAGTTCTGGGCTTTTTGGTCACAACTTTTCCTTTAGATATCTCTTCAATTTTTCGTTTCTTGGAACCTTTCTGAGATCCAGTAACCTTTTTCATCATGTTCGTATACTCATAATTGTAGAGTAGATTATTGTTGGCAATGTATGCCGTCTCTCTGAGCTCAACGCCAAGGCACTCCAACAAGTAGCAAATCTTTAATTCATAGCTTACTGTGGCTTTTGGCTCAGCAAGTCCCTTAACGATTTTGGGCTCAAAGCCTTGAATCTTCTTCACAAACTTCATAAAGGCGTACTTTCCCCAGTTGAAAGGATTTTCCAGCCTTTTGTCTTGTTGACTCAACAAGAACATCATTATCCAGCGTTCTTGGCTTATCTGGTCAGCACCTCCTTATAGACCATCAAAGCATCTGTGAAGAATGCACGCCAACACATCCTAGTGAACCAACAGATGTCTGGTTCTGATGTCAACAAGTTTGAAATCAGTGGGTGTATCTGGTTTTTCAAGATCACACACGTCACTGTACAGCTGCTTTACACCTTTAAGGAAATCATCATCCTTGGTGTTTATTTCAAAATCCTTTCCAAGATTTTGATGTTCAAACAACTTACAGAAAGTTGCTAAGTCCAAAAGGATTTCCTTTCCTTGGACCTTTGTTTTTATGGACACGATTTCAGTGCCTTCAGAAACACAGGAAATAATCCTGGAGTTGTTGTAGAATTCTAACACATCTAGTGAGGAAACTCTACTGGGAGTAGCAGACAGGAAACCCTTGATTTGTGCCTTTTCAAGCATGTCAAGAATTAGCTTCCTATCGGCTTGGTTTTCAATTGCAACCGTGAGGTATTCCTCAATCACGGAACCACCCCAAATCATCCTGTGATTTAAAGTCCAATGATCAGGATTAAAGTCTCCTACCAACCGATTGTTTACAACTACCAACTCTGGTGCTTGCTTTTCAGCAGTGCCAGTGGTAATAGATTGGGATTTCGGGGTAGAAGCACGTTTTGGAGCCGTCTCTTTATATAGTGAAAGTTTTTGAAAGTCTGAAAGAGATTAGGGTGAGAGATTAGTGATTCTTTGCAGAAAAACTAATCGAGGAACAGAGATTCGCAGAGAAGTTGAAGAAAAGTTTTTGCTATTCTTGTGCAAGTCTGAATGTTGTATTAGGCGAAAGTGAATTCTTTTGCCAAAATCCTATATATATAGCAATGTAAATCTCAACAGACATATACATACAAATTGATTTTGCATGTACGTATCTGTGTTTTTGCAGTAAGGCGTGGGTAAAAGTTTGTTTGATATTAAATGCTTAGTGGGCCACGTCTGAGTTTTTACAGTCCACTATTTTACAGAGAAATAATCTCGTCCGTTAAGATCAAACGCCCATTTCATCACGGGTCAATATTGCTTCTTCAGCAATGATCACAATCAGCAATTGTAATTGTGCCCAATTAATGAATTTCGGCGATTTTCTATCAGAATCACGTTTCTGTGTGACTAAGAACACTATTTGCATCTGAGTCTATCTCACACTTAGTATCTGTCCAAGTTTTACACAAAGATAGAAATAATACAAATTTCAAGAGAGTAGTTGACTGCAGACAGTTGTACTATTCTCTTTTGTGTTACCCCTCACTGAGTGATCTAGATATCTAAGTGCCTGTCTCAGAAATCTTCAAATAGCCATTTTACCCTTTAGCCTTTAGATTCTGGATACCCGTTCCAGATTCCTGTTTTCCCTCCTTTGATATCTTCTTCAGATATCTGAACTTTTTTAGTTCTTTGGTAGCTCCATTAGTCCTAGACTATGTCTTAAGGCTAAGAATCTACTTTTTTGTAGTGGCTTAGTGAAGATATCTGCAAGTTGGTCTTCAGTGCCAATCTTGAGTATCTCTATATTGCCTTTTTCAACATGGTCTCTAATGAAGTGGTGTCTAACATCAATGTGCTTCGTTCTTGCCTGAAACTTAGGATTCTGAGTTATGTCAATAGCAATTGTGTTGTCACAAAAAATAGGAGTTTTCTCTTCATTGAGTCCATAGTCTCTGAGTTTTTATTGTATCCACAATATTTGTGAAGCACAACACCCAGCAACAATATATTTAGCCTCTGTGGTAGATGTAGCAATTGAGTTTTGTTTCTTGCTGAAACATGATATCAATCTGGCACCAAGAAATTGACAAGTTCCTGAGGTGCTTTTTCTATCAAGCAATGATCCAGCATAGTCAGCATCTGAATAGCCAACCAAACTCAATGGATACCACAATCCAACTTCTACAGTACCCTTTACATACCTTAATATTTTCATAGCAATGTTGTAGTGTAATTGCATTGGATTTGTCTGAAATCTAGCACACACTCCAACTGCATATTGAATATCAGGTCTACTTGCAGTGAGGTACAATAGAGACCCAATTAATTTCCTATACTTGTGTTCTTCAACACTCTTGTCAGATTCAGTATAGGTCATTTTGGTTCCAATGCTCATAGGTATCTTAGCATTCTTTTTCAGAAGGCTTTAGATTAAACTTGTTGAGCATGTCCTTTGCATACTTTGTTTGACTAATGAATATTCCATCATTGAGTTGCTTGACTTGCAGGCCTAGGAAGTAATTCAATTCTCCTATCATGCTCATCTCAAATTTACATTTCATGAGTTCAGCAAAGTCTTCACAAAGTTGCTTGTCTTTAGATCCAAATATAATGTCATCAACATATACTTGAACCAAAAGTAGTTTCCCATCATGGTTCAATGTGAAGAGTGTTTTATCAACATCTCCGTTCTTGAAATCACTTTCTAGTAGGTATCTGGCCAAAGTATCATACCATGCTCTTGGAGCTTGTTTCAGTCCATACAGAGCTTTCTGAAGCTTATAGACCATCCTACTTTCTGAGGAAACTTCAAAGCCTGGTGGTTGCTCAACATAGACTTCCTCAGCAAGTTCACGATTTAGGAATGCACTCTTGACATTCATTTGATAAACTGTGAAGTCATTATGAGCTGCAAAGGCTAGAAAGAGTCTTATTGCATCCGATCTTGCAATTGGTGCATAAGATTCATCAAAATCTAGTCCTCCAGTCTGGGTGAATCCCTTGGCAACCGGCCTTGCTTTGTTTCTGGTTATTTCACCAGACTCATTCATATTGTTTCTGAAAACCCACTTGGTTCCAATTACAGATATTCCGTTAACAAATGGAACCAGTTTCCAGACTTTGTTTCTCTCAAATTGATCCAACTCTTCTTGCATTGCAGAGATCCAATCTTGATCCTTTAATGCTTCTTCTATAGTTATAGGTTCAATATTTGAGATGAAACATCCATAGAGGCAATTTGCATTTTCAGCGATTGCTCTTCTAGTTCTAACTCCTTGGTCTAACGGACCGATCACATCCTTTGCAGGATGATTTCTTATCCATTTCATAATGGATTTTGAACTAGTAGGATCAATATCATTTTGATCTGAATGTGAATCAATATGATCTTGATGGGATACTTGTGCAGTATTTGAGATATCTGACACATGGGAAATGACATGGATATCTGACACTTTTTTAGTGTTAGGGATATCTGGAATTTGATTTTCAGCAATCTCATTCTCAGAATCCTCTACATGATGAAGGTTCTCAGTAACCTGTTCCATTTCTGGAATTCTCATAGGAAATTCTTCATCATGTCTTAGAGTCATCTGGTTGTTACTAAGCAATGGTTGCTTTTTATCGTCAGATTCATCCCCTAAGTGATTGATAGAATTGTTTCCTTTTGAGGATTATTCTTCAGAATCTTTAATCATCAGTTCTTTGAACCTATCTCTGAGATCATCATTTAAGGGTATTTTCTTGTTTCTTTCGTAGAAAACTACATGAACATATTCTTCAATCTTTTGCGTTCTTTTGTTGTAGATTCTATAGGCTTTGCTATTCAGAGAATAACCAAGAAATACTCCTTCATCTGCCTTTGGTTGAAATGTTCTCAAGTACTCTTTTCCATTGTTAAGAACGAAACATCTGCAACCAAACACCCTTAGATGCTTCATACTAGGGGGTCTACCAATCAAAAGCTCATAAGGAGTTTTGTCATGGTGCTTGTTAATCCGACATCTATTTTGAGTGTAGCAGGCTGAGTTTACAGCTTCAGCCCAATAGATTTCACTTATTTCAGTGTCAGCGAGCATTGTTCATGCCGCTTCTTCTAGGGTCCTATTCTTCCTTTCAGCAACACCATTTTGTTGTGGTGTTCTTACGGAAGATAGTTGATGTTGTATACCTTTGCAGGTACAAAACTCTTTTATGTACTGGTTCACAAACTTAGTACCATGGTCTGTCCTAATTACATATACCTTGTCATTTTTCATGACTTCAAGCTTATTCAGAAAGTTAGGTATTTCAACCCTTGCATCAGATTTTTGTTTGAGAAATACAACCCAAGTGAATCTTGAGTAATCGTCAACAACAACCAGACCATACTTCTTTCCTGCATAGCTAGTTACAGAGGATTCAAAAAGATCCATATGTAACATTTGCAGTGGCCTTTCACTAGAGTGTCTAGTTTTAGACTTGAAAGATGTTTTGGATTGTTTTCCCATTTGGCAAGATGAGCATATACCATCCTTTCTATATGCCATTTTGGGTAAACCAACCACCAATTCTTTCTTGGCTAGCTTGTTCAGTGTTTTGAAATTCAAGTGACTTATTCTCTTATGCCATAGCCAATTTTCTTCAGTGTGGCCAGATTGACTCACCATGAGACATTCTTCAGTTGTGGCGGATGCCCAATCAGTAACATAAAGATTTCCTTTTCGCCCAGCAACCAAGACTGTCTGCTTTGACTCATTGTCAATCACTTTGCATAGTTTTGACTTGATCTTGACAGTATACCCTTTGTCTACTAGTTGACTCATGCTTAGGAGATTATATTTCAATCCCTTTACATGTAGTACTTCAGAGATTGTAAGGGCTCCAAACTTCAGATTGCCAAATCCTATGGTTAGATTTTCATCTCCTCCAGCAAATCTAATAATTGGTTCATCATCGCATTTTCTGTAGTTAATCAGATTTGCTTTGTCTCTTGTCATGTTCTTCCCACATCCGCTATCAAAATGCCACTTTGGATTGGTCTTTAAAGTGTTCTGCACAAGACAGGAAACATGAGATTAGGTTCTCATACCAACAATGAAACCATCTGGACTAAAGAATCTTCCAGTAGGAATCCATTTTTGAATGAATTTCTTAGGAACATTCTTTTGTCTAATAGGAACATAAGGAGGAATTCTAGTTAAATGATTAGTATCATTGTTATTAAGAACTATTTTCTTCCTTGGTGTGTTCCTTGGTGCTCCATTTGGTGCTTTCAGATACTTGTCAGGTTTCTGAGTCTGCTTTTCAGCAAACTTAGCTTTCCTAGCCAGATTTTTTCTAGCCCTGGCATTCAGATTCTCAGTGGCTTGAATCATCTTCCACTTCTGATAATTGCCGTGAGCAATTCTAGCCTTTAACAATCGTTCTTGCTCTTGTTTATACTCACGAGCAAGTTGTTTCCCATGGCTTTATAGCCAATGCTATTTCGAGCACCTGGTGCTTTCTGAGTTCTCATCTCAGTAGCTTTGCTGTCTCTGGGTAGTCTATTTTCTTTCCAGAAAACATGACACAGGAGAATTTGCTAGCTCCTGCAATTCTTCCTTTCTGAGAGACATAGCACTGTGGGTGATTACACTTTTCAGTGTTATGTTTCTTTTCAGAAACATTCCCAACAATTTTCCTTGGGACTTGTTTTTCCCACAAAGGTTTGGTCGCAACTGCCTTTCCTTTGTCAACAACCTTAGCTTTCTGACCAATGCTATAGGTTGTTTGGGAACCACCTTGCTGAGCACTGATAACTGTTCTTCTTTCATCACTCTTATTCAGAGTGGTAGAACTATCTGTTTGTGTGTCCAGCCCAACTCCTCTCTTTTCTGAAGGATCTCTTAAATAAGATTGTACTTCAGTAAGAGTGTCACTAGCTTTGGCATAAGATTGAAAAGATAGTTCTTTCTTTTTGAGTTCTTCATTCTCAGAAAGAAGATCTTCACATTTCTTTTGAAGTTTGGCCAATGCTTTTTTATGTGACTTTTCTGTCTCAGATATCTGAGCTTTGAGAAATGCATTTTCAGCATCCTTTTTCTCAGATATCTTGAATAATTGTGAATTTTCCTTTTCAAGAGAATTCTTTTCTTCTTCAAAGATTTCGGCTCTAGCTCGGACCATTAGAAATTCTCTTTCGTAGAGATCAAGTTCTCTTCTGAGATGTTCCAGATCTTTGATTCCTTCCTCATCACTTTCGTAAGTATAACAAGAAGTATGTGTTAGCTCATCAACCATTAGACAAGGTTCAATGTTGGAGATATCAGGAAAGATTTCTTGAGCCACTCCACACACTTCTTTCTTCTTTTGACCAAAGTCAATCACTTCATGAGAAACACCGCACATTTCTGGAGAAGGCAGTGTGGAATTATCTGAGTCTTCATCCTCAGAATCAGACTCAATGTCTAGAGCATCCAGTTGGAGTTTAATCATTTTCCTTTCTTCAGTGAGCATAGCTCTCTGACTTCTCTTGAAACTTCTTCTATCTTGCTTGTCACCTGTCTTTAGTTTGTTGAAGTCAGGGCAATTCTTCTTGAAATGACCAGGTTTCTGACAATAGAAACAGATATCGTTTCCAATTTCTGCTTCCTCAGTACTAGATGCTTTCTGAGCTGGCTTGTTCAGCGAGCTTGACAGTTGCATATTTTTGTACTGGTGATAGTTTGAGCCTAGATGCTTTTTCAGCTTCTCTTTGGTTTTTCTTCTCTCAATCTCTCGACTGACATATTTTCTCATTTGCTTTACAGCAAGAGCATCCTCAGTCACCTCCTTGCCTTCCTTCTTTTCAGAAGTTCCTTGGCCATCTAGAGCAACATTCTGCAACTTTTCAGTTGTTTGTTCTCTTTGAGTTGTCTCATAGTCAACAGTGGCAAGGTGAGAGAAAAGTTCCACTGGAGTGATATCTGGCATTCCTTGGTTAAATTAGAATAACTTTGTATGCTCCCAGTTATGATTTAGACTTCTCACAATAGTCTTAATCTTTTCTGGTTAGGTATATCTATTAGTTTCACCAAGTGCAGCCATGTCACTCATGAGTGTTGTAAACCGGAAATCTAGTTCTTCAAGAGTCTCTGTGGGACCTTGTTTAAAGTTTTGGAATTTGAACTTCAAAACTTCGAACTTATTTTCCTTTGTTTTCTCAGTGCTGGCACAGATTTCTTCAATCAGTTGCCAGGCCACTTTCACCGTTTTTGCACTCCACAGTTTACACTGTGTGTGCTCTGGAGTAGAACGTATGATGATATTGCGAGCCTGACCATCCAGTCGATTTCTCTTGGCATCTTTCGATGTCCAGAGCTCTCTGGGCTTTGGCTCGTAAATAACTTGACTGGTAGGTTTCCCCTTTGGTTGACGATACATGCGTGAAGACCCATCACTTTGTTCCCTGTCTCTACCATTAGAAACCTCCATGACCTGCTTGAGTTGTTGAATGACTATGGGGCCATTCTTTATCACGTCGATCATTTCGTCACTGATGGCTTCTAGGTGGAGCATCATGTTGTTCTTCCATTTCTCATAATTCTCTGGCTTGAGAATTGGGGCGTCACTTAAAGACATCCTGCAGCAAACACACTAAACATGCTTTGATACAACTTGTTGGTCCAGATAACGACAAAGTAAAAGACTAGAGGGGGGGTCAATAGTCTTTTTCAAACTTTTGTCGATAAACATAATTTCTCAGATATCTGTGAAGATATCTGATACTTATTTTCAGAGAGCGGAAGACTTTTTGTGATAAGTGCACGTGCTCAGCAAGATATGTGTAAATACTTAGCAGGGTAAATAAAGCAAGTAATAGATTGCAGAAAGTAAATAACACAAGTCTTTATAGTGGTATCTGAAGGTGGCGTTATCCTTCAACTAATCCACTTCGGCCTTTCTCAGACCTAGAATCCACTAAGACAGATAATTGAGGTAACCTTACAAGTAACTTCTCTTGATTCCTAAATACACTAGGTTCCCAACCAAGTGTTCCCCCCGAGTTATTCCCCGGCTTTCTCAGCCAATTACTTCCTGTACTCAGAAACCTTTTGAGCTATTCCTTAGTTTCCTAAGTACTTCCTATGCTCATTAACCTTGGAGTATTCCTTAGTTTCCCAAACTAAGTACTTCCTGTACTCCACACCGATTAAGGTGTTTGGTTAAGGTAGTTTGTCAGGTGATCTTCTTTAATAACTTCAGTTATGCAGATAGCTCTATGAATCAAGTATACTTAATAAACTTTTCAATATATGGTATGTTGTTCTTTACTGACCCAAGTCTATGATAAGTGTTCAAGAGAATGAATCTCAGAAATGAAATCTTAATTCAACTCCTTCACAGATAACAATGCTTGTTAAGGATCAGGACAGTTAGAACTTTTGTGCTACTTAGAATCAAGAGCTTTGGTCGCAACAGAAAGCTTTGAAGGTAAGTAGTATGCTTAAGAGAGCTTGTGTGAGTATTCAGTGTTCTTGGTGTAAGTTCTGTGTGTGTGTTCTCAAGCATTCTAAGTGTTGATATTTATAGATGAATTTGAGTACCGTTTGAATAGTATCCGTTAGGCTTAAATCAAATTCAAACTATTGATATCTGAGTATAGTACTGTTGCACGTTTGTCTTCTTCTTCAGAGACTACCGTTTTTGTTCAGACATTTCTGTCCGCGCATTTAATGCACTGTACAATACTTTGTCATGTAGTGCCAACGGAACTATGCATGCTTTCTGAAGCCTTGCACGTCCTTTTCCAAAGACTATCACAACTCCAGATACCACTTGTTAAAAATATATTGTTTCCCGGAAACATAATCTTTATCCAAGGTATCTGAGTGTAGATATCTGTGGGCACTTTTCCTCGTTCAGAAACCTTGTATTCTCAGATATCTTTTGCAACACTTGTTTATTGAAACACTTGTTTCTTCAAGATATCTGGACATAGGTATCTGATAACCTTTGTCTTCAGCAATCTTGTGCAGTCTTCAAAACTTCATTTTAAAGTTGCTTCTCCTGCTGGATGCCTTCTTCTTGGTCTTCTTCAAGAAAATAAAAAATTACATTCAAAGACCTAACATCCTATACAAGATTTACTAGACTATCGTACTTAGTGATTTTCCTCTTTTACAGTGTTCAAGTGAACCAAGAGTACTAACCACCTTTCTGAGCTAAGATAAGTCATTAGGTTGCTGATCAAAATCTAAACAGATATTCCTAACAAGTAGCAACCATCTTAAACAAATTATCACAAAAGTATCCTTGTCCTATGTAGGATCCATCCTTGGTCAGGATAAATTTATCAGCCTCAAAGCACTGACGGAAACCCTTCTTGTTCAGTATAGATCCAAAGATCAGATTCTTGCGGATCTCAGGCACATGGAGTACTTCAGTTAGAGTCAGCTCCTTCCCAGATGTCAGCTTAAGGGCCACAATACCCTTTCTAGCAACCTTTACCATAGTAGAGTTTCCCATGTAGCACACCTCATTAGTTAGAGGTTGATAAGTCTTGCACATCCATTTGTTAGCACTAATGTGTCGAGTGGCCCCAGTGTCCACCCACCAATCCATGGAGTTTCCCCCAACAAAGTTCACTTCGGAAACAACAACACTTATATGCATTTCCTCCGTTCCTTGGGTAATACCCAGACTACCGGCCTCAGCTACATTAGCTTGACCACCTCTTCTGTTATTATTACCATTAGCATTACGGTTATTATTTCCATTCCTATTGTTCCTTTGGTTTCTGTTGTTGTTGTTATTATTAAGATTGTTACTACGACTGTTATTAGCACGATCGTTACAATCTTTAGCCTCGTGGGCTTGCCTACCACATACAAAGCAATCCTCAACCCACTTCTGGTTTGGAGCAGAAGTCTTGGGGTCATTACGCCTTCTCTTAGCTCATCGAGAGCTTTCAGCCTCAATAACATTAGCCTTAGAAACATTAGAAAATGGCTTCTTGACAGCCTTTCTCACATCACATTCAATCCTCAGCTTTAGGATCAAGTCTTCAAGTGTCATTTCCTTCTTCTTATGTTTCAGGTAGTGCTTGAAATCATCCCAAGAAGGAGGAAGCTTCTCTATCATTGATCGCCATGCCCTCAGCGGCCAAGTCATGATAGATCCTTTGAAGCTCTTCAGCTTGCTCAAGCACAGGCTTGGAATTCACCATCCTATAATCATGGAAACGTGCAACAATAAATTTCTTAGAGCCAACATCTTCCATAGTATACTTTTTGAGTAGTGATTCCAAAAGTTCTTTTGCATTCTTTTTCTCATAAAATATTTGATACAAGGGATCATCAAGACTCAGAATTATAATGTGGCGACACATATAGTCGCTGGATTCCCACACTTTGCACGTTTCCTTGTTATTAGGATCAGCCGGATACACCTCAGGTTTGTCCTCAGTGATAAACCGGACAAGTTGGGAGGCAGTAAGGTAAAAGAGCATTTTTTCTTTCCACAGTTTAAAATTATTTCCTCCCTTAAACTTTTCCGATTTATCAAACTGACCAAACTGGATAGGACGTGGGGGCATTTGGCCAGACTGGAAAGGCACTTGAATCACGGTCTCAGCACCGGTAGGAGGAACGTTTCCGGAACCATTGTTTCCGGGAGCAGTGTTGGTGGAGTTTCCATCAGTAGTCATTGTTACTACACAAAAAACAGAGAAAGTTAGTAACCGGATAATTAAACAAAGGAAAGTTTTAGCTTAAGATTGTTGATTCCGATTATCAGTTTAGCTGCAACAAAGGTCAGTACGAAATATATATACGAAAATAGTACATGAATAAAAATTGTTAACACTTACTGAAACTTGATTACACAAACAAAAAATACAGGTTCGGATTTAATCCTGGACGAGTCAGTAGTGAGACCACTTCCCCTTAAGCTAAATTTGTCCGCCTTTAGTAAGCTTTAGGCCTTCCTCGGACAATTAGCTCCCAAGGTACAACGTCCAATCTCAGCAACCACAGGAAGCTCAGCAGCAAAAGCTCTGTCGAACTTCTGTGGTGAAGAACACTCGAATATCTCTAAAGTGCAGAATGTTAAAATAGAGAAGAGAAGGAAAGAAGAATTTCTGGTGTATGTTTGTCAAGTGAGGGAGGGGTATATATAGCTGTAGAGAAAACGTAACAGCTCTCACCATTAGTAGCCAAATTGATACTGCAACATTTAAGTTCAGAGTAATGCAGCCTATTAGTGGAGAGGTTACCTCTTCACATTTAAGAGGAACAATTTGGAAAATTTCTGGAAGGCCAAAAGGTTTGTTTAGTGAAAAATTGTGGTAAAAAGATAAACCCGCGAGCCATATTAGCACCCATCTCGCTTGGGTTTTCTAGTTCAATTTCCCCCCCCCCCCACCCCCCACGCGCGCGCGTAGGAGGTTTGCCATAACCACAACACACACTTGTGACCATGAGTAAACACAAGCATACCTTTATACTACTCTTTCCTTCCATATGTTTCCAATGTGGGACAATTGCAAAAAGCAAGTCTCAACTAGCTCACTTTAAGCCAATTTATCATTCACACCTAGAATTGGTTACCTCCCGTATCTTATACCGTTACGAAGCTTGCGCATCCCACTTCGCAACGAGCTAAAGAACACGCAAAACCGAGTGCTGGAACTTAGATAATTAATTGCTCAAAGTTACCCACTTAACACATTATAATACATAACAATTTTGGCTCTCTCTTGGTTGCCTCTGGCAAACACACTTAGTTGCCTCTTGCAACCAATTCCCCAACAATCCCCCACATGAATGAGACAATTGGCTGGTAAATGCAAATGCAGCCTATCAATGCAAGTTCGAGAGTTCTTCGAGAAAAACGTTGCATCGGGAAAGGTGGTTGTTATCCTTGAACTGTTATGGGTGGCAGTTGGACTGTTATGTAATTGATATTCGAGGGGACCAAATTGTAATTAAACGTTTTGCCAGAGTTTGAAAAACTAGCCATTAGGGGTATTTTATGTAAAGATTTTACGAGGTCTAAAATGTAATTAAAAAAATCAGACGAAAGTTTAAAAAACTAGCCGTTGGAATGGCTCTATAAATATGTTTTGGGCCTTTTTGCCACCAAATTTCTATCTCAAATCTGATATTTGTGGTTTTACTTGATAATGGCTTCATCTAGTCAGAGTTCTGGAGCATTCACTAGTGGAAGAGACGAGTTTTGTGTCAAGTGTGGAAAGAAGACTCAAATATTGAAGTCTCGATCCGATGTCATTCCCGGGAGAATGTACAATAGGTGTCCTGTCCATGTATTTACTCATTGGGCTGAACAAGATGAAGAAGAAGCTTAATCAAAGGAGGTGGAAGAAAACACCACAAATATGTTGCTTAGAAGGTTGCTTGAATCAAACCAAGCATTGCAAGAGGAACAAGTGAATACTAATAGGCTTCTAAGAGAGCTGATTGAAGGAAACCAGCAAAATGCAATGCAAACTGCAGAGGAGAAGAACATCAACAAGCTATTGGTAGCCCTTAGTTGTATGGCACTTGCTAGGCAGAATATTTAGAACATGTAATGTAATGCTATGTATTAGGGCATTCTCCAAGTATGAAATAAACTACTTCCCATTACTATGAATTTAGTAGCATTACATGACAAGAGTTCATCATAAAGATTACAAAATATCCAAAATATAATTACCATGGCTAAACAAAAACAGAGTAATTGCAGTTTCATACACAAATCCACCATGAGAGAGTTAACCTTGACTTGAACATCTACTGAACAACCCCTAAACATCTAGTGAACAACCTTTTGATTTTTTGTTCTTCTTCATGCCATCTCCTACCATTCTTTTGAATGAATTCTCGGTACTAGTCTGTGAACAATAAATAACAAATAAGTAAGATGCTTGCTAATGGACAGAGGACAACTGACATTGAAATTCATTGATGCAAAACCACTTACATTTCCAGTTGAAGGATCTGCTTGAGTAGATAGCTGCTGAGATTGTGATGCTTGTGGTTGAGGTTGTGATGCTTGAGGTTGTGATGCTTGAGATTGTGATGCATGAGGCTGTGATGTTCCTGCTGCCTATGATATATAACAGGTAAACATGAATATAACAACAAATTATACCAAGTACCAAGTTATAACAAATACTCATAAATATATAACAAGTTATAATAAATACTCATACATATACCTGACTAGAAGAGCCTGCATCTTTCAACAACGGACATTTAGATTTCTTATGTCCAGCTTGCCTACACAATGTACACTTGTGTTGCTTCTTAGATTAGTACCAAGGCTGGACTTCTTCTTACTACTCGCACCTGGCTCAGAAGGATGTCTCATCCGAGTTACATGTGGCGTGCCTCTCTTTCTCTTAACCTCAGGAGGTCTACACTCATCATCATTCAAGTCTGAAGGCCAGAAGTTGTACTGAAGAATTGGTTGAATCATCACCTCATAAGCTCTAACATAGGCTGCCTTAGTGTGGTTGGGAGATAAGAAATTTTCACCTTGTAACCTCATATGGTTTATTGCCACCCAAGCATGTCTACAAGGTATGCTTGATATATCCCATCTCCTACAATCACAACTACTAGTAGCAAGATTCACCACAAACCTAAAGCTAATGTCTTGTACTTCAAACCTCATGTCAGACTCAGAAACAAGAGAACATCTTCTTGATTGTTGTAGTGATTCAATGATCTTAACAGTACTCTAGGCATCACAATGGATTTGTTCCTGACACCCTTTTGTCTCCTCACAGTAATTCTTTGCATTATCTATGTTCTAAGCCCCTCAAGTATGTTAAGGATGGAATAAGTCCTATCCGGTTCAACCCAAGAGTTCAAATGACTCACTACAATTATTTGTACAATGCTCTATCTTAGGAGATGGGTCATATGCATGTCTAGCCCACAACCTAGTCTCAACTGCTATCAAATAGTCATATGCAGCAGTATTTCCTGTAAGTTATTGTGAAATTATAACTAGTTATATGCATGACAGTAGTAGCATAAAGATATTTAAATTGACAAGCATTAAGGTGTAGATTTTACCATCCTTGATCTTCTTCATGGCCTTGTTGAACCCATAAGTAGTAAATGATGTAACAGCTTGCCAAAAGTATCTTCTCAAATCACCACTTGGTCTTGAAGTTATCATAGATGTGTTTAGCACACTTTCTATTAGTAACTTCTGAAGCTATGTCCTTAACCACTTCAATCAAGCCCTTCTGCACACAAAAGAAAACATAATGAATTAGTAAACATGAGTATATACAACTTAAATGTAAACATAAGTATACCTTATCTCTATCTGCCATGAAATGCCAACTTTGGTCCCAAGGTCCTAACATGTTCTTCAAGCAAGTAAGAAAAAATCTCCAACTTTCTTTACATTCACTCTCCACAACAGCATAAGCTACAGGGAATATACCACCATCTGCATCTGTCCCAAGAGCACTCAATAGAATACCACCAAATCTTCCTCTTAAATGACACCCATAAAAAAATAAGAATGGGCTGCATCCACTAAGAAATCCCCTCTTGAGTCAAGGCCAACAAGAAATCTCCATGTCCCACTGCTCCTCACCCACATCAAACTCATCTTGAACACCATGATCACTCTCAGCAGTCTCATCATATGCATAGTCATCATCAGAGTTATGATTTACATTCTCATGTACATCCTCATCACCACCTTGAGTCTCATGATCAGACTCTTCATCATCACACAACTCATCATCAGACTTATTATCTACTGGAAGCCTCTTAATTAAACCCTGTGGCCTCATCCTCTGAATCATGCAAGTATTCAGTTTTAGGACAAGCATCCTCACAATCATCAATTTCAGAATAAGTGTCACTATGTGTTTCATGGTTTAATGAAGTAGTAGAAGTCTCAGTCATAGTCTCATTTGGAGGAGGCTCAGTAGTAGTCTCAGTTGGAGTTAGAGGTTCATTGCTAGCATTTGGAGTGTACATCAAGTTCTCAAACTCATTATCATTCATAAACTGAGATAAATCAACATCATTTACCACAGTTTCATTTATCACAGGAGAAGCAATGGGAGTGTGTGGAATGTATGGAGATTGATCTTTCTTAGGAGACTGGGCTTGATTCTCATTAAGTGAGGTGGTTTGATCTTGGACAGGGGAGGGGGTGTCAGGGTTTCAGGAAATGGAACTTTCTCAGGAGATTCAACTTGATTCTCAAAAGGTGAGGTGGGTTGCTCTTGGGTAGGGGAGGGGGGTTTCTCTAGGACAGGGGGGTTTTCATTTCCATCTTCATCACTACAATCCTCAGTTAAATTAACATATCTGGATGAACCTGTGTACATAGGTACAGTGGTACTTCCTTTAGCTTTCCTAAACCAAATTGTTCTTGTTCTCTCATCAGATGTTTTAGTGAAATCATGAGTAGGGGGTAATAACACTCATCAATGTCTACAGAATTAATATTCTTTGACCTCATATCAACAACTAAAGGAGCATTGTCATCAATTTCTACATACATGTCAAGTTCTTTCATATTCCAGTTTCTCGTGAACAACATCTCAACATCCCTATTAGTTAAAGCTTCAAATAGCTCCATTGAATCCTCAACATCAAATTTCATTGTGAAGAACAAGGTATTTTTTGTAGGGACATTATCTATAACTTCACTCATAACGGTACTCAATAGTTTAGAGTAGTTATACCTGTGACTAGCTATGTTCGTCACTATGTATTCTTCCCTACCAAACTTTATCCTTATGTTGAATAGATCACCTGTCAAGCGAAGCAGAGTCTGAAGCTCAGGTTAAAAACCAACAACAACAAAAATGGACATTATACACTTGACTATATTATACTTCCTCAATACTCAACTTATCTTCATGGATTATAACATTGATTTCGACATTATAACATCAACAATATCATTTCGAAACTGGAAATTGAAGAAAAAAGGTCACAAAGCTAGGGTTTTCTACCCAGTTTCAATAAAACGATGAATTCCATGGATAATTTCCATCACAACGATCAATACCATCACTAACCATGTAATCTAAAACCCATGTAAAGTTCGAAATTATTGTTACTTACCATCCGCCATTCTCGAGTTTTCTTGACGGAATAAGGAACTCCGACAACCACCAACCCTTCACGATTCAGAAATGGAAGATGTGAGCAGCTTTTACGGTGGTTAAGAGGCGGAATTTTGGTTATTCCGGTGAAGTCGAGCAGAGGATGATGAGATGGTGAAGATGAGTGGTGGTAGGTGTGAATGTCAATTGTGAATCCCCAATTTCACATTAACCCTTTTACCCTAATTGCCAATTCCTTCCCGCCAAGTCTCACAATTTCCATCTCATCAGCTCATTCTCCACGTAGATAATCAAAGAAATGTTGGTCAACTCAAATAATTAGAAAAGGACTAATGTGTTATTGTTTTAATTCCAGGGATTTATTTGAAATAGGGTTGTATTGTGGGGAGAGGATATGTAATTTTCCCTTACTTACTGAAAAGCAAGCATCACTTTTCAGAAAAATCAAGCATCATACTGGAAAGCAAGCATTCTGAAAAACAAGCATCATAAGTAATGAAAATCAAGCATCTTATTTCTGGAAATCAAGGACCATAATTACGGATAAACAAGCATCACATACAAAAAGAGTTTTTTTTTTAATACTGAGTATAACGTTTGATGAGTGGTAATTTGGATGGACGTTTGAAATGGAGATCTAAGAAAAGTTTTTTATTTTCTATTTTGAAAGAATATTGATTACCAAAATAGATGATTTGATTAGATATTTAATTAAGGAAGTGATTACATCAAGAATGGTAATGTTTCAATAAAAAGTAACTAAAATTAAAAGGTGACTAATTTGCAGAATGGTAATGTTTCAAGAAAAAGTGACTAAAATTAATAAGATAACTAATTTGCAGATATGTTTTGACTAATTTGTAGGAAGTTTTTTTTTATGTATGAATAATGCATATGAAATTTTTTAAAATAATACTATTTTGTAATTATGCCTTGTAACTCGACTTTGGGAGAGGGTTTTGACCTAGAAATCATTGGGAAACATTATTTTGCCCTTCAATTTTGATTTGTTACATCATTATCTCAAGGATTCATTCGAATTTTTGGTTTTGAATGCAAGATTGTTCGTAGTTCATCCAATTAACGACCGACTGTTAGGAATATCTGTTTAGATTTTGATCAGCAACATTAATTCACTCAGAAAGGTGACTAGTACTCTTAGTTTAGAAAGGTGACCAGTACTCTTAGTTCACTTGAACATTGTAAAAGAGGAAGATTATTGAGTATGCTAGTTAATCTTGTATAGTATGTTTGGTCTTTTGAATGTAATTTTTATATCTCTGGAAGAAGACAAAAGAAGCAAGCATCCAGCAAGAGGACATCAAATTTGAAGATCAAGTCAACTACAAATGATTGTTGAAGACAATGAATGATTGTATCGTCAGATACCTTGAGAAAACTGATATTATTCAAAGACAAGTTTTCTCCCAAGGAGATATTGTTGTGACCCAAATACTATGTGATGTGCACTCAGAGATTTCGTTTTCCGTTGTAGAACCTGTAATCTCCAAATACAATCAAGATTAAATTTATAAGTCGGAAGTCCTCAAATCCCCAATTTATAGCAGAAAGTTGACTCGGGATGTCATTCTCCACGGACACTTAGCATAGGAACAAGCAAATAACAATGTGATTGACTGCAAAAAATTAAACAGTTTTAATCTCAGACAGAATAATCAGTTCACAGTAAACCTAAATTGCTTTTGTTATAAATCAATAGTTGACAGGCGTAAAGGTTCCCCAACCTCCCTCTGCTATGCTACTCCCAACTTCCTAGTTAAAATCCTACGTAGTTACCTCTAACGACAGCAGGGCATAATACTATGGTGCTTAGGCGCAGTTGGCACGAGTACCCCTACTCAGTTCAATGAAACTACTATGTCACTCAGCAGAACATCACACCACGAAGGATGTATGGAGTTTTATAACAACGATTTATGCCAAATAACTATTCCATTAACATATCCTGGTATGTAAAGAAGTAGCAAAAGAAGAGTTGCGGCTGTTCGCCTTTACAAAAGGAAATCAGCTACTCATAGTAATTCTAGAACAATAATTTAAATTTAAGAAGAAAGGAAGAAGAAGCTTAGTCTCTGATGATCTTGATGTCTTCGTGCTGCTCCTGCTAGGGTTTCCTCCTTCTGGGTGCCTAACGGCCAACGGGTTAGGGTTTCACTTCCCCGAGGACTGGTTCTCTCCCGAGGAGAGTTGATTTGTGAGCTGTGTGGATTCTGAGACCCCTGAGATCTTATTTATAGGTGAAATTTCGACATCCAAACCGCAATTCTTCAATAAGGAAGGTGGGCCTCAGCCTGACAGGTCAGAAAGCAGCCTAGGAGAAAAACAACAGAGTGACTGCAGCCGCAGTGACCCTTAATGCGGTCCCTTGGTGGCCACAGAGTGCAATTGCTGCAGACTCGAATCTATTTTCTTCGTTCTTCAATTTCGGGCTTCGTAGCTTCGTTTCCTCAAAAAGTGGTCTTCTACAAACTTGTTCCTCCTTCAATTATCTTCGCATCGGTAGGTCGCATGACATGTTTTGACTCCTTGAACTTTGTGCAACGGTTGATCCGGCATATTTGCTTCCTTTTTCCGATTTGGCACAATTATGCCGTTTTGGTGCCTGAAATCGTGCAAATCCTCACTCAAAGTTGGTAATTGACCATAGAAAAACACAAATATTGCATCTGGGGCAAAAAACGAGGGTCTAAAAGTATGCTATATCGCACATTTCATTGTCACATCACTATGTAACACAATTACTGGAGTAGAGTAGTAAGATTGTATGGTAGTATTAATAAATCATCAACCAAACTACAACCAAACACAATCCACACTCAATAATAATACGAAGGATAATATAACCGATCAATAGCTCGATCACCGAAGGTTCACCTGTAAATGGTGACGATGATCAGAACGGGACTCAAGCGGAAATATATCAGTAGAATATTAGTATCAAGACTTGAGAGGATTACCTCACAAATCTCTCATGATGATCCAATGCATTTTGGCATCTTTTGTTGTTTTTCCTGCAAGTGAGAGAGTGACCTGTTAAGCAGGTTGGTGACCTACTCATCCGGTTATAACAAACTATAATAAACTAATTACCTAACCACATACTACAAATAGTAAAACCCGAATTACTTAATAAGAAAAAAACAGTAAAATGGTAACTCTCCAGCTCAAGTCTCACTAAACCCTGCCCCCCTCAGTTCGCTAGTTCGTTGGGCTTTGGTGTAGAGCGTTCAGACACAACAATACCTCCCCCTTGTGTTTTGTCTTGTCCGCAAGACAACTTAGCAATCGGAAACTGAGATTTAATCGCCACCTCTTTCTCCCAAGTCGCCGCCCCTTCTGGCAAGCTACTCCATTGAATCAACAGCTCCACTATTGGCCTATTGTGAGATCTGGTCAAGTGTCAATTGAGTACACCAGTTGGATTGATAACAGGTAAGCTTTCTTCATTAACCTCTGGTAATTTAGGGATTGGTGTAAACCAGGTTTTTCTTTTCTTCTTCAACAAGCTCACATGGAATACGTTATGTATCTTGGTCTCTGCAGGTAGATCAAGCTTATATGCCACGGGACCGATGCGCTCCAAGATCTTGAAAGGCCTAAAATATTTCACAGCGAGCTTGGTGTGTCGCTTGAGCATCGTATTACCAGTCCTAAAAGGTTGCATCCTCAAGAGCACCCAATCGCCGACCACAAATTCACGCTCATATCGGTTAGTGTCAGCATATTTCTTCATCCTGTTCTGTGCAGCTAACATATTTTTCTTCAAGATTTCTAACATTTGTTGTCTATCTTGCACTACTGCTTGGGCGGTTGAGTGTACATCTTGTAGGTAAGGACCCATGGAAAGCATGGGTGGAGGGTACCCAAAGAGAGCCTGGAAGGGACTGGTCTTGATGCTGTGGTGGTGACAAGAATTATACCACCATTCAGCCAGAGGTAACCATCTAACCCACTGCTTTGGGCTATTGTGAATCATACATCTCATATAGGTTTCTAGGCACCTGTTTACCCTTTCAGTTTGGCCATCACTCTGTGGATGGTGTGTTGTACTCATATTGAATTTAGTCCCCAAGAGTTTGAAAAACTCTTTCCAAAATGGACTTTGGAACACAACATCTCTGTCACTCACAATAACTTCTGGAACTCCATGTAGCCTGTGTATATGCTGTAGATATAATTCAACCAAAAGTAGTAGCTGTGTAGGGATGGAATAATGGTAAAAAATGTGCATACTTAGTGGAGTCCGTTTTGCGAAAGTCCCCTATATATAGGAAAGTCTCGAAAGTCCACTTCAAACATTAAAACTAGACAATTATACCTTGTTTCTCGATTTATTTTCTCGCGGATCTTTTGACCCGGATTCATTAAAAATGGGTCGATTATAAATATAGAATTTACCATCTTTCGGCTCCTTTTACCATTTTCAGATCGATTTTCTCTCTCAACCCTCGATTTTCTCTCGTCAGCTCGATCTCTCTCTCTCTCTAAGATCGATCGCCGGAAAACACGAGAACTTTGAGACACCAAATCGATCTGTCGGAAAACTCTGAGACACCAAATCTGGACTGAAAAATCGACGAGATCTTATGGAAACGTAAGAAGCTTGAAATCGATTTAAAACATGGCGGAAAAAAAGTTGAAATCGAGCAGATTTTTTAATAATATGGAGGGAATCATTGAAGGAACCATTGTATCTTATGGAAACGAAGGTGATTCCGTGATAACATCAACACCAACTCATGAGGAAGACTTGCAGATCGTTTCACATGAAGGTATACCCTGTGACTGTCTATCTCTATATTAACATTGTAATTGTCTATGTTTTTACATATAATTGTCTATGATTTGCAATAAAAACGATAGTGTCTATACTGAAACTGTAGCTATCTGTGTAGATTGAAATTGTCTAGATATTACATGTAATTGTCTATATTTAACATGTAACTGTCTATATTTAACATGTAGCTGTCTGTGTTTCGAAGATAATTTCTATTCTGAATTTGTAGTTGTCTATATGTAGACTAAAATTGTCTAGATATTACATGTAATTGTCTATATTTAACATGTAATTGTCTATGTTTCAGGTCATAGTGTCTATGCTGAATATATAGTTGTTTATATGTAGACTAAAATTGTCTAGATATTACATGTAATTGTCTATATTTAACATGCAATTGTCTATGTTTCAGGTGATAGTGTCTATGCTGAATATGTAGTTGTTTATATGTAGACTAAAATTGTCTAGATATTACATGTAATTGTCTATATTTAACATGTAACTGTCTATGTTTCAGGTGATAGTGTCTATGCTGAATTTGTAGTTGTCTATATGTAGACTAAAATTGTCTAGATATTACATGTAATTGTCTACATGTAGACTAAAATTGTCTAGATATTACATATAATTGTCTATATTTAACATGTAATTGTCTATGTTTCAGGTCATAGTGTCTATGCTGAATATGTAGTTGTTTATATGTAGACTAAAATTGTCTAGATATTACATGTAATTGTCTATATTTAACATGTAACTGTCTATGTTTCAGGTGATGTACTACCAGAAAAAATTGAAGATGAACCAGTAGTAGGGTCTTTGTTAGGCAGAACTGCTAGTACATATGAAGAACTCTTTGAATTGTATCGGAAGCAAGCTGCACTTTTAGGATTCAGCGTCAAATTGTGTACCACAAAACGTTATGCAGGTACTAGACATGTAAGGGTGAGTTATTTCAGGTGTTCTGCTCAAGGTTATACCAACTCAAAGGAAAAACAACCAAAAACACCATCACCATACATACAAGGACAAACAAGCAACAAAAGAAAAAGGAAACCAAAAGAAGTGCCAGAAACTAGATGTGGGTGTATGGCTGCCATGAAAGTCAAATATTGTAAGGAGAAAAACTTGTACAAGGTTGATATAAACTACATGAATCACACCCACCCTTACACTAGACCTGAATGGCAGCACCTCCACAGGGTGGAAAGAAAGATTACACAACACAAGGCAGATGTCATAAGTGCAATGGAAAAGTCAGGCATGAAGCCTACTGTCGCATTCAGGTACATGGCTTCCAACTCAGGTGGAGCGGAGCATGTGGGACATACTGTAAGAGACCAAATCAGCTACGTAAATAGGCTGAGAGTGCATGAAACGGGTGGTGCAGATGCCCAAAATGTAGTTAGTTTAATGCAACGTAGGCAGCAAGAAGACATGGAGTTCTATTATGATATGCTGATTGACAGAGAAAGTAGATTATGTGGGCTCTTTTGGGCAGATGCAAGATGAGGGATGATTATAATATATTTGGTGATGTTGTAGTCTTTGACACAACATTCAGGACAAATAAGTATGAGCTTATTTGTGATCCAATTGTTGGGGTAAACAATCATTGGGGCAATGCGATGTTTGGGTGTGCTTTTTTGGCAAATGAGAAAACGAAAAGCTTTGTATGGCTACTGACAACATTCCTAAAATGCATGGATTCAAAGAAGCCTAAATCCATATTCACTGACCAAGATGCTGCTATGTCCAAAGCAATAGACCAGGTAATAAAATGTTCAGTAAATTGTCTATTTTTTTCTTTAAATTATCTAGTTTATAAACTTAATTGTCTACTTTATACTGTCAATATTCTATGTTTAACAGGTGTTTGGAGACGAGACAAGGCATAGATTATGTGTTTGGCACATTGAGCAAAATGCAGTGAAAAATCTAGCACTACTAAGGAATGATGCCAAATTCAAAGAAAAGTTTGACTTGGTTTTGAAGTTATGTCGCAATGAAGAAAAATTCAAAAGGGAATGGCATTCCATGATTGAAGGTTATAATCTACAGGAAAATACATTGCTTGCCAAATTGTAGGAAATCAGTCTGAAATGGTGTAGGGCTTTAAATAGAGATGCATTTTCTGCTGGGATGATGTCTACCCAAAGGAGTGAGAGCACGAACCATTCAATATCTTTCAATTCCAACAAGAAAACTCCACTCACTCAATTCTTCCACCTATTTGATGCTGCAATAGAACGATGGAGGGAGACAGAAATTGCATATGATTTCACTTGCAGTAGAGGATACCCAAAGACAACAAACACACATATCCTAATGTATCAGGCTTCAAAGGTACAAAAAATTACTTTTTAACATTTTATTGTCTATCTATAATATATAATTGCCTATGGTAGCAAACTAGACAATTCCTTTTAAAAATTAGCTAATTTCTTTAACAAACTAGACAATTTCTCTGACAAAATGCAGATATACACATTAAAGATTTATGAATTCGTTCTACACGAATTCAAGAGGGCAGAAAATACAAAGGCTGCTTACAGCTTAAGATCAAATGGAGAACACCAGTACATAGTTACACATCAAGCTGATCCGGAAGATGTTGGGATTGTAACTTTCAAGACAAATGAATATGATGGGGACATAAATGTAAGCTGCAATTGCAAGCATTTAGAAGAAGTTGGGTGGCTTTGTTTCCATTACTAAAGAGTTTTAAAGCAAATCAATTCCTCAAAGGTACTTTCTGCAAAGGTGGACACGAGATATTAAAAAAGAAAGTTGGGACAAGGAAAAGATGAAGAAAGCAAGACTTACAAGTGGCCCTGAAAGCGTTGCTTGGAGGCATCACATGATCAGGTGATATTATAGTTTTATGTTACACTCAGTAAAACTTGTTATAAAACTATATAATGTACAGTAAAAACTAGGCAACATAGTGCAAAAACTAGACAATTATGTTAGTCATTTACTAAATTTGTGTACTAATCAATGATATACACTGAATGCTAACCAGGGTTTACACCGACTTGGTGATCAAATATGAAAATAACATGGATGCAAGAAGAATGTTAAAGGATTCATACCAACGAGATCTACTTGCTATCATTGAGCTTGTTGGACGGCAACAACAAGCACCAAATGAAACCACAAGCAGTTGTGTAGCAAATTCAGAAACTGCCATACTTGATCCACCACACATCAAGACTAAGGGACGGAGTAAGGGACGCATAAAAGGCCCACTTGAGAGATCCAAAAAGGCTTCAAAAGCTGATATAACAACTATTGTTAGGAAGGATCAAATCATATAAATTTTATGTTTGATTCATATAAAAATGTAAAAGCTAGACAATATTTATTAAAAACTAGACGATATTTATTAAAAACTAGAAAATATATGTTGAGCTCAGTTAGTAAATTTGATAGTTGAAGGTGAAGTTGAAAATGTAAAAGCTATAGAATTCCTAGACAATATGTACTAAAAACTAGACAATATAGTGTACACAATATAATGTAAAAACTAGAGAATTGCTAGTGTAAAAACTGGACAATTACATTCATAAACTAGATAATATATACTAAAAACTAGACAATATAGTATAAAAACTAGACAATATATCGTAAAAACTAGACCATATTTATTAAAAACTAGACAATATAATGTAAAACCTAGAGAATTACTTTCATACACTAAACAATAGCGTAAAAACTAGACAATATTTTGTAAAAACACTAAAGAGTTAATAAAAATTATCTAGATAATTCTACAGTTCAAAAACACTATTTTTTCTTCGATTACTTTCGTTTCTTCAGGGCAATCTTCATCAAATCATCCAATGCAACATCTTCAAAATCATCAGCAGTAGGACGTCTCTTAGATACTTGAGAAGCTTTTGCATCAACAGCTTTTTTTGCATCTAGCTTTTTCAACTTTTCTTTCTCCTTCATTTGCTTCATTGCATCTTCTTTGTTAAATGATGCAACTTTCGTTAAAATATCAGATCTCATACCATTTGTGTCAGCAAGAATAAAAGCTGAGCAAATTTCAACACGAAGGAATTTCCGACGATTCACCTAATACACAAAACCAAAACAATTAACAACACAGCCTGAAAAAGTGTGATCTATGGGGATGGTACAAAGGCACAAACAAACAAAAAAAAATTAACAACAGAGCATTAAAAAGTATGATCTGTGGGGATGGAACAAAGGCATGAAAAGTGTCAACTGTCAAACAAACAAGCAAATGAGTTTACTTTAAAAACTAAACAGGTATTAAAACTAAACAATTTTAATAAAAAACTAAACAATTTCAAGAAAAAACTAAAGACTTAGGGAAACTAGTACGTACTTGCATTAGATCCTTACAAGGAAAAAAAGTTCCTTGGAACAGCTCAATATGATTCATCAGAAAAACACCACAGTCAGAAGTTCCAAGTCTACCAGTCCAATCAAGCTTGACAATTTGGTTTTCAAAATTAGGAATAGAAGTAGAAGCTGGATGACCAATACGGCGAAAGAAGGTCTCCATTTCATATTGCTGTTATATCAAAATAGAAGGAAAAATGTAAGCAACAAAGCAACCAAAAAAACCCCAGCCAACAACAAAAAGAAAGGAAAAAAAATTAATAACAAGATTTCCATAAGAACTTACCAATATAGTCATTAATGTATACACTTCTCCTTCATCTTCAACTACCATATTATCAAGATATTGAATCTTCAAATTGTCACAATTAACAACACAACATGAAAAGTGTGAATTGTGGGAATGGTACAAAGGCACAAAGAACTGCAAAACAAACAAAAATAAGATTAACAACACAACATGAAAAGTGTGATATGTGGGGATGGAACAAAGGAACAAAATTAAATGATTGTACTTTAAAAACTAGACATGTATTAAAACTAAAAAATTTCAATAAAAAACTAAACTATTTCTGGCAAAAACTAAACAATTTCTCAAGAAATTTTTTAAAAAATATACCATTCGCACAGTACAGAGAAAATTTCCAATGTCCCCAATCTGATCCTCAACCCACACATCAGGAGAACCCTGTACTTCTTTCTTTGATTCTTCTTCATCATAAGCTTCCTCTTCCTCTTCA
Organism: Plantago major; assembly: GCA_026545765.1. Lineage (NCBI taxonomy): Eukaryota > Viridiplantae > Streptophyta > Magnoliopsida > Lamiales > Plantaginaceae > Plantago > Plantago major. The sequence continues at coordinate 66,124,037 of CM048839.1, read as the reverse complement.
GTATCAAAAATCCCAGCAAGATTGCACCAAGGTTTCTGTAAAATACACATAAATAATTACATACATAAAACTTAAACTAGACACAAACAAATATAAACTAGATAAAATCACACAAAAGCTTAAAAAAAAAAGTACTTATAGAGGTTTGAAGTCCAAAATAAAATCTGGTCATATTACTATCATTTACCCTCCTCTGAAAATCATTCAACACAACTGACCAACAATCAATTATACTAAATGTCATGTAAACTCCAGGATACATGCAAAGGAGATCCTCAGCATTCAAGTAAAACTTTTCAGTCAAAGAAGTGGAAAAAAAGGATAAAATTATAAACAGTAAGCTAAAACCATAAAACTAGATAATAAAACCAGAAAATTGTACAATAAAACCCTAAAACTAGACAATAACAATAAATACTTACTCCGAGGCTTGTTCACTTTGAAAGAAGCAATAATCAACCACTTCTTTTGTAACCTGATTCATTCCCTTGCAAAGGAATCCCAATTTCTTCATATTACTTGACACATATTTAACATCCACTTGTGGTGGCCCAATGTCCAAAGAGCACCAACCACGTTCATCATGATAAACTATATCATCTTCTGTTTCATCCTCATCATCTTCATTCTCATCATCCTCTACATCAGCATCATTCTCCTCCTCTTGTACAATACAATCCTCAACATCTTCCTCTTGATTTCTGCCATCCACAACATCATCCTGATGTCTAAAAGCATCATCATCATTATCACGAAGGTTCAATACAGGCTCAGTTGGGGGGATTAGACCTGCCACGCTAAAAAAGGATAAAATTATAATTAGTAAGCTAAAACTAGACAATAAAATCATAAAACTAGACAATAAAAGCATAAAACTAGACAATATATATTAAAAACTATACAATAAAAGCATAAAACTATACAATAAAAGCATAAAACTAGACAATAAAACTATAAAACTAGATAATAACAATAAAAACTTACATCAGGACTCGCAGCTACATTATCCCTGGCAACATCATCATTATCACTGAGGTTCAATACAGGCTTAGTTGGGGATTAGACCTGCCACGCTAAAAAAGGATAAAATTCTAATCGGTAAGCTAAAACTAGACAATAAAATCATAAAACTAGACAATAAAAGCATAAAACTATACCATAAAAGCATAAAACTAGACAATAAAACTATAAAACTAGACAATAACAATAAAAACTTACATCAGGACTCGCAGCTACATTATCCCTGGCAACTTGGGACGATCTTATAGCATCAAACATATAAGTAATGTTTTGATTTGCTTCAGCTTGAGAAAACCCAAGACTGAAGCTTGGACAGTCATTTCTCAACATCAGGAAGTACATGGCCACCATGTGATCTAACTGATTCAACACTGTAGGATCGGACCAAAACTTCAGAGTTTGTGATACTTCTTCTAGTGAAGCATATGCAGACTCCACTTCAGGCACTTTCATTTTTTTCAAAACAAGAGCAGAATATGCGTGGAAAACAACTTCCACGTCTTGTTTTAGAAATTGGAGTGCCTCATCCATTGCCTACAAACATAAAAACCAGTTTACAAACAATTAAAGAAAAAACTAGACAATTACATTAAAAACAATGACATTAAATAAAAACTAGATGAAAATCAAGAAGTGTTAAAAACTATACAATAACATTTAAAAACTAGATAAAATATGCAAAAAACTAGATAATTACAAGTATAAAAAGACATGAAAAAAGAGAATGACTTACATCGCTGGAACTATTCTGAATTTCCACATCAGTACGAACACCATCAGGAATAGGATATCTGATGCATGGAACAATGCCATCATAATTAAGCACAGCAGGCTTGAGTCTCTGCTTACTAATAGGATACCAATCAACCATAAGAGAATTCCCATATCCAATATTCTTCTCTTTTTCAAGCCTCTCGGACAAATTCTTCTTGTCCAATGTTGGATAAGGGGAAGTGCAATAGAATCGGCACGACCTTGAAATGGGAACCTATGAAGATAAGCCAGTACAAGCACAACTACACAACCATGAATATGGTTTTGCGTAGTTGACTTGTATTTAGAAACTGCATCACACAAAGTATCAACCACGAAACCACACCAATCCACATTACGTATAGAAGTTACTCTCTCCAACTGAGTAACAAGTCTCATGTCAAGAGTATGGCCTGCAGTTGGTGCTAGGAAAATGCCACAAGCATAAAGCACAAAAATTCTCTTAAAATCATCCCCACCATCCTTCAAACTCAACACCACCTTCAAAACTGTTGGTCCAAATAACGGCAAAGTAAAAGACTAGAGGGGGGGGGGGGGGGTGAATAGTCTTTTAAAAATTTTGTCGATAAAAACTATTTCTCAGATATCTGTGTAGATATCTGATACTTAGATTCAGAGCGCGGAAGACTTAAGATAGATAAGTGCAGAACCAGTTAAAGTGTGTGTGTGTGTTGCTGAAATGTAAGTACTGAAAAGTAACTAACACAGCAAGTATAGTGGTATTTGGAGGTGGCGTAATCCTCCAATAATCCACTTCGGTCTTCCAAAGACCTAGAATTCACTAGAATAGATAATTGAGGTCACCTTACAAAAATCATATTCTAAGATTCCATAAACAAATGGTTCCCAACCAAATGTTCCCCCCTGAGTTGTTCCCCGGCTTTCACAGCCAAGTACTTCCTGTACTCAGAAACCTTTTTGAGCTATTCCCTAGCTTCCCAAGCTAAGTACTTCCTGTGCTCAATAACCTTGGAGTTATTCCTTAGTTTCTCAAACTAAGTACTTCCTGTACTCCACGCCAGTGATGGTGTTGATTTTGGTTTAAGTTGTCAGATGAGATTCTTTAATAACTTTTCAGTTAATCAGATAGCTCTGTGAATCAAGTATACTTAATACACTTTGCAATGTATGGTATATTGTTCTTTTTACTAACCCAAGTCTATGATAATTGTTCAAGAGAATGAATCTCAGATACTTGATCTTTCGATTCAACTCTTTCACAAATAGCAGTGCTTGTTTAGGATCAGGACACTTAGAACTTTAGTACTACTTAAGATGAGGAGCTTTGGTCGCAACAGAAAGCTTTGAGGATAAGTAGTTTGCTTGAGAGAATATGTTGTTCAGTAAGTTCTGTGTCTCTAAGGTTCAGCGTGTCTTCTCAAGCAGTCTAAGTGTTGATATTTATAGATGAATTTGAATGCCGTTGAATAGTATCCGTTAGGGTTAAATCAAATTCAAACCATTGATATCTGTGTATAGTACTGTAGCAGGTTTGTCTTCTTCTTCAGAAGGTACCGTTGCTTTTGTTCAGACATCTATGTCCGTGCATTAAATGCATTGTACTATACTTTTTGTCCTGTAGTGCCAACGAAACTATGCTTTGTATCAGAGACTTAACTTTATCAGTTTTCTCTGAGTTTTAGCACGTCCTTACCTTTAACTTTAGATACCACTTTTATTGAAACAACTTTGTTTGCAATATATATTTCTTTATCAGAAATGTGGTTTAAAGCTCAAGGTATCTGAGTGTAGATATCTGTAGACAGTTTCCTTGTTTTCCAGATGGACCTCTTGACTTCTCAGATATATATCTTGTGACATGATTTGTTTAGCAATCATTCGCGTCTTCAAGAAATCTGGCCAAGGTATCTGCAAAACTGTTTCAGTAATCTTGTGCAGTTTCTTCAAATCTTCAATGTCGTTGAACTTGTTCTGCTTGGATGTCTTCTTCTTGGTCTTCTCTTCATAAAATAAAAATTACATTTTGAGACCTAACATCCTATACAAGATTAGCTAGACTATCATACTTAGTGGGTTTCCTCTTTTACAATGTTCAAGTGAACCAAGAGTACTATTCACCTTTCTGAGACTAAGATAAGTCATCATGTTGTTGATCAAAATCTAAACAGATATTTCTAACAAAATATCTAACAAATTTCCTAACAAATTTCCGCCTTTTTGATCAGTCAACGATGACTATCTGACCTATTACAAATCTGGATGAGTGAACAATCCAACACTTAATCATTTCTTAAGATTTTTCAATTCATTCAATTAAGTGCAGAAAGTAAACATCAACCAAATCACAAGGTGTGATCTTTGCTGACAAGTTATCTTTTATAGAATACTATCTGAGAGTAAGTTCTTCAGATAAGTTACAAAGAAAGATTACAGATAACTTCAATACAAAAAACAAGTTTAGCTCAGTCAGCAAAAATACAACAAAAAAAAAAAATAGTAAATTAGGACAACAGGAGTAGCCAAGCTCCAAGTAAACATCCTAATAGACTATCTTCAAGTCTTCAACTCTTCAAGTCTTCAACAGTAGTTCTATGGATCAGTCTGCAAATTTCCTATCTCCAAACCTTTTGATGTCATCAGAATAATCATAGAGAAGTGTTCTGACGAGCATCTCAGTGTCTCTGGCAAATCCACAGACCTCTTTGTAGGTTTTGGTAGGATTTTTCTTGACAAAATGTTTGACCCACAGATACTTTCCCCACTTCCAGCATGCTCTATTCTGATATCTGAAAGCTTGAAGTATTCGTAGATAATCCTCAGATATCTGATGTCACCCTTGTATTGATCTTCAGTTAGATAGAACGACTCATAGGGTTCCACAGCGAGTCTTGCTCTTGTGCTGTTCTGTGATATTGTAATTCGTGCACATCATCTGGCTTTCCATATGGACATTCATCAGAGAGGTCCTTTCTCATGGCTTCAGTTCTCTTGACAACTTCAAAATCCAACCAGGCTTTAATGTGATTGGTGTTGATCAAGGTTGGCTTATCTTTTCTCCATGCCATAAGTTGTTTATGGATTGGTTCTGGAAAACTTGAATTTACCAGTAGATGCTTAAGTTCCAGAATCCAATAGCCATTTTTCTGATTGATGCACCTGTAGACAGAGGAATCATTGTCATTCTTCACATACTCTATTTTGGCTTCTTCTGGCCTGAGTGGAAGTTGACTTTGTCTTTGCTCAGCTCTCAGTCTGTTCCTTCTCTGTCTTGAATTCTCTTTGGGGTTGTTGCTTGAAGAACCACCCTGGATAGAATTGGTATTTCCAGAGGGTGTTTTAGCTGCTAGGGGCTTTGCAGCTATGGGCTCAGTTAGGCTTTCAATTTTCCTTTTTCTGTGAAGAGGAGCTTCATCTTTATCAGTTTCCTCATCATCATCAAGATTAAATCTTGTGAGAGTTTTACAACCTTCTTCATTGCCCAGGGACTTGATTTGGCCTTCTTCTTTTTCTTCAGAAGATTCATTGATCCCTTTAACCTGTCTTCTCCTTGGAGCCTTGGTACTCCTTGGAGGTTTCTGTGCCATGGCCCTTGTTATCATTGTAGTTCCTTCAGTAGGTTTCTGGGAAGCAGCTACTATTTGCAAAGCAGCTTGGCTTGAGGAGGGTTCATTGATTCTGAGTGGTGGCTGGGAAGTTTTCATGTTTCTTCTTCTTCTCTGAGCCGCACCAGCTCCAGATTTCTTCTTGTTTTCTTCTCCTTCTTCCCATTCCCCCTGACTTTGTACACTCTTTCCCCCTTAGTCATTGTTGGCTGACTCAGTCTCATAAAAGAAACTGAGAGAGAGTCAAAATGCCCTTGTAAATAATTGTAGGCAGTGACCAACTTCTGATGTTCGGCTTTGAGCTCCTGATTTTGCTTGATAAGTCCATTGTCCTTATCAGTGAGCTCGCTTGATGGCCTAGGATGGCATCTGCTTTTCCAGCAGTGTAACTTGCCTCTTGGAAAGATTTTTCAGCTAAAGATGCATCATCGTCCCTTATCATTCCCAGATCTTTCTGAGCAATGACTATGCTAGTTGTTCTCTGAGTGATGAGCTCAGTGAACTTTTTCATTTCAGAGGGGACGGAGGCAATTACTTCCTTGTTCTGTGAAGACAACTCCTTTTTCAGATGAGCCAGTGCTTGGTATCTGTTCATGTATTCATGGGAGTGGACATTTGGCAGTTTGCTGAAAGTTTCAGGAGCAATCAGTTTCATTTTCAAGTGTGAAACCGCTAGATGTTCATTGCGATGCTCTGCCAAAGTCTTGTCTTCTTCATCATCGAGTGTAATCAAAGTGATCTTCATCCTCTTGGACATTCTCATCGATTGTGTCGAGTCCAGCAACCATCTCAGAGATTGGTTTCTTCCCTTTTTGGGAGGAGGATGGTACTTCTTTTGAAGATGATGCAGCCTTAGCATCATGCTTAATTTCAGATACTTCTTCAGTATCGAGTTCTTTGGTGATGGAATTTACAGCATCCTGTAGCTCTTTAACCTCAGAGTAAGCAATCATCTCTTGCAGATATTGATCTTGTAGTTGGTCAAGCTTGTCTCTGGATTTAGCTATCTGGTCTTCCAGTTGAAGATGGAGCTGTTGTTCTTCTTCCAACCGTCTCGAGTTAGCGATTCGATTGAGTATTCAACAATTTCGGCGATTTCCTCGAATCCTCAACTACTTGTTCAAGAATAACCTTTTGTTGGGAAGATGGATGAGTTGACTTTTGAGGAGATGGACAGATTTCGTGCTTTCCTCTCGGTTTGCTTTTCAGATTGAGGCATGATTTCTTTGTGAAATTCCTCCGGTCCACGTGCGAGGGCATCATCATCATCCTTTTGTGCATGTCATCCTTTTGGTGATGGTCCGTGGGAGGTTCATCGAAGTCGTTTTCGTTTATCTCTTCCTCCTCATCATCTTCAGATACAAGATTGATCACTTAAGGAATAGTGATCTTCTGCCCATTAACCTCTTCTTGTTCAGAAGGTATAAATTGCAGAGTCTGGGGCAGAACTGGTTTGAATGCCATCTGTAATCTTGTCTGACCATCTGCCTGTTCAAAGGCTTGTATCAAACTGTGTGCCACTTCTCTGGAGAAATCCTTATGCAATAGAGTCGCAATCGTACTGTCTTACGTAGGGAACATTGCATGGATATACGTCTCCAAGTCAAGAGCTCGTGCTCGTCTGGTTGGTTGATCTGTGATTCTCAATATTTCAGAGAGATCAGAGCACCTTAACCTTTGCCATTTCTTGAAGCATTGAATATGCTTTGGCAGAGTTTGAGCTTTGAAGAAGGGAAGGAGGTCCCTTTTATCATCATTGGGAGCCTACTTTGCACTTGTTTGAGCCTGAAAGAAAGAGTTTTGAGTGAGCTTCAAAACTTTTGTTGATATCTGAGTAGAAGTGTAGTTTAGTTTCTGAGTTACCTGAGTAAGTACTTCAGGCTCATAGACTTGTGCTACTGAGACAATTGGTGTCTCAGATATCTTGTTGTGAGGTGGAGACTTGGAAGTCTGGTCCTCATCAACCTTTCTTTCTTGAACCTGAGAATTAAGATTAATACAATACTTAGGAAATTATTTGAAATAATTTGTGCAAAAATGCTTTAATGAGTTCTGAGTTGTGGACTTACTTCCTCAATAGGAAGCTCAAAGTCATTTTTCTCAGGAACTTTCTCAGTTTCTGGTATTCTTTCATGTGATGTTGCCTTGGGAGCTTCATCAATGTCCATTGATGCAGGGGATGTCGCAACTTTTTCCCTTTGCATTTCTACTTCTGAATGAGCCTGTAAGTAGAAAGTATTGAATATTTTAGAAGAAGTTTAAGATAACCCATGATGAAGAATACTTATCACTGATTTTTCATGTACCTTCATGCTAGAAGGCTCAATGATGTGTTCTTCAGAAACCTTGTCGGTTTCTGGGTTCGTCTCTGGCATTTCTACCTTATCTTCCTCTTTCTCAGTTGGAGCATGTTAGAAACATTTACTTTAAATGATTAAGCACATAGACAAATGACTGAAAAGTGTTATCTTAAGAATCAATTATCACCTGTGGTACAGGCTCAGATTTCTTAAGAGGCGAGGTTGGGGTAACCTCCTTCTCAGTTTCTGAGGCAAGCTTTCCAGCTTCCTCTTGTTTCTGTGTTTCTAACTCAGCCTGTAACAAAGAATTTTTATATAAGTAACAAGATATACAAGCATAAAATTTTTCACAAGGTAGGAGTTAAACCATTCAGCAACCTGAGCATTGTCAGGCTGATTGGTCTCTGGAACTTGTGACCATTTTATACTTTGGTCCTCTTGTTCAAAGATCTGACTTCTTTGTTTGAAGTTTTAGGTACTTCACACCTTTCCTGAGTGTACAACTCAGTTGCCTCCCCTGGTTGATCATACTGAGTGGATGTCTCAGTTTGATCCCTCTTGTCGAGTTGGGGAACCTGCTCTTTTGCAGGATTTTCTTCAGCGTGTTGTAATGCTGGTAATTCGAAATGGAGTTCATTTACCATTTCATCAACCACTAGTGGCTGTTGTGGTTGTTGTGTTTGTGGTTGTTGTGGTTGTCTGGAAGCAGAAGATCGGTCAGTAGAGTGTTCTTCCAGATTTTTAGATGTGGCATTTTCATCAGCATCTGCCAGCACTAAATTACCACTCATCAGGGCTTCTTGAAGTTGTGCGTAAGAAACGTTCCCTGATGACGTGTTTGCACCAACAACCTTTGCTATAGGTGCTTGTTCAGCAACCTGAGGTGTAGGTTCTTCTTCAGAAACCTTATCACCAGTTACTGTTACAGTAACCTTAGTCGTCTTTGTTCTTTCTAGGACTTGAGAGATGACTAGTTCATCATCTTCATCGTCAGAGCTCTCATCAGCATTGGGAACTGATTGGTCCATTACTCCTGCGATTTCTGCAGATGGGGCTTGGTGCTTTTCACCTGTTTTGGCAGCATTAATAAGTTCATCAGCAAGGCATTCTGCATTAGTCGCAACATTTCTGAACGCACTTTCTCTTGCTGAGTCTACTTGTTCAGTAGTTGATGACTCTTTTGCAGCATTGATGAGTTGATCTGCCTTTATCAGTTCATCGGCAAGGCCTGCAGATATCTGAGAATCGACAACCTCAATGGGTGTGTCTTCTGATTTGCCAGCAGACTTCTTTCTTGAAGTTCTGGGCTTCTTGGTCGCAACCTTTTCTTCAGATACCTTTTCAGACTTTCGCTTCTTAGAACCTTTCTGAGACCCAGTAACCTTTTTCATCAAGTTTGTATACTCATATTTGTAGAGTAGGTTACTGTTGGCTATTTCAGCCGTCTCTCTGAGCTCAATGCCAAGCTTCTCCAGCAAGTAGCATATCTTCAGACCATAGCCTACTGTGGCTTTTGGCTCAGCTAGTCCTTTGGCGATCTTAGGCTCGAAGCCTTGAATCTTCTTCACAAACTTCATGAAGGCGTACTTTCCCCAGTTAAAAGGGTTTTCCAGCCTTTTGTCTTGTTGATTCAGCAAGAACATCATGATCCATCGTTCTTGGCTTATCTGGTCAGCACCTCCTTGTAGACCATCAAAGCATCTATGAAGAATGCAAGCCAATACATCCCAGTGAACCATCAGATGTCTGGTTCGGATGTCAGCAAGTTTGAACTCAGTGGGTGTATCTGATTTTTCAAGATCACACACGTCACTGTACAATTGTTTAACACCTTCAAGGAGATCATCATCCTTGGTGTTTATTTCAAAATCCTTTCCAAGATTTTGAAACTCAAACAACTTACAGAAAGTTGTTAAGTCCAGAAGGATTTCCTTTCCTTGATCGAGGTTTTGTGAACACTATTGCAGTGCCTTCAGAAACACAGGAAATTATCCTGGAGTTGTTGTAGAATTCCAACACATCGAGTGATGAAATTCCACTTGGGCGAGCAGATAGAAAACCCTTGATTTGTGCCTTTTCAAGCATGTCAAGAATCAGCTTTCTGTCGGCTTGGTTCTCTATTGCAGCCGTGAGGATTCCTCGACCATGGCACCACCCCAAATCATTATGTGATTTGAAGTCCAATGGTCAGGATTAAAATCTCCTACTAGTCGGTTGTTCACAATAACCAACTCTGGTGTTTGCTTTTCAGCAGTACCAGTGGAGGATTGAGATTTCTGTGTGGAAGAATTCTTTGGGGCCATCTCTTTATATAGTGTAGGGAATTTGGATTGGTGTTTGAAAGAGATTTGATTCAGTAATTCTTTGCAGAAAAACTTAATCCTGATTTGCAGAGATGGTAGAAGGTTTGCAGAGAATCAAGAGAAGGTTTTGCTATTTTTGTGTAAGTCGGAATTTTGGATTAGGCGAAAGTGATTTCTTTTGCCAAAATCCTATATATATAGCAATAGAATCTCAACAGACAAATACATACAAATTGATTTTGTGTGTACGTATCTGTGATTTGCAAGCAGGCGTGAGCAAAAGCTAGTTCGGCATTAAATGCAAAGTTGGCTTTGTCAGAATTTTTACAGTCCATTATTTACTGTGAATTAATTTCCACCGTATAGATCAAACGCTTAATTTCATCAAGGGTCACCATTGTTTCTTCAGCAATGATCACAATCAACAAGTGTAATTGTGACCATTTAATGAATTTTGGCTATTAGCTATCTGAATCACGTTTTTGTATGACCAAGAACACTGTTTGCATCTGAATCTGTCTTATACTTAGGATTTTTCCAAGTTTTTCATCAAGATAGAAATAATGCGAATTTCAAGAGAGTAGTTGACTGCATATAGTTGTACTATTCTCCTTTGTGTTCCCCGTTTATAGAGTGATTCAGATATCTGAGTCCCGTCTCAGAGATCTTAAGCTGTCTTTTTGCTCTTTAGCCTTTTTGACTTCTGGATACCCGTTCCAGATACCTCTTCTCTGGATGCCCGTTCCAGATACCTCTTCTCTGGATGCCCGTTCCAGCTACCTCTTCTTTGGATGCCCGTTCCAGATTCCTGAACTTTTTCAGTTCATTGGTAGTTCCATTAGTCCAAGACTATGTCTTAAGGCTAAGAATCTACTTTCTTGTAGTGGCTTAGTGAAGTTATCTGCAAGTTGGTCTTCAATGCCAATCTTGAGTATCTCTATATTGTCTTTTTCAACATGGTCTCTGATGAAGTGATGTCTAACATCAATATGCTTTGTTCTGGCATGAAATTTAGGATTCTGCGTAATCGCAATAGCACTTGTGTTGTCACAGTAAATGGGAGTTTTCTCTTCATCGAGTCCATAGTCTTTAAGTTGTTGTTTTATCCACAGAATTTGTGTTGACAACAACCAACATCAATATATTCAGCCTCTGTGGTAGAAGTTGCAATTGAGTTTTGCTTCTTGCTAAACCACGAGATAAGTCTAGTACCCAGAAACTGACAAGTTCCTGAGGTGCTTTTCCTATCAGCGATGATCCAAGATAATCGTCCCGAGTACCCAGCTAAACTCAATCCGCTTTCTTTAGGATACCACAATCGTACATCTACTGTACCTTTTACATACCTTAATATTTTCATAGCAATGTTGTAGTGTGTTTGCATCGGATTTGTCTGAAATCTAGCACACACTCCAACGGCGTATTGAATATCAGGTCTACTTGCAGTGAGGTAAAGTAGTGAACCTATCAATTTCCTATACTTATGTTCTTCAACACTCTTATCTGATTCAGTATAGGTCATTTTGGTTCCAATGCTCATAGGTATCTTAGCATTCTTTTCAGAAGGCTTAATATTGAATTTTGTGAGCATATCTTTTGCATACTTTGTTTGACTAATGAATATTCCATCATTGAGTTGCTTGACTTGCAATCCTAGAAAATAATTCATTTCTCCCATCATGCTCATCTCAAACTTACTTTTCATGAGATTTGCAAAGTCATTACAAAGTTGCTTGTCCTTTGATCCAAATATGATGTCATCAACATATACTTGAACTAAGAGTAGTTTCCCATCATGATTTAAGGTAAATAAAGTTTTATCAACTTCACCTTTCTTGAAACCACTTTCCAGAAGGTATTTGGCCAAAGTGTCATACCATGCTCTTGGAGCCTGTTTCAGTCCATACAGAGCTTTCTGTAGTTTATAGACCATTCTAACTTCAAAGCCCGGTGGTTGCTCAACATAAACTTCTTCTGCAAGTTCACCGTTCAAGAATGCACTTTTGACATCCATCTGATAAACCTTAAAATCTTTATGAGCTGCAAAGGCTAGAAAGAGTCTTATTGCATCCAATCTGGCAACTGGTGCATATGACTCATCAAAATCTAAGCCTTCAGTCTGGGTAAATCCCTTGGCAACCAATCTTGCTTTGTTTCTGGTTATTTCACCAGATTCATTCATTTTGTTTTTGAAAACCCATTTAGTTCCAATCACAGATATTCCTTCCACAAATGGAACTAGTTTCCAGACTTTGTTTCTCTCAAATTGATCCAACTCTTCTTGCATTGCAGAGATCCAGTCTTGGTCTCCTAATGCTTCTTCTATATTTTTAGGTTCAATATTTGAGATGAAACATCCAAAGAGAGAATTAGCATTTTCAGCTATTGCTCTCCTAGTCCTAACACCTTGATTAATTGGTCCAATCACATCTTTTGCAGGATGATCCTTGATCAATCTCATCATAGGTTTAGTGCTAGTAGGATCAATATCCAAATGATTTGAATGTGAATCACTGGGATTTTGATTTGATACGTTTTCAGTATCTAAGACATTTTGCTCCTCAGAAGGGCAATTAATGTCTGACACTTGTTCAGTGTTTGAGCTATCTGGAACATGTCTTTCAGAGAGATTATTTCCAGAGATAGCTTCATGATGAATATCTTCAGTTTCCATTTCTGGAAGTTTCATAGGAAATTCTTCATCATGTTTGTAAGTCATCTGGTTGTTACTAGGCATATCAAGCTTTTCTACGTCAGAGTCATCCTCACTTTCCATAATGATGTTTCTCCTTTCTGAGGATTCTTCTTCAGAATCCCTCAACATTAGTTCTTTGAACCTTTCTGAGAGTTCATCATTAGGAGGTGTTTTCTTACTTCCTTCATAGAATACAACATGAACTGATTCTTCAATTTTCTTTGTTCTTTTGTTGTAAATTCTGTAGGCTTTGCTATTCGTGGAATAACCAAGAAATACACCTTCATCTGCCTTTGGTTGAAATGTTCTCAGATAATCTTTTCCATTGTTTAAAACAAAACATCTACAACCAAATACTCTCAGATGTTTGATATTAGGGGGTCTACCAACCAAGATTTCATAAGGGGTCTTGTCATGGTGTTTGTTTATCAAACATCTGTTCTGAGTGTAGTAGACTGTGTTTACAGCTTCAACCCAATAAATTCACTTATTTCAGTGTCAGCTAGCATCGTCCTTGCAGCTTCTTTAAGGGTTCTGTTTTTCCTTTCTGCAACACCATTTTGTTGAGGTGTTCTTACAGAGGAAAGTTGGTGTTGTATACCTTTGCAGGTACAAAACTTCTTTATGTACTGGTTGACAAACTTAGTACCATGGTCTGTTCTGATTGTAGATACCTTGTCATTTTTCATGAGTTCAAGCTTTTTCAGCAAGTTTGGTATCTCCACCCTGGCATCAGATTTGTGTTTCAGAAAGACAACCCAAGTGAATCTTGAGAAGTCATCTACAACAAGCAGACCATATTTCTTTCCTGCATAACTAGTTACAGATGATTCAAAAAGATCCATATGTAGTAGTTGCAGTGGTCTAACACTAGAGTGTCTAGTTTTGGACTTGAAAGAGATTTTGGATTGTTTCCCCATCTGACATGCAGAACAGATACCATCCTATATGAAAGATGTTTTGGGAAGGCCAACCACTAACTCTTTCTTGGCAAGTTTGTTCAGAGTTTTGAAGTTCAAGTGACTCATTCTTTTGTGCCATAACCAGTGCTCTTACGTGGTGACAGATTAACTCACCATGAGACATTCTTCACTTGTGGCGGATGCCCAATCGGCAACATAAAGATACGCTTGACTCATTGTCTATTAGTTTGCAGATTTTGCTTTGAATTTCTGATAAAACCTTTATTCGCAAACCGGCTCATGCTAAATAGATTATATTTCAAATCCTTAACATATGTCGTCGGTGATTGTTAAAGTTCCCAATTTGACGTTGCCAAATCGAGAGAGGATTTAATTCTCCTCCAAGAAATCGATATCTGGTCCTGTGTTGCAAGCTTTGTAATCGACCAGATTTGCTTTGTCTCCTGTCATGTGCTTTCCGCATCCACTATTAAATAGCCATTGTGCTTTAGTCCAGGAAGCATTCTGCACACAACAGGGAACAGGAGATTAGGTTCTCAATTTACAGTTGGAACCATCAGGACTAAACAATCTTCCAGTAGGAATCCATTTTTGAATGAATTTCCTTGGAACATTCTTTTGTCTGATAGGAACATAAGGAGGAATTCTAATTGAATGATTATCATTATTAAGAATTATTTTCTTCCTTGGTGTGTTCCTAGGTGCTCCATTTGGTGCTTTCAGATACTGTCGAGTTTACGAGTTTGCTTTTCAGCAAACTTAGCTTTCCTTGCCAGATTTCTTCTAGCCCTAGCATTCAGATTTTCAGTGGCTTGATTCAACTTCCACTTCTGATAATTGCTTTGAGAAATTCTAGCCTTTAGCCATCGTTCTTGCTCCTGTTTGTATTCATGAGCAAGTTGTTTCCCGATGCCTTTATAGCCAATACCGTTTCGAGCACTTGAAGCTATCTGAGATCTTTTCTTAGCAGCTTTACTAGTCTCTGGTTGGTACAATTTCTTTCCAGAAAAAGTGACATGGGAGAATTTGCCAGCTCCTGCAATTCTACCCTTTTGAGAGACATAGCACTGTGGGTGTTTACACTTTTCAGTGTTGTGTTTCTTTTCAGAGACGTGCCCAACAGTTTTGTTTTTGACTTGTTTTTCCCACAAAGGTTTAATCGCAACTGCCTTTCCTTTGTCAACAATCTTCGTCTTCTGACCGATACTATAGATTGCATGGGAACCATCTTGCTGAGTACTTACAAATTTTCTTCTTTCCTCACTCTTATTTAGAGTGATAGAACAATCTGTCTGTGTATTCAGCCCAAGTCCTTTCTTTTCTGAAGGATCTCTTAAGTAAGATTGTACTTCAGTAAGAGTGTCACTAGCTTTGGCATAAGATTGAAAAGATAATTCTTTCTTTTCGAGTTCCTTGTTCTCAGAAAGAAGATCTTCATATTTCTTTCGTAATTCAGCCATTGCTTCTTTATGTGACTTTTCAGTCTCAGATATCTGAGCTTTGAGAAATGCATTTTCAGCATCCTTTTTCTCAGATATCTTAACTAATTGAGAATTTTCCTTTGCAAGAGAATTCTTTTCTTCTTCAAGATTTTCGGCTCTAGCTCGGATCATTAGAAATTCTCTTTCATAGATGTCAAGTTCTTTCCTGAGATTTTCTAGATCTTTTATTTCTTCTTCATCAATTTCATAAGTATAACAAGAAGTATGTGTTACCTCATCAGCCATAAGACATATTTCTATGTTAGAGATGTCTGGACCGTCAATTTCAGCAACTCCACACATTTCATTCTTCTTGAGGCCGAAGTCGATTATATCATGAGTAACTCCACATAATTCTGGTGATGGTAAGGTTGAGTCATCTGAATTGTCATCTTCAGAATCTGTCTCAACGTCTAGAGCATCCAGTTGAGTTTGGATTTTCTTTCTTTCTTTAGTTAATAAAGCTTTCTGGCTTCTTCTGAAGTTTCTTCTATCTTTCTTGTCACCTGTCCTTAGTTTGTTGAAGGCAGGACAATCCTTCTTGAAGTGACCAGGTTTCTGACAATAGAAAAAGATATCGTTTCCAATTTCTACTTCCTCAGTACATGATGCTTTCTGAGCTGGCTTGTTCGTGAGCTTTGCATATTTTGTCTTGGTGATAGTTTGAGCTAGATGCTTTTCGACTTCTCTTTGGCTTTTCTTCTCTCAATTTCTCGACCGACATATTTGCTCATTTGCTTTGGCAAAGAAGAGCATCCTCTCCTTCCTTGCTTTTCTTCTTTTAGAAGTTCCTTGAGCAACTAGAGCAATATTCGCAACTTTTAGGTTGTTTGTTCTCTTTGTGTTGTCTCATAATCAACCATAGCAAGATGTGAGAAGAGTTCCACTGGAGTGATATTTGGCATTCCTTGGTTAAAATAAAAGAATTTAGTATGCTCCCAGTTGTGGTTAAGACTTTTGACAATAGTCTTAATCTTTTCCGACCGAGTATCTGCTTTCCCAAGTGCTGCCATATCACTCATGAGAGTGGTAAATGAAATCAAGTTCTTCGAGTTTCGGGGTCCTTGTTTAAAATTTTGAAATTTCAACTTGAGAACTTGAACTTGTTTTCTTTGGTTTTCTGCCCCGCAGATTTCTTCAATCATTGCTGTGCAACTTTCTCCGTTTTAGCACCCCACAGTTTACACTGTATGTGCTCAGGTGTCGATCTGATGATGATATTACGAGCTTGACCATCCAGACGGTTTCTCTTGGCATCTTCCGATGTCCAGAGTTCTCTGGGCTTTGGTTCGTAAATAACTTGACTAGTAGATCTCCCACTTGTTGACGCATCAGTTTGTGAAGATCCTTCGCTTTGATCTCTGTCTCTACCATTAGAAACCTCCCTGACTTGTTGAAGTTGTTGAATGACTATTGGGCCATTCTTTATCACTTCGATCATTTCGTCACTTATGGCTTCAAGGTGGAGCATCATGTTATTTTTTGCATTTCTCGTAGTTCTCTGGTTTGAGAACGGGTGCATCACTCAGAGACATTCCTGCACACTTAACAAACAAATTAAATAGTCCTCGAAAATGGACAAAGTTCCTTCACCTATCTCGGGATCTAGGTTCAAAGGTAGGCTTGTGAACCTCCCGCTCGATACCACTTGTTGGTCCAGATAACGGCAAAGTAAAAGACTAGAGGGGGGTGAATAGTCTTTAAAACTTTTTCGATAAAACTATTTCTCGATATCCGTAGATATCGATACTTAGATTCAGAGCGGAAGACTTAAGATAGATAAGTGTAAACAAAGCTAAAGTGTGTGTGTGTTCTTTGAAATGTAAGTCTGAAAAGTAAATAACACAGCAAGTATAGTGGTATCTGGAGGTGGCGTAATCCTCCAACTAATCCACTTCGGTCTTCCAAAGACCTAGAATTCACTAGAATAGATAATTGAGGTCACCTTACAAAAATCCTATTCCAAGATTCCTTAAACAAATGGTTCCCAACTAAATGTTCCCCCCTGAGTTGTTCCCCGGCTTTCACAGCCAAGTACTTCCTGTACTCAGAAACCTTTTTGAGCTATTCCCTAGCTTCCCAAGTTAAGTACTTCCTGTGCTCAATAACCTTGGAGTTATTCCTTAGTTTCTCAAACTAAGTACTTCCTGTACTCCACGCCAGTGATGGTGTTGGTTTTGGTTTGAGTTGTCAGATGAGCTTCTTTAATAACTTTTCGCTTAATCGATAGCTACGTGAATCAAGTATACTTAATACACTTTGCAATGTATGGTATCTTGTTCTTTTTACTAACCCAAGTCTATGATAATTGTTCAAGAGAATGAATCTCAGATACTTGATCTTTCGATTCAACTCTTTCACAAATAGCAGTGCATGTTTAGGATCAGGACACTTAGAACTTTAGTACTACTTAAGATGAGGAGCTTTGGTCGCAACAGAAAGCTTTGAGGATAAGTAGTTTGCTTGAGAGAATATGTTGTTCAGTAAGTTCTGTGTCTCTAAGGTTCAGCGTGTCTTCTCAAGCAGTCTAAGTGTTGATATTTATAGATGAATTTGAATGCCGTTGAATAGTATCCGTTAGGCTTAAATCAAATTCAAACTATTGATATCTGTGTATAGTACTGTAGCAGGTTTGTCTTCTTCTTCAGAAGGTACCGTTGCTTTTGTTCAGACATCTATGTCCGTCCATTAAATGCATTGTACTATACTTTTTGTCCTGGAGTGCCAACGGAACTATGCTTTGTATCAGAGACTTAACTTTATCAGTTTTCTCTGAGTTTTAGCACGTCCTTACCTTTAACTTCAGATACCACTTTTATTGAAACAACTTTGTTTGCAATATATATTTCTTTATCAGAAATGTGGTTTAAAGCTCAAGGTATCTGAGTGTAGATATCTGTGGACACTTTCCTTGTTTTCCAGATGGACCTCTTGACTTCTCTGATATCTCTTGTGACATGATTTGTTTAGCAATCATTCGCGTCTTCAAGAAATCTGGCCAAGGTATCCGCAAAACTGTTTCAGTAATCTTGTGCAGTTTCTTCAAATCTTCAATGTCGTTGAACTTGTTCTGCTTGGATGTCTTCTTCTTGGTCTTCTCTTCATAAAATAAAAATTACATTTTGAGACCTAACATCCTATACAAGATTAGCTAGACTATCATACTTAGTGGGTTTCCTCTTTTACAATGTTCAAGTGAACTAAGAGTACTAATCACCTTTCTGAGACTAAGATAAGACATCATGTTGCTGATCAAAATCTAAACAGATATTTCTAACAAAATATCTAACAAATTTCCTAACAAAAACATCAGTAAGTCTCACATCCGCCTTTTGATCTTTAATACCAAACTTATCCCCCCAGTTTTTTCTCAACTCTGCATCAGCAATGTAGGCAGCATCTTTCTTATCAACATTCCTTAAGTTCTGGTAACACAACTTCACAGGATAACCAGGCTTCCTAGGAAGAAGAAAAATATCTTCAACGTCTTCAGCGGTGATATGGTACGTATTCTGCCCAATCGTCTGAATACGTGTTTCTCCATTAAACCTTTCCAGTAGCCAGGGTATAATACCCAATGGAATAGACTTAAATTTCAAATGTAGCATCCCACCGAAACCAATATCTGTCACACCTTGTCTCTGGGCATCATTCAACTTCTCCAACATGTCAACCATCAGTTTTACAGAACCCCCAGGCCTGTATTATTTTTTTATACCTTGCTCAACCTCCACAATATTTTGGCTGACACGAACTGTATTCTCAACTTGCTCAGTTCTAGCATCAGCAACACGGAGACCCACCTTCATGCGTTTAGGCTGCCTTTTCTGCCTTGGCTTAGGAGCCTTTGGAACAATCATCTTCTTAGATCCTTTAACAATACAAATAGAAACACATTAAAAAGTATACAGTTTATATGGAAAACTAGACAATACATATTAAAAACTAGACAGTTCAACACAACTGCACAACAAAATATAACATGAAAAACTAGACAATACAAACTACAAACTAAACAATATATATTAAAAACTATATATCATGAAAACTAGATAATATATATGGTAAAAACTAGACAATCTGAACAATAAAAAGTTGTAACATGAAAAAGTAGACAATATATATTAAAAACTAGACAATCTCACACAAAACATCAGAAAATTCAAACAAACAACAAATCCCCGCCAAAAACATACAGTGTACACAACTACACAGCAAAGCTAAAAACTCATAAAAGGTAGATGATACATCTTAAAAACTAGACAATACAAACCACAAACTAAACAGTTTCCCACAAAAATGTTCAAAACAAACAGTCATGACCATAAAATTCAACTGTAAATCAACAGATCTAGCAAAAGCACTCATATCAAACTTAGCAACACCACCAACACATCAGAAACTAACTTACCAAGCCTGTAACATAAAATTCAATTACGAACCATAAATGCAACTAAAAAACACTTACCCATGCCTCTTCAAAACACAAAACGAACTTCGAACAACATGAATCATATCTAAAAAACCACATATCTAGCGAAAAGTCTCAATTACGAACCATAAACGCAACTAAAACCACTAACCTATACCGAAAACAGGATTACGATGAACAGGAAGCTCCGTGTTCACTTGATCAGTAGAATTCATGTTCGATTCCGCCATTTAATGCCTAACAAGCAAAAACGAGACGACAATAAAGTTAAAATCATCGGAATCAGCAAAAACGAAGCAACAAAAAGCAAAAAAATGATCGAGTTTCAACATATTACCTGATAATCACCGATTCAGCAAAAACCAGAGAAACTACACAAAAAACGCTCGAGAAACCAAAACATACATCACCGATTAAGCAAAAACGAAGCAACAAAAAGCGAAAACGAACTCAAAAATACTAAATTGAGTTTCAACATACATTACCTGAGGATCGCACAATGAAAACAGAGAAAACCGCTCCAGATACTAAGGTTTTGGAAAAATCGGAGGAGAAACAGAGAAATCGGAGGAGAAAGCGTCTGAAAATGGAAAAAATCACCCAAAAAAACCTATTTATACTATACCCATATATAAAATGGTATGACCCGAATAAATTTCTACCCGTAAAACCTGGGTATTTTGACCCGCGAAATAAAAAAGGGCCAATGTAAAAACTAGATAATTTATAAAGAAATCTAGTGGACTTTTTGGACTTTCCAAATGTGATAGGACTTTTATAAGACTAAGTATACTTAGTGAGTATATCCACAATTACCCAAATGACTGATTTTCCCGTTGACCTTGGCAAACCCTCAATGAAATCCATTGTCATGTGAGTTCATGGAACATTAGGGATTGGTAATGGTTGCAGTAGCCCTGGGCATGCTACTGATTCATCTTTGCACTGTTTGCAAGTGTCACATCCTTGTATGTAGGCTTCTACATCAGCCTTTATTCCCTTCCAATAAAATAGCCCCTTAGCCCTTAAATATGTAGTGTGAATGCCTGAGTGACCTCCTACTGCTGTTTCATGAATGGTCTTGAGAATGTTAGTTCTTATTGAGCCATTCTTTACCAATACTATCCTCCCTTTGAACTTTAGCACTCCTCCCAGAACTGAGTAATCAGTTTGTTTGTCCCCTTGTAGGGTAGAAGCAGTTATTGGCACTGCCACCTGTTGATCATTGAGATAGCTGGTGAGAATATCTGTTACCCAATCTGGCTGAATCTTAGTTGTCACCAGATTGAGAGTAGCTAATCTTTCTGATCCTTCCTCCACAACTGCCCCTTCTTCACCTTCCTCCATGTACTCTTGTTTTCTAGAAAGAGCATCTGCAACCAAGTTGGCTTTACCTTGTTTGTACTCAATGGTAAAGTCATAACCCATCAGCTTGTACAACCATTTCTGCTGTAAAGCATTTGTGATCTTCTGCTCCTTAAGAAACCTGAGACTAGCATGATATGTCCCTATTAGAAACATAGCCCTAATTAAGTATCCTGACCACTTCCAACTGCTATCATGATAGCTAAGAGCTCCTTTTCATAAGTGGAAAGAGCTTCGTTCTTAGGGCATAAAACCTGACTGAAATAGGCTATAGGTCTCCACTTTTGCATCAATACAACTCTAATACCTATTTGGCAGGCATTAGTTTCCATTTCAAAGGGTAAACTGAAGTCAGGTAGGGCTAGTATTGGTGCTCTCATCAACTGATCTTTGAGTAACTCAAATGCTTTCTCTGCTTCTGGGGACAACTTGAAGCTTCCTTTCTTAGTCATATCTGTCAAAGGCCTAGCAATTATGCCATACGTAGGAGAGAATCTCCTATAGTACCCAGTAAAGCCTAAGAATCCCCTTAGAGCCTTTAAGTTCTTTGGTAGAGGCCAATCAACCATTGTCTTGATCTTTTCAGGATCAGTAGATACCCCCTCTGAGCTGATTACATACCCTAGGTATTCCACCTCATGAATGGCAAATGAACACTTAGACCTCTTAGCATAGAGTTGATGAGACCTCAAAGTGCCAAGAACTTGTGTGAGATGTTCACAGTGTGTTGTAAGAGTTTTGCTATAAACCAAAATGTCATTAAAAAACACTAGCACATTCCTCCATAATTGACCTGCAAAGATCTCATTCATGAGCTTCTGGAAAGTTCCAGGTGCATTGGTTAAACCAAATGGCATAACCTTGAATTCATAATGCCCATGGTGAGTGACAAAAGCTGTTTTAGCTTTGTCAGTCTCCTTCAATCTGACCTGAAAGTACCCTTGCTTCAGATCAAGTTTTGAGAATATCTCTGATCCATTCAACTCAACCAAAAAGTCTTCCATCACAGGCATAGGAAATTTTTCCTTGACTGTGATGTCATTTAACTTCCTGTAATCCACACACATCCTCCAAGTGTTGTCTTTCTTTTTCACTAGTGATGAGTTGATATTTTAACGACTCATTTAGTCTTTTTTAGCCGTATTTTGTTATGTCCTTTAGCACTTTTGTTAGTGTTTTAGTTCATTTTCACGTTTGGGTGTTTTGCGTGTTTTTGTACTTTGTCTATGTTTTTTAGGTAAAGGCAAGGAAATCGAGGACCATTGTGCAATTTCAAGCTTGTCCAAAGCTTCTACAATTACACAAGGCTAGGTAGTGGGCCATTAATCCAAAGATGGTGACATGGAGGTTGAGAAAAGGGAGTGAAAATAGGAAGAAGTGGGAAATGGTTGATTCTCCAGGAGGGTACCTCACTGCGGTGAGCTCCCTCAAAACGGAAGCTCACCACGGTCCAAACAGTCCAGATGATCACAGAAAGTGTCAAGAAGTAGGCGGACCACGGCCGGCGAGCAGGGAACCTCACCGCGGTGAGCCCTGTCCACGACCAGTTCAAACACGATTTTCTGGCAGTTTTTCTCCACTATTTCAAATTTCTACTTCCTAGATCTTATGAATGGACCCCTTGTATTAATAGTTTAGTCATATCTTCATACTCCTAGACATATTCACTTTCCATTCAAGCATTGTAAAAGATTCTAGAGATTCAATCTCTCTTTAAATAGAAGTTCTATTTCCTCTCAGGAGATCTTCGTGACTTAATAATATCCAGGTATTAATCGTGCAAAACTTGGTGGATTCCTTTATGATTTGTACGTGATAGGTTTTTAATTGTGATAATTGACCGTATCTTGTATCGGTGTGAACTTGCATCTGTCGCTACCTTTAATTAGATTATATCTGAATGAATGCATAGCTCGTGACAGGCTCATTTGTAGTTCATACGTACTTATAATTCGTATTTGGTTGAATTTGCAATAGCAGGGTGTGTGACCTGCGGGACCGGTAATCTTAATTGGTCCACCCATATAAGCTTATTACTTGAAAGGATTTATTGTCTTCTGTTGTCTGTAGACTTGCATGATCTAGGCATTACCTTGTCTTGCAATTGTTTGATTTTATGCTAGGGTAGAAGTATCACTTTATCCAACTATCTGTTTACAGCAAATGCAAAACGAGTCTATCTCCATTTAAACTAGCCTAATCAATTCCTCGAGAGAAGATCCTGTGGTTAAGAGCATTGTCTACAACAATCGCTTTTTCTACTTGATTAAATATAAGTAGTAATTTCTGAGCGCATCAGAAATTTGGCGCTACTGCCGGGGAATTGATTCCTAAGTTCTTTTAGAGAAGGATCAATTGTGGTTCGTTGCGTTTTTACTTTTTCTTATTTCAAAAACCAAAGAAAAAATTCAAAAAACTTCAAAAAAACAAAAAGAAGAAGGTTGCATTGCTGTTTCTGGATTGAAACCCTAACTTGAATTATAAGGGCTGGTCCTGCTTTTTAAGTTTGGTTGCTTGTTTTTTTTCAGGTTCTCTAAGAGAAAAGAAGGAATCTCAAAAAGGCTGATATGGAGAACGCAAGCGCCAACGCGACTTTCAACACCGAGGCTGGCACAACAACACAACCCAGTGCCGTTGATGGAGCTAACGGAGGGACCGTAAACTGCGAGTTTAAGGCTGGACTACCCCAATTCTACCCACGTTGCAAGATGTGTGGGATGAGGCACGACAAGCCAAGAATGTGACACGGGGATGAGAAGTTCCTGATTCACAATCCTATTGACTCGGAGGAGGAAGAGGACCTAGAAGAGCAAGAGGATCCGGAGGAGGATCCTGAAGAACTGCCCCTAGACCTCAAGGAAGAACCGGAGGAGTGGCTCGAAGAACGTGAGATCATGGACACGGGCGAGGTTCTGCGTTTCGCGGATCACAAGGGTAATGAACCAGTAAACCTGGTTTTCAAGATGGAACCTCAACCGCAGGGAGAAATCCGACCCATTATGGTGATCCAAAGCCAACCGATGCCTATGGTAATACCTAGCATGGATCTTGAGGTCGGAGTGGGTAACTCCAATCGCGTGATCGGGACACTGGATTTAGGAGCTGGGTGCAATATGATGACTCACAGCCAGTACAAGAAGCTAGGCCTTTTGGGAATGCAGCCTCTCACAGGTAGCATGATTATGGCGGACGGAGCTACCAAGCGGTCGCAAGGGATGATCCGAGGAGTCGACGTAAGGGTCATCAGATTCCATATTCGCGCTGATTTCGTGATAATGGATTCTAATAATCCAGACAAGGACGAACATGAGTTGTTCTTATTGGGGAGGACGTTTATGTATACGGCAGGTATAACAATAAGTGTCCGTGATCGTAAGTGCTTTATGGAGGTACTCGGGGTTCCTTAGAGTTACCTCTATACAATCGACCCAAAGCCGGAAGCTCTGCAAGGTACGCTAACCTCTTGTGCAAGGATGAGAACTCACAGGTTCAACATTGAAGGATGAAGCAAGAAGAGAGGGCAAGTCGACGCTAACGACTATAAACAAAGCACGATTTATCGCTTTGCACATAGAACTATAGGATGCATTTAGGTAATTCTTTCAATTTCGTAATTCCTTTGCATTGCATTTGAACAATTTTATTGCTTTCACAATTTAGTTATTTAATTTTGATTCAATTTATTAGTTTTGTTTTGATTGATTATATATATATAAAAAAATCTGTTTTTGTCTGGGAAACAGGTCCCACCGCGGTGAGCCAGGAAAAGGAGGACTCTCACCGCGTTCTAGAAAGTCCAGAGTTGTCTCTGCACTATCCAGACCGCGGCTAGAAAGTCCAGAATTTATTATGCTTGATTCTTGTGATTGAGTATGTGACTATGCTTTGGATGTATAGAATTGACTAGATAAGTCATTTTCCACGTTAGCTTAGCTTGATTATCCGAAGAATGATGGGTTTTGGTGGTGAAGCTTGATATGCATGTTAGCAACTTCTACTTATATTTTTTACTCTTGCTAGTATTGATGCTAAGTTGAGCTTGCTATTGTTTTGAATGGGAAAATCACTTGGAGTAACATTGTACACACTATGGTTTGCAAGATTATGTGATAGGATAAGGCGTTAGTGTTACTTGCAAGAATCAATTTGGGGATGAATTTGTAGCTACACTTGAATGCACTATAGTTTACACTTGAATATGAGTTAGGATTAGGCATTCGTGTTGCTACATGTTAATGTTGAGATTGGTGCAGTGCTAACATTGTTTATCCAGGTACAATGGCACCCAAGAGAAAGAATGTGTCTAACAAGAAGCAGAAGACAAGAGAAGGAAGCTCCTGTGCTAAGGCTACGGCTCCACGGATTAGGCCGGATGCTTATGGTTTTAGGCTGAGTAGAAAAGCAGATGATTTCAGAGTCAAACACTTCAACAAACCAAGGAGCATTATAGCGGAGCGAGGGATGAAGATCTCCGAAAATGATACCCCTATCACGGAGGCTATTAACAATTGCATAAGGAGGCAAGGGTGGCAAAGGCTAACCGAGATGAAGAGAATGTATGACGAGTCTCTGGTTAGAGAGTTCTACATTAACTTCTCTGATCGAAGCGATGACGGATTCGTGCCTGTTCGATGAAAGATGGTGGAGTACACTTTAGACTCCATCAACCAATTTCTTCATACAAGGACGGAGTACAATCCCAGTCTGGACAATGGAATCTTCAACCCGGAAGAAACTTCATACACTTGTGGGATGAAGAGGCATTGGAAGCTGTTTGCCACCCAGGCGTCCAAACATCACCCGGGGTTCGAAGGGTACGCCATTGGTTACTTAACCCGCTCGAAAGGATTTGGGCGAATTGGGTTCAGTATAACTTGATGCCCAACTCTACCTTCACCAAGATGTTAGCTCCTACAGGCCAATTGATAGCGGCATTGATCAGGAACAAGTTAGTCAACATAGGAGACATCATCTTGGCAAAGACTTTTGCACATCGGCATAGCTATAAGGCGTTAAGTTTTCCTTGACTGATCACGGAGATATGTGAGGCCGCAGGAGTGCCAAACATCGCCAAGAATGGTCAACAAAAGGGTTGCTTGGACATTAAGGAGTTATGTACTGTTGAAGCAACGCGGAGAACTGGAGTGTTCTTAGGTGTATGAGGATGAGCCAAGGTTCAGAAGAGGAGGATGATAGCGAATTCGATCCCGAGAATGACACAGCATACAGGGAGATATCCGTAGAAGAGACTGATGAGGAGAATGAAGATCCACCACACTCCCAAGAAGACGAAGATCTCACGGCTGATTTTCAGCGGTTGAGTACCCGATTCTAGGAGTGGATGGAGCCTAAGTTTGAGCACATTGAGAGGAGGCAAAGCACGCTAGCCTCCGATTACTCGGAGTTACAGGGGCGGTACCAAGGATTTAATGCAGATTTGAGGAGCATACATGGAGTATCTCCGCGGTTTGGTAACCACTTGGATCAATGGGATTCAAGTTATTGAAGTCTCTCGCAGCACAAAGGTGACTGAGCGCCTCGCGCGAATGGAGGAAATGTGCAAAGCTCAGATGGATAATTGGCAGCAGCGTTTTGCAGGAGGATCATCTTTCGGAACCCACGGTCCACCCTCTTTCCAGTGATCATGCCGACCGAGGCATACTATGGGCGGTAACTCTACAACTTGTCCTTTTATTTATTCTAAATGCTAGGGTCTAGCTATTGAATAGGTTTGGGGAGGGAAGTTGTATGCTTTAGATTAAATGCCTCGGTATGTTTTACGCTGCCTTGTATATATTGTATATATGTGTTTCATTTTTTCCTTTCTTAGTTTGGTGGTGTTGAGTGGTATGTTAGACACACTTGTGATTATGCAGGGTGGTATGTTAGCCACTTTTGCTTGAACTTGTGTGAGTAATCTTTTGGCCTATTTCGAAATTTTTTGAGTGTCGAGTCTGAGTTCTTTTGACAAGTCGGTTATCTATTGCATTTGTTAAGCCTTTTACTGATGTAATCTTTGATGGCCTTTAGCTAGTATTAAGGAATTTTCAAAAATAATTTTAGTCCGTTTCACTTGAAAATAGAAAGTCTTCCTATTCTAGCAGTCAAGAAGCCAGTGAGAAGCCTATTTAAGCCGATGAAAAAAATATTGTACCGGCAATTCTTTGATTCTAGTAGGATGAGCAAGGAAAATCCTTGTGCCACTTCATATACATGTGCACTATTTTTAAAGAAAGTATGACGAACGACATCTTGACTTGTTGTCTTGATTCCCAAACCCGTTCAAGGAAAAGGTTTGGGGAGAAGGGTACTAGGTACTCCATACTCAGGCTCACTCCTTTCTATATTGAGCTTTTGGTCGATTTTGAAAACCTGTTTTGTATTGCTTGCTGCCGTTCTAAAAAAAGGAAAAAAGAAAAAATCTCGAGGTGTTTCTGTTGGTCCAGATAACATCAAAGGAAAAGACTGGGGGGGGGGGGTGAATAGTCTTTTACAACTTTTGTCGATAAACACAATTTCTCAGATATCTGTGAAGATTTCTGATACTTAATTTTAAGAGCGGAAGACTTTTCTGTGATAAGTGCACGTGCTCAGCAAGATATAATTTGCTTAAGTTCTTAGCAGGATAAGCCGAACGATAAGTAAATTACTGAAAGTAAATAACACGTCTTTTATAGTGGTATCTGAAGGTGGCGTAATCCTTCAACTAATCCACTTCGGCCTTTCTCAGACCTTGAATCCACTAAAACATATAAATGAGTTCACCTTACAAATATCTTTTCTTGATTCCTAAATACACTAGGTTCCCAACCAAGTGTTCCCCCTGAGTTATTCCCCGGCTCACAGCCAAGTACTTCCTAAACTCAGAAACCTTTGAGCTGTTCCTTAGTTTCCCAAACTAAGTACTTCCTATGCTCAGTAACCTTGGAGTTATTCCTTAGTTTCCCAAACTAAGTACTTCCTGTACTCCACGCCTTGGAGTTATTCCTTAGTTTCCCAAACTAAGTACTTCCTGTACTCCACGCCGTTTAAGGTGTTGGTTATGATGGTTTGTCAGGTGAGTATTCTTACTAACTTTTCAGTTATTTAGGAATACTCTATAGAACAAGAATTACTTAACACACTTCACAATGTGTGGTGATATGTTCTTTACTGAGCCAAGTCTATGTTAAATGTTATGGAGAATGAAACTCAGATACTTGATCTTTTGATTCAACTCCTTCACATATAGCAATGCTTGTTAAGGATCAGGACACTTTGAACTTTCGTGCTACTTAGTATTCAAGAGCTTAGTCGCAACTGTAAGCTAAAGAGTAAGTAGGTTGAAGGCTTGTATGCTTGAATGAGTTCGTTCTGTGTGTAAGTTCAAGGTGTTCAGTGTGTATTTCAAGAATTCTAAGTGGTGATATTTATAGTTGAATTTGAAGCCGTTTGAATAGTATCTGTTAGGCTCAATTCAAATTCAAACTATTGATATCTGAAAATAGTACTGCAGAAGACGTTGTCTCTTTTCAGAGATTTTCTCTTTTGTTCAGATGTCTCTGTCTGTGCATTTATTGCATTGTACTATTTTTTTATCCTGTAGTGCCAACGGAACTATGCACGCTTTCTGAAGCATTGCATGTCCCTTCCCAGAGACCTTCACATCTCCAGATACTTGTTGAAACATTGTTTCCCAGAAACATAGTTTTATCCAGGGTATCTGAGTGTAGATATCTGTAGGCAATTTTCCTCGTTCAGAAACCTTGTGTTCTCAGATATCTTTTGCAAAACTTGTTTATTGAAAAACACTTGTTTCTTCAAGATATCTGACCATAGGTATCTGATGACCTTCGTCTTCAGCAATCTTGTGCAATCTTCAAATCTTCAAAATTTGTTGAACTCTCCTACTGGATGCCTTCTTCCTGGTCTTCTTCAAAGATATAAAAATTACATTAAGAGACCTGACATCCTATACAAGATTTGCTAGACTAACATACTTAGTGATTTTCCTCTTTTACAGTGTTCAAGTGAACCAAGAGTACCAACCACCTTTCTGAGCGAAGATATGTCATTAGGTTACTGATCAAAATCTAAACAGATATTTCAAACAGTTTCACAGGATCCTTGTGATCGTTCGAGATCGTGTTGGGCATTTGTAAATACTGCATATAAATCAACGCGGGGCTGATTGTGCGTATGCTGTGAGGGTTGATGGTTTTGTTCTCAAATTGCATGCCAAATACTACCTATAAACCAGTGCGTGGGCGGTTCTCGTATATTGTGAGGTTTGATAGGGTGTACTCCAAACCGACATGCACAAAAGTGTGGATCTTGAGCAACCTCTTGGGGAACACTTGCAAAATTGAGTTAAAAAAAAGACAATCTGTGCAAAAAGAGCAAAGCACAAGAAAAAAAGAAATAAAAACGTGCAAAAAGAGCAAAGCACGAGAAAAAAAAGAAATAAAAACGTGCAAAAAGAGTAAAGCACGAGAACGGTAGCTAATTCTATCCCTTGTATTGATTTCGACCCCTTTTTATAAAAAGTCCTTTCTGATTCGTTTGAATTGAGTGCAAAAGCATGTAATATTAGTGGCAGCTTTGTGACGTTTGTTGTCACCTTCCTAAGTTAAGTCTTGATCGAACACCCCTATTTACTGGACACTTCCAGCCCTGAGACTTGAGTGGCACTTTATATTATCCTTTTGTGAGCGACTGCTAGGGTAAGTCGAATTTATATTTACTTGTGCATCGGAAGATTGTGATCTTTGCTAAGCTACTTCACAACGTTAAGGGGGATAAAAGTTTACATCAGTGTTTGGCTTAACTCTTGCAATAGTTGTTTCCGGTAGCTTGTCGATTGAACTTTTCTGTGTTTTGTCGTATTTATGTGTTTTTCTTTTCTAGGACGTTTTTAGAGTGACGAGCAAAGGTTTGGTTTGGAGAGTTTGATAAGTCGATATTTTAACGACTCATTCAGTCTTTTTTAGCCGTATTTTGTTATGTCCTTTAGCAATTTTGTTAGTGTTTTAGTTCATTTTCACGTTTGGGTGTTTTGCGTGTTTTTGTACTTTTTAGGTGTTTTTTTTAGGTAAATGCAAGGAAATGAAGGACCATTGTGCAATTTTGAACTTGTCCAAAGCTTCTAGAAGTACACAAGGCCAGGTAGTGGGCCATTACTTTAAAGATGGTGACTTGGAGGTTGAGAAAAGGGAGTGAAAATAGGAAGAAGTGGGAAAATGGTTGATTCTCCGCAAGGGTACCTTACTGATGAGTCGATTGTACATCGTCTCATTTGGTCATTTTTACCGTCTTATTGCCATTCTCAGATATGGTTTTTATGTGCTTTATTGGTATTTTCTTACGTTTTCATGTTTTGTGTATTTTGTAGGTATTTGGCTAAACCGCGCTAATTGAAGGCAAAATGGTGCATTTTATGTGCATCTACGAGATATGGAGTTCCAATGCCTCGAATGGATGCTAGTAGTGAAGCGGGAAGGCCAAAATATCAAGAATTGGAGTCAAAAGGAGTCAAAAGGTCAAAACCGTCATTCCAGGAAGAACTGGCGACACCTGTTATTAAATCAAGACGCCTGATAACTCTATACAGCATGAGAGAAATTAGCGGCCTTGATTTTGTTTTCCACCAATTTTTCTCCGTTTTTTCCAGTTCGTTCAGAATTAGGTTGTTTGACCTATATATATATATATATATATATACATATATATATATACATATATATATATATATATATACATATAGATATATACATATATATATATATATATATACATATATACATATATATATATACATATATATATATATACACATATATATACATCTATATATATATATATATATATATATACATATATATATATACATATATATATATATATATATACATATATATATATATATATATATATATATACATATATACATATATATATATACATATATATATATATAAATATATATATATATACATATATATATATATACATATATACATATATACATATATATAGATGTATATATATGTGTATATATATATATATATACATATATATATATATATTTGAGATAAGAACCTTTTAGAGATAACTTCATTATTATTCTTCTCTTCTTTTTGCTTTTCGATCTAGAACCTTTCCAAGGCAATTACCTACCTATTATTGGAGGTAATTGAACAGTTTATCTTGTAATCCGACGATTGACATTGATTAGGAGATTATCTACATAGCTTTTCGCATCGATTCGTTTCAGTTCTTCAAATCTACCTAGGGCTTGTCACAACAAAGGGTAAATTGTATCAATTCGTTCGAATCTTTGTTTCTTGCTTTGGATTATGTTTGGGGCCTATTTATATACAATATTGATTATGACTTTGCATAATTTGAGTAGCTAAACACCCCGATTATGGGGTGGTGACTGATTCAATGCATGCTAGCTAGGGTTTATGTGATTCGAAGTGCATCAGGATTCGACTACTTGTGCTTTTTAAATTTTTTACTATTCCTGCTATCACGTTTGATAATCCTCTAGACAAAATCACTGTTAGATTAACTATTTAATCAATACGCCAAAATGTCTTTCGTCTTGCTTGGTCTAACAGTTAGTTGCAAACGGTGATAGTAGGTTAGTCAAATTGATTGTAGTCTAAGTGAAACTGACGCCTTCACTAGTGCTTTTCGTTTTTGAACTCAAGTCTGTGACAACTTGCGTAGTCAATCTTGTGAATCACATGTATCCTGCTAGCTAGCTTGTTTCACATTACTGCTCCATAATTCTCATATTTCATATCATTGTCGTTTAGATTAATCTGTTTTCTAGTTAGATTGCATAAGTAGAGAGATAATATAGAACAAATTCGTTGCCGAAGCAAACAACCCTTTTACTGCTTTCTTTACTGTAATTACTATCCATAAACAAGAATCAACTTAGTTAAGTCCTTCGAGATCGACCTCGGGGTTAACTCCACTACACTACAGGTTTTCATAGTGTTGAGGATTACCTTTTGGCTTTAAATAAATTTAGAACTTTGATTTGAAACGTCATGTTTTTGGCGCTGTTGCCTGGGACTTAACTCCTTTGTTTAGTTTACGAATTTTAATTTACAGATGTATATATTAGTTAGTTTGTCATTTATTTTCTAGTTTAGTTTGTTTTGCGGAACTACTTGGGTTTCTTTGTGTGTACTGAAAAGTATGTATCTCTTGATTTGCTATAGATGTGGGTTGGATGGTCATGTTGCAGCAAACTGCATAGACTACGAACATATCCAAGATTTTCAATTGGAATCTGGAGAGAGGATCGGTCATGCATGGTATAGATTTCAAGATCTGTGGGAGGCGCATCCTAACCATGGTATGGCACTATGTACACTGATGTGGATTTTCTACAAAAATCTAACTAGCGAAGGCCAAGGGATGGTGGATAAAGCCGCAAGAGGGTCGATCTGGGATTTGACGCCTACGGACTTAGAGGAAACGATCCGAAGCCTGGTTTGCCACATCAATTCTTCTGAAATCGAGCGGATATGCAACGAGCTACTAGCTTGTTGTGCACGAGAAGATGCGGAAGAGATGGAAGAAGATGAGCCCACTACCACCGCCTCTACTGCAATTGAAGAAGAAAATCCAGTCACAGTTGAAAGAGTTTGCGAGAGTTTAGATAATCAATTGGTCATGGAGGAGGAGACGTCCACCGATGTGATCGACGAAGAGACTAAACCACCCATTTATGACTATTTGGAGATGGAGAAGACACCTGATACCACCCAGTTGACACCATCGGATTCACAGTCCATTCCCCCATCTTCCAGTGATCTGTACATACTAGCCCCAACTTGCACATGAGATTGGCCAGGGAGTTTCGACCCCTTTTGTCGTTTTTACTTTCCCCTTGATTCCCCTAGTTTTATTTTAGTTTTTGATTTTGATTTATATTATTTTAGTTTGCAGGGAATCATGGAAAACAGGAGAAGAGGAGCTAAGGATGGATCCCAAATCGCTGAACTAGGCGAGAAGGATGCAAGGGATTCGTTCCCTTTCGATCATGGATAGCAACAGCCACACATTTCAGGGAAGTATATTTTCAGCTTTCTTTCTTTCTAGACTATTCGCTGGGGACCATCTCTAGTCTAGGTTTGGGGAGGGAGGTAGTTTTCATGTACTTACCCATATATGTATCAGTGTTGTGTCTTTTTATCTTTTTGTGTGTCTTTTTCTCGTTTTCGTGATTTTCTCTTGTGTGTAAGTCTGACTCCCAAGTCGAGCGTCTATTGCATGTACTAAACCTGTTTAATGCTTGAGTTTTGATTGATCTCTGATTATTAGCAGTTGGCATATATAAATTCGTTAAGTTCGTTTCTCCGGTAAATAGAAAGTTTGTTCTAATTCTGTAGTCCAAAAGCCTGCGAGTAAACCTTAGCCGATGAAAAAATATTGTGCCGGTGCCTGTGTGATTTAATTCGGGAAGTGCAAACTCCCTTGTTTGTGCCTAATCATTCTCATGTGTACTCTGTGTAAGTTAAGTATGACGAACGACATGTTTTTACATTCTTATTTGCTTATGCCAAACCCGTTCCAAGTCCAGGTTTGGGGAGGAGGTTTATGTGCCCTACTTGTATTGATAAAGACTGCGTTCAAGCTTTTCGTTCTCTCAAAAATAAAAAAATAAAAAAAGTCTCGGAGTGGATCTATGGTACTAGTTAGCACCGTTAGTCGTGTTGGGCACGTTTCAAATACTACCTACACACTCGACAAAGGCATTCTAACATTGTAGACACTACTTTTTGGGTTGGATATGTTACACAAGCCTATGAGAAGTCCTATCTATGAAAGTTATAAAGAGATCGTGGTCCTAAAAGCCATATGTGCGTGAGGGTTGATGGCGTGTATACCAAACCAGCACGCACAAAAGTGCAGACTTTCGGTAAAACAGACACTACCAAAAAATTGAGATAGAAAAAAGATATAAGCATATGGGTCATATATAAGACTGCAAAAAAGTAGTATGCGAAAAAATGAAAAAACTGGAAAAAGAGAGAACGATTGCCTTTTCATAAGTCTAATGCTGATTGTTTTTAGAGCTGTGACAAAAGTCCCTTCTGACTTAACTGGTTGAGTACAATGCATGAGGTATTTCACGCAATTTTTTGATGCAAGTCACCTTCCTATTCTCTTTGTATTCTTGAGTGATTACCCCTACTGGACACTTCCAGGAGTGTGAGAGAATAAATGCATATGATCACTTATGAGGGACTACTGTGTTAGGCTTAAGTTCTGTTTACCTTGGAAACGAACTTTTTGAACTTGTGCATGTTATCCTGTGAATGTCACTAAGATGTCAAAGCTTCTGCATTTCTTGGGCTTATTATGTGCAATCGTAGACTTGGTAGCTTGGGAGCTAGACTTTGTTTTGTGTCTATGTGTTTTTCCTTTTTCTAAGTATTTTTAGAGCGTCTGTTGCTTGAGGACTAGCAAAGGTTAGGTTTGAGGAGTTTGATGAGTCAATTTTACATCGTCTCATTTGGTCACTTTTAACGTCTTATTGCCATTCTCAAGTATGGTTTTTATGTGCATTATTGGTATTTTGTTACGTTTTCACGTTTTGTGTATTTTATAGGTATTTGGCTAAACCGCGCTAATTGAAGGCAAAATGGTGCATTTTATGTGCATCTATGAGATATGGAGTTCCAATGCCTTGAATGGATGCTAGAACTGAAGCAGGAAGGCCAAAATATCAAGAATTGGAGTCAAAAGGAGTAAAAGGGCAAAGCATCATTTCGAAGAAAGCGGCGGCCTTATTAAGCAGCATACGCCGATGACTCTCAGTATGTACAGAGCTGGCTATAACGCAACGATTTTTCAACTGGCGACGCCACTTTTAATGAACTGGCGACGCCAGTTTTGTTTTCCACCGCTTTTTTCTCTGTTTTTTCCAGTTCGTTCAGAATTAGGTTATTTGACCTATATATATATGTGAGATAAGAAACTTTTAGAGATGTCTTCATTATTATTCTTCTCTTCTTTTTGATTTTCGACCTAGAACCTTTCCAAGGCAATTACCTTCCTATTATTGGAGGTAGTTGAACCGTTTATCTTGTAATCCGACGATTGACATTGATTGGGAGATTATCTACATAGCTTTTCTCATCGATTCGTTTCAGTTCTTCAATTCTACATAGGGCTTGTGACAACGAAGGGTCCATTGTATCAATTCGTTCGAATCTTTATTTCTTGCTTTGGATTATGTTTGGAGCCTGTTTATATACAATATTGATTATGACTTTGCATAATTTGAGTAGCTAAACACCCCGACTATGGGGTGGTGACCTACTCAATGCATGCTAGCTAGGGTTTATGTGATTCGAAGTGCATCAGGATTCGACTACTTGTGCTTTTTAGATTAATTACTATTCCTGCTATCACGTTTGATAATCCTCTACACAAAAATCACTATTAGATTAAGTATTTAATCAATACGCCAAAATGTCTTTCGTCTTGCTTGATCTAACAGTTAGTTGCGAACGGTGATAGTAGGTTAGTCAAATTGATTGTAGTCTAGTGAAACTGACGCCTTCACTAGTGCTATTCGTTTTTGAACTCAAGTCTGTGACAACTTGCGTAGTCAATCCTGTGAATCACATGTATCCTGCTAGCTAGCTTGTTTAACGTTACCACTCTATAATTCTCATATTTCATATCATTATCGTTTAGATTAATCTGTTTTCTAGTTAGATTGCATAAGTAGAGAGATAATATAGAACAAGTTCGCTGCCGAAGCAAACAACCCTTTTACTGCTTTCTTTACTGTAATTACTATTCGTAAACAAGACTCAGCTTGGTTAAGTCCTTCGAGACCGACCTCAGGATTAACTCCACTACACTACAGGTTTTCGTAGTGTTGAGGATTAACTCTTGGCTTTAAATAAAATTAGAACTTTAATTTGACACATCACTTACCGCGGTGAGCTCCCTCAAAACGGAGGCTCACCGCGGTCTAGACTGTCTACAAGATCACAGAAAGTGTCAGAAAGTAGGAAGACCGCTGCGAGCAGGGAACCTCACCACGGTGAGCCCTATCCAAGACCAGTTCATACACGATTTCGAGCAGTTTTTCTCCACTATTTCGAATTTCTACTTCCTAGGTCTTATTAATAGAGCCCTTGTATCAGTAGTTTAGTCATATTCATACTCGTAGACATATTCACTTTCAATTCAAGCATTGTAAAAGTTTCTAGAGATTCAATCTCTCTTTTAATAGAAGTTCTATTTCCTTTCAGGCGATCTTCGTGACTTAGAAATATCCAGGCATTAATCGTGCAAAATTTGGTGGATTCCTTTATGATTTGTACGTGACAGGTTTCTACTTGTGATAATTGACTGCATGTTTTATCGGTGTGAACTTGCATCTGTCGCTACCTTTAATTAGATTATATCCGGATGAATGCATAGCTCGTGACAGGCACATTTGTAGTTTATACGTACTTATAATCCGTATTTGGTTGAATTTGCAATAGCAGGGTGTGTGACTTGCGGGACCGGTAACCTTAATTGGTCACCCGTATAAGCATATTACTTGAAAGGATTTATTGTCTTCTGTTGTCTGTAGAATCGCATGATCTAGGCATTACCTTGTCTTGCAATTGTTTGATTTTATTCTAGGGTAGAAGTATCACTTTATACAAACTATCTATTTACAGCGAATGCAATATGAGTCTATCTCTATTTGAACTAGCCTAATCAATTCCTCGAGAGAACGATCATGTGGTTAAGAGAATTGTCTACAACAATCGTTTTTTCTACTTGATTAAATATAAGTAATAATTTCTGAGCGCATCAACTAGAACCAATGGTGAGGCAAATGGGCTGGAACTGGTATGGATCAAACCCTGATCTAATAGTTCCTTCACTATCTTTTCAACCTCATTCTTCAATGAATGGGTACCCTATAAGGCCTTTGTTGGACTAGAAGAGCTCCTGCCTTGAGTTGTATTCCATGTTCAATGTACCTAGGTGGTGGTAAACACTTAGTATCCTCAAATATATCCTTATACTCAGTCAGAATTGACTCAATGCATGGTGGTATACTCTCTTGTGTTACTTCTCCCTTCATTTGGAACAATTGAGCTACTACTCCATGCCTGGTTCTTTGAAAAAAATTCTTAATGCATTTCCCACCCATCAAATTAAGCTGTGCGGTCTCTCCTTCTCCTGGTATAGTGAACCTCTTATTGTTCTTAGTAACAATCAAGCAATTGTTCTGAAGGAAAAAGGTCACTGGGTCATGATCCCACATCCAATCATGCCCTAGGATAATATCACACCCTCAAAGTGGAAGTAATCTGAGGTCAGCTCCAAAGGTGTGACCCTGTGACAACCACTTAAATTTTCTACACTTGGTCCTTCTAATGGTCCTTTCCCCATTAGCTACTGTGATGACCCAGGGTGGAGTACTCTATAGTCTGCACTACAACTCTTAAGTTGTACCTTCATCTAAGTAACTGTGGGTGCTCCCACTGTCTATAAGTATAGACACCCTCCTCTTGTTGTACATACCAGTAATTTTCGTAGAATTGTGAGTTCTCTGTCCATGTAGAGCATTTTAAGCTAATTTCCCCATCCACATGTTCTAAATCCAAGAACTCCCCATCATCATCCGCAAAACTGTCTCCCCCATCCTCAGCAACTAAAATGATTTGAAATTGTCTAGCACACTTATGCGCATAAGTATATTTTTCATTGCAGTTGAAACATAAACCCTTCTCCCTCCTAGCATCATATTCAGTTTTAGGCAACCTCTTGAATGGCATATTTGCCCCCTATTCCCACTCGGATTACTCACAACATTTCCAGGTGGAATAGGTTGAAAACTCCTGGCTCTCTCAGGAATGTTTGTTTTCTGTGGCATCCTGCCCTTCTTAGACCAGATATCCAACGTATTCTCCATCAACCTAGACTGGTTTATAGCTGCCATTAGATGTCTTGGTTTAAACATCTATACTGGCACCCTGATCTCTTCCTTAAGCCCTTTAAGGAAGCAGGAGATGAAGAACTCATCATTTATGCTAGGGTGTTTACATCTCACCATGGTTTTCATCTCCTCAAATTTCTCTACGTACCTACTAACATCACTTCTTTGCACCAGTTGAGTGAAATCTTTCACATTGTCCACTTTCCCTGGGACTAGAAATTTCTCCAACATCATCTGGCTGAAAATCTCCCAAGTGATGTTCATTCTTCCCTCCACATACTTACAATACCACAGATCTGCAACTCCCATCAGGTAGTATGAGGCATGTGCTATTCTGAACAGCTCTTCTACCTGATGCAGATGAAAATACTTATTGGCCTTCCTGATCCAAGATCTGGGTTATCTTCAGCAAATTCTGGGGACTCTAGCATGTGGGTGGGTAGTTGTGGTGATTGTAGGTGAGTGTTGTGTTGTGGGTTGGTGTACTGTGTTTGTTGATTAGTTATATTGCTTTGGTTTGACATATTTGGGTGGATGTTAGAGGATCTGAGAGGTGGTGTTGTGTACGTATCTCCCCAGTTCCTTGAGCTGCTAGCATCCATGGCTAACCCCTTTTCCTTTTATCTGGCAGCTATGGCTTGTTTCAAGGATAACATTTGCTCCATCTGAGCCATGATGTTTGCCAGATTCTGATCCACTGACGCCACCTTCTGCGTCATCTGCTCCATCTCTGTGCGAATATTTTCGTTCTCAGCATCATGCTTCTTATGGGTTCCAAACAGATCTTTCGTGCGTGTATCGACCATGGTCACAACGAGACTGCTGCTAAACCTGTGCTTTGGATACCAATTGTTGTTACCCAAATACTATATAACACAATTACTAGAGTAGAGTAGTAAGATTGTATGGTAGTATTAATAAATCTTCAATCAGACACAATCCATACGCAATAATAATACGAAGGATAATATAACCGATCAATAGCTCAATCACCAAAGGTTCACCTGTAAATGGTGAAGATGATTAGAACGGAACTCAGGCGGAAATATCAGT
The DNA here is from genome assembly GCA_026545765.1 of Plantago major. Lineage (NCBI taxonomy): Eukaryota > Viridiplantae > Streptophyta > Magnoliopsida > Lamiales > Plantaginaceae > Plantago > Plantago major. The sequence goes on along the minus strand of CM048839.1, from coordinate 66,085,162 downwards.
AGAATATTAGTATGAAGACTTGAGAGGATTACCTCACAAATCTCTCATGGATCCAATGCATTTTGGCATCTTTTGTTGTTTTTCCTGCAAGTGAGAGAGAGACCTGTTCAGCAGGTTAGTGACCTGCTCATCCATTTATAACAAACTCTAACAAACTAATTACCCAACCACTTACTACAAATAGTAAAATTCAAATTACTAAATAAGACAAAATAGTAAAATGGTAATTCTCCAGCTCAAGTGTCGCTAAACCCTGCCACCCTTAGTTCGCCAGTTCGTTGGGCTTTGGTTTAGAACGTTCAGACACAACAGTTATCTAAACATCTAAAGGAAACTAAGGAAGGATTGTCTAAAGGCTCAGATACCTTACACATATCTGTTGAGACTACATGACAAAAATAGTACACTTCATTAATTACGCGGACAGAGATGTCTGAACAAAAGAGGAAACTCTCTAAAAAGACACAAAGCTCACTGCAGTACTATTTCAGATATCAATAGTTTGAATCCCTTAGTGTCTAATGGATACTGATGTGCACTCAGAGATTTTGATTTCGTTGTAGAGACTGTAATCTCTAAATACAATCAAAAGACTAAATTTATAATTGCCAGAAGCTCACTAACACACAGTTTATAGCGGTAAGTTAACTCGAGATGTCGTTCTCTTGGTAATAACGCCCGTTTGAAATAGAATATTAAATGGTTGATTTTCAATATAAAATAAATAACAGATTTTTGGTATTTTTGAATAAGTAAAATAAACACGTAAGCAGGAAAGTAATTATAAAGAGGACTGGTTAGGGTTTTGGGGTTTCACTTCCCGAGGACTGGTTCTCTCTCAGGAGAGCTGCTTTTGTGCTTTAGAACCCTAACATTCCGTTCTCTTGTTCGGAACCCTTCCGTTCCGCTCTCTCTTGATTATCAGACCCCAACGGTCTTATTTATATAGAAAATTCTGAGCTCCAACCGTCATTGGTGTATAAGGATGGTTTAGGAAGACGGGCCCTAGCCTCACAGGACATAAAACATACTAAAAGATGAATCTGCAGTGCTCTACGGTCGCCTGGGGACCGCTGATGCCCCTTCTGCGGTCTACAGTTGACCGCCATCTGCGATGTCTGCAGGTTTTGTCTGTATATCTTTGTTCTTCAATTTCGGGCTTCTTAACTTTGTTTCCTCGAAAAGTTGTCTTCTACAAAGTTGTACCATCTTCAATTATCTTCGCACTAGCTTGTTACATGACATGTTTTGACACATCGAACTCTGTGCATCGGCCAATTCTGCATATTTGTTTAACTTTCTCAATTTGGCACAATTATGTCGTTTTGGTGCCTGAAATCATGCAATTCCTCAAAAACGTGATCATGACCTACAGAAAACACGTGAAGTTGGTAATTGACCATAAAGCGAAACAAATATTGAATCAAGGACCAAAAACAATGGTCTAAAAGCATGCTATATCGCACATTTCATTGTCACATCACACCCCAAATCAGTTTCTTGCTCATCCTTGAGCAAGACAAAAATGATAAAAAGTGACAGTGAAATGTTGCCAAACATAGCATTCCAATTTAAAACTTTCACAAGATGATTTTTTCACATTCAACACCATTTAACAACTAAGTCAGACATCAGAGATCATGAAACCAGCAGACAAAACGAACATCGATCTGTATCGTCGGGTTCCAAGTAACAAGATCAATCATAATTCACATAAGAACCTTACGGTATGCAACTGATGCTTCCCTTCAAAAATTGATTCACCGTATACACAGACTTCTGAGGCAATCAGAGATTAGGCTAGAAAAAAATTAAGGTAGGATATGCATAATTAAGCTAAATGCTGAGTTATAGGTCTTCCATCGTCCTTATGAATACTACCCTGTCAAAAGTTCATCCCTTCTTCTCCACCTTCTAAACATAATAAAGTTTGATGCTCCTCTCTCTCTATTTTTACATACTATTTTTTATGGTCGTTTCGACCCGTATGTTTTTTGTTGGCCATCATTGGGGTCTTTTAGTCTCTACATTTTTTTGGTAGTGTCTATTTTACCGAATTACGCACTTTTGTGCGTGCTGGTTTGGAATACATGCCATCAACCCTCACGGACATGTAGCTTTAAGGGCCACGCCTGTATATGGGTAGTATATGTAACATGCCCAACACGAAAACGGTGATCACAAGGACCATAGATCCACTCCGAGACTTTTAGTACCTTTGCTTTTTTATGGTACTTCTTTCTTCTCTTTTTTTGGTACCTTGAATTTTTCGGTACTTCTTTTTCTTCTTCCCTTTTTTTTTGAGAGGGAGAACACAACAGCACAAAGCAACCACAACTTCCTTCTACTTCTCCTCCCCCAAACCTGTTAGTTTCACAGAGTTTACTTCTTCCCAGAATCCCTCTTAACTAAGCAAACTCACTTAGAGCATGAAAGACTTCTAAAACAGCGTATACAAGTGATGAGATAATATTCTAACGTCTCATTTGGTCCTTTTTAGCGGTCTTTTGTTAGTCTTTGACCTTAGTTCTATAGTGTTTTTGTATGTTTTTATGCATTGGTACTTTGTTTGTATTTTGTAGGATTTTTGTGTTATTTGGTCCCGAAGGTGAAAATAGGAGTGAAGACATTGGTTATAGGTCTATGAATGAAGAGTAATTGGGCGAAGACGGAAGTGGATTCGGAGTTCGGACGAAGAATTGAGAGGCGTTTTAGCGTGACCTGCAAAAGTGATGATTTACAGAGCAGTCTAGCCATTTTGGACATAACTCTCTCATATGAAGTCCGATTTACCTGATCTCGGTGTCCCTGGAAAGATAATTCAAAGGGCTACAACCTCGTGCTAAAATCGTAGCCAAATTATTCCTGAAGAAAAAGATACAGAGATCGCAACTTGACTGTTAGAAAGCATCTTCGCCGCGGCGAGACATTTAGGCGCGCCGCGGCGAGATTTCCTGAGAGCTTATTTGCTGGGCAATTTTCTGGTCGAATTCTGCTAGGATTCTACTCATTTTTTCTCCTTTAAATAGATTTCTTTCACCATAACTTCATATATAACTTCTTTTACCCTAGATTTACATAGGAAAAACCTCAAGAACTAGGTTTTGACATTGATTGATTTTTGGAGCTTGGTTTACCTCTTGTAAGAAGCATTGATATCGAATTCTTGGTAATCTTTTGATAACTCTCTATTGTTTATCTTCAATTCGTGTTTTCTTCTGTTTATCAAATTGTATGATCTTGCATGCGATTATCACCATGTTTATGCTTGGCATATTCAATAACTTGACGTCTTTAATCTTTGCTTCCCTCATGAGTAGTAAAATCACTCTGAACACCGTAGTTATGTGATAGTCTTGCATATTCGTTTCTAGGGTTTTGGATTCAGTCATATAGGTTAGTCTCGTATAAAATCTTGGTAAAAACCATCAATTCGATAAGTCCGTATTAACTTCTCTAAATTGTTCAAGTTTAAGGATCGTGAATTGATGACTCACGATTTCTCCCGTATAATATATTCTAAGAACAATTGGTTGAATTGAATTGATTGATTTACTGTACAACAACCATGTGACAAATATGAGTGTTATCCCTAGTTCGAATTAGCATAACTGGATCATCACTACAGTGTTCGCTTTCTTTCTTTGATCAAAATCAGTTTATCTGTTTTCTTTTTTAATCTGTGTTTTGGAGTACAAAAACCCATATCAATCTGTTTTCACAAATAATTGATTTCTCTCACTCGTTGTGGTAGCTTGATTAATTCCCTAGAGAACGATACCAAGTTAAGCATAGTCTACAACTACAGCTTATTCTCTTAAGTTATTTAGAGTATAATTTGAGCTCATCAAATTTGGCGCCGCTGCCGGGGAATCAATTCCTACTGTAGCGTTTTGAGTGTGATTTTTTGTTTGTTTATAGTTTTTATCTGTTTAGCTAGTTTTTTTGTTTGTTTTTTGTCGGAACTACTCGTGGTTTCCTGTCTTTGTGTGTGCAGGAACCTATGAAAACCGAGAAGCCATACAAATCCCCAATCGTAAAATCAAAAACCTATGGAGAATGGCTTATCGAGCGAGCACAGCTCTGCCAAACAGAGAGGGAAGTGCTTCGCAGCTTTCGACAATTTTGTGGAGAAAGATTTGACGAAGCATGGTTTCGATTTCTAGAGCTGCAAGAAGAATGCATATATGCTGGATTGGAGGATAAGGAATGGATAGAATGTTTCTAGTGGGGATTAACCGAGAGTATTAGAATGATGTTAGATGAAGCTGCGAGACAACCCATAGACGAGTTCGAACTTGGACAATTCTTTGAGTTTATCAATGCGCAGGTTTGTATTTATAAAGAGACGATGTTGTGGCATGGGAACATCGAGCGTGAGAAGACAAACTGCCTTGCTGAGCTAACATTCGAATCTGCCCCCACAAAACAAGATGAAATACATTCTACCCCATTACCTGCTTGTGATTCGCACGTATTGGTTCCATCACATACATTGGATTGCCCAGGGAGTTTCGACCCAATTTCTCATTTTTATTTTCCCCCTGTTTCCCATAGTTATTTTTTAGTTTTTAAATTTTTCTGATTTGTTTAATTTTAGTTTGCAGGGAATCATGGAATTATTTGAGAACTTGAGGAGGGGAGCTAAGGATGGCTCACAAAATGCTGAGGATACCGGAAAGGATGTAAGGGATTCGTTCCCGTTTGATAATGGATAGCATCATTCCCAAAAAGTCGAGCCAACGACTATAATAAAAGGCGCTTCCCGGGAGGCAACCCGGGGGTAAGTTTTTCTTTATTATCAGTTTGTTATTTTTTCTTTTCTATTCCTTCGCTTGCTTAAACTTGAAACTCGAGGACGAGCTAAAGTTTAGGTTTGGGGAGGGATTTAATGTGTTTTGCGTTCGTTTTTATCGTTTTCATAGTGGTGGTCGGTGAGCCACATAGGATTGCATATCTTTTTTGCGGCCTGTGTGCCTTATTTGTCTACGTGGGGTGGTATGTTAGCCACTTTTATGTGTTTGTTTTGTTTTCAGTTTATGTCTGTACGTGTTTGTGGAAGCGGAACCTTTGTACTCACACGAGGAAACTCGTGAAATTCTAGCCGAGGCATGGAATTTCGATCTCGCAAGGTGAGATCGCATTAGAGTCAAAGAGAAAAAAATTTGAAATTTCGCCCTCGCCGCGGCGAGCGTTTTGCTTCACCGTGGCGAGATAAGTCCATAGGACGAGATTTAGCTTCGTAAAATCTCGCCGCGGCGATACCCTTCCCCATAATTTTTTTCATCTCGTAAAAACTCGCCGCGGTGAGACTTTTCGCCCGCCATGGTGAGCCTAGTTTTTTTTAAAATAGTCTTTTTGCCTACTTTCTGATTTTTGTGGTGAGTCTGAGTTGTTCTCCCAAGTCGAGCATCTATTGTGATTGTTAAATTTGATAGCTGCTTATGTTTTGCATGACATTTGACTAAAAGTGGCATGGTGGATTTAAAATCCTATAAGTCTGTTTTTCTTGTAAATAGCATGTATGTGTAGCTCTTTGATCCAAAAATCCGGTGAGGAACCTTTAGCCGATGAAAAAATATTATACCGGCACCTGTGTGATTTATTCGGGAAGTGCAAACTCCCTTGTTTACGCCTCGTCATGCTCATGTGTACTCTGTGTAAGTTAAGTATGACGAACGGCATGCTCTTCATGATCTATTTTATCGATGCCAATCCATTACAAAGAACCGGTTTGGGGAGAAGAATTCTGCTGTGATGATATGTTTAATTTATACTTGTAATCTGTATTGCTTCCCCTGATTATTTAATATGTCTCGGAGTGTATCTGTGCTGCTCGTCATTACCGTAGTCATGTTGGGCGTGTTTCAAATACTATTTATATACCGGCGTGGTCCTAAAAAGCCATATGACCGTGAGGGTTGATGGCACGTATACCAAACTGACACGCACAAAAGTGCGGACTTTGGTAAAACAGACACTACCAAAAAAGTGAGACTAAAAGAGTCCATTGTGGCCAATTGATTAGCATATAATTCATAGTATGCAAGAATGTGGTGATATGGAAGTTGGTTTGTATGTTCTAGCAAGCTGCTATGTGCTAGGAAAAAGTCCCTTCTGACTTAACTGATTGAGTACATTGCATGAGTTATTTAAGGCACTTTTGTGACGAAAGTCACCTTCCTTTCTCTTGATATTTCTTGAGTGATTAACTCACTAGACACTTCCAGAGTGCGAGAGAGAGATGCATAGGATCCTGTTGTGACGGATTAGCGAGTTAGACTTAAGTGCTATTTACTGGAAAAACTTTCTTGTTTGATTTTCTGTGCACTATTCTGCCAAGGTTAGTTGAGTGCAAAACCTTTGCATCTTGTGAATTTAATGTTTACAATGGTAGATTCGGTCACTTGGGAGTTCAACTCTTTTATGTGCTTCTTGTTTGTTTTTGTTTCGAGTCTAGTTTTTGTTTTGGTTGTGTGTTTGCTCGAGGACGAGCAAAGGTTCGGTTTGGGGATTTTGATGAGACAATATTCTAACGTCTCATTTGGTCCTTTTTAGCGGTCTTTTGTTAGTCTTTGACCTTAGTTCTATAGTGTTTTTGTACGTTTTAATGCTTTGGTACTTTGTTTGTATTTTGTAGGTTTTTTTGTGTTATTTGGTTCCGAAGGTGAAAATAGGAGTGAAGACATAGGAGTGAAGAGTAATTGGGCGAACACGGAAGTGGATTCGGAGTTCGGACGAAGAATTGAGAGGCGTTTTAGCGTGACCTGCAAAAGTGATGATTTACAGAGCAGTCTAGCCATTTTGGACATAACTCTCTCATATGAAGTCCGATTTACCTGATCTCAGTGGCCATGGAAAGATAATTCAAAGTTCTACAACTTTAATGCAGAAAATCGTAGCCAAATTCTTCCTAAAAAACGATACAGACATCGCAAGTTGACTTTTAGAAAGCATCTTCGCCGCGGCGAGAAATTTAGGCGCGCCGCGGCGAGATTTCCCAAGAGCTTATTTGCTGGGCGATTTTCTGGTCGAATTCTGCTAGGATTCTACTCGTTTTTTTCTCCTTTAAATAGATATCTTTCACCATAACTTCAGATATAACTTCTTTTACCCTAGATTTACATAGGAAAAAGCTCAAGAATTAGGTTTTGACATTGATTGATTTTTGGAGCTTGGTTTACCTCTTGTAAGAAGCATTGATATTGAATTCTTGGAAATCTTTTGATAACTCTCTATTGTTTATCTTCAATTCGGGTTTTCTTCTATTAATCGAATTGTATGATCTTGCATGTGATTATTACCATGTTTATGCTTGGCATATTCAATACCTTGACGTCTTTTATCTTTGCTTCCCTCATGAGTAGTTAAATCACTCCGAACACGGTAGTTATGTGATAGTCTTGCATATTCATTTCTAGGGTTTTGGATTAATACATATAGGTGAGTCTCGTATAAAATCTTCGTAAAAACCTTCAATTCGATAAGTCCGTATTAAATTCTCTAAATTTTTCATGTTTATGGATCGTGAATTGTCGACTCATGATTTCTCCCGTATAATATATTCTAAGATCAATTGGTTGAATCGAATTGATTGATTTACTGTACAACAACCGTGTGACAAATATGAGTGTTATCCCTGGTTCGAATTAGCATAACTGGATCATCACTACCGTGTTCGCTTTCTTTCTCTGATCAAAACGAGTTTATCTGTTTTCTGTTTTAATCTGTGTTTTTGAAGTACAATAACACATATCAATCTGTTTTCACAAATAATTGATTTCTCTCACTCGTTGTGGTAGCTTGATTAATTTCCTAGAGAACGATACCGAGTTAAGCATAGTCTACAACTACAACTTATTCTCTTAAGTTATTTAGAGTATAATTTGAGCTCATCAATAAGTGAATCAAGAGATTAAAGATAATAAGGAAGGAAAAGTATTCTAAGATTGCCTCTTTATCTTTGTGTTGCATGGCAAAAACTCATAAGAAGGTGCATGTAAAGTGTCTTGGTTCAAAATGTAAGATGAATATCTCTTACTGATGAGAACATAGGTTCCTTAACAATCGATGTAAGTAAATGAAAGTGCCTCAATCAAAACAATAAAAGACTTAAACATTCAATAGGTTTGAATAAACTTCGAGTTGCAGATCGGAAAATAAATAAGAGTCAAAGCTTGGTATATAAATAGCGAGTCAAAGCTCGGTAATCATCCAAAATAGGAAAGAAATAAAGGTGCGACAACCGGAAACTAAGTGCATAAAATAAGGAAATATAAAAACAGAAGGCCCTAAAAATTTTTAATTTCGAGTTACCGTTACCCTCCCCCAAACCTACGCTTGTGCTAGTCCGTTAGCACAAAATAGTAAAACAGAAAGTAATGGTAACGAGAAAACTCCCCTGTCAGGTATGGTGGCCGCTTCTTGGTACATCACTCGGACTCTTCGTAATCCGAATCATAAGGGTGGTTCTCAGGTGTATAGAACTTCCTAACTTCCTCCGGGTCTTCCTCCTCATAAACAAAACCATTTGTGTTAATGAAATTGCCCTTTAGCTTCTCTTGCCTCTCTTGCTCCCTTGGTTCTTGGTGCTCAAGGTCCCTTACTGTTTCTTCAAAGTGATTCCAGTTAACGCAAGGTTTTTGTTTTTTTGTGAGTAGGGTCAGGTTCTCCATCAGTGAGATCGATGAAGTTGGCTTGCGCTCCCATCGAGCTCAACTTTTCCTCAATGATTTGCTTTTTCTTCCCCGCGAGCACATGTCTTGGCCTAGACCCTCCGGTAGTCTTTCTTGCATTTTTCCTCACCCTTGTTCGGAGTGACGGTTCTCCTTCATATGTGTTGAAGTCACCTTTTCTTTTTCTACCAAACTCTTCTTCATAAAAGAGATCACGAGCTCTCCTCAATTCTTCCTCCATCTCCTTCCTAGCTCTTGCGAGTGCTTCATCTCTTTGCTTCCTAATTTTGACTCTAGTTTGCAAGAACTCTTCCTCCAATTTGGCTAGTTTCTCCAAATGTTCATCTTGCAACCTTTTCTTCTCCCAACAGTACCAAGCTTCATGATCCATTGTCAAAGTTGCATAGTAGGTATGTGGGTACTTCTCCTTGTTCTTCTTTTCTCCATGGTCAATTCTTCTTAAAGGAGTCTCGTCCTCATGAGATAAGAATCGATGATGATCCTCTAGCTTGCGTGCCTCCTCCAACTCATGTGATGATTCTTCTTCCCTAGCCTTGCTACTTTCACCATGTTCTGACCTTTTCAAAGCTTCCAAACACTTGCCTCTTCCAACTCCACCTTGAATGAATTTCTTCGTCATGTTTCTAAGAATGGTGATGAAAACTTTTTAAATTAGTTCACATCTGCCCCAAACCTAATCGATGCAAGGTAGGTAGAAATAGCATGCTTGAGAACCTCCAAAATTCATATTATCACAGAAAATTAAATCATGCATACAAACGGATAAGAATGATAGATTAAACATAGCATAGTTGATCACTAGAACATGCATATTAGCATTAATGCGAACTTCCAACCTTCCATGCTCAATGCATATGTATCAATATATGCATTACGTATACATAATCATAAATCAAGCGAGTAGAAGTAATGAGAAGGGTAGAGTCGAAGGATCGTACCTTGAATTGACGAAGAACTTGAATTCTTGAATTGCCGAAGAACTTGAATTCTTGAGAGAAAAACTAAGTATGATGCATATTCTAGAGTGCAATGCTTTTGTGCTTGTGAATTTGTGAGTTTAGAGAAAGTATTGATGCATATAGTCATCCAGATAAATGTTAACTTCGAATGAGCTTCGCAGTGGTGGGTCCCATGCCTTCACTGAATTCTTTTAACTCCTTGTATGAATTGATGATCGTCTATAGGTATTTTCTCGGATTAAGCGTATTTCTTTATATTTGCTCCAATAATCGACAAAATCTCTTCACTTTGCATATTTGTACCTCGTGAATCATCAAAACACGTAATTGGGCGACAAATGTCATTGTGCAAGTGTGTTAAATGTAGGAAATATAGTAGGTAATCAGCGGGTGAGGAAGTAGAGGAGAGAAATAACAGGGTCGAGAAGAGTCGATAATTGGACTATCTCTCCTTAAGACTTTATTGACTCGCTACGGTGCACATGGGTTTTATGCGACAGTTTCCTAGGATAAAACCTCTCTTAAACGGCTAGGTTCACTACCAAAAAACAGCTGTTTAGCGACGGAAACAGTGACCGATTCGTCGCTAAATCTGTAGCGACGGATTTAGCCACGAATAATAAGTCCGTCACAATGGGTTTCGTCACAAATCTTCTACCGACGGATAACCTATCTATCGCTAAATAGTAACGGATTTAGCGATAGATAGTTTCGTTGAACTTTTTGTGACGGATAGTTATCCGTCTATACTAAGGTAATTTTCATTTTTTAATCCGAAAATTCTGTCCAGAATAGCGACGGATAGAACTATCCGTCGCTAATTAGGTGTTTTTTATATTTTTATCTTAATCCCGATTTAATTTTTTTTATTTTTAATCTGCAGATATACAATATTCAATAAGGATAAAATGACAATTGTATACGAATATTCAATACGGATAAACCAACAATGATACAATAAATCGACAATTTTATACAATAAATCGACAATTTTTTATACAACCACTGTTGGTGGTGGATATCGGGGATCGGAGGTGGATTGGAGCAGATCGGAGCTTGATGACGATGACGGAGTTGGATCGGGGCAGATCAGAGCTTGATGACGATGATGGATTTGGATAGGAGCTGATCCATCTTGGCTTGCAACAATCTTCTTCTTCTTCTTCTTCTTCTTCTTCTTCTTCTTCTTCTTCTTCTTCTGATCTGGCTTCGTGGGTGGAAGGATGGTGGTTCGGATCTGGAGTTGGAAGAAGGGTGGTTTGGATCTAGAGGTGGTGCTGTGGTGGTAGGTTGGTAATGGAGGTGGTGCTGTGGTGGTGGAAGTGGGGAGGTGGTGGTGGTGCAGAGGTGGTGGGGAGTGGCGGAGTGGTGGTGGTGGTGGTGAAGGGTGGCGGTGGTGGTGGAGTGGTGGTGGTGGAAGGGTGGTGGTGGTGGAGTGATGGGAGGAAGAGGAAAGGTTATATATTAGGGTTTCTGCGGAATTTAACGACGGATAGGTTTATCTGTCGCTACTTAGAGACGGATAGCCATATCCGTCTCTAAATTTAGCAACGAATAAACCTATCCTTCGCTAAATTTTCATTTTTATTTATTATTTTTTTGGGTCAACGTAATTAGAGACGGATAAATCTATCCATATCTAAATTAGAGACGGATAAATTTATGTCTCTAAAATGGACCGATTCGTCGCTATTTAGCGACGGATATTATCCGTTGCCATTTCACAGTTTCTTGTAGTGGTTACCCCTTTGGTGGGGGATTATGTTTATGTTATGTGAGCCGACCTATGTGCCACCGGACTTATACTAGTGGCCATAGGATCATGTTTGATTGAGCGGAAATTTGCAACTTTTGTATATGTGTGATCGTATCGAATATACATACACTAAATCTAGTAAGTTAGGCTAATTAACACTCTCCCTAGGGACTTTATGGCTCATATACCATTGTATCAGATGGTATAATGAAAGCTAGTCTATCTATATTATGTGATCTAGAATAGGCATCTTTTATTAATTAAAGGTGATAATGATGACAAGAATGAAACTGATTCTGTCGGTAAGTTTATGAATTTAATTAGTTACTAATGATGTAACTAAATAGTTGTTTAATTATAACTTGGTATAATAACTATAAAATGTTGAATGTTGATGTGACAATGAAATGTGCGATATAGCATGCTTTTAGACTCTCATTTTTTGCCTTAGATGCAATATTTGTATCGTTTTATGGTCAATTATCAACTTTGCGTGTATTTCGTAGGTCATGATCGCGTTTTTGAGGAATTGCACGATTTCAGGCCCCAAAACGGCATAATTATGCCAAATCGAGACGAGGAAGCAAATATGCCAGATTGACCGTTACACGAAGTTCGAGGATTCAAAACATGTCGTGCGACCAACCAATGTGAAGATAATTGAAAATTCAACAACTTTGTAGAAGACCACTTTTCCAGGAAACGAAATTACGAAGCCCAAAATTGAAGAACGAAGAAAACAGATTCGAAGCTGTAGACATCGCAGATGGCGATCCACAGTGGACCACAGATGGCCCCACTGCGGTCCACAAGCGACCGCAGTGAAGGTTCTGAATCCTCCTGGGCTATTTCTCTTGGCCTATCAGGCTAGAGCCCGCCTTCCTGAACCTTCCTTATTGAAGAATGGCGGCCATAGATCGATTTCCACACGATTAAATAAGACCTCAGGGGTCTCATAATTCTACACAGCTCACAAAGCAGCTCTCCTGAGAGAGACGCAGTCCTCGGGGAAGTGAAACCCCAAAACTACTGGCCGTCAGGCACCTAGAAGGAGGAAACCCTAGAAGCAGCAGCACGAAGACATCAGAGACTAAGCTAACTTTCTTTTGTAACCGTGATATGTTAATGGAATAGTTATTAGACGTAAATCGTGGTTATACAACTCTATACATCCTTCGTGGTGTGATGTTCTGCTGAGTGACACAGTAGTTTCATTGAACTATGTAGGGGTACTCGTGCCGACTGTGCCTTGAGCACCATAGCATTATGCCATGCTGTCGTTAGAGGTAATCGCGTAGGATTTTAACTAGGAAGTTGGGAGTAGCATAGCAGAGGAAGTTTGGGGAACATTTACGCCTTTCCATCATTGATTTACAACAAAGCAATTTAGGATTTACTGCGATTTAATTATTCTGTCTGAGATCAAACTGTTTACTTTTCTACATTCAATTACAAACGTTATTTGCTTGTTCCTATGCTTAGCAAGCTATAATGTGTGTAAGTACTTAGCAAGCAATAAATAAGCGAAAACTAAAGTGCAGTAAGTAAATAACACAAAGCTTTATTGTGGTATCTAAAGGTGGCGTAATCCCTCAACTAATCCACTCGCCCTTTCTCAGGAATTGAATCCACTAAGATAAGATGTTGAGTTCCCCTTACAAAATCCTATCTCTTGATCCCTTTAACACTAGGTTCCCAACCCCCTGAGTTGTTCCCTGGTTTTTTCAACCAAGTACTTCCTCTTCTCAGTAACCTTTGATCTATTCCTCAGCTTCCAAAGCCAAGTACTTCCTATGCTCAACCCCTGTGTGGTTTGGTTATGGTAGTTTGTCAGGTGAGCAGGCTTTTAATAACTTGTACAATTATCTATGAGTGCTCTGTACAAACGAGCTCACTTAATACACTTTTCAATGTATGGTAAGTTGTTCTTTACTGACCCAAGTTTTGATATTGTTCAAGAGAATGAATCTCAGATATTAGTCGCAACTAAACTTTCTGGATTCAAGTCTTTCACAATATGCAAATCTTGTTAAGGATCAGGACACTTAGAACTTTCGTGCTACTTAGAATTCAAGAGATTTAGTTGCAACAGTAAGCTAGTGAGTAAGTAGGCAAGAGGCTGTATGCTTGAATGAATAAGTTCGTAGATGTGTGTTTTCAAGCATTCTAAGTGGTGATATTTATAGTTGAAAATCATGCCGTTTGAATAGTATCCGTTAGGCTCAATAAAATTCAAACTAACGATATCTGAAGTTAGTACGGCAGTGAGCTTTGTCTCTTTACAGAGATTTTCTCTTTTGCTCAGACATCTCTGTCTGCGTAATTAATGCAATGTCCTAACTTTTGTCCTGTAGTGTCAACGGAACAATGCAAGCTTTCTGAGGCTTTGCAAGTCCTTACTCAGTGACCTATTGAGCATCAGAGACCTATTGAAATACTTGTCTTCCAAATACACTTAATATCTTCAAGGTATCTGAGGAGACACTTCTCCTTAGTCTTCAACAATCTTGTGTAGTCTTCTGATCTTCAATAAAATGAGTTCTTTTGCTGGATGCTTCCTTCTTGGTCTTCTTCAAAGATATAAAAATTACATTCAGAGACCTAACATCCTATACAAGATTTGCTAGACTAACATACTCAGTAAGCTTCCTCTTTTACAATGTTCAAGTGAAGTAAGAGTACTAGTTACTTTTCTGAGCTAAGATAAGTCATTAGGGTTTACTGATCAAAATCTAAATAGATATTCCTAACATAAACCAACCGATAAACAGCTTTATCCCTCAACATCCTCTCTTATCATACCGCACTGGACCTAGCTTGAACCCACCCGAATTACCACCTAGACCACCCACTATGGCACCTGTTCCCAGACCACACCACCAAAGCCGTCACAAAACCCGCTCAAACCATCCTCCATGGAAGATAAGATAGATACTATAATGAAGTAGATGGGAGACTTTGGGAAATTTGTGAAGCGGCAGGGTAACTTCAAGAGAACCGAAAACACCTTGGGAGGAATGGAACTGAAGATTGGTCAAATCACTAAGGAAGTAGGGGAACTGCAACAAAATAAAGACAAGCTACCGGGTCACACTGAGAAAGCTATGATGATTGTTGAAGCTGCCAAGGTTACATGAATCAGGAGGGGAAACCATACTGAATCTGAATGAAGGAACCCCGAAGGGTCACAAGATAATTGCCTCAAACCTTCTCCTACAGCATGCGGGTGTGAAATAGACTCTCCTGCCGAAGAAGAAAGGGTCAAACCAGTTTTACCAAAGAAACCCGACCCTGGAGCTTTCAACATAAATGTTGTCATCAAGGGAAAGACAGCCACAGGAACCCTAGATCTAGGGGCCAACATTAATATGATGCCACTCGCCATCTACATGAAACTTGGCTTAACAAGAATGGTGGAAGCAAGAACCGGCACATTGGTTGTCGATGGCTCTACTACAACTGCCTGTGGCAAGATACATAATGTGGATTACTCAATTGGAGGGACTCGATATCCTTGTGGATTACCTGATTGTGGACTGTGAAGACCCGAACAATGATACCATGCTTCTGGGAAGACCGTTTATGGCCACTACCAACACCATTATCAACGTGGCAAGATGGGAGATTTCGATGAACATATCTAATCACCGGATAGTAATGGGGATCCTGAGCAAGACATATTTGGAGACAGGAGAAGAATGAATTGAAAATACTCTTCCAATGATCCCCGAAGAGCACTTTGGGTCAGAGGACAATAACTGGAGATGCGGATCTACTGATAGTGAAGGTGAATGGAACAGTCTAGATGAAACCAACAGCTACTTAGAGATTACTTTTCACATCGATGAAGATCCGGAGCTAGATGAGATCAAGGAAGAAGAAATGAAACGTTGGATAGAAGATTCGAGCTACGCAACAAGGGAATGGATGGACAAGTGCTTCAACAGGATCGAGGGTTTAACCCTCAACAACTAAGCCATCATGAAAACAGGGGTCGATCTATAAGACCTAAAACAAGCGCTTCTTGGGAGGCTACCCAAGGTTATGTTTACTTTTACGCATTTACTTTCGCACTTTCAATATTCATCTTTTTCTCATTTTCCGTGCCGAAATTGTTTTTTCGAAAAACTTTTCAAAATCATTTCCAAAATTTCTTATTGATTATGTTTGTTTTTTTTTGAAAAAACGAAAAAACCTAAGAGTCGAAAATGCACGAGTTAGCGCGTTGAAGGGCAAAGGAGGCAGACCTCACTCATCGCCATTGGACGCAGGTGAGTCGCTTGACTCACTTTCCCCTCCTTTAAAACCCCCCTTCGACTTTCTTCCCCCCCCCCCTCCCCCACTTCATTTTTCTCCCAAAATCTTCACAAACTTCATATTTTGCGTTTACCCATTGCATTCTTAGCTTATACATCCATCAACGACATCAACTAAGTGATCTCTACTCTTGTACATCTCAATTTCATCTTCATTATCAAGTTTAAATTATTAAACTCCTTGCTTGCACTTTCTCCATGCTTCTTTGGTGCTTTGCAATTATATGCTTCATTTGATTGATATGGGTGCTAATTGTTGATGATATTACATGCTTACTAGTAGAGTTTAACTTGTTATCACTTGTCTTGGTAGAGGTATGGCAATTTGTTAGAAAAATTGAGAGTTTGTGTTCATGCTCACCAAGTGTTTGATGAAATGTCTCAAGGAAACAAATTCTCTTAATGACTTCTTTCTCTTTCGATTACTTGCTCGCATGGTTTTTACTTGATGATTTATGATTAGGAAACATACTTGCTAAGTCAAATGCTCTTAGGATGATCCTTCACATGCATTATGCTGTCTAACATGATACTTGACACCTTGTGAAATTGAGTTTATGTGACTAGTTCTTGTATCGGTTTAGAGAAGCTATCGATCTTGTTACAAGCTAAGACTTGAAATGCATGATGTACCAAACACTAGGTTTGGGGGATAAGAAACCCCTTGGGATTTGCATGTTCGCCTTAGAATTGATTTTGCTCCAAACATGCTATTTCACACACTTTTTTGAACCTAGATACCATGAGGAAGGCATTAATGGGGGAGTCAAGCAAGAAGAGAGGAAGTCCTGGGAATAGTGCTACTCTTCCTTCACTCTCGAAGGAAGCTCAAGCATGGTTGTAAGTAAACAGAAACCGAGGAGTATCTCCCGAAAGAAATATCGAAATCAATTTTCCCTCAAGAGAGAATTTCACTTGGATGCTCACGCCATTAGACGCACATGGGTGGGGATCCTTTACCACTTGTCTCGATGGCTACAACCTCGACATAGTCAGGGAATTCTATGCGGAGTTCTTCTGTTAGGAATATCTGTTTAGATTTTGATCAGCAACCTAATGACTTATCTTAGCTCAGAAAGGTGGTTAGTACTCTTGGTTCACTTGAACGCTGTAAAAGAGGAAACTCACTAAGTATGATAGTCTAGCCAATCTTGTATAGGATGTTAGGTCTCTGAATGTAATTTTTATTCCTCTAAAGAAGTCCAAGAAGAAGGCATCCAGCAGGAAAAGTTCAACGGATTTGAAGATTTGAAGACTGCACAAGATTGCTGAAGAAAAGGGTTTTCACATACCTATGACCAGATATCTTGAAGACACAAGGATTTTTAAATAAACAGTGTTCCAAAAGATATCTGAGAAATAAAAGGTCTTTGAGACAAGGAAAGTGCCCACATATATCTACACTCAGATACCTTGGACATAAACTATGTTTCTGAAAAGAAATATATTATAACAATTTGTTTCAACAAGTGGTATCTGGAGTTATGATAATCTCTTGAAAAGGACGTGCACAGTATCAGAGAAATCTGATAGTATAAAGATCTCTGATACCATAAATAGTTCCGTTGGCACTATAGGACAAAGTATAGTACAATGCATTGAATGCGCGGATAGAAATGTATGAACAAAAATGGTAGCTTCTGAAGAACAAGACAAACGTACTACAGTACTATACTCAGATATCAATAGTTTGAATTTGATTTAAGCCTAACGGATACTATTTTAACGGCAATCAAATTCATCTATAAATATCAACACTTAGACTGCTTGAGAACACACCTTAGAACACTGAACTCACATTGAATATTCTCACACAAGCTCTCTCAAGCACACTACTTACCTTCAAGCTTTCTGTTGCGACCAAAGCTCTTGATTCTAAGTAGCACAAACGTTCTAAGTGTCCTGTTCCTTAACAAGCATTGTTATTTGTGAAAGAGTTGAACTAAGATTTCATATTTGAGATTCATTCTCTTGAACACTTATCATAGACTTGGGTCAGTAAAGAACAAGATACCGTACATTGAAAAGTGTATTAAGTATACTTGATTCATAGAGCTATCTGTATAACTGAACAAGTTATTAAATAAGCTCACCTGACAAACTACCTTAACCAACACCTTAATCGGCGTGCAGTACAGGAAGTACTTAGTTTGGGAAACTAAGGAATAACTCCAAGGTCACTGAGCTTAGGAAATACTTAGTTTGGGAAACTAAGGAATAGCTCAAAAGGTTTCTGAGTACAAGAAGTACTTGGCTGAGAAAGCCGGGGAATAACTCAGGGGGAACACTTGGTTGGGAACCTAGTGTATTTAGGAATCGAGAGAAGATACTTGTAAGGTTACATCAATTATCTATCTTAGTGGATTCTAGGTCTGAGAAAGGCCGAAGTGGATTAGTTGAAGGATTACACCACCTTCAGATACCACTATGAAAAGACTTATGTTATTTACTTTCTGCATTTATTACTTGCTTTATTTACCTTGCAAAGTATTTACACCTATCTTACTGAGCACGTGCACTTATCACAGAAAAGTCTTCCGCTCTCTGAAATTAAGTATCAGATATCCTCACAGATATCTGAGAAACTGTGTTTATCGACAAATGTTTTAAAAGACAATTCACCCCCCCCCCCTAGTCTTTTACTTTGCAGTTATCTGGACCAACAAGTGGTATCAGAGCGGGAGGTTCCCAAGCCTTCTGTACTGAACCTTGATCCCAGATAAGTGCCAACTAACTGCTTTTCACCTACACTTGATTTGTTTGGATTAGTGTGTTTGCTGCAGGATGTCTTTATGTGACGCCCAAATTCTCAAGCCAGAGAATTATGAGAAATGGAACAACAACATGATGCTCCACCTAGAAGCCATCAGTGGCTAAATGATCGACGTGATAAAGAATGGCCCAATAGTCATTCAACAACTCAAGCAAGTCACAGAGGTTTCTAATGGTAGAGACAGAGAACAATGCGATGGGTACTCACAGACAGATGCGTCAACCAGTGGGAGACCTGCCAGTCAAGTTATTTACGAACCATAGCCCAGAGAGCTCTGGACATCGGAAGATGCCAAGAGAAATCAACTGGATGGTCAGGCTCGCAATATCATCATACGTTCTACTCCAGAGCACATACAGTGTAAACTGTGGGGTGCAAAAACGGCGAAAGTGGCCTGGCAACTGATTGAAGAAATCTGTGCTGGCACTGAGAAAACGAAGGAAAATAAGTTCAAAGTTTTGAATCCCAAATTCCAAAACTTTAAACAAGGTCCCACAGAGACTCTTTGAAGAACTAGATTTCCGATTTACAACACTTATGAGTGACATGGCTGCACTTGGTGAAAGTAATAGATATACCTAGTCAGAAAAGATTAAGACTATTGTGAGAAGTCTAAATCATAACTGGGAGCACACAAAGTTTTTCTACTTCAACCAAGGCATGCCAGATATCACTCCAGTGGAACTTTTCTCTCACCTTGCCACTGTTGACTATGAGACAACTCAAAGAGAACAAACAACTGAAAAGTTGCAGAATGTTGCTCTAGTTGCTCAAGGAACTTCTGAAAAGAAAGAAGGCAAGGAGATGACTGAGGAAGGTCTTGCTGTAAAGCAAATGAGAAAATATGTCAGTCGAGAAATTGAGAGAAGAAAAGCCAAAGAGAAGCTGAAAAAGCATCTAGGCACAAACTATCACCAGTACAAAAATATGCAAAGCTCGCTGAACAAGCCGACTCAAAAAGCATCTAGTACTGAGGAAGTAGAAATCAAAAACGATATCTGTTTCTATTGTCAGAAACCTGGTCATTTCAAGAAGGATTGCCCTGCCTTCAACAACCTAAAGACAGGTGACAAGAAAGATAGAAGAAACTTCAAGAAAAGTCAGAGAGCTATGCTCACTGAAGAAAGGAAAAAGATTCAACTCCAACTGGATGCTCTAGACATTGAGTCTGATTCTGAGGATGAAGACTCAGATGATTCCACACTACCTTCTCCAGAAATGTGCGGTGTTTCACATGAAGTGATCGACTTTGGTCAAAAGAAGAAAGAAGTTTGTGGAGTGGCTGAAGAAATCTTTCCAGATATCTCCAACATTGAACCTTGTCTAATGGCTGATGAGGTAACACATACTTCTTGTCATACATATGAAAGTGATGAGGAAGGAATCAAAGATCTGGAACATCTCGGAAAATAGCTTGATCTCTACAAAAGAGAGTTTCTAATGGTCCGAGCTAGAGCCGAAATCTCTGAAGAAGAAAATAATTCTCTTGAAAAGAAAAATTCAAAATTACTCAAGATATCTGAGGAAAAGGATGCCGAAATTGCATTTCTCAAAGCTCAGATATCTGAGACTGAAAAGTCACATGAAGAAGCATTGGCTAATCTTCGAAGGAAATGTGAAGATCTTCTTTCTGAGAAAGAAGAACTCAAAAAGAAAGAACTATCTTTTCAATCTTATGCCAAAGTTAGTGACACTCTTACTGAAGTACAATCTTATTTAAGAGATCCTTCAGAAAAGAGAGGACTTGGACAGACACACCTGACGCTTCTACCACTCTGAATAAGAGTGATGAAAGACGAACATTTGTCAGTGCTCAGCAAGGTGGTTCCCAAACAACCTACAGTATCGGTCAGAAAGCTAAGGTTGTTAACAAAGGAAAGACAGTTGCTACCAAACCTTTGTGGGAAAAACAAGTCCAAAAGAAATCTGTTGGGAATATTTCTGAAAAGAAACATAACACTGAAAAGTGTAATCACCCACAGTGCTATGTCTCTCAGAAAGGAAAAATTGCAGGAGCTGACAAATTCTCCTATGTCACGTTTTCTGGAAAGAAAATAGATTATCCAGAGACTAGCAAAGCTGCTGAGAAAAGATCTCAGATAGCACCAGGTGCTCGGAATGGTATTGGCTGTAAAACTATCGGGAAACAATTTGCTCGTGAGTACAAACAAGAGCAAGAACGATGGTTAAAGGCTAGAATTACTCACATCAATTATCAGAAGTGGAAGATGAATCAAGCCACTAAAAATATGAATGCCAGGGCTAGAAGAAATCTGGCCAGGAAAGCTAAGTTTGCTGAGAAGCAGACTCAGAAACCTGACAAGTATCTGAAAGCACCAAATGAAGCAACAAGGAACACACCAAGGAAGAAAATAGTTCTCAATAACAGTGATACTAATCATTTAACTAGAATTCCTCCTTATGTTCCTGTTAGACAAAAGAATGTTCCTAAGAAATTCATTCAAAAATGGATTCCTACTGGAAGATTCTTTAGTCCAGATGGTTCTATTGTTGGTATGAGAACCTAATCTCCTGTTTCCTGTTTTGTGCAGAACACTCTAATGACTAATCCAAAGTGGCATTTCGATAGTGGATGTGGGAAGCACATGACAGGAGACAAAGCAAATCTGATTGACTACAGAAAGTGCAATGATGGACCAATTATCAGGTTTGCTGGACGAGATGAAAATCCAAACATAGGATTTGGCAATCTGAAGTTTGGAACCCTTACAATCTCTGAAGTACTACTTGTAAAGGGATTGAAATATAATCTCCTAAGCATGAGTCAACTAGTGGACAAAGGGTACATTGTCAAGATCAAGTCAAAACTATGTAAAGTGATTGACAATGAGTCAAAGCAGACAGTCTTGGTTGCAAGGCGTAAAGGAAATCTTTATGTTGCTGATTGGGCATCCGCCACAACCGAAGAATGTCTCATGGTGAGTCAATCTGGCCACACTAAAGAAAATTGGCTATGGCATAAAAGAATGAGTCACTTGAATTTCAAAACTCTGAACAAGCTAGCCAAGAAAGAGTTGGTGGTTGGTTTACCCAAAATGGCATATAGAAAAGATGGTATATGCTCAGCTTTCCAAATGGGAAAACAATCCAAAACATCTTTCAAATCTAAAAATAGACATTCCAGTGAAAGGCCACTGCAAATGTTACATATGGATCTCTTTGAATCCTCCGTAACTAGTTATGCAGGAAAGAAGTATGGTCTGGTGGTTGTTGATGATTACTCAAGATTCACTTGGGTTGTCTTTCTCAAACACAAATCTGATGCAAGGGTTGAGATACCCAATTTGCTGAATAAGCTCGAAGTCATGAAAAATGACAAGGTATCTATAATTAGAACAGACCATGGTACTGAGTTTGTGAACCAGTACATAAAAGAGTTTTGTACCTTCAAAGGTATACAGCATCAACAAAATGGTGTTGCTGAAAGGAAGAATAGGACCCTAAAAGAAGCGGCAAGAACAATGCTCGCTGACACTGAAATAAGTGAAATCTATTGGGTTGAAGCTGTAAACACAGCCTGCTACACTCAAAATAGATGTTTGATTAACAAACACCATGACAAAACTCCTTACGAGCTTTTCATTAGTAGACCCCCTAGTATCAAACATCTAAGGGTGTTTGGTTGCAAATGTTTCGTTCTTAACAATGGAAAAGAATACTTGAGAACATTTCAACCAAAGGCAGATGAAGGAGTATTTCTTGGTTATTCTCTGAATAGCAAAGCCTATAGAATCTACAACAAAATAACGCAAAATATTGAGGAATCTGTTCATGTAGTATTCTATGAAGGAAACAAGAAAGTACTCTTGAATGATGATCTCTTAGATAGGTTCAAAGAACTGATGATCAAAGATTCTGAAAAAAGTTCCTCGAAAGGAAACAATTCTATTATTCAATTAGAGGATGAGTCTAACGATGAAAAGCAACCATTTCTTAGTAATAACCAGATGAATCTAAGACATGATGAAGAATTTCCTATGAGAATTCCAGAAATGGAACATGTTACTGAGAACCTTCATCATGTAGAGGTGTCTGAAAATGAGATTGCTGAAATGCAAGATCCAGATATCCCTAACACAGAAAAAGTGTCAGATATCCATGGCATTTTCCATGTGTCAGATATCTCAGATACTGTACAAGTATCCGATCAAGATCATATTGATTCACATTCAAATCAAAATGATATTGATCCTACTAGTTCAAAACCCATTATGAGATGGATAAGAAATCATCCTGCAAAGGATGTGATTGGTCCCATAGACCAAGGAGTTAGAACTAGAAGAGCAATCGCTAAAAATGCAAATTGTCTCTATGGATGTTTCATATCAAATATTGAACCTAAAACTATAGAAGAAGCGTTAAAGGATCAAGATTGGATCTCTGCAATGCAAGAAGAGTTGGATCAATTTGAGAGAAACAAAGTCTGAAAACTGGTTCCATTTGTTGACGGAATATCTATAATCGGAACCAAGTAGGTTTTCAGAAACAAAATGAATGAGTCTGGTGAAATGACGGAAGGACTAGATTTTGATGAATCTTACGCACCAGATGCAAGATTGGATGCAATAAGACTCTTTCCATCCTTTGCAGCGCATAATGACTTTACAGTTTACCAAATGGATGTCAAGAGTGCATTCCTAAATGGTGAACTTGCTGAGGAAGTCTATGTTGAGCAACCACCAGGTTTTGAAGTTTCCTCAGAAAGTAGGATGGTCTATAAACTTCAGAAAGCTCTGTATGGGCTGAAACGAGCTCCAAGAGCATGGTATGATACATTGGCCAGATACCTACTAGAAAGTGGTTTCAAAAAGGCAGATGTTGATAAAACACTCTTCACATTAAACCATGATGGGAAACTACTTTTAGTTCAAGTATATGTTGATGACATTATATTTGGATCTAAAGACAAGCAACTTTGTGAAGACTTTGTTGAACTCATGAAATGTAAATTTGAGATGAGCATGATGGGAGAATTAAATTACTTCCTAGGGCTGCAAGTCAAGCAACTCAATGATGGAATATTCATTAGTCAAACAAAGTATGCAAAGGACATGCTCAACAAGTTTAATCTAAAGCCTTATGAAAAGAATGCTAAGATAGCTATGAGCATTGGAACCAAAATGACCTATACTGAATCTGACAAGAGTGTTGAAGAACACAAGTATAGGAAATTGATTGGGTCTGTACTGTACCTCACTGCCAGTAGACCTGATATTCAATATGCAGTTGGAGTGTGTGCTAGATTTCAAACAAATCCAATGCAATCACACTACAACATTGCTATGAAAATATTGAGGTATGTAAAAGGTACTGTAGAAGTTGGATTGTGGTATCCAAAAGATAGTGGATTGAGTTTGGTTGGCTATTCAGATGCTAACTATGTTGGATCATTGCTTGATAGAAAAAGCACCTCAGGAACATGTCAATTTCTTGGTTCCAGATTGATATCATGGTTCAGCAAGAAACAAAACTCAATTGCTACATCTACCACAGAGGCTGAATATATTGCTGATGGGTGTTGTGCTTCACAGATATTGTGGATACAACAACAACTCAGAGACTATGGACTCAATGAAGAGAAAACTCCCATTTTCTGTGACAACACCAGTGCTATTGCCATAACTCAGAATCCTAAGTTTCATGCAAGAACAAAGCACATTGATGTTAGACACCACTTCATCAGAGACCATGTTGAAAAAGACAATATAGAGATACTCAAGATTGGCACTGAGGACCAACTTGCTGATATCTTCACTAAGCCACTACAAGAAAGTAGATTCACAGCCTTAAAACAGAGTCTTGGACTAATTGAGCTACCAAAGAACTGAAAAAGTTCAGATATCTGAAAAAGATATCAAAGGAGAGAGAAAAGGAATCTGGAATGAGTATCCAGAAAAGAGGAATCTGGAACGGGTATCCAGAGAAGAGGAATCTGGAACGGTTATCCAGACACCAAAGGCTAAAGGGTAAAATGGCTATTTGAAGATTTCTGAGACGGGTACTCAAATATCTAGATCACTCAGTGAGGGGGAACACAAAAGAGAATAGTACAACTGTCTACAGTCAACTACTATCTTGAAATTTGTATTATTTCTATCCTTGTGTAAAACTGTGAAAAGACAACAAGTATAAGATAGACTCAGATACAAACAGTATTCTCATTCACACAGAAACGTGACTCAGATAGCTAATAGCCAAAATTCATTAAATGGGCACAATTACAATTGTTGATTGTGATCTTTGCTGAAGAAGCAATGGTGACCCTTGATAAAATGGGCGATTGATCTTAACGGCGGAGATTAATTCTCTGTAGGAAGTGAACAGTTGAAATTCCGACGTGGTGCACTATGCATTTAATGTCGAACAAACTTTTACCCACGCCTTACTGCAATTCACAGATACGTACATGCAAAACCAATTTGTATGTATATGTTTGTTAGAATTATGTTTCTATATATATAGGATTTTGGCAAAAGAAATTACTTTCTCCTAATCCCACATTTTGCCTTACACAAGAATAGCAAAAACCATTCTTCAACCTCTGCAAATCTCTGTTAGTTTGTCTGCAAAGAATTACTAATCTTTCACCCAAATCTCTTTCATACTTTCTAACACTTGCACTATATAAAGAGATGTCTCCTAAGCGTTCGTCTACCCAGAAATCCCAATCTTTTACCACTGGTACTGCTGAAAAGCAAGCACCAGAGTTGGTTATAGTGAACAATCGATTGGTAGGAGACTTTAATCCCGATCATTGGACTTCAAATCACATGATGATTTGGGGTGGTGCCATGATTGAGGAGCACCTCATGGCTACTGTTGAAAATCAAGCCGATAGGAAACTGATTCTTGACATGCTTGAAAAGCCACAAATCAAGGGTTTTCTATCTGCTCTTCCCAGTGGAGTTTCTTCACTGGATGTGTTAGAATTCTATAACAACTCCAGGATTATATCCTGTGTTTCTGAAGGCACTGCAATAGTGTCTGTAAAGACTAAGGTCCAAGGAAAGGAAATCCGTTTGGACTTAACAAATTTCTGTAAGTTGTTTGATCTTCAAAATCTTGGAAAGGATTTTGAAATAGACACCAAGGATGAAGATCTCCTTGAAGGTGTAAAAGAGCTTTACAGTTGTGTTTGTGACACTAATAAACAAGATACACCCACTGATTTCAAGCTTACTGACATCAGCACCAGACATCTGTTAGTTCACTGGGATGTGTTGGCATACATTCTTCACAGATGCTTTGATGGTCTACAAGGAGGTGCTGACCAGATAAGCCAAGAACACTAGATGATGATGTTCTTGTTGCAACAAAAAGACAAAAGGCTGGAAAACCCTTTCAATTAGGGAAAGTACGCCTTTATGAAGTTTGTGAAGAAGATTCAAGGCTTTGAGCCTAAAATCACTGAGGGACTTGCTGAGCCAAAGGCCACAGTGAGCTATGGTCTAAAGATATGCTACTTGCTGGAGAAGCTTGGCATTGAGCTCAGAGAGAAGGCTGACATAGCCAACAGTAACCTACTCTACAAATATGAGTATACGAACTTGATGAAAAAGGTTACTGGATCTCAGAAAGGTTCCAAGAAGCGAAAGACTAAAGAGGTATCTGAGGGAAAGGT
The DNA here is from genome assembly GCA_026545765.1 of Plantago major. Taxonomy (NCBI): domain Eukaryota; kingdom Viridiplantae; phylum Streptophyta; class Magnoliopsida; order Lamiales; family Plantaginaceae; genus Plantago; species Plantago major. Next base: position 66,059,020 of record CM048839.1, on the reverse strand, counting down.
TGCGACCAAAAAGCCCAGAACTTCACGCAAGAAGTCTGCTGGCAAATCAGAAGACACACCTATTATGGTTGTCGATTCCCTGATACCTGCCGCCGCTGCAGATGAACTCATCAATACTGCAAAAGAGGTATCGACTACTGAACAAGTAGACTCAGCAAGAGAAAGTGTTTTCAGAAATGTCAAAACTACTGCCGAAAGCCTTGGTGATGAACTTATCAATGCTGCTAAAGAAAGTAGTGATAGATACCAAGCCCTATCTGCAGAAACCGCAGGGATTATGGACCAATCAGTTCCTAATGCTGATGAGAGCTCTGACGATGAAGATGATGATATTTAGTCATCTCTCAAGTCCTATAGAAATCAAAAAGCGCTAATGTTACTGAAAAAGTAACTAGTGTAGAGGTATCTGAAGAAGAACCTACACCACAGGTTACTGAACAAGCACCTGTTTCAAAGGTTGCTGAAGAAGCAACTTTGTACAAGGTCACTGGACAAATTACACCTTCAGAGCAAGAAAGACTGAAGCATATTGAAGATGCTCTGATGAGTGATAGCTTAGTGTTGGAGGATACTGCCATTGCCTCAGCACTCAAAAGTCTGTCTCAAGCACAACAACAACAACAGCCAGATGTGGATACTGCTGAAATGGTACTTGAGTTACAGACACCAGCATCTTTCCTTGCTGAAGAAAATTCTGCAAAAGAGTAGGTTCCCCAACTCAATGAGAGGGATCAAACTGAGACATCTACTCAGAATGATCAACCAGGGGAGGCAACTGAGTTGCATACTCAGGAAAGGTCTGAAGTACTTGAAACTTCCAACAAAGAAGTGGTCCAAGAACAACAAGACCAACGCATGGAAACTTCACAAGTTCCAGAGACCAATCAGCCTGACATTGCTCAGGTAGCTGAATGGTTTAACTCTTTACTTGTGATAACTTATGCCTAAATCTTGTTACTTATTATAATTTCTTTGTTGCAGGCTGATTTAGAAACACAACAACAAGAGGAAGCTGCAAAGCTTACCTCAGAATCTGAGAAGGAGGGTTCCATAGCCTCACCACTTAAGGAACAGGAGCCTGTCTCACAGGTAGAAAATTGTCCCTTAAGATATAACTCAGATATGTGCTTTATACACTTAACTAATAAGTGTTTGTTTCTAATAGGCTCCAACTGAGAAGAAAAATGAAGAGACTGAAAAATCTATCTCTTCAGAGAAGAATCCAGAGACTTACAAGGTCTCTGAGGAACAAGTATCTGAACCTTCTGCAGAGAAGGTATTTCATTCAGATATCTATATTCTTCAAAGAACAAATCTCTATTAAGTTTTCTCAAACTAACACATTCTACTTAACAGGTTCAAAAAGAAGTAGAAGTTGTTAAGGAATGGTCCACTCAATCCTCACAACATATGGAAATTGATGAGGCATCAAGGCCTTCATCACAAGAAAAGATTCCAGAGACTGCACAAGTCTCTGAGAGACAAGTATCTGATCCTCCAACGGAGGTAATTAACCTCTCAGATATCTGTTTTGTCAATAAAAATTTTTTTTGATAAAATTTCCTAACTGTTATATTTCTAATCTCAAGTTCAAGCAGAAAGAAAGGTTGATGAGGACCAGACTTCCAAGTCCCCACCTCACAACAAGATATCTGAGGAGCTCCCTACCTCAGTAGTACAAGTCTCTGAGCCTGATGCATTCATTCAGGTAACTCATAAACCTAACTACAGAAATACTCAGATATCTACACAAGTTTTGAATCTAACTCAAAACTCTTTCTTTCAGGCTCAAACAAGTGTGCAAAAGGCTTCTGCATTCTCAATAGAAGACATGCTTACATTCTTCAAGAACCACACACTAAAGAAACATCTCAAGTGTTTCAGAAAGTGGCAAATGCTCAGAAGCTCAGATCTGACTGAATTAACAAAGGTGACTGATCACAATTGAGAAGAGTCAGAGCTTTTGACTTGGAGAATTATTTCCATGCTATGTTCCCAACAGAGCAGTACTCTTTTGCTACTCTGATGCATAAGGACTTTATTAAAGAAGCTGCACACAAGCTCATAGAAGCTTTTGAGAAGGCAGATGGTCAGACCAGAATGCAGATGGCATTCAAGCCTACTTTGCCTCAGACCTTACAATGCATACCCTCTGAACAAGAGGAGGTAAATGGGCAAATGATCACTATTCCAGAAGTGATCAATCTGGTCTCTGAAGATGAAGAAGAGAAGGAGACTAATGAGAATGACTATGAAGATTCTCCTTCTGACCATCACAAGGATGAGGATGATAAGAAAGATGATTATGATGCCCCTGCACCAGGGATAGGAGGGATTCCACAAGGAAATAATACCTCAGCTGCTGAAAAGCACACTGAGAAGACATCACAACAATCCCCTCCTCCATCTCCTCAGAAATCTACCTATCCATCTCCCCAACACAAGGCCTCTACTGAACAAGTAGTTGAGCACTCTGAGAACAACACTCAGAAAATATCAGATACACAAGCCAGAGTTGCTCAACTCAAACAACTGTTGGAGGAAGAACAACAGCTACATCTTCAACTGGAAGAAAAGATAGTTGAATCCAGAGTCAAGCTAGACAAACTTGAAGAACAAACACGCAAGGAAACGCAAGCTTACTCTGAGATTAAAGAGCTCTGGGACGCTGTTGACTATATTACTAAGACGCTAGATGCTGAACAAGCATTTGAAGCAAAGCATGATGCTAAGGCTGCATCTTCACCAAAGAAACCATCCTCCAAAGGCAAGAAACCCATATCTGAGATGGTTTCCACCTTCAGAAACCTTGATGAAGAAGTACAAGAGGATGAAGATCACTGGGCTGATGACTCAGATGATGAAGAAGACAGAACATTGGCAGAACATGCAAATGTTCACTTGGGAGTTTCTCACTTAAAGAGAAAACTGATAGCTCCTCAAAGCTTCAGTAAGAAACCAAATCTCAACTCCCATGATTACATGGCCAGATACCAGGTTCTGGCAACTCTAAGAAAGGAGTTGTCTCAACAAAATGAAGAAGTAATTGCATCAGTCCCTGCTGAAATGAAAAAGTTCACTGAGTTAATCACTCAAAGAACAACAAGCTTGGTCATTGCTCAGAGAAACCTTGGTATGGTAAGGGATGATGACAATAATCTTGCTGAAAAAGCCCTCAATGAGGCTAGCTATGCTGCTGGAAAAGAAGATGCTACTCAAGGCCCACTGGCATAGCTCACTGATAAGGAAACAGGTCTTATCAAACAAAATCAGGAGTTAAAGGCAAATCTAGAATAGTTGGTTGCTTCTTACAACTATCTGCAAGGCAACTTTGACTCCCTTTCAGAATACTTTGTGATTCTTAGTCAGTCAACAATGACTAAGGGGGAAGGATTTCAAGATGCTCAGAGAGGAAGAGGAAGAGGAAGAGGAAACAAAAGAAAATCTGAACAACCAACTCTTAGAATTAATGAGTCCTCCTCCAGTCAGACTGCTCTACAGATAGTGGCCACCACTCAGCAACTTCCGGAAAAAGGAATGACAACAAGGGCCATGGCACCGAAACCTTTAAGGAGTACCAAGGCTCCAAGGAGAAGACAAGTACGAGGGATTGATGAGTCTTTTGAAGAAGAAGAAGAAGGCCAAATCAAATCCCTGGGCAATGAAGAAGGCTGCAAAACATTCACAAGAATTAATCTTGATGATGATGATGAAGAGACTGATGAAGATGAAGCTCCTCTTCACAGAAAAAGAAAAATTGATAGCCTAACTGAGCCCATATCTGCAAAGCCTTTGGCAGCTAAAAGACCCTCTGGAAATACCAAGTCAATCACGGGTGGTTCTTCAAGCAATCCAAGGGAAAACTTAAGGTAAAGGAGGAATAGATTGAGAGCTGAAAGAAGAAAAGGTCAACTTCCACTCAGGCCAGAATTGACTATGTGAAGACTGACAACAACTCCTGCTCCTACAGGTGTATTCATCAGAGGAATGGATACTGGATACTGGAACTCAAGCACTTGCTTGTAAATGAAAAAGGATTTCCAGTACCCATCCATCAACAACTTATGGCATGGAGAAAAGATAAGCCAATCTTGATCAACACCAATCATGTCAAAGCTTGGTTGGATTTTGAAGTTGTCAAGAGAGTTGAAGCCATGAGGAAGGAACTTAATGATGAATGTCCTTATGGAAAACCAGATGATGTGCATAGAGTCCCAAACCTCACTGGAACAGGCACAAGGCCAAGACTTGCTGTGGAACCCTTTGAGTCATTCTACATGACTGAAGATCAATACAAGGGTGACATAAGATATCTGAGGATCATATATGATTACTTCAAGCTATCAGATATCAGAATTGAGCATGCCTGGAAATGGGGAAAGTATTTATGGGTCAAACACTTTGCCAAGAAGAATCCCACCAAATCATACAAAGAAGTATGTGGTTATGCCAGAGACACTGAGATGTTGGTCAGAACCTTCCTCTATGACTACTCAGATGATATCAAAAGATTTGGAGATAGGGAGTATGCAAATTGATCCTTGGAGCTGCTGAAGATTTGAAGACTTGAAGACTAGTTTATTAGGATGTCTACTTGGAGCTTCTTTACTCCTGTTGTCCTAATTTACTATGTAATTTTTTTGTATCTTGCTGACTGTACCTTATTGTTGTTTTATCTTGTAAAAGTTATCTGAACTTTCTTTGTAACATATATGATGAACCTACTCTCAGATATCAATCTATAAAAGATAACTTGTCAACAAAGATCACACCTTGTGATTTGGTTGATGTTTACTTTCTGCACTTAATTATATGAATTGGAAGATCATAAGAAATGATTAAGTGATGGATTGTTTCCTCATCCAGATTTGTAATAGGTGAGATAGTCATCGTTGACTGATCAAAATGGGGGAAATTTGTTAGGAATATCAGTTTAGATTTTGATCAGCAACCTAATGACTTATCTTAGCTCAGAAAGGTGGTTAGTACTCTTGGTTCACTTGAACGCTGTAAAAGAGGAAACTCACTAAGTATGATAGTCTAGCCAATCTTGTATAGGATGTTAGGTCTCTGAATGTAATTTTTATTCCTCTAAAGAAGTCCAAGAAGAAGGCATCCAGCAGGAAAAGTTCAACGGATTTGAAGATTTGAAGACTGCACAAGATTGTTGCAGAATAGGGTTTTCAGATACCTATGACCAGATATCTGAGAAATAAAAGGTCTTTGAGACAAGGAAAGTGCCCACAGATATCTACACTCAGATACCTTGGACATAAACTATGTTTCTGAAAAGAAATATATTATAACAAGTTGTTTCAACAAGTGGTATCTGGAGTTATGATAATCTCTTGAAAAGGACGTGCACAGCATCAGAGAAATCTGATAGTATAAAGAACCCTGATACCATGCATAGTTCCGTTGGCACTACAGGACAAAGTATAGTACAGTGCATTGAATGCGCGGACAGAAATGTCTGAACAAAAATGGTAGCTTCTGAAGAAGAAGACAAACGTACTACAGTACTATACTCAGATATCAATAGTTTGAATTTGGTTTAAGCCTAACGGATACTATTCAAACGGCACTCACATTCATCTATAAATATCAACAGTTAGACTACTTGAGAACACACCTTAGAACACTGAACTCACATTGAATACTCTCACACAAGCTCTCTCAAGCATACTACTTACCTTCAAGCTTTCTGTTGCGACCAAAGCTCTTGATTCTAAGTAGCAAAAAAGTTCTAAGTGTCCTGATCCTTAACAAGCATTGTTATTTGTGAAAGAGTTGAACTAAGATTTCATATCTGAGATTCATTCTCTTGAACACTTATCATAGACTTGGGTCAGTAAAAAACAAGATACCATACATTGAAAAGTGTATTATGTATACTTGATTCATAGAGCTATCTACATAACTGAATAAGTTATTAAAAAAGCTCACCTGACAAACTACCTTAACCAACACCTTAATCGGCGTGGAGTACAGGAAGTACTTAGTTTGGTAAACTAAGGAATAACTCCAAGGTCACTGAGCTTAGGAAGTACTTAGTTTGGGAAATTAAGGAATAGCTCAAAAGGTTTCTGAGTACAAGAAGTACTTGGCTGAGAAAGCCGGGGAATAACTCAGGGGAAACACTTGGTTGGGAACCTAGTGTATTTAGGAATCGAGAGAAGATACTTGTAAGGTTACATCAATTATCTATCTTAGTTGATTCTAGGTCTGAGAAAGGCCGAAGTGGATTAGTTGAAGGATTACACCACCTTCAGATACCACTATAAAATGACTTGTGTTATTTACTTTCTGCATTTATTACTTGCTTTATTTACCTTACAAAGTATTTACACCTATCTTGCTGAGCATGTGCACTTATCACAGAAAAGTCTTCCGCTCTCTGAAATTAAGTATTAGATATCCTCACAGATATCTGAGAAACTGTGTTTATCGACAAACGTTTTAAAAGACTATTCACCCCCCACCCTCTAGTCTTTTACTTTTTCGTTATATGGACCAACATCTTCCAACTTGAAGTAGACGACCTAGATGATGAGAGCGAGTTGCCTCCTATCACCATAAGGGGAGTCGAGTTCACATTCAAACCTCAAACTATCAACAAGTTCTATGAGATACCGAAGAAGGACAAGAAACTGAATCTTGTGGAGCCCCCACACTCTGACTTGAGATACGAGGAAGTGAAAGATGAGATCCACCACCTGCTTTTGAGGAGTGATTATGAGGAGGATGACATATAAAGGGAGATACAGAAGATAGTCCTCAACAACCGTGCCAGGTTTTGGGTGCGATTTGTGCGCACCAACCTCAGACCAAGAAAATGCGAATTGGGAATCGACACAGAGGAGGCATTATTGGTCTACTCAATAAAGGCAAGAAATTACGTTGATATTGAGCAGATCATCATGGAAGAAATGCTCCCATTCCCAGGTTTGATAACAGGGATATGTAAAGAGCAAGGAGTGGAGATGAAAGAGGCAGGGAACGTGGCTCTGACCGAACCATTCACTATAAGAAGGGTTGAACGGATGTTTACCACACACCAGGAAGCGGTTCGGGAAGCAAGGGATAGGAGGAACGAGCAGCAAGGAGATTTTGATCTAGGCCAGATGCAAGCTTTCTTTGACCAATGCCATGCCAACCAGTATGAAGAGATAAGGCAGCAAGAGGAGATGTACGGTAACTGCCAAAGAAGGGAATGGAATTCGTACCTAAGTTGTCTTCAAGCTCAGCAGGAAACGACCTTTTTGGAAGTGAGTTATCTGAATACCCTCAGCATAACTATCCACCTTGCTACCCTCGGACACCGTTCCATCTGCCACCTGGCACAGGACTGAGCCACTACTATGGAAGCCAGGATGATTTGTTTACTCCACCAGCGGATGATCCTCCATCCTAGACACATTTCTCCAGGGAAGCACGACACTGAGAGGGGAGTATCTTTTCTTTTTTCTCTTTACTTTCCTAGGTTTCCTATCTGCTCTTAGCTAGGTTTGGGTGAGGAATTTGATTGCTACTTGCTAAATTACTCGGTTTGTAACAACTTTTAAATACTCGCACTCAGTAACTTGTAGTTTAATTTTTTTTTAGTATTAGTTTCATTTTCATCCGTTACGTCTAAGGTCTTTTACTTGTTGAAAAATGTTTTGATCTGTGGGAGAGTACCGAGGACGAACCATAACTAAGATGAGGGGCTGTGGATTTGTTTTCTTTCTTTGTTGCTTGCTGATCATATGCTCTGACCAAATCCGACCCATGCTACTTTGATGAGTGAGTTTGCTTGCTACTCTACTTGTAAGTCATGTGTGCAACCGTGTGAACTCTGGTACCCTTGAGTTTTTATTTGTCAGCAGCATGAATATGATTAGTGGTACTCACCTTTCTGAATCCTTTTCTGTGCCTTTCGCTGAAAGCTCTTTTAAGACCTTATGAAACTCCACCATATATCCTATACTTGCTATACTAAAGCGGTGACAACAACCTAGCGCCGAGCTTGAACGAAGAAACAAAGCAACGAGTTCCAAAGAATGGAGGGGAATCATGTTTTGATCATGATCGAGAATTGTTTTGGGGGAAAGTAGAGAAGAAAACCCTGACCCCAGTTCGAAAAATTGGTTTGGGAGAGAAGTGGAAGATGATCATCATCGAAAGGTAACCTTGTTGGCCCTACTGTTTATTACCAGTGCTGAAAATCACTAGCTCTTACTCCAGAAAAAATAGAAAAGAAAGTACGGAAAAAAAAGAAAAGGTACAAAAGTCTCGGAGTGGATCTGTGGTCCTTGTGATTGTTGATACGAAAATATGTCCAATCCGTCATAGGCGCCTTGGAACGAATCCTAATGCGTCCCGAGTTGTCTAAAAGACCCGAGACACAATGATCCGACCCATAGGTCCGACCCACCTGGGTCCGACCCTCCCTAGAAAAGGGACAGAGTACTTAAAAGATACTGGGTCCGACCCTAGGTCTGCAGGTCCGACCCGTCTATGTCCGATACGGATGATCATTCGGACCCAACATGACAATCTCACAAGCAACCAAGTAAACTGGCACTAGAGAGTAGGGAGGTCCGAGCCATAAGGTCCGAATCGGAAGAGTTGGGCAGACCCAGGGAACTTACCCATAGATAGCCTAATACGGTCCGAACCAAGCGTCCGGACCAACCTCTCCAGACCTTGAACCTCGGCAGACTATGTGACGCCCTATCACCTTCACAGATAATTACCGACAGTAAAATTATATTTAAGATGCGCGGAAGCTTTAAACAGAAATACTTTGACCACATTTACATTTGCATGCTAGCAAAATACATTTTCACATGCAGTAAATCAGATTTTACAGAACGAAAGTCTTTTCATGAATGATATGTAGATGACGAGCCGAGGGAGAAGGATTGGAAATCAGCCGGCCGACCTTGGATACATGACTTTAACTTATACTCAGCTAAATTCTTTCCTTTGTCCTTTTCTTCAAGAACTATAAAAAAAAAACATCCCAATTGGGATGAGTTGCGGGCTCAGTAAGTATAATCAGTAACATGTCATTTAATAACCTGTAAAAATAACCGCAACAAGCCATCTAACACCAGGTAAGCACATCACTTTCAGTCACATATATTCACATCAATTCACAATCAGCATATGACTTCCATCTATTTCACAGTTTCAAAATCACATCAGTTCACTTCTCATTCCAAGAGATCATCTATAAACACTTAACATTATTCGCATTTATATAATAATGCACACGTGCTTAGTCATTTTCTTTGTCTGCTATGGCTCTGTTACGACCAGGAGTAATTCATGATCACGATAACAGATTTATACATAGTCCAGCCGTACCTGGAATTTCATATTTCATATAGATTCCAGCCGTACCTCGAATTCTATACTTTCACATAGAGTCCATCAAGTGATGGATATTCAGAGTCCAACCAGTGTTGGATATCCAGACAAGCTGGAAAACACATGACTCAAGGTCGTCAGCAGCCATAACAGAATCCTCTTATCTCTTATGAATGCAAAACACATAATCATGTTTATAAATATATACGACTAATACTTTATCAGAAAATAGTATCTTTTCAGATAACAACTGCATGTATCCCATCCGTACATGGGAGCAAATGATCACATATCATCAGCCAATACTAAAGCTCTGAATACGGCTATCTGTTCACTAAAGCTCTTATTACTCGTGAGACATGGAAAAACTATGATGATATATGGAAACACCATGTGAAAATCACTACTAGTTGATCAAAACTCATAAATTGACAAACTTGTGTGAAATGGTGTGTGTGTAGTATATGCGAGTGTGTGTGTGAACAATTTGTGATCGTGGTGGTGTCTTGGTGCTGGAGTGAAATTGATGATGATGAATTGAGAATGACGACTGAACAGGCCAACCCGTTTATTACATAATTAATTGTGGATAAAGATTTAGTTAGTAAGGCGGTGGACGTGAATCAGCTATCAAATTTTAACTAATAACATTATTTTAATCATGGAATTATTTGCACCAGCCTGTTTATTTCGGTTTTCACAAGTACGACTCGAAACTCAAAGAAGTCCACTAAACAAATACTATAAATTCATGCGGTTCATATTACGGAGTCCGTTCTTTCATAGGCCCTCGTTTGGATGTAAAACGGTTAAAATCAAAACTATTAACAAGCCGGCCCAAAACTATATAAATCAACGATAACAATTAAAATTCAATTTCGGTCACACAATATCAATTAATTCACATCAATTTCATATAGCACAAATATATCACGTCACATTATAATTTAATTTTTCACAAATAAGGCCACGTATATAACGCATATCAAAATATTAAAATTTGCTTAAAAACATATTGAAACATGCTTATGAGGTGAAAAAGGTCAGGGGCGTGACAGACTATGTCACTCCCTCTAAAACTCTCTCAATAATGACTGAATTACCTCTAAAAGCACAAAATGGTATGGGCTAAGTGTCATTATTGGGCCATGGGCCTAAACAAGCCTTGGTGGCTCGATCAAGGCCTTACACTTGGCACGATCCAGAGGAGTCCACCCTCTTTGCGAATTTCCTATAAATATGGCACACTTCCCCATGTTAAGGTATGTGATCGGATATAAGCTAATCCCGAACATTATACAGAGCAGATCTTCAGTCTCTATTGAGTAAAGTCTCTAACCGGTTTGACGCTTGGCAAACCGGGTCCTAACCCCCCCTCCAAGCTACTTGTGCAGGTTCTTACGCATCGCTTCTTATCAGTACGACGGTTCTTACGGGCTCTTACTCTTTGGTTCTTACTCGAAGGTGGTCTAGGTACTTAGAGTGAAGGAAAGCAAAGAAAATTCAATAAGTGGTTGGGGGACTTTTACCCTCAACAGTGATCACCGTTTTCGTGTTGGGCATGTTACAGATACTACCCACATACCGGTGTGGCCCTAAAAAGCTACAAGTCCGTGAGGGTTGATGGCATGTATACCAAATCAGCACGCACAAAAGTGCGAAATTCGGTAAAACAGACACTACCAAAAAATGTAGAGACTAAAAGAGCCCAATGATGGCCAACCAAAAGCATACGAGTCAGTAAAACGACTGCAAAAATAGTATGCCAAAATAAAAAAGAAATATGAAGGAGCAAGTAATCTATGTGTGAAGCAACCGATGGAGTAGTTACGATGATAGAAGAGAAGTTGAAGATTTGTCATTACGAGAAGACAAAGTCGAAGGAAGGAACTCGGTGTCTGAAAGGATAAGTCCCCCTGAAATACCCTTTATTCTACCTTATTATCTTTTAATGATACTTGGCCTTGCACTACTCTATATATTATCCTACCTATTTTACTTACCAAGCCAACCCGAGTACTACTTTGATTTGTGCCTTGACTTTTGGGAGCATGATTGCATAAAATTACCGCGAGGTAATGATTTTGAAGTACACCTATAAGGACATTGGGTTACACTTGTAACCGCTGGTTGTAGTGGGTGATGCTTACTTGTTACTTGTTTGCTTTGGAGTCATAAAGTTGGAGCTGAAACTAAGTGAGTCAGTAGAGTTTGAAACCCTAGAAACTGACTTCTTGTCTATGTGGTGGTTTATTCTTGCTGCTCATTTCATGGTCACTCCTTGATTATCGTTATTGCCTTGCTTAAGGATGAGCAAAAAACTGGTTTGGGGGTGTGATGTGACAATGAAATGTGCGATATAGCATGCTTTTAGACCCTCGGTTTTTGCCTTAGATGCAATATTTGTATCGTTTTATGGTCAATTACCAACTTTTCTTGTTTTATGTAGGTCAGGATCGCATTTTTGAGGAATTGCACGATTTGAGGCACCAAAACGGCATAATTGTGCCAAATCGAGACGAGGAAGCAAATACGTCGGAGTGACCGTTGCACGGGGTTCGAGGAGTCAAAACATGTCATGCGACTAACCAATGCGAAGATAATTGAAGATGCGAGGAAACGAAGTTACGAAGTCCGAAATTGAAGAACGAAGAAAATAGATTCGAAGTTGTTGACATCACAGATGGCAGTCCACAGGGGACCACAGAAGGCTCCACTGTGGTCCACAGGCGACCGCAGTGAAGGTTCTGAATCCTCCTGGGCTATTTCTCTTGGCCTATCAATTTAGAGCCTGCCTTCCTAAACCTTCCTTAATTGAAGAATGGCGGCCAGAGCTCGATTTCCACACAATAAATAAGACCACAAGGGTCTCATAATTCTACACAGCTCACAAAGCAGCTCTCCTGAGAGAGAATTAGTCATCGGGGAAGTGAAACCCCAAAAGCGCTGGCCGTCAGGCACCTAAAAGGAGGAAACCCTAGAAGCAGTAGCACGAAGACATCAGAGACTAAGCTTCTTCTTCCTTTCTTCTCTAGTTTTTCGATTTCTATTCTTAGATTACTATGAGTAGCTAAATTTCTTTGTAAAGGTGAACCACTGTAACTCTGATTTTGCTACTTCTTTATGTACCGTGATATATTAATGGAATAGTTATTAGACGTAAATCGTGGTTATACAACTCTATAGATCCTTCGTGGTGTGATGTTCTGCTAAGTGATACAGTAGTTTCATTGTACTGAGTAGGGGTACTCGTGCCGACTGCGCCTTGAGCACCATAGTATTATGCCATGCTGTTGTTAGAGGTAATCGCGTAGGATTTTAACTAGGAAGTTGGGAGTAGCATAGCAGAGGGAGGTTGGGGAACCTTTACGCCTTTCCATCATTAATTTACAACAAAGCAATTTAGGATTTACTGCGATTTAATTATTCTGTCTGTGAGATCAAACTATTTACTTTTCTGCATTCAATTACAAACGTTATTTGCTTGTGCTTATGCTAGTTGTCCATGGAGTACGACATCCCGAGTTAGATTTCCATCTATAAACTGTGGATTTGAGGACTTCCGACTTATAAATTTAATCTTGATTGTATATAGGGATTACAGGTTCTACAACGGAAAACGAAATCTCTGAGTGCATATCAAATGTAAAATTGGTTTAGAAAATACCTGAATCAGAAGAATTGATCAACTTTGATGAACTTTGTATTTATTACAACAGCTTGATCATAACCGAAACAATGTTTGTACATGAAACAGAAATTGAAATACAACTGAAACACTGTGAATACATATCTAAGCAATGTTTTTTCTCTCAGGTTTTCTTCTCCCTATTTCTTGGTGTCGTTTGTGGCTGATTGTAATCCTTTTATAGAGAAAATTTTGTACTGTGCAGACTTCAAATTTTCTTCTTCACATCCGGATGGAAATACTTAGGTGGACCTAGTCTACCATGAGATTGTAGACCATGTGACTCAAATTTGTCCAATTTGATTACCATAAAAAAAACCTAAAATGCATTCCAAAAATAAATTTTAACTTATATTTGACATAGTAATTTTAATATACTTTTTATATTCATTACAACAATTCTAACAGAGTAACAGTAGTATGCCGTTGTTTTGCTTAATTATGATTAATGTATATTGTTGTTATAGAATATTTATAAAAAATAGACTCTCTGATATATAAACATTTATATATAGTTAAATTGCAACATACATATGGCTAGGTTCTTGTGAAACAAAAAATATAGTATAATGGAGTGATGCAAGGTACAAAGATTTAACACATTACGAATCTGAACAAAATTCATTATGACATTATGCTCCTATTGTGAATATTTATTTATTATAAAGAACGCACTTTATTGCATATTATTGCAACATAAATAATGAATATATACATATCACAATTTTATTTTGTGAAACTTATAGGGACTAAAATAATTTAAAAAAAAATATAACCAGATTTATTATTAAAAAAAGGAGAGGAATGATTATGTAATTAGCTAAAAGTAATGAGGCATATTAATTAATATAATTCCATACATAGATTTGATTTGTGGTTGTTAAATTTTGAAAAAGATTTTTCCATATATACTAAACAAATTTGAGCCACATGGTCTACAATCTCATGGTAGACTAGGTCTACCTAAGTATTTTCCCACCCGGATAGCTATCCTTTTGAGGAAAGCAATTTGTCTTCTTCTGATCATTGATCCACCTTGTCTATTCCACTAATTGTCTTGCACCTTTTTCTTTTCCTTGATTGAAGAACTTGTCGGCAACCTTCAATTTATTTTTATTACTTAATAAAAAAAATTGTCAATAAGTAATAATTTTGTCATTTTTTATTTTTACCTTGTCTTATGGGAGTAAATATCCCATGACAGTCATCTTCGTTATCTTGTTAAAAATTTACTGAGGATGTGGAACCTCCATCTTCACTGGTTGTTTGTAAATTTGCCTTCATCTTGTCCAAGGAACTTGCTTGGGCTAACCTTGTATGGATTGTATTCTTCATCATTAAAAATTCTTCAGTTTGTTGGACCTTGTTTGGAGAAACCTTTGACTGTTGTTTGCTAACCTTTGGATTTTATCTATACCATTCCGATATGGCTCTCTGTTCAAACTGACTGATGTACATTTTGTTCCACCATTTTGACTTTAGCTTCTTTTGATAACTAGTATAAATTTGTATCCTCATCTAACCAAATCTTTTGTTGGATCCTTAAGATCCAAGTCCAGCTGAACTCTTTGTAGAATTTGAGCATGAAAGGGTATTTATGCGTACTACTTTGTCTCTTGTAGTTGTCTGAGAAACTCTCAAACGACTCTTTGAACTTTTTGTGGGAACATTTCTTATAAAGGTCCAAAATCCTGCCACCAGGCATAAAAACAATTAGGGAGATCTTCTGGTGGTGGTAAATTTTTCTCAATCAAGAAAAAATATGACATGGAGTTGACTGCATTTTGTCTAAAGAAGAATTTTGTCCAAGCTTGCATGTAATCAAAGTAGCTACAAGTGAGATGGGGTTTTATCTCTTTTAAGATATATGGATTTCCCCATTCAGCTAAACTAATCACATGGTTGATGAAAACTTTTCGATATCCAATGGCTGTTGAAGTGGTTGGGTGGTTTTCTTGGAACTTTGTTTTGAATGTGGAGAGAGTTTGTATGAATCAGGATATCTTCATAATATTGTTGGGGCTTTTGGTAGTTCTCATAGATCCTGCAAAATTTGCTATCTAAAATGAACTTTTGAGAGACAATAACACCTTGTTCTTCGAACTATATTGGTAGGTTTCTAGAATCCATTCATCTTCAATAATACAATCTTTTAAAAAATATCCCGTGTTCATGTAGTGACAATCTGGTAGGTCTTCTTTGTTTAGACTTTGAGATACAGTTTGTGTCAGAGTCTGTTTGTAGGTAGGTAATTTGGCCAAATTTGAATGCAGAGTTGGAAATTGTTTTGAAGTTGGAAATGGTGCTAATGCTATCTTTTGACTGCTAAGTGGTTGGAATTTGTTGGCAATTTGCAAAGGTTTTTGTTGTTTTGCTGGTGAGATGGTTTGTAAGGATTTTGGCGACAAAGATTTTTCAGGATTATTTTGTAAATATTGTCTTAAGTCTACCATAGGTTTCTTCCCAGACTTTGTGCTTGCTATAGCTGACAGCGATACTAATCTTCTTTCTTCCATCCTTGGATAAATACAATTGTCAGTACCCTTTAGGAATTCTATATCAAAATCAAAAAGATAATATTGCTTGCCATCTAGCAAATATTTGTTTTGACACCAAATTTTGTACGTCTTTTGATAAGACATCTTTTGCCGCTTTACAATCAATCTTAAGTAAAAACTTTTGATTTAACAAATCATCTTGGAACTTAGTAATGCATAAAACTATTGAGAGTATTTCTTTCTTAATAGTTGAATAATTTTGTTGTGCTCCTGATTTCCATGTACCAGAATGATATCTAATAATTGTTTCTTTAGTTCCAATAATTTGCTTAAGAATGCATCCATATCCTAATTCTGATGCATCTATTTGTACTATCTTAAGAGTATTAGGGTGGCATATGGTTAGGCATGGAAGAGTTTTGACTTTTGTTTTTATTTTTTCACTATCTTAGTATGTTTGCCTTGTCCACATTGGAGGGTTCTTTTTCAATCTTTCAAATAAGGGTTTGCAAACTTGTCGTAAATTAGGATAAAAATCTCCTACATAATTCAAAGCTCCTAGGAATCTTTGTAATTGGATTTTGTCTCTAATTTCATCTGGAAACTTGTCTCCAAATTCTAAGGACCGTTGGATAGGTATGATAGTATATTCATGAATTTGATGTCCTAGAAATGTTATACTTACTTGGAATAGTTTTATTTTTCTTGGAGAGACAACTAACCCATTTTCTTTTATTACTTTTAGGAAAATATTTAACTGTTTCCAATGTTGTTCTATATCTTTGCTAAACACTAGAACATCATCGATGTAAACAATTGTAAAAGTGGTGTAAGGAGTGAATATATCATTCATGACTTTTTGAAATTCTAATGGAGTATTTTTCAATCCAAAAGGCATAACATTCTATTCAAACTGTTCGAACGGAACATTAAATGTTGTTTTGTACTTATCTTTTTTTGAAATTTGTATTTGCCAGATGTCTTATCAAACTTAGAGAATATTTTAGCATTATATAGTCTTTTTGGCAAATCGCTTTTATTTGGAATTGGATATCTAATCCATTTGAGGACTTTGTTCAAGGGTTTGTAATTTATAACAAATATAGGAGTTCCTCTTTCAAGTTCAGCATTCTTTTGTACATAAAATGCAGAAAAAGACCATGGTGATTTCCTAGGCCTTATGATTTTCATTTTTAATAACTCTGTAATGTCTTTCTTATAATGTTCTAACAAATCCAAGTTCATTTGTATAGGCCTTGCTTTAGTAGTGATTTTGCTTTCTTCAAATTCATTTTCATATGGTAGGGTTACAATATGCTTCTTCCTATCCCGAAAGGCTGTGGGAATTTCTGAACATACTTCATTTTCTATTTTCTTCTGGGAAAGTGATATTTGTTCTTGAAGAAATGGGTTCTTTATCTTTTCTTCAATTCTTTTATAGCTAAGTTCTTCTTTGAGATAGATAATTTGTTGTTCTTTATTTTTTATTTTTTGAAAGATTCCAGTTTCTTGTAAAGATTTGTGTCTCTATTTGTTACTGGGAATTGGAATTGAAAAAGTATTTTCTTTCCTAATACAGTAGTTTATGCTCATATGTTATCTGCTTGTAAATGATACAACATTTGTAAGAATGGATTTCCCAAAATGACTTTTGTACTTAAGTTTTTTACTAAAACAAAACTTGTTCGGAAACAAATCCCATCATTGCAAACATGTGCATTAGAATGTTTAAAATTTATCTTTAGACTTGTTGCATCTGCTGTTGATAGTCTTTCCTTTGTTTTTTGAAAATATTTTGTAGGTATTAATCCTTCTGGTATACAATTCATATCTGCCCCACTATCCACTAAGGCTATTGTTTCTAAGGTGAACGTTTCTACAACAATTTTAATTTTGACATACCACCTTTGGTAGGAAATTTGTGATAAAGCATTTATAAATGATTCTTCTTCATCACTATCTCTCCTATTTTCTGTCTTATCAATGTCGTTGGTAATATTTTATTCTTTCAATAATTCATCTTTTAACTTTAAAATCAAAATGTCTTGTTTCATTTCATCATTTTCTTGCCATAATTGTCGTATCTCTGTTTTAACTTCCCTAATCTCATGTTGAATATCATTAATGGAGATGCTACTTTTCTTGTGGGTATTAAATGTTTTTATTATATATTTGAAATCTGTTTTTTTGTTTATTTGATAGAGAAGTTCCTTGCCCTCCTCCTAATATAATATCGTTTAATTTCTTTAAATAATTATCGTTTTGTTGAGGGTCTTTTACTTGATCTATCATTTCAAATATTAACTCATATTGACTTTGGTTCGTGTTCACAAAACGTTTCTTGCTACAATTACATATTGATGAGACAATATTCTAACGTCTCATTTGGTCCTTTTTAGCGGTCTTTGTGAGTCTTTGTCTTTAGTTTTATAGTCTTTTTAGTTCTTTTTACGCTTTGGTGTTTTATTTACATTTTACAAGAATAAATGTCTATTGAGCTAAATGAGAACAAGCTGCTTAGCATGGCTTGCCGCGGCGAGGAAATCAGTCCGCCGCGGCAAGATTTTACGAGCTTGGAGCTGGAACTTGCAAGAAGGCTCGCCGCGGCGAGATTTAGCGAATGGTTATCTTCTGCGATTATAGAAGGCTCGCCGCGGCGAAGGAATTGGTCCGCCGCGGTGAGATTATGCGAGAGCTTTATATATTGCGATTAAGAAGGCTCGCCGCGGAGAGCTATTCCTTCCGCCGCGGCAAGAGACGCATAATCAGTTTTGTTTTCCTTATTAGATTAGAATTTTAATTCTTTTCTTTCATACTTCTTTTAACCTAGTTCTTAGAAAAAAGCTCCTAGTCATTATCCTGTAGATTGAACTACGTAGAAGCTTGGTTTTGTCTTTGATTGGAGGATTGATATCGAATTCCTGATTATTTTGGTAATTCTCTATTGTTTATCTCTTTACAATTCGTTCTTGTTTTTGTTTGTCGAATTATATGAGCTTGCATGCAATTATCGTCATGTTTATGTTTAGCATGAGGAATATCTTGAATTCTTTGATCCTTGCTTCAATCATGAGTAGCTAAACCACTCCGAACATGGTAGTTATGTGACGGTTATGCATATTCGCTTCTAAGGTTTAGATTCGTTCATATAGATTCGTCTATCTTTAAATCTTCGTAAAACCTTCAATCCAATAAGCTAGGTTAAGACTTTCAAAATCGTTTCCGGTTAAGGATCGTGGATTGACAACCTATGATTTCTCTATTTCAAAACATTCAAATAACGATTGGCCGAATTGGATTGACTAATTTCTGTACACCGACCGTGTGACAATATGAACGTATCCCTAGAGCGAATTAGCATTGCTTAATCGTAACTACTGTGTTCTTTCTATTCCATTGAAATCAACTACATTGCATTTTCTGTTTTCTAGTTATTAGAAGTACTCAAATTCAAACAAATCAAACTGTTTCTACAAGTAATTGTTTGTTTTCAACCAGTGTGATAGCATAATTGATTCCTTAGCGAACGATCTCGTGGTTAGCATAGTCTGTTTACAACGACTGCTTCCTACTTGTTTTCCTAAGTAGTAATTTGAGCACATCAAATTTGGCGCCGCTGCCGGGCAATCAATTCCTACTATAGTGCTTGATTGCAAATCTTTACTTGTATTCCAACTTACCTGAAGTTTAGTGCACTAACAGAAACTAATGATATTTCGAGGTTTTCGTGTTGTGTAGCTCTAACAACAGGTTGATCAGAAAGGACATTTCAATGGCTCAGTTAACCTATGGAGCCTACATGCAGCCCGGCGAGGTTAAGGCCGGGAAAGCGGCGATCGTGTTGTCTAATGAGGCGAGGAAGTTGGAACTCAAAGCTCGCCACTTCCATAATCTCCCTAAGTTCTACGGAATGGCCAACGAGGATGTGATAAGGTTCCTCAAGGAGTTTGAAGAACTGATTGCGGGGATTTCGTTGACAGCCGGAGGAGTAACAGTTTCAGATGGAGAGATAATGAAGAAGGTTTTTCCAATGTGCTTGTAGGATAATGTTAGGAACTGGCTGTTGAACCAGCCTGGGGGTTCTCTACCTACTTGGAATTCTCTCTATAAAGCCTTCGTGAATAAATTTTACCCTCCCGAGAGAACACAGCAACTTCGTGCCCAGATAATGCAATTTCAGCAGATGCATGATGAGACCTTCTATGAAGATCGGGACCTTTTTTGCAGTTATTGGCCCAATGCCCTCACCACAGGATAGACGATATGAGCTTATGTGTCCTATTTTATGAAGGCCTGGATTGGGAATATCAAAATATGGTCGATGTGAGCTGTAAAAACTCCTTCCTAGAAGCCTCCGCTGATGAATTGAACAGTGTTTTCGAGAAGCTGGCAGCAACATCGCAATTTAAGGGAGCAAGAGATAAGGCTAGGAGAGTGGTAGCCAGAGCAGTGGAAGAGACTCCAGGGCTGTGTATTATTGAGCTAGAAAACGAAATCAGGAGCCATATGGAGAGGTCTGAGAGGTATTAGTTTGAGTTGCAGAAAATTCAGGAAAAAAATAACTAGAGGTTCGACAGTATCGAGCAATCGCAAAGAAGGCTGGAACAGATATTGGGTGACTTGGTTGGGAAATTGCAGCTTATGGAGAAAGGTAGACCCCCCAGCAGCCCCAGAAAACATTAGAGTCCTGGCGGTTGAGATAAATTTTGAAGAACCAAGGAAGGTTAAGTCTGTTGTTGCCACCTGTACCAACGAGGTTGAGAGCTCTGCATCAGATGAGGGAACTCCAACAATGGTTCAAGTGACCCGTGTACTGACAGCCGAGCAGACTGAAGATGTAGCCTCTGTTGAATCGACAGGGGATGAAGTCGAGGAACCGAGTTCCGTGATTCCAGAAGAGGAGGCGAAAGCGGAGCAAGAAACTGCTGAAACTGACCCCCCCCCCCACCATAATAATTCCTACGGCAGAAAAGAGTATAAGCGACTCCGACAGTTTTTATTTACTGGTAGGCATTGGGAGTTCAGCTCAGGTTACCGAAATAGTCGACACTGGTGCTAGTTGCAATTTGATGACTTTTGACACCTATGAAGACTTAGGATTAAAGGGATTGGAGTCGCGCAGATGCTTTATGACTCTTGCTGGTGGAACTAGAAGCAGATGCATGGGGATTGTCGAAGATGTTCGGGTTAAGCTGGATGGTATAATAGTGATGACAGATTTTGTGATAGTGGAATCGCTAAGGGTAAAGGGGAAAGAATTGGAAAGAGATATGCTACTTCTAGGGAGACCCTTCATCCGCTCAACTCTCATGGTGGTAAATTTACATGCCCGAACCTGCACAATTGAGTTGCAAGGCAAGCCACGAGAACTCAAGGCCTATTCTGCTCCATTATATTCCGTTTCGCAGGCTGATAGCAGGAAAATCATAGGAGCACACACTGGACCCCTATATATACATACTTATCAACAAGGAAGAACAAGAGCTGCACCAACCTGGAGAGCTAAGAACTTCCAGAGTACCCGTTAGCCAACACGGAAGAGTCTTGTACATGACTGAAAAGGTACACCTGCAGGCAAGCCACTGTTGATCCCATTTTCTTTCCTTTTTAACTCTACGCTTGAGGACATGCTTAGGTTTGGGGAGGGGGAAATGTGCTCTCTAGTGTCTTGTCTGCATTTTCTCTATTACCTGAGTCTCTAGAGTCTTTCATCCTCTACTTTATGTATGTTTTGGTCATTTTTCTTTTACGGTCATTTTTTCTTTTACCCTCTAGAGTCTTTCGTGAGTCTTTCTTCCAAGTTATGAAAGCTTCTATTGGATTGTTAAATTTGCTTGCTGCTTATGTTTTGCATGATACTTAACTGAGGTGGTATAGTGGATTTAAAAGCCCATAAGTTTGTTTCTTCTATAAATAGCAAGTCTGTTTAACTCTTTAGTCTAAAATGTCTGTGAGAAACTTTAAGCCGATGAAAAAATATTGTACCGGCGCTTGTGTTATCCTTTCGGGAAGTGCAAACCCTCTTGTTTGCGCCTTTTCATTCTCATGTGTACTTAGTTAAGTTAAGTATGACGAATGGCATGCTCTTCATGTTTCATTTCATCGAAAGCCAGTGCATTGCGAAGAACCGGTTTGGGGAGAAGAAATCTACTGCTTTATGATGTTATTGTTCAAATCTTGTAATATGTATTCCCCCTGATTAGTTGAATCGTCTCGGAGTGTATCTATGGTGCTTGTCACCACCGTAGTCATGTTAGGCATGTTTCAAATACTACCTATATACCAGCGTGGTCTTAAAAAGCCATATGTACGTTAGGGTTGATGGCACGTACAATATCGACACGCACAAAGTGCGGACTTGATAAATGGACACTACCAAAAAGTGAGACCAAAAGAGTCCATAGTGGCCAAATTGATTAGAATTTAATTCATTTGATGCAAATATGTGGTTTATGAAAGTTGGTTGTATGTCTTGGCAAGCTTCTATACGCAAGGAAAAAGTCCATTCTGACTTAACTGATTGAGTACATTGAATGAGGTATTTGAGGCACCTTTGTGACGAAAGCACCTTCCTTTTCTCTTATTGTTCTTGAGTGTTTAACCCACTAGACACTTCCAGAGTGTGAGAGATAATAGTGTAGGATTTCCTTGCGAGGGATTGGAGAATTTGGCTTAAGTGCTATTTATTTGAGAAACTCTCTTGCAGGATTTTTTTGTGCACTATTTCTGTCAAGGTCGGTTGAGTGCAGACCTTTTGCATCTTGTGAATTTAACGCTTACAGTGGTAGAGTTCGGTCACTTGGAAGATTGACTCATTTGTGTGTTATTATGTGTCGTAGTCTAGGGTTAATTTGTTTTTAATTTGTTTATGTGCTCGGGGACGAGCAAAGGTTCGGTTTGGGGATTTTGATGAGACAATATTCTAACGTCTCATTTGGTCATTTTTAGCGGTCTTTGTGAGTCTTTGTCTTTAGTTTTTTAGTCTTTCTAGTTTGTTTTTACGCTTCGGTGTTTTATTTACGTTTTTCAGGAATCGATGTCTTTTGAGCTAAATGAGAACAAGCTGCTTAGCATGGCTCACCGCGGCGAGGAAATCAGTCCGCCGCGGCGAGATTTTAAGAGCTTGGAGCTGGAACTTGCAAGAAGGCTCGCCGCGGCGAGATTTAGCGAATGGTTATCTTCTGCAATTAAAGAAGGCTCGCCGCGGCGATATTATGCGAGAGCTTTATATATTGCGATTAAGAAGGCTCGCCGCGGCGAGCTATTCCTTCCGCCGCGGCGAGAGACGAAAAATCAGTTTTGTTTTCCTTATTAGATTAGAATTTTGATTCTTTTCTTTCATACTCTTTTAACCTAGTTCTTAGAATAAAGCTCCTAGACATTATCCTAGAGATTGAACTACATAGGAGCTTGGTTTTGTCTTTGATTGGAGGATTGATATCGAATTCTTGGTTATTTTGGTAATCTCTATTGTTTATCTCTTTACAATTCGTTCTTGTTCTTGTTTGTCGAATTGTATGAGCTTGCATGTAATTATCATCATGATTATGTTTAGCATGAGGAATATCTTGAATTCTTTGATCCTTGCTTCAATCATGAGTAGCTAAACCACTCCGAACATGGTAGTTATGTGACGGTTATGCATATTCGCTTCTAGGGTTTAGATTCGTTCATATAGGTTCGTCTATCTTTAAATCTTCGTAAAACCTTCAATCCAATAAGCTAGGTTAAGACTTTCAAAATCATTTCCGGTTAAGGATCGTGGATTGACGACCTATGATTTCTCTATTTCAAAACATTTAAATAACGATTGGTTGAATTGGATTGACTGATTTATGTACACTGACCGTGTGACAATATGAACGTATCCCTAGAGCGAATTAGCATTGCTTGATCGGAACTACTGTGTTCTTTCTATTCTATTGAAATCAACTACATTGCATTTTCTGTTTTCTAGTTATTAGAAGTACTCAAATTTAAACAAATCAAACTGTTTCTACAAGTAATTGTTTGTTTTCAACCCGTGTGGTAGCCTAATTGATTCCTTAGCGAACGATCTCGTGGTTAGCATAGTCTGTTTACAACGACTGCTTCCTACTTGTTTTCCTAAGTAGTAATTTGAGCACATCATATATACCCTTTCCCATTTGATCAGGGAGACAATAGCAGGAGTCTTCTTCCTCTTCCTAGTGATCAAAAGTTTCGTCATTATCTGACGGTTAATTCTTGAAAAAGGCCTGATTTTCCTAAACATTAGTGTTAGGAATATATGTTTAGATTTTTATCAGCAACCTAATGACTTATCTTAGCAAGAAAGGTGCTTAGTACTCTTGGTTCACTTGAACACTGTAAAAGAGGAAAATCACTAAGTATGTTAGTCTAGCAAATCTTGTATAGGATTTTAGGTCTCTAAATGTAATTTTTATTTATTTGAAGAAGACCAAGAAGGAAGCATCCAAGAAAAGGGACTCATTTCCAGAAGACTGAAGTTTTCTCAAGATTGTTGAAGACTGACAAGTCTCCTCAGATACCTATGTCCAGAAACCTTGAGTCAACAAATGTTTTGATTAAACAAGTTACTCAAAGGATATCTGAGAACACAAGTGTACTGAGTAAGGAACGTGTCAAGTCTCAGAAAGCTTCACGTATCCGTTGAGACAACAGGACAAATATAGTACAATGCATTTATTGCTCGGACAGAAATGTCTGCACAAAAGCAGAAGTCTCTGAAGAAGAAGACAAAGAACTCTGCAGTACTATATACATATATCAATAGTTTGAATTTGAATTGAGCCTAACGGATACTATTCAAACGGCTTCAAATTCATCTATAAATAGCATCACTTAGAATGCTTGAAATCACACTGAAAACACACAGAACTTACACCAAGTACTTACTTACAACTTGAACTCACATTGAAATTACAACTTACTGAATATCTTCAAGTGATCTCTCAACCATACAAGCATTCTTACTACTTACCTTCTAGCTTTCTTACTAATTACCTTCATGTGTCTTGATCCTTAACAAGCATTGCTATCTGTAAAGGAGTTGAATCAAAAGATCAAGTATCTGAGATTCATTCTCTAGAACATTTAACAATGACTTGGGTCAGTAAAGAACAAGTTACCATACATTGTGAAGTGTATTAAGTAATCTTGATTCTATAGAGCTTTTTGAAATAACTGTGTAAGTTATAAAGAAGCTCACCTGACAAACTACTTTAACCACACACCAAATGGCGTGGAGTACAGGAAGTACTTAGTTTGGGAAACTAAGGAACAACTCCAAGGTTACTGAGCACACAGGAAGTACTTAGTTTTGGAAACTAAGGAATAGCTCAAAAAGCTTTCTGAGTAGAGGAAGTACTTGGCTCAAATAGCTGGGGAACAACTCAGGGGGAAACATTTGGTTGGGAACCAAGTGTTGCAGGAATCGAGAGATAGGATATTTGTAAGGGTACCTCTTTTATCTTTCTTAGTGGATTCTAGGTCTGAGAAAGGCCGAAGTGGATTAGTTGAAGGATTACGCCACCTTCATATACCACTATAATTTGATGTGTTATTTATATACTGCATTTACCTTGCTTTATTCATCTTGTTAAGTATTTACACACTTTTACTCTGCTGAGCACATGCACTTATCACAAAAACTATTCCGCTCTCTGAAATTAAGTATGAGATATCTTCACAGATATCTGAGAAACTGTGTTTATCGACAAAAGTTTTAAAAGACTATTCAACCCCCCCCCCCTCTAGTCTTTTATTTTGCCGTTATCTGGACCAACAATTGGTATCAGAGCAGGAGGTTCCCAAGCTTTCTGCGCTGAACCTAGATTCCAGATAAGTGCCCACTAACCATTTAACACCTACACTTGACTTGTTTGTTTAGTATGTTTGGTGCAGAATGTCTCTGAGTGATGCTCCTGTCCTCAAGCCAAAAAACTACGAAAAATGGAAGAACAAAATGGTGTTGCATCTGGAAGCCATAAGTGACGAAATGATACATGTTATCAAGAGTGGCCCTATAGTCATTCGACAGCTCAAACAAGTCGTAGGAGTTTCAGATGGAAGAGACAAAGCACCAGCCGACAAAGGTGATGAAAGCAGTGGCTCCTCCACACCAGAAACATGGAGAGTCACCGGTCGAATAGAATATGAAGATAAGCCTAGAGAGCTCTGGACATCAAAAGATGCCAAGAGACATAGGCTGGATGGACAAGCTCGTAACATCATCATACGTTTTACTCCAGAGCACATACAGTGTAAACTGTGGGGTGCAAAAATAGCTAAAGTTGCTTGGCAATTGATTGAAAAAATCTGTGCCGGCACTGAGAAAACTAAAGAAAACAAGTTCGAAGTTTTGAAGCTCAAATTCCAAAACTTCAACCAAGGTCCTACAGAGACACTTGAAGAACTTTACTTTAGGTTCACAACACTAATGAGTGAAATGGCTGCACTTGGAGAAAGTGATAGATACACTAATTCTGAAAAGGTTAAGACTATTGTGAGAAGTCTAAACCAAAATTGGGAACATACTCAGTATTTCTACTTCAACCAAGGAATGCCTAACATCACTCCAGTGGAACTCTTCTCACACTTGGCAATTCTCAACTATGAGACAACTCAAAGAGGACATACAGCTACTGAAAATTCGCATAATGTTGCTCTCTTAACTCAAGGTAATTCTAAAAAGAAGGAAACCAAGGAAGTGACTGAAGAAAATGCTCTTGCTATAAAACACATGAAAAGATTTGTGAGTCAAGAGATTGAAAGGAGAAAATCCAAAGAGATGCTGAAAAAGCATCTAGGATCAAACTACCATCAGTACAAAAATATACAAAACGGCTCGCTGAACAAGCCTGCTCAACAATCTGTAAGTACTGATGTTGCAGAAATTGGAAATGATATATGCTTCTACAGTCAGAAACCTGGACACTTCAAAAGAGATTGTCCTATATTCAACAAACTAAAGACAGGTGACAGGAAGGAGAGAAGAAACTTCAAGAGAAGTCAGAGAGCTTTGCTCACTCGAGAATGGAAAAAAGACTCAAATCCAATTGGATGCTCTTGACATAGAGTCAGAATCTGAAGATGAAGATTCAGATGACTCCAAGCTACCTTCACCTGAGTTTTGTGGCATTACTCATGATTTGGTTGACTTTGGTCAAAAGACGAATCAAATGTGTGGAGTTGCTGAGGAGGTCTTTCCAGATTTCTCCAACAACGAACCATGTCTAATGGCTGATGAGGTCACCAACATTTCTCGGTTCTTAAATTATGAAATTGATGAGGAAAGTATAAAAGATCTAGAACATTTAAAAAAGGAGCTTTATCTTTATGAAACAGAATTCTTAGTAGTTCAATCATGAACTAAGTTTCTGGAAGAAGAAAAGAAATCTCTTCAAAAGGAGATTTCAGAGCTAACCAAGATATCTAAAATAAAGGATGCTGAAAATGCATTTCTAAAGGCTCAGATATCTGAGACAGAGAAATCACACAAAGAGGCTTTGAACATGCTTCAAAGGAAATATGAAGATATTCTTTCTGAAAATGAAGAACTCAAAAAGAAAGAACTATCTTTTCAATCCTATGCCAAAGCTAGTGATACTCTTACTGAAGTATAATCTTATCTAAGAGATCCTATAAAAAAGGGAGGACTTGGGTTTGACACACAAACCTCTAACTCTACTCCTCTGAAAAAGTGCGATGATAGAATGACGTTTGTAAGAAGTCAAAAAGATGGCTCCCAAACAACCTATAGCATTGGTCAAAAGGCTAAGGCTGTTTACAAAGGCGAGGAAGTTGCGACCCAACCTTTGAGGGAGGAACAAGTCTCCAAAAAGAATGTGGAAAAGGTTTCTGAGTAGAAACAACACACTGGAAAGTGCAACCATCCACATTGCTATGTCTCTCGAAAAGGAAAAATTGCAGGAGCTGGCAACTTTCCTAACGTATCATTTTTCGGAAGAAACAGTGATCCAGAGACTAGTAAAGTTGTTGAGAACAGATCTCAGATAGCTAAAAGTGCTCGAAATAGCATTGGCTATAGAGCTATCGGGAAACCACTTGCTTTGGAACATAAGCAAGAGCAAGAACGATAGATGAAATCTAGGATTGCTAAAAGTAATCATCAGAAGTGGAAAAACGAACAAACCACTGAAAACCTAAATGCCAGGGCAAATCTGGCAAGGAAAGCTAAGTTTGGTAACAAGCAGACTCAGCAACCTGACAGGTATCTGAAAGCACTACGAGGAGCACTTAGGAACACACCAAGAAGGAAAATTGTTTTAGATAGCAATGTTACTGGTCATTTACAAAAAATACCTCCTTATGTTCCAAATAGACAAAAGAATGTTCCTAAGAATCACATACTGAAATGGATTCCTACTGGAAGATTGTTTAGTCTAAATGGTTCCATTATTGAAATGAGAACTTAACTCCTATTTCATGTCTTGTGCAGATCACTCCAAAGAAGAAACCAACTTGGATTTTTGGCAGTGGATGTGGGAAGCACATGACAGGAGATAAAGCAAATCTGGTCAACTACAAAGTTTACAACACTGGACCAGATATCAGATTTGCTGGAGGAGAATTAAATCCTACGTTAGGATTTGGATATCTGAAATTGGGAGCTCTTACAATTTCAGCTGTTTTACATGTAGAGGGATTGAAATATAATCTCTTAAGCATGAGCCAGTTTGCAGATAAAGGTTATTCTGTAAAGATAAAATCAAATCTCTACAAACTAATTGACAATGAGTCAAAGATACTCTTGAAGAACTAGATTTACGGTTTACAACACTTATGAGTGACATGGCTGCACTTGGTGAAAGTAATAGATATACCCAGTCAAAAAAAATTAAGACTATTGTGAGGAGTCTAAATTAAAACTGGGAGCACACAAAGTTTTTCTACTTTAACCAAGGAATGCCAGATATCACTCCTGTGGAACTTTTCTCTCACCTTGCCACTGTTGACTATGAAACAACTCAAAGAGAACAGACAACTGAAAAGTTGCAGAATGTTGCTCTAGTTGCTCAAGGAACTTCTGAAAAGAAGAAAAGCAAGGAAGTGACTGAGAATGCGCTTGCTGTAAAGCAAATGGGTAAATATGTCAGTCGAGAAATTCAGAGAAGAAAAGCCAAAGAGAAGCTGAAAAATCATCTAGGCTCAAACTATCACCAGTACAAAAATATGCAAAGCTCGCTGAACAAGTCGGCTTAGAAAGCATCAAGTACTGAGGAAGCAGAAATCGGAAACGATATCTGTTTCTATTGTCAGAAACCTGGTCATTTCAAGAAGGATTGCCCTGTCCTCAACAATCTAAAGACAGGTGACAAGAAAAACAGAAGAATCTTCAAAAGAAGTCAGAGAGCTATGCTAACTGAAGAAAGGAAAAAGATTCAAATCCAACTGGATGCTCTAGATATTGAATCTAATTCTGAGGATGAGGATTCAGATGATTCCACACTGCCTTCCCAAGAAATGTGCGGTGTCTCTCATGAAGTAATTGACTTTGGTCAAAAGAAGAAAGAAGTGTGTGGAATGGCTGAAGAAATCTTTGCAGATATCTCCAACATTGAACCTTGTCTAATGGCTGATGAAGAGGGAATCAAAGATCTGGAAAAACTCAAAAGAGAACTTGATCTCTACGAAAGAGAATTTCTAATGATCCGAGCTAGAGCCGAAAGTTTTGAAGAAGAAAAGAATTCTCTTGAAAAGGAAAATTCTCAATTAATCAAGATATCTGAGAAAAAGGATGCTGAAAATGCATTTCTCAAGGCTCAGATATCTGAGACCGAAAAGTCACATAAAGAAGCAATGGTCAATCTTCAAAAGAAATGTCAAGATCTTCTTTCTGAGAATAAGAAACTCAAAAAGAAAGAACTATCTTTTCAATCTTATGCCAAAGCTAGTGACACTCTTACTGGAGTACAATCTTATTTAAGAGATCCTTCAGAAAAGAGAGGACTTGGGCTGGACACACACACAGACAGTTCCACCACTCTGAATAAGAGTAATGAAGGACGAACATTTGTCAGTGCTCAGCAAGGTGATTCCCAAACAATCTATAGTATCGATCAGAAAGCTAAGATTGTCGACAAAGGAAAGGCAGTTGCGACCAAGCCTTTGTGGGAAAAACAAGTCCAAAGGAAAAATGTAGGAAATATCTCTGAAAAGAAACATGACAATGAAAGTAATCACCCACAGTGCTATGTCTCTCAAAAAGGAAAAATTGCAGGAGCTGACAAATTCTCCTATGTCACGTTTTCTGGAAAGAAAATAAATTATCCAGAGACTAGCAAAGCTGCTGAGAAGAGATCTTAGATAGCACCAGGTGCTCGGAACGGTATTGGCTATAAAGCCATCGGGAAACAACTTGCTTGTGAATACAAACAAGAGCAAGAACGATGGTTAAAAGCTAGAATTGCTCACAGTAATTATCAGAAGTGGAAGATAAATCAAGCCACTGAAAATCTGAATGCCAGGGCTAGAAGAAATCTGGCTAGGAAAGCTATGTTTACTGAGAAGCAGACTCATAAACCTGACAGGTATCTGAAAGCACCAAATGGAGCACCAAGGAGCACACCAAGGAAGAAAATAGTTCTTAACAACAATGATACAAATCATTTAACTAGGATTCCTCCTTATGTTCCTGTTAGAAAAAAGAATGTTTCTAAGAAATTCATTCAAAAATGGATTCCTACAGGAGGATTCTTTAGTCCAGATGGTTCCATTGTTGGTATGAGAACCTGATCTCCTGTTTCCTGTTTTGTGCAGAACACTCTAAAGACTAATTCAAAGTGGCATTTTGATAGTGGATGTGGGAAGCACATGACAGGAGACAAAGCAAATCTGATTGACTACACAAATTGCAATGATGGACCAATTATCAGGTTTGCTGGAGGAGATGAAAATCCAACCATAGGTTTTGGCAATTTGAAGTTTGGAACCCTTACAATCTCTGAAGTACTTCATGTAAAGGGATTGAAATATAATCTCCTAACCATGAGTCAACTAGTGGACAAAGGGTACACTGTCAAGATCAAGTCAAAACTATGTAAAGTGATTGACAATGAGTCAAAGCAGTCAGTCTTGGTTGCAAGGCATAAAGGAAATCTTTATGTTGCTGATTGGGCATCCGCCACAACCGAAGAATGTCTCATGGTGAGTCAATCTGGCCACACTGAAGAAAATTGGCTATGGCATAAAAGAATGAGTCACTTGAATTTCAAAACTCTGAATAAGCTAGCCAAGAAAGAGTTGGTGGTTGGTTTACCCAAATTGGCATATAGAAAAGAAGGTGTATGCTCAGCTTGCCAAATGGGAAAATAATCCAAAACATCTTTCAAGTCTAAAACTAGACATTCCAGTGAAAGGCCAATGCAAATGTTGCATATGGATCTGTTTGAATCCTCTGTAACTAGTTATGCAGGAAAGAAGTATGGTCTGGTTGTTGTTGATGATTACTCAAGATTCACTTGGGCTTTCTTTCTCAAACACAAATCAGATACAAGGGTTGAAATACCCAACTTGCTGAATAAGCTCGAAGTCATGAAAAATGACAAGGTATCTGTAATCCGAACAGACCATGGTACTGAGTTTGTGAACCAGTACATAATGTTCCAGGTACTTCAGACCTTTCCTGAGTGTGGGACTCAGTTTCCTCCCTCGTGTGATCTTTTTGAGTAGGAGTCTCAGTTTGATCGCTCTCATTGAGTTGGGGAACCTGCTTATTTGCAGGATTTTCTTCATCAATCAGAAGTGCTAGTATGTCAAATTGCAATTCATTCACCATGGCTTCATTATCATCTGGTGAATCATGTGAATTGGATCTGGAAGGTGTATCAAAGTGAGGCTCATCCTGATCCTTTTGTAACAGTTTGTATAGTGTGGAGGCAATGTCAGAATCCTCCATCACTTATCACCACTCCTCAAAGTTTCATCTACCAGCTTGAGTGTGTCTTGTCCAGATTCCTTGGACTTGGGTGCTATCTCAGCAACCTTTGTACGAAGTGCTTCTCCAACAACCGTAGTCATGGGTGCTTTCTCAGCAACCATAGAAATAGGTGCTTGTTCAGCAACCTGTGGTGTAGGTTCTTCTTCAGATACCTGTACACTTTCAGTAGTGATGAGTCGGTTTTATATCGTCTCATCTTGTTTTTTTTGCCGTCTTTTTGTTATCCTTAAGTATAGTTTTAGTTGTTTTTCCTAGAGTCTTTTTACTTGTTTTGTTCTCTTTGACTTTTGTAGGTATTTGGCTAAACCGAGCTAATTGAAGGCAAAAATGATGTGATTTACATACATATGGAAGATATGGAGCGCTGATGCTTCGTATGGTTGCTAGAAGTGAAGCGGGGAAGCCGAAACGCCGAGATTTGAAGTTAAAAGGAGCAAAATTGAGCAAGAAGGACAAAAAGGGCAAAATCGTCATTTGCCGGAAGAGTTAGCGAACGCCATTTTCAAGGTTGGCGTCCGCCAAAACGAAATTCGAAGTTTTGGCGGACGCCAAAGTTGAACTTGGCGGACGCCATGGATGGGTTTTGGCGTCCGCCAAGTTTAATCTTGGCGTCCGCCAACTTCCTTCCATGGCGGACGCCAAGTAGGAAGTTGGCGGACGCCAACTTTCTCTGTTCCTGCGCGTGATTTCTGCCGATTCTTTCCTAATTAGGTTTTCTTCCTTTCTTTTTAGTTAAAAACAACATTATTACTTTCATAATTCATTTGATTATCAAGATTGAACTTTGCTCTCAAGCTAGACCTAGTTTCCAATGATTTTCACCGTGTAATCCGACGATTGTTCACCGTTAGGGAGTTTATATTGATTATACTTTGCACCAATTGGATTCAATCATCTTCAGTGTTTACCTAGAGTTCGTGACAAATCTCGGTAACGTCTGTATCATTCTAGAATCTGGTAATTAGTATATCATATTTTTATTGCGTGTTTATATACAATATTGATTATGTCTATGCATGTCATGAGTAGCTAAGCACCCAGTTATGGGGTGGTGATGGATACAACGCATGCTAGTTAGGGTTCATGTATTCAATATGTAGATGTTGCGATTTACTCCGTGCTGTTTAGATTAAATGTATACGTATCTGTTCGATGTTTCTTACGCCAAAATCACCGATGGATTTAAGCTTTGTTCTTCTAACCAAAATGCCTTCCGTCTGTTGAATCCATTGGTTCGTTGCGAACAGCTCGTATGTAGTTATCTGTTTGATGTTTTCTACTCCAAAATCACCGGTAGATTAAGCGACTAGTACTTTCCTACAAAACACTTTGTGTGGCTTAATCTGTTGGTTTGTTCCAAACGGTGACAACTACATTCGCATGTTAATTGTGACTTAGTGGAATTGACGCCTTCACTAATCACAATATTGATTAGAGTAAATCGACAATATATATATTGTTGCATGTTTCCTACTAGCTAGCTTGTTATCTGTCACCACACCATAATTCCCCCTTGTATATCAATCTCGTCAAGATAATCTGTTTCTATTTCCATTGCATCATAGTTAGTTTGATTGTCATTCTGCTGCCGAAGCAAACAAACTTTTACTGCTTTCTATATTGTTTCTATTTATTCGTAAACTCAAACTCAGCCTAGTTAAGTCCCTCGAGACCGACGTTGGGGTTAACTTCGCTACACTACAAGTTTTCGTAGTGTTGAGAATTAACTCTTAGCTCTTAAAAAAATTTAAAACTCTGATTTGACACATCAAGTTTTTGGCGTTGCTGCCGGGGACATAACTCCTTTGTTAAGTTTACGAATTGTAATTTTTCAGTTGTATATATTAGTTATGTTCATGTTCTTGTTTTCCTTTTTGATTTTGTGTTCTTGTGGATTCTGCTCCTTGTATTTGTCTCTTGTGCGCAGGGTTAGTCCTTCTGGGAGTGTTCAAAGATGGGAGAGACTATGGGAGATTACTTCAGGTCATTTTGTTCTATGCCAAAAAAACCTTGCATAAAGCTAGATGAAGAAGCAATGGATTATTGGGTAAAACCGGAGTACTACTACTCAGTTACTACCAAGTTTGATGGGTATGGCGATGTCGGGAATTCTTGGCGGCATTTGAAGATGGAGTGTTTATTCTCCCTAAGGCAAATGAAGAAGGGGTTTACCTTATGAATCAACAACTTTGCATGAGGATGTTCAATGGAGCATTGGAAGGAACTGCTAGACAATGGAGTTTTAGTCAACCTGCGGGGTCATTGACTACGTGGATTGAGATAGCAGACTCTTTCGTTGCTTGGATTTCCCCCGATTCTGGAAGATGGACCTCCCGTTTTACTACTCCTCCACCAGAGATCCCAGCTGAGTCGGTTGAGCCCAAGAAGAGTTCTGGTGATGAGATAGTTGTAGAGCTTGAATTGCCATACTCTTCAACGACACCTGAATCTGACTCGTTTACTCTTGAGGTTGATGGAGAGTGCGTAAAGGAGGTATCTGAAGACGAGATTCTTGAAGATGCTTCACCACCCACTTACTTAGCTGCTACTCAAGTAGCCATCCACGTTCAGGATATGTTCGCCCTACAGAGCCACAATGCACACTTAGACTAAGGGAGTTTTGATCCAATTCTTCGTTTTTACTTTCCCCCTGATTCCCTTAGTTTTATTTTAGTTTTTTTATTTACTTTATTTTAGTTTGCAGGGAATCATGAAAACAGGAGAAGAGGAGCTAAGGATGGCTTCCAAATCGCTGAATTAGACGGGAAGGATGAAAGGGATTTGTTCCCGTTCGATAATGGATAGCAACAACCACATGTTTCAGGGAAGTACAGTTTCAGCTTTTTTCTTTCTAGCTGGGGACCATCTTGACTCTAGGTTTGGGGAGGAGGTAGCTTTCTTGTACTTATCCATAAATTTGTGTCTGTGTCGTGTCTTTTTATTTTTTTTTTGTGTCTTTTTCTCGTTTATGTGATTTTCTCTTGTGTCTAAGTCTGACTCCCAAGTCGAGCGTCTATTGAATGTACTAAACCTGTTTAATGCTTTTGTTTTGATTTATTCTCGACAATTAGCAGTTTGCATGTTTAAGTTTGCTAAGTTCGTTTCTGTTGTTAATAGAAAGTCTGTTCTAATCTGTAGTCCAAAAGCCTGTGAGCATGCTTAGAGCCGAGGAAAAATGAAAAAATGCAATATTGATACCGGCATTAGATCTTGTCTGATTTTTCGGGAAGTGCAAACTCCCTTGTTTGGGCCTCATCATTCTCATGAGTACTCTGTGTTAGTTAAGTATGACGAACGACATGTTTTACATTCTTATTTACTTATGCCAAACCCGTTCCAAGAACAGGTTTGGGGAGGAGGTTTATGTGCACCACTTGTATTGAGAAAGATTGTGTTCAGGTTTTCCGTTCTCTAAAAAATAAATAATAAGAAGTCTCGGAGTGGATCTATGGTACTAGTTACCACCGTTAGTCGTGTTGGGCACGTTTCAGATACTACCTATATACCGGTGTGGCCCTTAAAAGCTATATGACCGTGAGGGTAGATGGCGTGTATACCAAACCAACACGCACAAAAGTGCAGACTTTCGGTAAAACAGACACTACCAAAAAATTGACAAAAAAAAGGGATATAAGCATATGGGTCATATATAAGACTGCAAAAAAGTAGTATGCAAAAAATGTGTTAGAATGTAGGATCCCGGATTGGTACTTGGAACAAGATCAACAGACAATGTTGCCAACAATGTTGTTGAACAATGTCTATTACCAAGCCAACAATATATAAATATGTTGGCCATGCCTTTAGGCAAAATATCTACTGGCAGGAAAAGTAGATCTAATCAACTAGGTTTAATACAATCACAGATGATTGATTAAACAACCAAAACTAGCCCTAGAAAACTAACAGTAAAAGTTATTCTAGGTCGATGTTTGAAAGAGTTATTCCAACAATGAATACTCTTAGACAAACTCCAAAGCTAGCAGAAAACAAATAGCCTAAACTCTTTAATAAAATCTTAATAGACAACAAAGAAGACGTGCCAATTGCTCGGCTGAGTCCTTGTATATATACTTGATATATCGACAGCTTCCATCCAATTCGAAAGCCAATAGGATCTCAGCAGGGGCAATAGAATCTCGGCAAAGGCAATTTCCTTTTTCTTGTTTTCTTCAATATACGCATAGAAGGAATTTTCAATATTTTGATTCTACATAAAATATATTCCTTCTCGCTTTCACCACAAGTTGTTCTTTTTCCTTAAATCATCTCTTGTTCGATTAGTGAATACTTCCAGTCCAAGTTTCCTGTCCAATGTGCTTTGTTCTTGATGTCGACTGCAATGTTATATCTTCAATGTTATGCCAGCATTGAATTCTATCCTGTCACAATGTTATACAACATTGTTAGTCTTGCAGCTTCATAAACAACAACAACAAACACAAACTTGGAACTGATTATTGAAAGACAAGATTATCAAAATAAAAATGCGTACTGCACTTTCAATCTCCCCCTTAATCTTAGTCTTTCATCACAAAACAAAACAAGAGGTTAGTAGAAACATAACTAAGAACAACTTAAGAGCTAATCTCCCCCTTAATCAGATAGCTAAGTTAATCTCCCCCTTAATCAGACAGCTAAGATAATTTCTAGAGTATTCAACATATTACAGACCCAAAATGAATAGAAATTGTTCAGTATTTGAAACAAACTTAAAAGTTTTAAGTATCTATTCTCCCCCTTTTTGTGAGGAAATAAAAGATACTAGAGTGCTTCTGAACTTCAGATTGTTAGAGATCTGCTCATCAAGTCCTTTGATTTGCTCCAAAATCAGCTTGTCCTGATCAGTTCGGATACGTGCAGAAAGAGTTTCAATGCTAGGGATCAATGTTGAACCAACATGTAGGCCAACATTGGGGCGTTGAGCAGCAGCCATAGAACTTTCTGGTGCATCAGCATTGCCTGTAGGAAGAGGAATATTCTCCTCCACATCCATGTACACAGGAACTTCAAGATCCACCCATGGGAGATCACAGATCCTGTCATGTGTTTCCAGCAGTTGCTTGGTGACTGTGATGGATTTGAAGTTGGAATGATAAACATCATTAACTTTGACCTCAATACCCTGCAACTGGAGGACTGAAAAGATGGTGGAAGGAAGAATCAAATGGCCTCTGATCCCTATATTCTTGGAATTCTCTAGGTGCTTCAGAATCCTTTCTCCCAGATTGACATTGTAACCCATTTTAATCCTGTAGAGCAACATGGCTGCCTCTTGACTGAGCTTGTTGTTGTTGGAAGATGGCAGCCAGTTGTACAAGCAGATCCTGGCAAGAACAGAAACTAGAGAACAACAATATTTCAAGTCCAAAGTCCCACTAGGCCAAGATTGTAGTTTTCCTGCAGTTAGCTCCCTAGCAATCTCATCCATAGTCACCTCCACAGGGGTCTCAACCTCATCAACCCTAAGATACACATAGTGATGTTTACCATACCCTTCAATACCAAAATTCTCAGATAAATGTGTATAGAATTCTTTGATGATTTCAGGAACAAAGGCAGCATATTGGGTAACAGCATGATAGAGGTTCCTTTTCGTCAGGTATGAAACTAAGTTATACTCTTCAAATTATTCCTCTTTGATTACCTTCTCTACATCCATTGCATTATTTTTGATTTTCTCATATTTTTCTAAGTTCTTGTCAGCATAGAATAAATGAGAGACTGCATCTTCATCCCAATCAGAACCATCTACATAAACAGGTGCAGAGGGTAGATCATTTACCTCAGGTTCTTCAATCTGATCTTCTCCAAGAATGACATCCTCATCGTCAAGTGATTCATCTTCAGATTCTTCCTCTGCTTCAGCCTCATAGTCTTCAGAGTCATCTGAGCTTTCATCGGCATTGCTCAGATCTTCTTCATCAATCATTGACTCATCCATTGAGTTATCTTCTATTTCTGGCTCATAATCCTCCAGATCATCAGAGCTTTCATCATTTACTTCATTGTTATTATCATGAGTAGCCGATGTTGAAACAACATCCTCATCTACATTCATAGCGTTTTCTCTGAGTCATCTGACTTCCAATCTTCCACGACAACTGATTCAGTAGTAGGCTCGTTTGCGGGCTTCTCAACATGTTCAGATTGCATACTGGTCTGATTCTCATCACCATTCAGGCTATCAGTAGCCTTTTCCCCTGTTTTGTCAGCTTGTTGCACATCATCCTTCTCAACAGATGAAGGGTTTTGGGGGTTTTCTCCCAGATCTGCATGTTGAACTTCAGTGTGTTCAACACCTTTCCCAGCATCCCCCATGGGA
This sequence comes from Plantago major, assembly GCA_026545765.1. Lineage (NCBI taxonomy): Eukaryota > Viridiplantae > Streptophyta > Magnoliopsida > Lamiales > Plantaginaceae > Plantago > Plantago major. The sequence goes on along the minus strand of CM048839.1, from coordinate 66,021,188 downwards.
ATATCTTTTTCTACCCCTATTGGGCTTTCATCATCATCCCTTAGATCCTCTGGCAGGTCGACTGGCACATTTCCCAAATTAACAAGGGTTTCTGCAGCAAATTGAGAAGGGTTTGATGGTGAAGACTCGGTTTGGGGGTTTTCAGGTTGAGTAGGTGATGTTGGAGATGGAGACGGTGGTTTTGATACTGGAGATGGGGATTTTTCAACACCCTCTTCCGATCCCTCACTTAGCTCGTAGACAGGAATCTCGAAATCGGTCGGTTCCGCACGGATGGGGAGAGGGTATGCTTGCTCCCCCTCAGGTGTTTGCAACGAAAATCCGGGCAAGACGGGTTTTGTTGGAGAAGACATTGTCCAGATTAGTGAGTGCAGAGATGAAGGAGGATGAGCGGGAGAGGAATTTGTTTGAGTGACATGTGAATAGTGTGTGGAAGGTGAGGAGTTTTTGTTTTAACTGCGGCTTGGGAGTAGTAAAAAAAACTACTTTTTGGTTTTTGGATGTAATGATTGTGGTTTAGGTGGGCGGCAGTTTTAATGAGTGGTGGAGAAATGGGCTAATGAGAGGGAGTAATATGGTTAATATGGTTGGAGGATTGTGTTTTTGGTTTGGTTTGCTTCATAGATCATAAACATATATATCAAAGCACAAACTAAGATCTGTACACAACTATTAATATGAGATTAAGGAAAGCAAATGAAAACCGTATCGATTAGGTCAATCATGAAGAAGATTTTCAATACTCAACTTAGGGAGGTACATTTTTGGTTTAGGAAACAAATCAAGATCAAGTATGAGTAAGACACCTAACAGATTCCCAAAAAAAAAAACGGATGTAAGAGACAAGTAGACAAGTACTCCCCCTCAGACCCAACCCAAAAACACATTTAAAAAAATATAGAGAGCACACAAAAAACACAGCAAAAGAGCAGGAAGTCCTTTAAGCACAGTCAATGTTGTCCTGAATGTTGGCTCAAAATTGATGACAACATCGGGAAATCAGACCACTCTTAATGTAAGTCAGCCAGGAAACCAAGTCTCAAGATGTGCAGATTCGATTAACACCACTGATGCTGCAGGCAAAGACAGAAAGAGAAGAGAATACCAAAGAAACACACTCAGCAATGCCTCAAAAAATAAATTGAACAATTAGGATAAGTTTGAGTGGGGGTGACTATGAGACCGTGAACCATGTCAAATAGTTGGAACACGTATGAATCCGCTCCAAAGCCGAAGCCTATGCGGAGTTCGGCAAACACATGTCTCATGGCATAAAATCACTCATTTAACGACATTGGGTAATTTGGTGCTCAGAAAGTGAACCAACAGCATTACGAGAATCGGCACTTTTGTGCGTGTCGGTTTCTAGTACAGGCCATCAACCCTCACGACATATGACATATTGGCCACGTCGATATCTGGATAGTATTTGAAACCTGCTCAACACGATCCTCGACGGAAACACTTCGAGCCCTTTTTATCATAATTCATTAGATTTATTAAGCATAAAGGACAAGAGGCAACATCAAGTGCGAGTCAAGGTACGAGTCAAAATAGCCAAAAAGCAGCAAAAATGGGTTTTACAAAAAGCAAACACACAGGAGACTCGATCCCTTTCAACCTTGGTTTCAAATAGCCTTTCAAACCCTAAGCATCACCCCTGTAAGCTACAAAACAGAAACAGCCATAGACCAGTACAGAAGCACAGGAGCACAGAAACACAATGAAAAAAATAAAAAAAACTAAACAGCAAAAGGACATCACTAGATAAACACAGAAGTTAATGTTGACCGTGATGTTATGTCAACATTGCTTGCAACAAATCACATCAAATAGTGCTTAGTCCAAGAGACCTTCTCAAACTGAAGAATCTCTCCTTATCAAGAGGCTTTGTGAAAATGTCAGCTAACTTATTTGTGGTATCAATGTGTTGTATGTCAATAATTTGTTTGGTGACCAAGTCTCTAAGAAAATGGTGTCGAATGTCTATATGCTTGGTGCGTGAGTGTTGAACTGGATTCTTGGAAATATGAGTGGCACTTAAGTTATCACAAAACATCAAGAGAGTGTCACTTTGGAACCCATATTCATGCAACATATTGTTCAGCCAAATTAGTTGAGACACACAACTCCCAGCAACTACATATTCAGATTCAGCAGTTGAGAGAGACACACAATTTTGTTTCTTACTATACCATGACACAAGATTTGGTCCAAGATAAAAACAACCTCCGCTAGTTGATTTTCGATCATCTAAGTCACCAACCCAATCAGAATCACTAAATCCCAACAGATTAGTGTTTGAATCACATGCATACCATAATCCAAGATTCACAGTTCCTGATATATATCTAATGTTTCTTTTGACAGCAGTTAAATGAGATGTTGTGGGTTTGGATTGATACCTGGCACATACACAAAGAGAACATGATGTCAGGTCTGGTGGCTGAGAGATATAGGAGACTTCCACTCATTGATCTATACAATGTTGGGTCAACATCGTCCCCAACATCAGTTTTGCTGAGTTTCAGAGTAGTAGCCATGGGAGTGCTGCAAGGTTTGGCATTTTTCAGACCAAATTTTGTGATAAGATTCTTGGCATATTTCTCTTGAGAGATAAAGAGGCCATCCTGTTTCTGTTGTATCTGGAGCCCCAAAAAGAAACTGATTCACCAATTATACTCATCTCAAAGGTTCCTATCATGGCTTGAACAAAAGAGTGACAGTTTTCAGCAAGTCTGAGTGTCTCCTTGTAGTTTTTGCGCGTGTTTCCCCTCAGTGTCCTCCCTCCTGGATTTCCAATTACCTGGGAAATGGGATGATCTTTGCGAATTCTGGGAGCAGGATCCTTACATGAGTCAGGGTGCGTAGGTGCAGCATTAATGCCAGAGGCATTATCAGATTCAGCCTCAGTCTCACTGTGGGAATCAGCTTGTTCTTCATCAACAGGAGTGGAAATCTGGGATGTTGAACTGGATGTTGAGTCAACATTGCACAAGGGGGATGTTGGCACAACATTGCCCACATCATGGGTTCTTTCACTTTGATCAGCAGCAGGAGTCATAGTGTCTGGAACGTTCCCATTTGTAGAAGAGTCAGGCGTTGTGTCAATAACCTGTTCAGCACCTGCAGAGATATTCTTCTGGGCATAGGGCTCAGAGTCATCAAAGGAAACATTCACAGATTCTTGTATAGTTTGCAATCTAGGATTGTATATTCTATACGCATGACTATTTTGTGAGTACCCTACAAAGATTCCTTTGTCACTTTTAGCATCAAACTTCCCTAGATGTTCCCTATCATTGAGTATGTAACACACACATCCAAAGACATGAAAGTACTTAAGATTGGGTTTTCTACCTTTCAAAATCTCATAGGGAGTGGTCAGAGTACCTGGACGAAGATAGACACGATTGATTATGTGACAAGCAGTGTTCATACAAATTTCACAACCTTTTGACAGTTCATTGAGCTCAACATCACTCTGGCCATTTCTTGAAGAGTCCTGTTTTCTTTTCAAAGAACACCATTTTGTTGTGGTGTCTTAGGAGCTGAGTATTCATGCATGATCCCTTTCTTTTCACAGTACTTATCAAAAAATTGATTCTCAAATTCTTTACCATGGTCAGATCGAATTCTTTGGACCATAGTAGAGTACTGATTACAACATTTTGCATGCCAGTTTTTGAAGGATTCAAAAGTTTCAGATTTTTCTTTCAAAAAATTGACCCAAGTGTATCTAGAGAAATCATCAACTATAACATAGATATACCAGGCTCCTCCCAAACTTTTAGCTTCTACAGGACCCATGAGATCCATATGCAAGAGTTCAAAGCAGTTAAAAGTACCTCTTTTTTGTCCTTCAACCTGGAGTGGCTGGTGTACTGCCTTGGTTTGTTTTCCCAGAAGACAGTCACCACACACATGCTTTGGCACGCCTGTCACCACATTGTTTTTGATGATCTTCTCCAGATTCCTGTAATTGACATGTCCCAATTTCTTGTGCCACAATGTTGCATCATTATGTTGAGCAACATTGCACTTGAGAGGAACGTCCATCACATAGCAGTTGTCCTGAGATCTAACACCTGTCATCACAGTTAATTTGTCCATACAAGTATAAACTTCTCAAGAACGTTTATCAAACTTGACTTTCAAATCATCATCACACAGGTGGCTTATACTGACAAGATTAGCCGTTAAACCCTCAACAAGAAGAACATTTGAAAGTTTAGGATATCCTTTAAGGCACAGTGTTCCCTTTCCAAGGATTTTACTTTGGTATCCTCCTCCATATGTCACTGTACCTGTCTTTTGAGCGACAACATTTGACAAGTTTGACGGGTTACCGGTCATGTGCCTAGAGCAACCACTGTCGAAGTACCATTTTCCTACATTGTTAGGAGAAGTAGCAACGGAAAAAGCAAAATTGCAAGTATGTTTTTCTTTAGCTACGCAAATCTGGTTCGAAACATTCTTGTGTTTTCTTATCTGTCCTGGAGGTTTACCTCGTTTAGGAGAACCAGGGATACACTTCAGAGACTTAGGATTACATCTTTCAGTCTCTGTTGAAGTGGATGTTGTCACAACATTGCAGCTAACATCGGAAGGGAGGGATTCTTGGAGAGGTCACTGAGGTTGGAGGAATCAACATGTTCCCTTTTTAAGTCCTTTCGGTACTTGAAACAGTAAGGTTTTTTGTGACCAAGTTTCTGACAGTAAGTGCACACAAAAAATTCTTTTTCTTTGACAAACAGGACCTTTTATGAGCTCAGAAAGAGGTTTGACAACTTCTGGGGTATCAGGGTTAACAGTGCTATTCATGTTGCACCCAAGTTTCTTATCAAAAGAAGCATCATAACTACCAGTGTACCCTAGACCAGTAGTCCCATCATTATCCATATCAAGCATATCATTAAGTCTAGAAGTAGAGGAGTTCCACTTTGCAATTACCATATTTTCATTAGATAGTTCAGTGGTTACCTTGAACAGTTCGGTGTCCTTCTTTGTCAGTTCAGCTTCCAGTTTGACAATGGTGTCTTTCAGATTGTAGTTCTCCTTCTCAGTTTTCTTGAGGAGTTTTCTGAGAGTCTTCCATTCACTGAAGAGTTTCTCATACATCTGTTGCAGATCCTTCACCATTTGTTCCGCACTGACTTCCTCTTCTGAAGGACTATCTGTATCAGAGACACAAAACATCAGAGATTTCTGATTTCTCAGGGTTGGTTACTGTCAAAATTTCACAGTTCTCAGAATCATCATAGTTAAAGAAGATTTCTACTCCTGATGTTGTATTGCCGATGTTGTCCCAACATTGGTCATCAACATTGTAAGTGGATGAACGGAGAGCTCTGGCATTGGTAGTTGAATCATCTTCTTTTCTTCATCTTCATGTTCTTCATATGAAACATCACTGAGACAAGCAAGAAGATTCTTTTTCTCTTTTCTGAGATTGTTAGCACATTCATTTTGATAATGACCCCACCCTTGGCATTCAAAACATCTAATCTTACTAAGAGGAGTGCGATCAAAATCAGATTCAGAGCTAGTCTTGGAAGCAGAACCAGTTTTGAAAGTATTGGTTTTCTTTTTGAAATTTTTGGTTCCACTTGAGGATCCTTGACCAGAGTTTAGGGAACCTTATTGAGCATTACTGTGAGGCAGAGAATTAAGTCCTAATCCTATGTCTCCATAATCTAATGTTTATACGGCGTGATATCAGGCATCATCGTCATGATTAGTTCCTAACACACGTTTTTATAATTGAAGTGTAATTTTCTGAATTAAAGTTTGTTGAACTTCCTCACAAGATTGTTGAAAGCTTCCTCAGTCATATTGTCAGACTCATCACTACTACTAGCAGGCTCTGAAGATTTAGCTTTAGATTTAGAGTGAAGGGAGATACTATGAGTTTTCATACCTTGTCTCTCATTTTCATTTAGTTCAATATTTTTTAAATTGTTCAACAGGGGTGTGAAAATCCATAGTTGCCAAGTTATGAGTGTCTTCCAAAATAGTGACTTTGGTATTAAATCTTGAGGAAAGAGATCGAACAGCTTTGGAAACATGTTGCCTATTAGAAATAGCTTCTCCCAGTCTTTGGACTTCATTGGAGAGAGTTAAAAGTTTTTCAAAATAAGAGTCAATTGTTTCTTCCTCTGCCATTCTTAGATTTTCAAATTGAGACCAAAGCATTCTAAGTTTAGTTTGTTTGACACTAGCATCCCCTTCACAATGACTCTGAAGCAAATCCCAAGTTGTTTTGCAGTAGTGCAGTTTTGAATAATTTTAAACATATGAGCATCTACATGACCAAAAATAGCATTTAAGGCCTTTTCATTGTAAGAGCTAAGAAGTATGTCACCTGCAGTGAAGCATTCTTCAGGAATGGGGACAATGTCACCATCAGCATCAGGTCCTTCAGTTGGCCAGGTGTATCCTTCCAGAATGGATCTCCTAGCACGGCCATCAAGGGACTTGATGTAAGTCCTCATCCGGATTTGTCAGTAATGGTAGTTGGACCCATCAAGCATAGGAGGTCTGTTGTAGTTTGCATCCATTGCAGCAGTACCAAATCCAGACACCAGTAGTTAGGTGGCTGGCTCTGATGCCACTTGTTAGAACGTAGGATCCCCGATTGGTACTTGGAACAAGATCAACAGACAATGTTGCCAACAATGTTGTTCAACAATGTCTTCAACACATTAAACAAAACACAACGGATGAATATGAATGAAACTTCTATTACCAAGCCAACAATATATAAATATGTTGGCCATGCCTTTAGGCAAAATATCTACTGACAGAAAAAGTAGATCTAATCAACTAGGTTTAATACAATCACAGATGATTGATTAAACAACCAAAACTAGCCCTAGAAGACCTAACAGTAAAAGTTATTCTAGGTCGATATTTGAAAAAGTTATTCCAACAATGAATACTCTTAGACAAACTCCAAAGCTAGCAGAAAACAAATAGCCTAAACTCTTTAATAAAATCTTAATAGACAACAAAGAAGACGTGCCAATTGCTCGACTGAGTCCTTGTATATATACTTGATATATCGACAGCTTCCATCCAATTCGAAAGCCAATAGGATCTCAGCAGGGGCAATAGAATCTCGGCAAAGGCAATTTCCTTTTTCTTGTTTTCTTCAATATACGCATAGAAGGAATTTTCAATATTTTGATTCTTCACAAAATATATTCCTTCTCGCTTTCGCCATAAGTTGTTCTTTTTCCTTAAATCATCTCTTGTTTGATTAGTGAATACTTCCAGTCCAAGTTTCCTGTCCAATGTGCTTTGTTCTTGATGTCGACTGCAATGTTATATCTTCAATGTTATGCCAACATTGAATTCTATCCTGTCACAATGTTATACAACATTTGTAGTCCTGCAGCTTCACAAACAACAACAACAAACACAAACTTGGAACTGATATTAAAAGACAAGATTATCAAAATACAAATGCGTACTGCACTTTCAAAATGAAAAATTGGAAAAAGAGAGAGCGATTGCCTTTTTATAAGTCTATTGCTGATTGTTATAGAGCTATGAAAAAGTCCCTTCTAACTTAACTGATTGAGTACATTGCATGAGGTATTTGAGGGATTTTTTTGACGCAAGTCACCTTCCTTATCCCTTTATATTCTTGAGTGACTACCCCTACTGGACACTTCCAGGAGCTTGAGAGATTAGATGCATAGGATCCACCTGTGAGAGACTACCATGTAGGCTTAAGTTCTATTTACTTTGGAAACAAATTTTTTGAACTTATGCATGTGATTCTGTGAATGTCAGTGTGAAGTCAAAACTTATGCATTATTCGGGCTTATTATATGCAATCGTAGACTCGGTAGCTTAGGAGTTAGACTTTACTTTTGTGTCTATGTGTTTTTCGTTTTTCTAGGTTTTTTAGAGAGTCTGTTGCTTGAGGACAAGCAAGGGTTCGGTTTGGGGAGTTTGATAAGTCGGTTTTATATCGTCTCATCTTGTTTTTTTGCAGTCTTTTTGTTATCCTTAAGTATAGTTTTAGTTGTTTTTCCTAGAGTCTTTTTACTTGTTTTGTTCTCTTTGACTTTTATAGGTATTTGGCTAAACCGTGATAATTGAAGGCAAAAAGGATGTGATTTACATACATCCGAAAGATATGGAGCGTTGATGCTTCGTATGGTTTCTAGAAGTGAAGCAGGGAAGCCGAAACGCCGAGATTTGAAGTTAAAAGGAGCAAAATCGAGCAAGAAGGACAAAAAGGGCAAAATCGTCATTTGCCGGAAGGGTTAGCGAACTCCATTATCAAGGTTGGCGTCCGCCAAAACGAAACAGGAAGTTTTGGCGGACACCAAAGTTGAACTTGGCGGACGCCATGGATGGGTTTTGGCGTCCGCCAAGTTTAATCTTAGCGTCTGCCAACTTCCTTCCATGGCGGATGCCAAGCAAGAAGTTGGCGGACACCAACTTTCTCTGTTCTTGTGCGTGATTTTCCCCGATTCTTTCCTATTAGGTTTTCTTCCTTTCTTTTTAGTTAATAAAACATTATTACTTTCATAATTCATTCGATTATCAAGATTGAACTTTGCTCTCAAGCTAGACCTAGTTTCCGACGATTTTCACCGTGTAATCGGACGATTGTTCACCGTTTGGGAGTTTATATTGATTATACTTTGTACCAATTGGATTCAATCAGCTTCAGTGTTTACCTAGGGTTCGTGACAAATCTCGGTAACGTCTGTATCGTTCTAGAATCTGGTAATTAGTATATCATATGTTTATTGCGTGTTTATATACAATATTGATTATGTCTATGCATGTCATGAGTAGCTAAGCACCTAGTTATGGGGTGGTGATTGATCCAACACATGCTAGTTAGGGTTCATGTATTCAATATGTAGATGTTGCGATTCACTCCGTGTTGTTTAGATTAAATGCGTACGTATCTGTTCGATGTTTCTTACGCTAAAATCACCAATGGATTTAAGCTTTGTTCTTCTAACCAAAATGCCTTCCGTCTATTGAATCCATTGGTTCGTTGCGAACAGCTTTGTTAGAACTGTAAGACCGGGATTGGTACTTCTAGACAATTTCAAACGATGTTGACTATTGATGTTGAGTCAACACCATTTCTCAACAGTGAACAGTGTTCAACTAAACTATGACAATAGTAAACTGTGATCGACAGAACTCTGTAAAGCGCAGCGGAATAAAACTGAACACAAGATTTCTCAAGTCGGTATAAAAAGATACCGACGGTGCCGTAGCAAAACTTCTACTAAAATTGAAAGTAGAATTACAAAAAGAAGTTTAATTCAATCACAAACGATTGATTAAACTTACAGAAAACTAGACCTAGAACAGATAAGAAAAAACCTATTCTAGTTCAATGATACTAGAGTAATTCTCAATCTTTAGAGAACACTCACAAGTAAACACCGAGGTAAAGGTCTAGTAAAGCAAGAAGCCTAAAACAATATAATGTTCTCTGTTTTTGTTCTTAGGTTCGGCAATCTTGCAACGCCTCCTTCTTCCGATATATATAATTGCGACAACTCACGTCCAGGAAGGCCCAAGTCGGCAGCAGGCCCAAGTCTTAACAAACTGGGATTCTATGGTAAGGAAACTTCCTTTTATGTATTAATGGTATAAGGAGTCTTCTAGATATCAATCTCTTTTAAATCTCACTTTCCTTATAGCATCAAATTCTTCCTTGAACAATATGGCAGCTTCCTTCCTGCATTATGCTTCTTATTTTCCTTTTTGCTACAAAGGTGCTTTTGCTACAAGAATCGCCATAAAGGACGTTTTGGTACAAAGGTCTATAGTAACCAATTGTGATCCATTAAGCATGTTGAGGCCCAACTTGATATATCCTACAAAATAACCATATAAAAACAACTACAATTGTCAAACTGGTTAATAAACGAAGAAAGGCCGAATTAACAAAACAAGTGCAATATAATTGCACTTTCAAGCTTGTATGTAGTTATCTCTTTGATATTTTCTACTCCAAAATCACCGGTAGATTAAGCGACTGGTACTTTTCTACAAAACTCTTTGAGTGGCTTAATCTTTTGGTTTGTTGCAAATGGTGACAACTACATTAGCATGTTAATTGTGACTTAGTGGAATTGATGCCTTCACTAATCACACTACTATTGATTAGAGTAATTCAACAGTATATATTGTTGCATGTTTCCTACTAGCTAGTTTGTTATCTGTCACCACACCATAATTCCCCCTTGTATATCAATCTCGTCAAGATAATCTGTTTCTGTTTCCATTGCATCATAGTTAGTTTGATTATCATTCTGCTGCCAAAGCAAACAAACTTTTACTGCTTTCTATATTGTCTCTATTTATGGGTATATTACAGACAACAACCTTTTTAGATGCTCATTGAACGTTTGGGTCCCTATCGATTGAAAATTTACGTTGAGGTCCATTTTCAGCCAAAAGTTTGACTTTCTGTAGAATGTCCATTTTATCCCTCGAATAAAACATTTCTTATAAATTGGTGTATTAAATTATGGAGAATAAAGCATTTCTTTTAAATGGTATATTTGAAAAATAGAAATAAAACACTTCTTTTTTAATATGAGAAACTAATAAAACCTTATTTTGCCTCTTCTTCTTCTTTTCCACCGCCATTGTTAAAGCTTCCATCTTGCCAATCTCAGACTTCCTCATCAGCACCCTGACCCTGAAGCTGTTGCCCAACATGTTAATTGTGAAGAGGTAAGCAAAATGCCCATCTTGTGAAATTTCACATTCTTGTTTTTGTTCTTTCCTTTTATTGTGTGATAAAAGCTCAAGATTTTACATGGGTTTTGTTTATTAATGTATTTGGATTGTTGGGTTTGTTGCTTTTTCTCCTTCTGTAAATCTTGTTGCATAAAGAATCTGCATCTGAATGTTTGTTGTAAATCGTCTCTTCTAAGCTTATTAGAGTGATTCTTGAGCTCAATTTCAGTTTCACTTGAACTGTTAGTTCCAATTTGTTCTTCAAGCATTTCAAGTTCTAAGCTCCACTCATTCTGGATTTCTCATTTCTTCATATTTGACATGTTTTTCCACTTTCACATTTGGCATTTACACAAACTCCACCAGCAGGCCTATTCCATTGCAGTATTGTCATTTTCAAATATGTCTTTTATTAATTTTACTTTCTCTTTTTTTCTTTCTCATTTGTGGCAATTCACTAATATGTGACTTTACTAGCTCCTGTTCCAATTGTGCTCCATTTGATGGTGGTTTTATTGCAGTATAATAAATGCTTCGACATCAAGAAGGATATTAGCCAGTGCTCAATCCCAATGCCTAACCGGAAATCCATTGACGATTGCTAGCGTTGTGACCCCGACTGGTCTATCATACTCCAATGTAAAAGAAAAGGAAAAAGAAAATGAAGTAATTAAAGAAAAGGAAAAATAAAATTCAGAAATTAAAGAAAAGGGAAAAGAAAATGCAATAATTAAAGAAAAGGGAAAAGAAAATGAATATTTCACTCTCTCTCTCTCACCAAGTTTGACTTTCGTCCTTCGGTGTAAATATTTGTTTACTTCAGTTCAAAGTTTGTCCTTCATCGTAAAATTTGAAACGTTAGGGACCTAATCGTTTATATGGCATCTAAAAAGGTTGCTGGATGTAAATCGCCCTTCTATTTATTCGTAAACTCAAACTCAGCGGAGTTAAGTCCCTCGAGACCGACCTCGGGGTTAACTTCATTGCACTACAAGTTTTTGTAGTGTTGAGAATTAACTCTTAGCTCTTAAACAAATTTAAAACTCTGATTTGACACATCAAGTAGCCTTTGAACTTGTTGCTTTTTCAGCAACCTTATCCCTTTTTGATTTCTGTAGGACTTGAGAGATGACCAAATCATCATCACCATCATCATCAGAGCTCTCATCAGCATTAGGAACTGATTGGTCCATAATCCCTGCGGTTTCTGCAAATAGGGCTTGATACCTGCCACTACTCTCATTTTTATCAATGAGTTCATCAGCAAGGCTTTCCTTGGTAGCATTGATGAGATCATCAGCAGTTGTATCTTTTGCAGCATTGATGAGTTCATCTTCATTGATGAGTTCATCAGCAGTAACGGTAGCTATCTGAGAGTCGACATTCACAACGTGTATGCCTTCTGATTTGCCAATAGTCTTCTTTCGTGAAGTTCTAGGCTTTTTGGTCGCAACTGATCCCTCAGATACTTCATCAGTCTTTCGTTTTTTAGAACCTTTCTGAGACAAAATGACCTTTTTCATCATGTTTGTATACTCATATTTGTAGAGCAGGTTACTGTTGGCTATGTCAGTCGTCCCTCTGAGCTCAATGCCAAGCTTCTCCAGCAAGAAGCATATCTTTAGTCCAAAGCTCACTGTGGTTTTTGGCTCAGCAAGGACTTTGACAGTCTTTGGCTCAAAGCTTTGTAGCTTCTTCACAAACTTCATATAGGTGTACTTTCCCCAGTTAAAAAGGTTTTCCGACCAAGTTAGTTCTTCCTTCATCAGGAACATCATCATCCACCGTTCCAAGCTTATTTAGTCAGCTCCACCTTTTAGACCATCAAAGCATCTGTGAAGGAGGCAAGCCAAGACATCCCAATGAATGTATAGATGTCTGTCCTTATATCAGCAAGTTTGAACTCAGGAGGAGTATCTGGCTTGTCCATGTTGCGAACATCACTATACAGGGTCTTAACACCTTCAAGGAGAGTTTCATCCTTGGGGTTAATCTCGAAATCAATTCCTTGATTTCGGGGACCGAAGATATCACATAATTTTTTGCAGTTAAGGAAAATTTCTTTTCCTTGAACTTTGATTTTAATGGATATTTCTTCAATGCCATTAGCAATGCTGGTGATAACACGAGAGTTATGATAAAACTCAAGTACATCCAGTGAAGAACATCCATAGGGAAGAGCTAAGAGAAAACCCTTGATTTGTGCCTTTTCAAGCATACCAAGGATAGTCCTCCTATCTGCTTGTTCTTCAATTACAACAGAAAGGTGTTGCTCAATCATAGCACCACCCCAAATCATCATGTGGTTTGAAGTCCAATTCTCAGAGTTAAAATCGCCTATGAGACGATTGTTTGCTATCACTAGCACTGGTGCTCGCTTTTCAGCAGCAGTAGAGGTAGTAGCACTGGTATCCTTAGAAGCAGCACGTTTTGGAGTCATCTCTTTAAATAGAAGGTTTTTGAAAACAAGAGAAGAGATTGTTGGTCCAGATAACGGCAATGTAAAAGACTAGGGGGGGGGGGTGAATAGTCGTTTAAAAACATTTGTCGATAAGCACAGTTTCTCAGATATCTGTAAAGATATCTGATACTTAATTTCAGAGAGCGGAAGACTTCTGAGATAAGTGCACGTGTTCAGCAAGATAAGTGTAAGTACTTTAAAATATAAGTAAAACAAGTAATAAACTGCAGAAAGTAAATAACATATGTCTTTTTATAGTGGTATCTGAAGGTGGCGTAATCCTTCAACTAATCCACTTCGGCCTTTCTCAGACCTAGAATCCACTAAGATAAATGAGGTAACCTTACAGATATCTTTTCTTAGATTCCTAAAAGCACTAGGTTCCCAACCAAGTGTTCCCCCTGAGTTATTCCCCGGCTTCCACAGCCAAGTACTTCCTGTACTCAGAAACCTTTTTGAGCTATTCCTTAGCTTCCCAAGCTAAGTACTTCCTGTGCTCAACAACCTTGGAGTTATTCCTTAGTTTCTCAAACTAAATACTTCCTGTACTCCACGCCGTATATGGTGTTGGTTTAGGTTTGTTTGTCAGAGGAGCTTCTTTAATAACTTGTTCAGTTATTCAGATAGCTCTGTGAATCAAGTATACTTAATACACTTTGCAATGTATGGTATCTTGTTCTCTACTGACCCAAGTCTATGGTAAGTGTTCAACAGAATGAAACTTATATATGAAATCTTAGTTCAACTCTTTCACAGATAACAATGCTCGTTAAGGATCAGGACACTTAGAACTTTTGTGCCACTTAGAATCAAGAGCTTTGGTCGCAACAGAAAGCTTGAAGGTAAGTAGTTTTCTTGAGAGCGCTTGTGTGAGTATTCAATGTGTTCTGAGGTCTAAGTTCTGTGTGTTCTCAAGCAGTCTAAGTGTTGATATTTATAGATGAATTTGAGTGCCGTTTGCATAGTATCCGTTAGGATTAAATCAAATTCAAACTATTGATATCTGAATATAGTATCAGAGGTGTTTGTCTTCTTCTTCGGTTACCGCTTTTGTTCAGACATTTCGTCAGGCATTTAATGCAATCAGACTATATTTTGTCCTCAGAGTGCCAACGGAACTATGCATGGTATCGTAGATCTTTATAATCGAGCTTCAAACTTTGCATGTTCTTTTCCAGAGATCATCATAGCTCCAGATAGCACTTGTTTAAACAACTTGTTATAATATGTTTCTTTTTCAGAAGCATATTTTATGTCCAAGGTATCTGAGTGTAGATATCTGTGGACACTTTCCTCGTCTCAGAAACCTTTTATTCTCAGATATCTTTTGCAACTTGTGTGTTTCAAAACACTTGTTTCTCCAAGATATCTGGACATGTATCTGAAAACCTCGTCTTCAAAGAATCTTGTGCAATCTTCAAATCTTCAACTCCGTTGAACTTTTCCTGCTGGATGCCTTCTTCTTGGTCTTCTTCAGAAAATAAAAATTACATTTCGAGACCTAACATCCTATACAAGATTTGCTAGACTATCATACTTAGTGAGTTTCCTCTTTACAGTGTTCAAGTGAACTAAGATTACTATTCACCTTTCTGAACTAAGATAAGTCATTAGGTTGCTGATCAAAATCTAAACAGATATTCCTAACAAATTTCCCCCATTTTGATCAGTCAACGATGACTATCTGACTTATTACAAATCTGGATGAGGAAATAATCCACCACTTAGTCATTTCTTATGATCTTTTAATTCATATAATTAAGTGCAGAAAGTAAACATCAACCAAATCACAAGGTGTGATCTTTGCTGACAAGTTATCTTTTATATAAGAATGATATCTGAGAGTAAGTTCATCAGATATGATACAGAGAAAGCTTACAGATAACTTTTTCAAGATTTAACAGATAAGAACAATCAGCAAAATCACAGAAAACTACTTAGTCAAATAGAACAACATGAGTTACCAAGCTCCAAGTGAACATTCTAAATGACAAGTCTTCAAAAATTCTTCAAGTCTTCAAAACAGTTCCATGGATCAGTCTCCAAATTTCCTATCACCAAACCTTTTTATGTCATTAGAGTAGTCATAGAGAAGAGTTCTGATAATCATCTCTGTGTCTTTTGCAAATCCACAGACTTCCTTGTAGGTTTTGGTGGGATTTCTTAACAAAATGCTTGACCCACAGATACTTTCCCCACTTCCAGGCATGCTCGATTCTGATATCTGATAGCTTGAAGTATTCATAAATGATCTTCAGATATCTGATGTCACCCTAGTATTGATCTTCAATTAAGTAGAAGGACTCATAGGGTTCCACAACAAGTCTTTCTCTTGTGCCTGTTCCAGCAAGGTTGGAAATTCTGTGCACATCATCTGGCTTTCCATAAGGACATTCATCAGAGAGGTCCTTCTTCATGACTTCAGTTCTCTTGATTACTTCAAAGTCCAACCATGCTTTGATGTGGTTGGTGTTAATCAAGATTGGCTTATCTTTTCTCCATGCCATGAGCTGTTTATGGATTGGTTCTGGAAACCTTGAATTTACCAGTAAGTGCTTGAGTTCCAGAATCCAGTAGCCATTCTTCTGATTAATGCACTTGTAGATAGAGGAATCGTTGTCATTCTTCACAAACTCAATTTTGGCTTCTTCTGGCCTGAGTGGAAGTAGACTTTTTCTTTGTTCAGCTCTCAGCCTGTTCCTTCTTTGTCTAGAATTCTTCTTTGGGGGATTACTTGAAGAACCACCCTGGATTGACTTGGTATTTCCAGAGGGTGTTTTAGCTGCTAAAGGCTTTGTAGTCAGGGCTGCTTAGGCTATCAATTTTCCTTTTTCCGTGAAGAGGAGCTTCATCTTCATCGCCTTCATCATCATCAAGATTAATTCTTGTGAGACTTTTGCGCTTCTTCATTGCCCCGGATTTGATTTGACCTTCTTCTTCTTCTTCGTAAGATTCATCAATCCTCTTACTTGTCTTCTCCTCGAGCCTTGGTACTCCTTGGAGGTCTTTTTGCCATGGCCCTTGTTACCATTGTAGTTTCTTCAGTTGGCTGCTGGGAAGTAGCTACTATTTGCAAAGCAGCTTGATTTGGTGACGGTTCATTTATTCTGAGTGGTGGCTGGGAAGTTTTCTTTCTCTTCCTTTCGAGCAAAGACCAACTCTAGATTTCTTCTTTCCTCTTCCTTGATCAGATCCAAATTCTTCCCCTTAGTCATTATCGATCGATTATACCACAAAAGAATCTGAGAGGGACTCAAAATTCTTTGTAAGTAGTCAGAAGTGACCAACTTCAAGTTCAGCCTTGAGCTCTCGATTTTGTTTGATAAGTCCCTTTTCCTTATCAATGAGCTCCGCTTAATGGGCCTAGTTTGGCATCCGCTTCCAAAGAAGGTAACTTGCCTCATGAAAAGCTTTTTCAGCTAATGAAACATCATCGCCTTACCATTCCCAGATCCTTCCGAGCAATGATCATACGGTTGTTCTCTCGAGTGATGAGCTCAAGAATTTTTGCATATCCGAGGGACAGAGGCAATTACTTCTTTGTTTTGTGAAGACATCTCCTTTTAAGATGTGCCAAGACTTGGTATCTATTCATATATTCATGGAGTGGACATTTGGCGCTTTGTTGAAAACTTCAGAGCAATTAGCTTCCTTTTCAGATGAGAAACCGCTAAGTGTTCATCATGTGTTCTCGCCAACGCCTTGTCTTCTTCATCACCGAGTCCTCAAATCAGTTGATCTTCATCCTCTTGAACATTTTCAAGATTTTCCACCAAAGAACCATCTCAGAGATGGGCTTCTTTCCTTTATGAGAAGAGGATGGTATGTCTTTTGCTGATGATGCAGCCTTAGCATCATGCTTTTCTTTAGATACTTCTTCAGTATCTAGCTCCTTAGCAATAGCATTTACAGCATCCTAGAGCTCTTTAACCTCAGAGTAAACTACTGTCTCTTGTAAGTATTGATCTTGTAGTTGATTAAGCTTATCTCTGGATTTAACTAGCTCTTCTTCAAGTTGAAGATGGAGCTGTTGCTCTTCTTCCAACAGTTGTTTGAGTTGAGCAGTTCTGGCTTGAGTATTTAATATCTTCTGAGTTGTTTCCTCAGAATGCTCATCTACTTGTTCAGTAGTGTCTTTTTGTTGTTGGGAAGATGGATGGGTAGATTTCTGAGGTGATGGAGGAGGGGTTTGCTGTGATGTCCTCTCAGTGTGCTTTTAAACAGCTGAGGCAATGTGTCCTTGTGGAATTCCTCCCGTACCTGGTGCAGGGGCATCATCATCATCCTTTTTATCATCCTCATCCTTGTGATGGTCAGAAGAAACATCTTCATAGTCATTTTCATCAGTTTCCTTCTCTTCTTCATCTTCAGAGACCAGATTGATCACTTCTGGAATAGTGATCATTTGCCCATTTACTTCTTCTTTTTCAGAAGGAATAAATTGTAGTGTCTGGTGCACGACTGGCTTGAATGCCATCTGCAATCTGGTCTGACCATCTGCCTGTTTGAAGGCTTGCACCAATTTCTGTGCCACTTCCTTGGAAAAATCCGTACGCATTAAGGTCGCAACTTTGTATTGTTCAGTAGGGAACATTGCGTGGATGTAGTTTTCCAGGTCAAGAGCTCGTGCTCGTCTTGTTGGTTGATCTGTGATTCTCAGTATTTCAGAGAGATCAGAACACCTTAACCTTTGCCATTTCTTGAAGCATTGAATATGCTTTGGCAAGGTATGAGTCTTGAAGAAGGGAAGAAGGTTTTCATAGTCATCATTCGACTCCTTCTTGGCACTACTCTGAACCTGAAAGAGAGAGTTTTGAATGAGTTTCAAAAATTGTGTAGATATCTGAGTTTTAGAGTAGTCAAGTATCTGTGTTACCTGTGCAACAGCAATAGGCTCAGAGGGTTGGACTACTAAGGTTCCAAGTGCCTCAGATATCTTGGTGTGAGGAGGAGACTTGGAAGTCTGATTCTCAGCATCCACTCTTTCTTTTTGAACCTGAGATTAGAAACATAACACTTAGGAAATTTTATCAAGAAAAAGTTCTATTTTCGTAATCGATATCTCGAGAGGTCAATTACCTCCACTATTGGAGGCTCAGATATTTGTTGCTCGAGACTTGTGCGCCTCCGGAAATTTTTCTTGTGATGAAGGTTTTGATGCCTCATCAATTTCCATTTGTCAGGGGGATTGAGCGGCAATTCCCAACTTCTACTTTTTGAACCCGTTAAGTAGAAAGTGTTAGTTTGAGAAAATGATCGAGATTTTTCTTTGAAGATTATAGATATCCGAATGAAATACCTTCTCTGCATAAGGTTCAGATATTTGTTCCTCGAGACCTTGAAGTCTCGGATTCTTCTCAAGAGAGATAGACTTTTCAGCTCTTCATTTTTCTTCTCGTTGGAGCCTATTAGAAACAAACACTTAATAGTATTAGTCAAGTGTATAAAGCACATATCTCGAGATGTTATATCTTAAGGAACTGCTTTCACCGTGAGATGTGCCCTGTTTCCTTAAGTGGTGAGGCTATGAAAGCCTCCTTCTCAGATTCTCGAGGCAAGCTTTGCGCTTCCTCTTGTTCTTTTGTTCTAATTCACTGTAATAAAGAATTTTTATTAGTTAACAAGATGTAAAACCATTCACCACCTCGAGCAATGTCAGTCGAGTGGTCTCTCGAACTTGACCTTCCATGAGTTGGTCTCGTTGTTCCGGTTGTTTCCTTGTTGGAAGTTTGAGGTACTTCAACCTTTTCTCGAGTGGCTAACTCGCTTGCCTCCCCGTTGATCATTCCGAGTAGGTGTCTAAGTTTGATCCTCTCTTGAGTTGGGGAACCCGCCATTTGCAGGATTTTCTTCAAGATGTTGCATTCGGCATGTCGAAATGGAGTTCATTTACCATTTCATCAACCACTTTGTGGTTGTGGTTGTGGTTGTCCGGAAGCAGAAGTTTGAGCAGTTGAGAGTTCTTCCAGATTTTTAAGTGTGGTTTTGACATCAGCGTCTACCAACACTAGGTCACCACTCATCAGGGCTTCTTGAAGATGTTTATATGTGACTTTCCCTGATGGTGTGTTGGCACCAACCTTTGTTATAGGTGCTTGTTCAAAGAATCTGATGGTTGCTTTCTCAAAGAACCTTGGAACTTTTGTTCTTCCCTTTGCATTGGTTACTTTTTCAAAGAACCTTGGGGATGGGATCTTCCTCGCTCGATTCATCATCGAAATCTGGAACAGAGTTATCAACAATCCCTGCTGCTTCTGCAGAAAGAGTTAGAAGTTTTTCAGCATTTATGAGTTCACCAGCAAGGCTTTCGGCAATAGTCTTGACATTTCTGAAAGGACTTTCGCTTCGAGTCTACTTGTTCAAGAGTCGATGCCTCTTTGCAGCATTGATGAGTTCATCTTCATTGATGAGTTCATCTTCAGCGACGTCAGGTATCTGGGAATCGACAACCTCAATGGGTGTGCCTTCTGATTTGCCAGCAGACTTCTTCCTTGAAGTTCTGGGTTTCTTGGTCGCAACTTTTCCCTCAGATACCTCTTCGCCTTTTCGCTTCGAACCTTTCCGAGATCCAAGAACTTTTTCATCAAGTTTGTATACTCATATTTGTAGAGTAGGTTATTGTTGGCAATATCCGCCTTCTCCGAGCTCAATGCCAAGACATTCTAGTAAGTAGCAAATTTTCACCATAGCCATCGTGGCTTTTGGCTCAAGAAGGCCCTTAACGATTATAGGCTCAAAGCCTCAGATCTTCTTCACAAATTTCATGAAGGCGCATTTCCCCAATTAAAAGGGTTTTCCAGCCTTTTGTCTTGTTGGCTTAACGAGAACATCATCATCCAGCGTTCTTGGCTTATCTGGTCAGCACCTCCTTGTAGACCATTAAAGCATCTGTGAAGGATACATGCCAACACATCCCAGTGGACCAAAAGATGTCTGGTCCTTATGTCAGCAAGCTTAAAGTCGATGGGTGTGTCTGGTTTGTCAAGATCACACACATTATCAGATAGTTGCTTCACACCTTCAAGGAGATCTTCATCCTCGGTGTCAATCTCAAAATCCTTTCCAAGATTTTGAAGTTCAAACAAATTCACAGAAGTCGTCCAACAAGATTTCTTGTCATTGGACTTTGGTCATGATAGACACTATCTCAGTGCCTTCAGAGATCTTGGAAATAATTGTGGAGTTGTTGTAAAACTCCAGAACATCCAGTGAAGAAGCTCCACTGGGAAGAGCAGATAGAAAACCCTTGATTTTTACCTTTTCAAGCATATCAAGTACTAACTTCCTGTCAGTTTGGTTTTCCATTGCGGCTACCAGGTATTCCTCAATCATGGCACTACCCCAAATCATCCTGTGATTTGAAGTCCAATGATCGTGGTTAATTCTCCGATCAACCGATTGTTAGTATTAACTAGCACGGTGCTTGCTTTCAGCCAGCATTTGAGTAGTAGCTGGGATTTCTCGAGAAGCACGCTTGGGAGCCATCTCTTTAAATAGTGAGGTCTTTGAAAACGAGAAAGAGATCAGGTGAGAGAATAGTAATTTTTTGCGAAAAACTAATGAGATTTGCAGAGGTCTAAAAAAGTTTTGCTTATTTTGTAAGTCTCAGATGTCGGATTAGGCGAAAGTAATTTCTTTTGCCAAAATCCCATATATATAGCAATGTAATCTCCACAAACATATACATACAAATTAATTTTGTGTGTAAGTATTCAGAATTGCAAAGCGTGAGTAAAAGCTTGTTCGCATTAAATGCATAGTAGCCTGTCGAAATTTTAATACCCACTATTTATCGAGAGTTAATCGCCAGAAAGATCAATCGCCTAATTCATCAAGGGTCACCATTGCTTCTTCAAAGAATGATCACAATCAACAAATGTAATTGTGCCAATTTAATGAATTTTGGCTATTAGCTTTCAATCACGCTTCAGTATGACCAAGAACACTTTGCATCGAATTTATCTCACATTTGGTATTTGTCCAAGTTTTACATGAGATAGAAATAATACAAATTTCAAGAGAGTAGTTGATCGCAGACACTTGTACTATTCTCTTTGTGTTCCCTCATCGAGTGATCCAGATATCCGAAAATTCGCCTCGTAAATCTTTGAATGACCATTTTACCCTTTAGCCTTTAGTTTCGGATACCTGCTCCACATTCCTCTTCTCCGGATACCTGCTCCAGATAATTCTTTCCGGATACCTTCCATAATTTTTCCGGATACCTGCTCCAGATACCTCTTTCCGGATACCGCCCAGATACCTCTTTTCTGGATACCCGTTCCAGATACCTCTTTTCTGGATACCCGTTCTAGATACCTCTTTTCTCTTCTTTGATATCTTATGATATCTCTTTTCTGAACTTTTTCAGTTCTTTGGTAGCTCCATTAGTCCAAGACTGTGTCTTAAGGCTAAGAATCTACTTTCTTGTAGTGGCTTAGTGAAGATATCTGCAAGTTGGTCTTCGTACAATCTTGAGTATCTCTATATTGCCTTTTTCAACATGGTCTCTGATGAAGTGGTGTCTAACATCAATGTGCTTTGTTCTTGCATGAAACTTAGGATTCTGAGTTATGGCAATGGCACTTGTGTTATCACAGAAAATGGGAGTTTTCTCTTCATTGAGTCCATAGTCTTTGAGTTATTGTTGTATCCACAATATCTGCGAAGCACAACATCTAGCAGCAATATATTTAGCCTCAATGGTAGATGTGGCAATTGAATTTTGTTTCTTGCTGAACCATGATATTAATCTAGCACCAAGAAATTGACAAGTTCCTGAGGTGCTTTTTCTATCAAGCAATGATCCAGCATAGTCGGCATCTGAATAGCCAACCAAACTCAATCCACTCTCTTTTGGATACCACAATCCAACTTCTACGGAACCTTTTACATACCTTAATATTTTCATAGCAATGTTGTAGTGTGACTGCATTGGATTTGTCTGAAATCTAGCACACACTCCAACTGCATATTGAATATCAGGTCTACTTGCAGTGAGGTATAGTATAGACCCAATCAATTTCCTATACTTGTGTTCTTCAACACTCTTGTCAGATTCAGTATAGGTCATTTTGGTTCCAATGCGCATTGGTATCTTAGCATTCTTTTCAGAAGGCTTTAGATTGAACTTATTGAGCATATCCTTTGCATACTTTGTTTGACTAATGAATATTCCATCATTGAGTTGCTTGACTTGCAGCCCTAGGAAGTAATTCAATTCTCCCATCATGCTCATCTCAAATTTACATTTCATGAGTTCAGCAAAATCTTCACAAAGTTGCTTGTCTTTAGATCCAAATATAATGTCATCAACATATACTTGAACTAAAAGTAGTTTCCCATCACGGTTCAATGTGAAGAGTGTTTTATCAACATCTCCTTTCTTGAAACCACTTTCCAGTAGGTATTTGGACAATGTATCATACCATGCTCTTGGAGCTTGTTTCAGCCCATACAGAGCTTTCTGAAGCTTATAGACCATCCTACTTTCTGAGGAAACTTCAAAACCTGGTGGTTGCTCAACATAGACTTCCTCAGCCAGTTCACCATTTATAAATGCACTCTTGACATCCATCTGATAAATCAGAAAGTCATTATGAGTCAGAAGGCTAGAAAGAGTCTTATTGCATCCAATCTTGCAACTAGTGCATAAGATTCATAAAAATCTAGTCCTTCAGTCTGGGTAAATCCCTTGGCAACCAACCTAGCTTTGTTTCTGGTTATTTGACCACACTCATTCATTTTGTTTCTGAAAACCTACTTGGTTCCTATTACAGATATTCCGTCAGCAAATGGAACCAGTTTCCAGACTTTGTTTCTCTCAAATTGATCCAACTCTTCTTGCATTGCAGAGATCCAGTCTTGATCTTTAATGCTTCTTCTATAGTTTTTTGTTCAATTTTTGAGATGAAAAATCCATAGAGTCAACTTGCATTTTCAGAGATTGTTGTTCTAGTTCTAACTCCTTGGTCTATGGGACCAATCACATCTTTTGAAGGATGATTTCTTATCCATTTCAAAATGGGTTTTGAACTAGTAGGATCAATATCAATTTGATTTGAATGTGAATCAATATGATCTTGATGGGATACTTGTGCAGTATCTGGGATATCTGACACATAGGTAATGTCACGGATATCTGACACTTTTTCAGTGTTAGAGATATCTGGATCTTGCATTTCAGCAATCTCATTCTCAGATACCTTTTCATGATGAAGGTTCTCAGTAGCCTGTTCCATTTCTGGAATTCTCATAGGAAATTCTTCATCATGTTTTAGAGTCATCTGGTTGTTACTAAGCATAGGTTGCTTTTCATCGTCAGACTCATCCTCTATTTGAATGATAGAATTGTTTCCTTCTGAGGATCCTTTTTCAGAATCTTTAATCATGAGTTCTTAGAACCTATCTGAGAGATCATCATTCAAGAGTACTTTCTTGTTTCCTTCATAAAATACTACATGAATGGATTCTTCGATCTTTTGCGTTCTTTTGTTATAGATTCTGTAGGCTTTGCTATTCATAGAATAACCAAGAAATACTCCTTCATCTGCCTTTGGTTGAAATGTTCTCAAGTATTCTTTTCCATTGTTAAGAACGAAACATCTGCAACCAAACACTCTTAGATGTTTGATACTAGGGGGCCTACCAATGAAAAGCTCGTATGAAGTTTTGTCATGGTGTTTGTTAATCAGACATATATTTTGAGTGTAGCATGTCAGGTTTATAGCTTCAACCCAATAGATTTCACTTATTTCAGTGTCAGCAAACATTGTTCTTGCTGCTTCTTTCAGGGTCCTATTCTTTCTTTCAGCAACACCATTTTGTTGTGGTGTCCTTACAGAAGATAGTTGATGTTGTATACCTTTGCAAGTACAAAACTCTTTGATGTACTGGTTCACAAACTCAGTACCATGGTCTGTTCTGATTACAGATACCTTGTCATTTTTCATGACTTCGAGCTTATTCAGCAAGTTAGGTATCTCAACCCTTGCATCAGTTTTGTGTTTGAGAAAGACAACCCAAGTGAATCTTGAGTAATCATCAACAACAACCAGACAATACTTCTTTCCTGCATAACTAGTTACTGAGGATTCAAACAGATCCATATGTAACATTTGCAGTGGCCTTTCACTGGAATGTCTAGTTTTAGACTTGAAAGATGTTTTGGATTGTTTTCCCATTTGGCAAGCTGAGCATACACCTTCTTTTCTATATGCCATTTTGGGTAAACCAACCACCAACTCTTTCTTAGTTAGTTTATTCAGAGTTTTGAAATTCAAGTGACTCATTCTTTTATGCCATAGCCAATTTTTTTCAAGCAGTACGGATTGACTCACCATGAGAAATTCTTCGGTTGTGGCGGATGATGCCCAATCAGCAACATAAAGATTTCCTTTACGCCTTGCAACCAAGACTGTCTGCTTTGACTCATTGTCAATCACTTTACATAGTTTTGACTTGATCTTGACAGCGTACCCTTTGTCTACTAGTTGACTCGTACTTAGGAGATTATATTTCAATCCCTTTACATCAAGTACTTCAAAGGATTGTGAGGGCTTTAACATCAAATTGCCAAAACCTATGGTTGGATTTTCATCTCCTCCAGCAAACCTGATAATTGGTCCATCATTGCAATTTTTGTAGTCAATCAGATTTGCTTTGTCTCCTGTCATGTGCTTCCCACATCCACTATCAAAATGCCACTTTGAGTTAGTCTTTAGAGTGTTCTACACAAAACATGAAACAGGAGATTAGGTTCTCATACCAACATTGGAAGCATCTGGATTAAAGAATCTTCCAGTAGGAATCAATTTTTGAATGAATTTCCTAGGAACATTCTTTTGTCTAATAGGAACATAAGGAGGAATCTTAGTTAAATGATTAGTATCATTGTTGTTAAGAACTATTTTCTTCCTCGTGTTCCTAGGTGCTCCATTTGGTGCTTTCAGACACTGCTGCTTTTCCGAGTCTGCCAAAGAAACTTAGCTTTCTAGCGATTTCTTCTAGCCTCGCATTCAGATTTTCAAAGGCTTGATTTATCTTCCACTTCGATAATTGTGTGAGCAATTTAGCTTTTAACCATCGTTCTTGCTCTTGTTTCATGAGCAAGTTGTTTCCCAATGGGTTTATAGCCAATACCATTCCGAGCACCGATGTCGTTCGAGATCTCTTCTCAAAGCCTTTTCTAGTCTCTGGATGATCAATTTTCTTTCGTAAAACGTGACATAAGAAGATTTGCCACCGCAATTTTTCCTTTTGAGAGACATAAGACTGTGGTGATTGCACTTCTCAATGTTATGTTTCTTTTCGTAGACATTTCCATAGTTTTCTTCGACTTGTTTTTCCCACAAAGGCTTGGTCGAATCGCCTTCCTTTGTCAACAATCTTAGCTTCAATCGACATCAGATTGTTTGGGAATCATCTTGTCGAAATCGATTTAATGTTAGTCCTTCATTACTCTTATTCAGAGTGGTGGAACTATCTGTGTGTGTGTCCAGCCCAAGTCCTCTCTTTTCTGAAGGATCTCTTAAATAAGATTGCACTTCAGTAAGAGTGTCACTAGCTTTGGCATAAGATTGAAAGGATAGTTCTTTCTTTTTGAGTTCCTTATTTTTTCAGAAAGAAGACCTTCACATTTCTTTTGAAGATTTGCCATTGCTTCTTTATGTGACTTTTCAGTCTCAGATATCTAAGCCTTGAGAAATGCATTTTCAGCATCCTTTTTCTCAGATATCTTGATTAATTTAGAATTTTCCTTTGCAAGAGAATTCTTTTCTTCTTCAAAATTTTCGGCTCTAGCTCGGAACGTTAGAAATTCTCTTTTGTAAAGATCAATTTCTATTCTGAGATTTTCCAGTTCTTTGATTCCTTCGTCATCACTTTCATAAGTATAACAGGAAGTATGTGTTATCTCATCAGCCATTAGACAAGGTTCAATGTTGGAGATATCTGGGAAGATTTCTTCAGCCATTCCACACACTTCTTTCTTCTTTTAACCTAAGTCAATTTCTTCATGAGAAACACCGCATATTTCTGGAGAAGGCAGTGTGGAATCATCTGAATCCTCATCCTCAGAATCGGACTCAATATCTAGAGCATCCAGTTAGAGTTGAATCTTTTTCCTTTCTTCAGTGAGCATAGCTCTTTGACTTCTTTTGAAGATTCTTTTATCTTTCTTGTCACCTGTTTTAAATTTGTTGAAGGCAGGACAATCCTTCTTGAGATGACTGTGTTTCGATAATAGAAACAGATATCATTTCCAATTTCTGCTTCCTCAGTACTTGATGCTTTCTGAGCCGGCTTGTTCAGCGAGCTTTGCATATTTTTGTACTGGTGATAGTTTGAGCCTAGACGCTTTTTCAGCTTCTCTTTGGATTTTCTTCTCTCAATTTCTCGACTGACATATTTTCCCATTTGCTTTATAGCAAGAGCATCCTCAGTCACATCCTTCCCTTTCTTCTTTTCAGAAGTTCCTTGGTTAAAGTAGAAAACATTCTGCAACTTCTCAGTTGTTTGTTCCCTTTGAGTTGTCTCATAGTCAACAGTGGCAAGGTGAGAGAAAAGTTCCACAGGAGTGATATCTGGCATTCCTTGGTTAAAGTAGAAAAACTTTGTGTGTTCCCAATTATGATTTAGACTTCTCACAATGGTTTTAATCTTTTCTGACTGGGTATATCTATTACTTTCACCAAGTGCAGCCATGTCACTCATGAGTGTTGTAAACCGGAAATCTAGTTCTTCAAGAGTCTCTGTGGGACCTTGTTTGAAATTTTGGAATTTTAGCTTCAAAACTTCGAACTTAGTTTCCTTTGTTTTTTCAGTGCCAGCACAGATTTCTTCAATCAGTTGCCAAGCCACTTTCGCCATTATTGCACCCCACAGCTTTAATCGTATGTGCTCGAGTAGAACGATGATGATATTACGAGCCCGTCCATCCAATCTATTTCTCTTGGCATCTTTCGATGTCCGAGTTCTCTGGCTTCGGTTCAGAATAACTTGATCGCGTGTCTCCCAATCGGTTGATGCATCTGCTCATGAAGACCTATCACTTTGTTCTTCTCTACCATTAGAAACCTCTATGACTTGCTTTGAGTTGTTGAATGACTAGTGGGCCATTCTTTATTAGTTCAATCAGTTTGTCACTGATGGCTGCTAGGTGGAGCAGCATGGTCTTCTTCCAGTTCTCATACTTCTCTGGCTTGAGAATTGGGGCGTCACTTAAAGACATCCTGCAGCAAACACACTAAACAAACGAATCAAGTGTAGGTGAAAAGCAGTTAGTGGGCACTTATCTGGGATCTAGGTTCAATGCAGAAGGCTTGGGAACCTCCTGCTCTGATACCACTTGTTGGTCCAGATAACGGCAAAGTAAAAGACTAGAGGTGGGGGGGGGGGGGGTGAATAGTATTTTAAAAACTTTTGTCGATAAGCACAGTTTCTCAGATATCTGTAAAGATATCTGATACTTAATTTCATAGAGCGGAAGACTTCTGAGATAAGTGCACGTGTTCAGCAAGATAAGTGTAAGTACTTTGCAATATAAGTAAAACAAGTAATAAACTGCAGAAAGTAAATAGCACACGTCTTTTTATAGTGGTATCTGAAGGTGGCGTAATCCTTCAACTAATCCACTTCGGTCATTGTCAGACCTAGAATCCACTAAGATAAATGAGGTAACCTTACAGATATCTTTTCTTAGATTCCTAAAAGCACTAGGTTCCCAACCAAGTGTTCCCCCTGAGTTATTCCCCGGCTTCACGTACCAAGTACTTCCAGACTGTAAACCTTTTTGAGCTATTCCTTAGCTTGCCAAGCTAAGTTCTTCCTGTGCTCAACAACCTTGGAGTTGTTCCTTAGTTTCTCAAACTAAGTACTTCATGTACTCCACGCCGTATATGGTGTTGGTTTTAGGTTTGTTTGTCAGGTGAGCTTCTTTAATAACTTGTTCAGTTATTCAGATAGATCTGTGAATCAAGTATACTTAATACACTTTGCAACGTATAGTATCTTGTTCTCTACTGACCCAAGTCTATGGTAAGTGTTCAAGAGAATGAAACTTAGATATGTAATCTTAGTTCAACTCTTTCACAGATAACAATGCTCGTTAAGGATCAGGACACTTAGAACTTTTGTGCTACTTAGAATCAAGAGCTTTGGTCGCAACAGAAAGCTTGAAGGTAAGTAGTTTTCTTGAAAGCGCTTGTGTGAGTATTCAATGTGTTCTGAGTTCTAAGTTCTGTGTGTTCTCAAGCAGTCTAAATCTTGATATTTATAGATGAATTTGAGTGTCGTTTGAATAGTATCCGTTAGGCTTAAATCAAATTCAAACTATTGATATCCAATATAATCAGAAAGGTGTTTGTCTTCTTCTTCGGTTACCATTTTTGTTCAGACATCTCCGTCTGCATTTAATGCATCAGATTATATTTTGTCCTCAGTGCCAACGGAACTATGCATGGTATCAGAGATCTTTATACAATCAGAGGTTTCTGAAACTTTGCATGTTCTTTTCCAGATATCATCATAGCTCCAGATACCACTTGTTTAAACAACTTGTTATAATATGTTTCTTTTTCAGAAGCATATTTTATGTCCAAGGTATCTGAGTGTAGATATCTGTGGGCACTTTCCTCGTCTTAGAAACCTTTTATTCTCAGATATCTTTTGCAACTCGTGTGTCTCAAAACACTTGTTTCTCAAAGATATCTGGACACGTATCAGAAACCCTTGTCTTCAGCAATCTTGTGTAGTCTTCAGATCTTCAACTTCGTTGGACTTTTCCTGCTGGATGCCTTCTTCTTGGTCTTCTTCAGAAAATAAAAATTACATTTCGAGACCTAACATGCTATACAAGATTTGCTAGACTATCATACTTAGTGAGTTTCCTCTTTTACAGTGTTCAAGTGAACTAAGAGTACTATTCACCTTTCTGAACTAAGATAAGTCATTAGGTTGCTGATCAAAATCTAAACAGATATTCCTAACAGAGATTATCAGGGGAGATTAGTTGTTCTCTTCAGAAAAACTAAGAGAGATGCAGCAGATTTGCAGAAAAACATAGAGAGAAATTTTTGTTTTTGTGCAAGATAAAATGTTGGATTAGGCGAAAGTGAATTCTTTTGCCAAAATACTATATATATAGCATTGTACTCTCAGCAGACATATACATACAAATTGATTTTGTACATATGTATCTCTGCAAATACAGGTAGGCATGGGTAAAAATCGCTTTGCATTATATGCTAGTGGGTCACGTCTGTATTTTTACAGTCCACTATTTTACCGAGAATTAATCTCGTCCGTTAAGATCAAACACCCATTTCATCAAGGGTTAAGATTTCTTCTTCAGCAATGACTACAATCAATAGTTGTAATTGTGCCCAATTAATGAAATTTGGCGAATAGCTTTCTGAATCACATCTCTTTTCTGTGACTAAGGGACACTCTTTTGGACTTATCTATTAAGTTCAGAGACTGTATCTATCTTAACATATAAATGGAAAGAAACACAACATCAGAGATGTGGTTGACTGAATACAGTTGTACCACATTTCTCTTTTGGTTCCCCTCACGCCAGGATTTCACAGATGTCCGAGTACCAGATCGGAAATGTTTTTGTACGAAGTTTTTACCTTTGCCTTACATATCCGGATACCTGCTCCAGCTTATCTTTCTCCTTATGAGTTCCCATCTCGTAGATTAGAACTTTTCAGCCTCCGGTAGCTCCATTAACCCAAGACTATGTCTCAAGGTTAGGAACCTGCTTTCTTGCAAAGGCTTTGTAAAGATATCTGCAAGTTGGTCTTCAGTACCAATCTTGAGTATCTCTATATTGCCTTTTTGAACATGATATCTAATGAAGTGGTGTCAATGTGCTTTGTTCTTGCATGAAACTTAGGATTCTGGGTTATGGCAATAACACTTGTGTTGTCATAGAAAATAGGAGTTTTCTCTTCATTGATCTCATAGTCTCTGAGTTGTTGTTGTTGTATCCACAATATCTGTGAAGCACAACACCCATCAATAATATATTCAGCCTCGGTGGTGGATGTAGCAATTGAGTTTTGTTTCTTGCTGAACCATGATATTAACTCCGCACCAAGAAATTAGCAAGTTCCTGAGGTGCTTTTTCTATCAAGCAATGATCCAGCATAGTCAGCATCAGAATAGCCAACTAAATGCAATCCACTGTCTTTTGGATATCACAACCCAACTTCTACAGTACCCTTTACATACCTTAATATTTTCATAGCAATGTTGTAGTGTGATTGCATTGGATTTGTCTGGAATCTAGCACACACTCCAACTGCATATTGAATATCAGGTCTACTTGCAGTAAGGTACAGTAGAGACCCAATCAATTTCCTATACTTGTGTTCTTCAACACTCTTGTCAGATTCAGTATAGGTCATTTTGGTTCCAATGCTCATAGGTATCTTAGCATTCTTTTCAGAAGGCTTTAGATTAAACTTGTTCAACATATCTTTTGCATACTTTGTTTGACTGATGAATATTCCATCATTAAGTTGCTTAACTTGCAACTCTAGGAAATAGTTCAATCTCCCATCATGCTCATCTCAAATTTACTTTTCATGAGCTTAGCAAAGTCTTCACAAAATTGCTTGTCTTTAGATCAGAATATATTGTCATCAACATATACTTGAACTAAAAGTAATTTTCCTTCATAGTTCAAAGTAAAGAGCGGTTTACAACATCTCCTTTCTTGAAGCCACTTTCCAGCAAGTATTTGGCTAAAGTATCATACCATGCTCTTGGAGCCTGTTTTAGTCCGTACAGAGCTTTCTGAAGCTTATAGACCATTCTACTTTCTGTGGAAACTTCAAAGCTTGGTGGTTGTTCAACATAGACTTCCTCAGCAAGTTCACCGTTTAGGAATGCACTTTTGACATCCATTTGATAAACTTTAAAGTCATTATGAGCTGCAAAGGCTAGAAATAGTCTAATTGCATCCACTCTTGCAACTAGAGCATATGACTCATCAAAATATAGTCCTTCAGTCTGGGTGATTCCTTTGGCAACCAACCTTACTTTGTTTCCGGTCACCATTGCTTCTTCAGCAATGATCACAATCAACAAATGTAATTGTGCCAATTTAATGAATTTTGGCTATTAGCTTTCTGAATCACGTTTCTGTATGACCAAGAACACTGTTTGCATCTGAATTTATCTCACATTTGGTATTTGTCCAAGTTTTACACAGAGATAGAAATAATACAAATTTCAAGAGAGTAGTTGATCGCAGAACAGATTATTCTCTTTTGTGTTCCCTCATCGAGTGATCCAGATATCTCGAGTACCGCGTAAATCTTTGAATGTACCATTTTACCTTTTAGCCTTTAGTTTCGGATACCTGCTCCACATTCCTCTTCTCCGGATAATTGCTCCAGATAATTCTTTTCCGGATACCGCCCAGATACTTTTCCGGATACCTGCCCAGACCTCTTTTCTGGATACCCGTTCTAGATACATCTTTTCTCTTCTTTGATATCTTATGATATCTCTTTTCTGAACTTTTTCAGTTCTTTGGTAGCTCCATTAGTCCAAGACTGTGTCTTAAGGCTAAGAATCTACTTTCTTGTAGTGGCTTAGTGAAGATATCTGCAAGTTGGTCTTCAAAGCTACAATCTTGAGTATCTCTATATCGCTTTTTCAACATGGTCTCGATGAAGTGGTGTCTAACATCAATGTGCTTTGTTCTTGCATGAAACTTAGGATTCGAGTTTTGGCAATGGCACTTATGTTATCACGTAAAATGGGAGTTTTCTTCATCGAGTCCATAGTCTTTGAGTTATTGTATCCACAATATCTCAAGCACAACATCTAGCAAAGAATATATTTAGCCTCAATGGTAGATGTGGCAATTGAATTTTGTTTCTTGCTGAACCATGATATTAATCTAGCACCAAGAAATTGACAAGTTCCTGAGGTGCTTTTTCTATCAAGCAATGATCCAAAGATAGTCGGCATCCTAATAGCCAACCAAACTCAATCCACTCTCTTTGGATACCACAATCCAACTTCTACGTAACCTTTTACATACCTTTTAATATTTTCATAGCAATGTTGTAGTGTGACCGCATCGATTTGTCTCAAATCTAGCACACACCAACCGCATATTGAATATCGTGTCTACTTCAAAGGAGGTATAGTATAGACGTTAATCAATTTCCTATACTTGTGTTCTTCAACACTCTTGTCAGATTCAGTATAGGTCATTTTGGTTCCAATGCTCATTGGTATCTTAGCATTCTTTTCAGAAGGCTTTAGATTGAACTTATTGAGCATATCCTTTGCATACTTTGTTTGACTAATGAATATTCCATCATTGAGTTGCTTGACTTGCAGCCCTAGGAAGTAATTCAATTCTCCCATCATGCTCATCTCAAATTTACATTTCATGAGTTCAGCAAAATCTTCACAAAGTTGCTTGTCTTTAGATCCAAATATAATGTCATCAACATATACTTGAACTAAAAGTAGTTTCCCATCATGGTTCAATGTGAAGAGTGTTTTATCAACATCTCCTTTCTTGAAACCACTTTCCAGTAGGTATTTGGACAATGTATCATACCATGCTCTTGGAGCTTGTTTCAGCCCATACAGAGCTTTCTGAAGCTTATAGATCATCCTACTTTCTGAGGAAACTTAAAAACCTGGTGGTTGCTCAACATAGACTTCCTCAGCCAGTTCACCATTTAGAAATGCACTCTTGACATCCATCTGATAAACTGTAAAGTCATTATGAGCTGTAAAGGCTAGAAAGAGTCTTATTGCATCCAATCTTGCAACTAGTGCATAAGATTCATAAAAATCTAGTCCTTCAGTCTGGGTAAATCCCTTGGCAACCAACCTAGCTTTGTTTCTGGTTATTTGACCACACTCATTCATTTTGTTTCTGAAAACCTACTTGGTTCCTATTACGTATATTCCACAAGAATGGAACCAGTTTCCAGACTTTGTTTCTCTCAAATTGATCCAACTCTTCTTGCATTGCAGAGATCCAGTCTTGATCTTTAATGCTTCTTCTATAGTTTTTTGTTCAATTTTTGAGATGAAAAATCCATAGAGTCAACTTGCATTTTCAGAGATTGTTGTTCTAGTTCTAACTCCTTGGTCTATGGGACCAATCACATCTTTTGAAGGATGATTTCTTATCCATTTCAAAATGGGTTTTGAACTAGTAGGATCAATATCAATTTGATTTGAATGTGAATCAATATGATCTTGATGGGATACTTGTGCAGTATCTGGGATATCTGACACATAGGTAATGTCACGGATATCTGACACTTTTTTCAAAAGTTAGAGATATCCGGATCTTGCATTTCAAAGAATCTCATTCTCGATACCTTTTCATGATGAAGGTTCTCAGAGTCTGCTCCATTTCCTCGAATTCTCATAGGAAATTCTTCATCATGTTTTAGAGTCATCCGTTGTTACTAAGCATAGGTTGCTTTTCATCGTCAGACTCATCCTCTATTTGAATGATAGAATTGTTTCCTTCTGAGGATCCTTTTTCAGAATCTTTAATCATGAGTTCTTAGAACCTATCTGAGAGATCATCATTCAAGAGTACTTTCTTGTTTCCTTCATAAAATACTACATGAATGGATTCTTCGATCTTTTGCGTTCTTTTGTTATAGATTCTGTAGGCTTTGCTATTCATAGAATAACCAAGAAATACTCCTTCATCTGCCTTTGGTTAAAATGTTCTCAAGTATTCTTTTCCATTGTTAAGAACGAAACATCTGCAACCAAACACTCTTAGATGTTTGATACTAGGGGGCCTACCAATGAAAAGCTCGTATGAAGTTTTGTCATGGTGTTTGTTAATCAGACATATATTTTGAGTGTAGCATGCTGTGTTTATAGCTTCAACCCAATAGATTTCACTTATTTCAGTGTCAGCAAACATTGTTCTTGCTGCTTCTTTCAGGGTCCTATTCTTTCTTTCAGCAACACCATTTTGTTGTGGTGTCCTTACAGAAGATAGTTGATATTGTATACCTTTGCAAGTACAAAACTCTTTGATGTACTGGTTCACAAACTCAGTACCATGGTCTGTTCTGATTACAGATACCTTGTCATTTTTCATGACTTCGAGCTTATTCAGCAAGTTAGGTATCTCAACCCTTGCATCAGTTTTGTGTTTGAGAAAGACAACCCAAGTGAATCTTGAGTAATCATCAACAACAACCAGACAATACTTCTTTCCTGCATAACTAGTTACTGAGGATTCAAACAGATCCATATGTAACATTTGCAGTGGCCTTTCACTGGAATGTCTAGTTTTAGACTTGAAAGATGTTTTGGATTGTTTTCCCATTTGGCAAGCTGAGCATACACCTTCTTTTCTATATGCCATTTTGGGTAAACCAACCACCAACTCTTTCTTAGTTAGTTTATTCAGAGTTTTGAAATTCAAGTGACTCATTCTTTTATGCCATAGCCAATTTTTTTCAGTGTGGCCGGATTGACTCACCATGAGAAATTCTTCGGTTGTGGCGGATGATGCCCAATCAGCAACATAAAGATTTCCTTTACGCCTTGCAACCAAGACTGTCTGCTTTGACTCATTGTCAATCACTTTACATAGTTTTGACTTGATCTTGACAAATGCACTTTGTCTACTAGTCGACTCATACTTAGGAGATTATATTTCAATCCTTTACATCAAGTACTTGTTGATTGTGAGGGCGCCGAACATCAAATTGCCAAAACCTATGGTTGGATTTTCATCTCCTCCAGCAAACCTGATAATTGGTCCATCATTGCAATTTTTGTAGTCAATCAGATTTGCTTTGTCTCCTGTCATGTGCTTCCCACATCCACTATCAAAATGCCACTTTGAGTTAGTCTTTAGAGTGTTCTACACAAAACATGAAACAGGAGATTAGGTTCTCATACCAACATTGGAAGCATCTGGATTAAAGAATCTTACAAAGAGGAATCAATTTTTGAATGAATTTCCTAGGAACATTCTTTTGTCTAATAGGAACATAAGGAGGAATCTTAGTTAAATGATTAGTATCATTGTTGTTAAGAACTATTTTCTTCCTTGGTGTGTTCCTAGGTGCTCCATTTGGTGCTTTCAGATACCTGCTGCTTTTCTCGAGTCGCTTTCAAAGAACTTAGCTTTCCTAGCCATTTCTTCTAGCCGGCATTCAGATTTTCAGGGCTTGATTTATCTTCCACTTCGATAATTGTCGTGAGCAATTTAGCTTTTAACCATCGTTCTTGCTCTTGTTTGTATTCGCGAGCAAGTTGTTTCAATGGGTTTATAGCCAATACCATTTCGAGCACCGATGTGTTCGAGATCTCTTCTAAAGAGTTTTTCTAGTCTCTCGATGATCAATTTTCTTCCGTAAAACGTGACATAAGAAGATTTGCCAGCTCCTGCAATTTTTCCTTTTTGAGAGACATAGCACTGTGGGTGATTGCACTTCTCAATGTTATGTTTCTTTTCAGAGACATTTCCCATAGTTTTCTTTTGGACTTGTTTTTCCCACAAAGGCTTGGTCGAATCGCTTTCCTTTGTCAACAATCTTAGCTTTCCGACCGACATCGAGATTGTTTGTCGAGCACTCGATTTAATGTTAGTCCTTCATTACTCTTATTCAGAGTGGTGGAACTATCTGTGTGTGTCCAAATTTAAGTCCTCTCTTTTTTCAAGGATCTCTTAAATAAGATTGCACTTCAAAGAAGAGTGTCACTAGCTTCGGCATAAGATTGAAAGGATAGTTCTTTCTTTTGAGTTCCTTATTTTTCGTAAAGAAGACCTTCACATTTCTTTTGAAGATTTGCCATTGCTTCTTTATGTGACTTTTCGCCTCGTATATCCGAGCCTTGAGAAATGCATTTTCAAAGATCCTTTTCTCGATATCTTCGTTAATTTAGAATTTTCCTTTGCAAGAGAATTCTTTTCTTCTTCAAAATTTTCGCTCTAGCTCGAACGTTAGAAATTTCTTTGTAAAGATCAATTTCTTTTATGAGATTTTCAGCTTTGATTCCTTCGTCATCACTTTCATAAGTATAACAGAAGTATGTGTTATCTCATCACCATTAGACAAGGTTCAATGTTGAGATATCTCGAAGATTTCTTCACCATTCCACACTTCTTTCTTCTTTTGACCAAAGTCAATTTCTTCATGAGAAACACCGCATATTTCTGGAGAAGGCAGTGTGGAATCATCTGAATCCTCATCCTCAGAATCGGACTCAATATCTAGAGCATCCAGTTAGAGTTGAATCTTTTTCCTTTCTTCAGTGAGCATAGCTCTTTGACTTCTTTTGAAGATTCTTTTATCTTTCTTGTCACCTGTTTTAAATTTGTTGAAGGCAGGACAATCCTTCTTGAGATGACCAGGTTTCTGACAATAGAAACAGATATCATTTCCAATTTCTGCTTCCTCAGTACTTGATGCTTTCTGAGCCGGCTTGTTCAGCGAGCTTTGCATATTTTTGTACTGGTGATAGTTTGAGCCTAGACGCTTTTTCAGCTTCTCTTTGGATTTTCTTCTCTCAATTTCTCGACTGACATATTTTCCCATTTGCTTTATAGCAAGAGCATCCTCAGTCACATCCTTCCCTTTCTTCTTTTCAGAAGTTCCTTGGATAAAGTAGAAAATATTCTGCAACTTCTCAGTTGTTTGTTCCCTTTGAGTTGTCTCATAGTCAACAGTGGCAAGGTGAGAGAAAAGTTCCACAGGAGTGATATCTGGCATTCCTTGGTTAAAGTAGAAAAACTTTGTGTGTTCCCAGTTATGATTTAGACTTCTCACAATGGTTTTAATCTTTTCTGACTGGGTATATCTATTACTTTCACCAAGTGCAGCCATGTCACTCATGAGTGTTGTAAACCGGAAATCTAGTTCTTCAAGAGTCTCTGTGGGACCTTGTTTGAAAATTTGGAATTTTAGCTTCAAAACTTCGAACTTAGTTTCCTTTGTTTTTTCAGTGCCAGCACAGATTTCTTCAATCAGTTGCCAAGCCACTTTCGCCATTATTGCACCCCACAGTTTACACTGTATGTGCTCTGGAGTAGAACGTATGATGATATTACGAGCCTGTCCATCCAATCTATTTCTCTTGGCATCTTTCGATGTCCAGAGTTCTCTGGGCTTTGGTTCAGAATAACTCGATCGCAGTGTCTCCCCGGTTGATGCATCCGCTCATGAAGACCTATCACTTTGTTCTCTGTCTCTACCATTAGAAACCTCTATGACTTGCTTGAGTTGTTGAATGACTATTGGGCCATTCTTTATTACTTCAATCATTTTGTCACTGATGGCTTCTAGGTGGAGCATCATGTTATTCTTCCATTTCTCATAATTCTCTGGCTTGAGAATTGGGCGCCTTAAAGACATCTGCAAAGCAAACACACTAAACAAACGAATCAAGTGTAGGTGAAATGCGCTTAGTGGGCACTTATCTGGATCTAGGTTCAATGCGTATGCTTGGGAACCTCCCGCCTCGATACCACTTGTTGGTACACATAAAGCCAAAGTAATAGACTCGTGGTGGGGGGTCAATAGTATTTTAAAACTTTTGTCGATAAGACAGCTTCTCGAGATATCAGAAGATATCCGATACTTAATTTCGTAGAGCGGAGGACTTCGAGATAAGTGCACGTGTTCAAAGAAGATAAGTGTAAGTACTTTGCAATATAAGTAAAACAAGTAATAAACCGCAGTAAATAACACACGTCTTTTTATAGTGGTATCTGAAGGTGGCGTAATCCTTCAACTAATCCACTTTGGTCATTCTCAGACCTAGAATCCACTAAGATAAATGAGGTAACCTTACAGATATCTTTTCTTAGATTCCTAAAAGCACTAGGTTCCCAACCAAGTGTTCCCCCTGAGTTATTCCCCGGCTTCCACAGCCAAGTACTTCCTGTACTCAGAAACCTTTTTGAGCTATTCCTTAGCTTGCCAAGCTAAGTTCTTCCTGTGCTCAACAACCTTGGAGTTGTTCCTTAGTTTCTCAAACTAAGTACTTCATGTACTCCATGCCGTATATGGTGTTGGTTTTAGGTTTGTTTGTCAGGTGAGCTTCTTTAATAACTTGTTCAGTTATTCAGATAGATCTGTGAATCAAGTATACTTAATACACTCTGCAACGTATAGTATCTTGTTCTCATCGACCCAAGTCTATGGTAAGTGTTCAAGAGAATGAAACTTAGATATGTAATCTTAGTTCAACTCTTTCACAGATAACAATGCTCGTTAAGGATCAGGACACTTAGAACTTTTGTGCTACTTAGAATCAAGAGCTTTGGTCGCAACAGAAAGCTTGAAGGTAAGTAGTTTTCTTGAGAGCGCTTGTGTGAGTATTCAATGTGTTCTGAGTTCTAAGTTCTGTGTGTTCTCAAGCAGTCTAAGTCTTGATATTTATAGATGAATTTGAGTGTCGTTTGAATAGTATCCGTTAGACTTAAATCAAATTCAAACTATTGATATCTAAATATAGTATCAGAGCAGTTTGTCTTCTTCTTCGGTTACCATTTTTGTTCAGACATCTCTGCAGGCATTTAATGCATCAGACTATATTTTGTCCTCAGAGTGCGGAACTATGCATGGTATCAGAGATCTTTATACAATCAGAGGTTTCTGAAACTTTGCATGTTCTTTTCCAGATACCACTTGTTTAAACAACTTGTTATAATATGTTTCTTTTTCAGAAGCATATTTTATGTCCAAGGTATCTGAGTGTAGATATCTGTGGGCACTTTCCTCGTCTTAGAAACCTTTTATTCTCAGATATCTTTTGCAACTCGTGTGTTTCAAAACACTTGTTTCTCAAAGATATCTGGACATGTATCTCAAAACCCTTGTCTTCAGCAATCTTGTGTAGTCTTCAGACCTTCAACTTCGTTGGACTTTTCCTGCTGGATGCCTTCTTCTTGGTCTTCTTCAGAAAATAAAAATTACATTTCGAGACCTAACATGCTATACAAGATTTGCTAGACTATCATACTTAGTGAGTTTCCTCTTTTACAGTGTTCAAGTGAACTAAGAGTACTATTCACCTTTCTGAACTAAGATAAGTCATTAGGTTGCTGATCAAAATCTAAACAGATATTCCTAACAGAGATTATCAGGGGAGATTAGTTGTTCTTTTCAGAAAAACTAAGAGAGATGCAGCAGATTTGCAGAGAGATTTGCAGAAAAACATAGAGAGAAATTTTTGTTTTTGTGCAAGATAAAATGTTGGATTAGGCGAAAGTGAATTCTTTTGCCAAAATCCTATATATATAGCATTGTACTCTCAGCAGACATATACATACAAATTGATTTTGTACATATGTATCTCTGCAAATACAGGTAGGCGTGGGTAAAAATCGCTTTGCATTATATGCTAGTGGGTCACGTCTGTATTTTTACAGTCCACTATTTTACCGAGAATTAATCTCTGCTAAGATCAAACACCCATTTCATCAAGGGTTAAGATTTCTTCTTCAAAGAATGACTACAATCAATAGTTGTAATTGTGCCCAATTAATGAAATTCGCTAATAGCTTTCAATCACATCTCTTTTCTGTGACTAAGGGACACTCTTTTGGACTTATCTATTAAGTTCAGAGACTGTATGTATCTTAACATATAAATGGAAAGAAACACAACATCAGAGATGTGGTTGACTGAATACAGTTGTACCACATTTCTCTTTCAGGTTCCCCTCACTTTGTGATTTCACAGATGTCCGAGTACCAGATCGGAAATGTTTTGGTAGGAGTTTTACCTTTTGCCTTACATATCCGGATACCTGCTCCAGCTTATCTTTCTCCTTATGAGTTCCCATCTCGTAGATTAGAACTTTTCAGCTCCGGTAGCTCCATTAACCCAAGACTATGTCTCAAGGTTAGAACCTTTCTTGCAAAGGCTTTGTAAAGATATCGCCATTGGTCTTCAAGATCAATCTTGAGTATCTCTATATTGCCGCTTTGAACATGATATCTAATGAAGTGGTGTCAATGTGCTTTGTTCTTGCATGAAACTTAGGATTCGGGTTATGGCAATAACACTTGTGTTGTCACAGAAAATAGGAGTTTTCTTCATTGATCTCATAGTCTCGAGTTGTTGTTGTTGTATCCACAATATCCGGAAGCACAACACCCATCAATAATATATTCAAATTTCTGGTGGATGTAGTAATTGAGTTTTGTTTCTTCAACCATGATATTAATCTGCACCAAGAAATTAGCAAGTTCCCGAGGTGCTTTTTTCTATCAAGCAATGATCCAAAGATAGTCAAGATCGTAATAGCCAACTAAATGCAATCCTTGCCTTTTGGATATCACAACCCAACTTCTACAAGACTTTACATACCTTAATATTTTCATAGCAATGTTGTAGTGTGATTGCATCGATTTGTCTCGAATCTAGCACACTCCAACCGCATATTGAATATCGTGTCTACTTGCAAGAAGGTACAAGAGAGACCAATCAATTTCCTATACTTGTGTTCTTCAACCCTCTTGTCAGATTCAGTATAGGTCATTTTGGTTCCAATGCTCATAGGTATCTTAGCATTCTTTTCAGAAGGCTTTAGATTAAACTTGTTCAACATATCTTTTGCATACTTTGTTTGACTGATGAATATTCCATCATTAAGTTGCTTGACTTGCAACTCTAGGAAATAGTTCAATCTCCCATCATGCTCATCTCAAATTTACTTTTCATGAGCTTAGCAAAGTCTTCACAAAATTGCTCGTCTTTAGATCCAAATATATTGTCATCAACATATACTTGAACTAAAAGTAATTTTCCTTCATAGTTCAAAGTAAAGAGTGGTTTACAACATCTCCTTTCTTGAAGCCACTTTCCAGCAAGTATTTGGCTAAAGTATCATACCATGCTCTTGGAGCCTGTTTTAGTCCGTACAGAGCTTTCTGAAGCTTATAGACCATTCTACTTTCTGTGGAAACTTCAAAGCTTGGTGGTTGTTCAACATAGACTTCCCTCAGCAAGTTCACCGTTTAGGAATGCACTTTTGACATCCATTTGATAAACTTTAAAGTCATTATGAGCTGCAAAGGCTAGAAATAGTCTAATTGCATCCACTCTTGCAACTAGAGCATATGACTCATCAAAATATAGTCCTTCAGTCTGGGTGATTCCTTTGGCAACCAACCTTACTTTGTTTCTGGTTATTTCACCAGACTCATTCATTTTGTTTCTGAAAACCCACTTGGTTCCAATTACAGATATTCCATCAACAAATGGAACCAGTTTTCAGACTTTGTTTCTCTCAAATTGATCAAACTCTTCTTGCATTGCAGAGATCCAGTCTTGATCCTTCAATGCTTCTTTTATAGTTTTAAGTTCAATGTTTGAGATGAAACATCCATAGAGAGAGTTTGTATTTCCAGCAATTGTTCTCCTAGTTCTAACCCGTTCGTCTAAAGGACCAATCACATCCTTGGCAGGATGATCTCTTATCCATTTTAAAATGAGTTTTGAACTAGTAGGATCAATATCATTTTGATCTGAATGTGAATCATTATGATCTTGACAAGATACTTGTTCAGTATTTGAGATATCAGGCACACGAGAAATGCCATAGATATCTGACACTTTTTCAGTGTTAGAGATATCTGGGATATGATTTTCACCAATCTCATTATCAGAAACCTCTTCATGATAAAGGTTCTCAGTAACTTGTTCCATTTCTGGAATTCTCATAGGAAATTCTTCATCATGTCTTAGAGTCATCTTGTTGTCACTGAGCAATGATTGCTTTTCATCGTCAGAGTCATCCTCGAAGTGAATGATAGAATTATTTCCTTTTGAGGATTCTTCTTCAGAATCTTTAATCATTTGTTCTTTGAACTTATCTGAGAGTTCTTCATTCAAGGGTACTTTCTTGTTCCCTTCAT
Source organism: Plantago major (assembly GCA_026545765.1). NCBI lineage: Eukaryota > Viridiplantae > Streptophyta > Magnoliopsida > Lamiales > Plantaginaceae > Plantago > Plantago major. Next base: position 65,979,087 of record CM048839.1, on the reverse strand, counting down.
AGAAAACTACATGAACAGATTCTTCAATCTTTTGCGTTCTTTTGTTGTAGATTCTGTAGGCTTTGCTATTCAAAGAATAACCAAGAAATACTCCTTCATCTGCTTTTGGTTGAAATGTTCTCAAGTATTCCTTTCCATTGTTAAGAACAAAACATCTGCAACCAAACACCCTTAAATGTTTGATACTAGGGGGTCTACCAATCAAAAGTTCATAAGGAGTTTTGTCATGGTGTTTGTTGATCAAACATCTATTTTGAGTGTAGCATGCTGTGTTAACAGCTTCAACCCAATAGATTTCACTTATTTCAGTGTCAGCAAGCATTGTTCTTGCTGCTTCTTTTAGGGTCCTATTCTTCCTTTCAGCAACACAATTTTGTTGTGGTGTCCTTACTGAAGATAGTTGATGTTGTATACCTTTGCAAGTACAAAACTCTTTTATGTACTGGTTCACAAACTCAGTACCATGGTTTGTTCTGATTACAGATACCTTCTCGTTTTTTATGACTTCAAGCTTATTTAGCAAGTTAGGTATTTCAATCCTGGCATTAGATTTTTGTTTGAGAAATACAACCCATGTGAATCTTGAGTATTCATCAACAACAACCAGACCATACTTCTTTCTTGCATAGCTAGTTACAGAGGATTCAAAAAGATCCATATGTGACATTTGCAGTGGCCTTTCACTGGAGTGTCTAGTTTTAGACTTGAAAGATGTTTTGTATTGTTTCCCATTTGGCAAGCTGAGCATACACCATCTTTTCTATATGCCATTTTGGGTAATCCAACCACCAACTCTTTCTTGGCTAGCTTGTTCAGAGTTTTGAAGTTCAAGTGACTCATTCTTTTATGCCATAGCCAATTTTCTTTAGTGTGGCCAGATGGACTCACCAAGAGACATTTTTCAGTTGTGGCAGATGCCCAGTCAACAACATAGAGACTTCCTTTCCGCCTAGCAACCAAGAGTGGCTGCTTTGACTCATTGTTAATCAGTTTGCAGAATTTTGATTTGATCTTTACTGAGAACCCCTTGTCAGCAAATTGACTCATACTTAGGAGATTATATTTCAATCCCTTTATATGAAGTACATGATGAGCTCAAATTATACTCTAAAAAGAAACCAGAGAATAAGCTGTAGTTGTAGACTAAAGCCTAACTTAGGATCGATCTCTAGGGAATTAATCAGGCTATGTAGCAGTGAGAGTAAACAGATACTTGCGAGTAATAATCTGATTGATGGGTTGTTTATACTTCTAACTAGTTTAATTAAAGCTAAGATAACGATTAACAATGTTAGAACATAGGATCCTGGATTGGTACTTGGAACAAGATCAACAGACAATGTTGCCAACAATGTTGTTCAACAATGTCTTCAACACAGTAAACAAAACGCAGCGGATGAATATGAATGAAACTTCTATTACCAAGCCAACATATATAAATATGTTGGCCGTGCCTTAGGCAGAATATCTACTGACAGGCAAAGTAGATCTAATCAACTAGGTTTAATACAATCACAGATGATTGATTAAACAACAAAACAAGCCCTAGAAGAACTAACAGTAAAAGCTATTCTAGGTCGATGTTTGAAAGAGTTATTCCAACAATGAATACTCTTAGACAAACTCTAAAGCTAGCAGAAAACAAGAAGCCTAAACTCTTTAATAAAATCTTGATTGATCATCAAAAAGGCTTGCTCATTGCTCGGCTGAATCCTTGTATATATACTTGAGATATCGACAGCTCCCATCCAAGTCGAAAGGCAATAGGATCTCAGCAAAGGCAATTTTCTTTGTCTTGTTTTCTTCAATAATCAACTAGAAGGAAATTCCCATATTAGTGTTTTCAACAATATATTTCCTTCTTACTTTCTTCAACAATCTTCTTGAAAGATTCTCTCTTTACTCTTGTATTCTTCTTGCAACTATGTTCTTCCCCATATATGTGATGATCCGGATTCAAGGAAGTAACTAACGTTGTTTCTCTCAGATTCCGTCAATGGAAAATCTTTACAAGATTATCTCTAGAGAATCATTTATTTCCTTCTTTCTTTCAAGGTGCCCATAACTTGTCAAACTCTTTCCTTCTTTTTAGATTGCATTCCTTGTGTCCAAAGCAGCTCAAACTCTTTCCTTATTCCTACAGAAATTCGAATTGATTGCTTCCAGTCCAAGTCATCAGTCCAATTGGCCTGCTTGTTTCTATGTTGTCTGCTGTTGTCCGTAATGTTGTTCCAACATTGTACCGGCACTATTTCGCAATGTTGCACAACATTGAAATACTGCAGTTCACAAACAACAACAACAAACACAAACATTTAACTGAATCATGAAAGATAAGATTATCTAATCAAGTGCAACTTGCAATTTCAATCTCCCCCTTAATCTTAGTCTTTCATCAAGCAATATCATTCCTTTGAGTTCATTGATTCCTTTTGATCCATTAAGCATATTTAAGCCCAACTTGATATATCATACAAAATATTCATAGAAAAACAACTACAAACATTGAACCGGTTCTGTTATGAAGAAAGGTTGAATTACTAAACAAAGTGCAATAAATCGCACAATCTTCCCCTTAATTCTAGCCTTTCTTCACACAACCTAAAACCAGTTTGTTAGTCAAATCGAACAAGTAGGATTTAAATAAGTCAAGAGGAATCCTTTGTTGGGAACTGAAAGATAAAGTGCAATCGATCAATGCTTATGGACAATGTTGAGTCAACACAGAACTCAACATTGCTGTAAATATGCACTTTCAAACTCCCTCTTATTTCTTTGTCTACTCATCTCCTTTGAACTCATCATATCATACTTCTTTTGCAATTCCTGCACTCAGTAGTTAGTGAATAAAGACAAACTTGCGTAGAATCGTAGTATAAGTGCAGTAAACAAAGTCGTCTGCAATGTTGACACAACATTGCAGTCAACACTGCACTATTCAATCTCCCCCTTTGTCTTTCTTCACAAAAACACACCTGAACAAACTTGTTAGAAACAGACAAATATAACAGGCATGAAACTACAGAACTCCCCCTCAACATTAGACGAGAGCAATATAACAAAATAAACTATGTTAGCTTTTTGTTCAATCTCTTCTCTTCTCCCCCTGTTTTGAGAAGAAAGATATCTCTCAGATTATTCAACCAAGTTCATAGAAGGAGACAAGAAGACATGCAATGAGTGCAATACTGAGATGTGGACTATAGGACCTACAATAAGAGTTGTGCAATGTTGGAGGTTGATGTTGACGCAACATTGAATTCAACATTGACAAATCCAAAGGACTCTCACACAAAGGCAAGATTATTCTTCGTAAATGTAGCATTAGACATAAAGATTCAGAGAGCAGTGAGAAAGTACGAGAGATAGGATATTAGGATGGCAAGGGAAAAACACACTTCAATCCAAGGGCTACAAAGAAACCTTTGAGACACAACCAAAATCAATGAAGCACATTCATAAAAGATTTTAGAGAACAAAGATTTTCTTAACTAGATTGGAGACAATCAGTTTAAAAACTACCACTTGGAGAAGTTTTAGCAAATTTCAGAGATAATATAAATCAAGCATTAACAAAGTAAAAATTACCCCAGAAAAATAAACACTTCCCTAAGCAATCTCTCCCCCTAAAACACAACTCTTTCTCTCAAAACTTGGAAAATAAAAAGAAAGACTCTCATATAAAACAAAAGAACCTCAAACTGGAATCAACTTCTAGTGGAATGTTGTCTTAACACAGCAGATAACACTCATATCAAGCCCTTTATTGTAAACTCGCAGTCACAAGAAAAGGTTGCAATCAAAACATGCATGATCCACACCACGAGAAAAGCTGATAAATAGCACATAAGACCCAACCAGAGCACTTAGCTATCACTCAAGGATCAAAAGTCAAGCAGACACACAAGGTAGATATGGTGTTATCAAGTCAAGAAGGGGACTGAAGTTTACAACTCAGTAGAGACTTTTAATTAACTCTAAAAAAAACTTTATTACAAGATAGAAAAATTATATATTTGTGTGAAAAGGTCGTCTACTGAATGGAGACAGCCGGAACCCCAATCACCCTAGTAGCAACACAATTTCTTTTAGGCAACACAGGTGAGCACATAGGACTGAATGCAGGCAGCCTGAACCCCATACACCCCAGTATCCCAATGCGTACTCATTTTCTGTGTCACTTTTATAGAAACAGCCTCAAGCAAGTAATCACAACAGATGAAGGCAGCCGGAACCCCAAGCACCCCAGTGTAAAAACATGCTATATCTAGCTATTCCATTTGTAAAAAAGCACTTTTATTTAATCAAGGAGAGGTTTTATTATCTCTTTAAAGCTTTCAACACAGTCTCCCAAGGTGACTAGAACCCAAAAAAACACATGTGGTACAGACAAACCAATCAAACCTTTCATAAGGTGAGTGAATAGCTGAGAAAAAGGCCACAATCAAGCTCAAAAGATGGTATTTAAGATCAAACAATAGGAACACCAACACTAACCAAGAAACTTTGAGCTTTGATTTCAAGAGCTTTTCAAAAGATATCACTACTAAAGAAAAGACACCCACAATTAGTTCCAGAAAGAGAGACCTTTGTAAACAATTAGGCACACAGAAAACACGGAAGAGACAGCAAGCAACAGACTAGGCCAATTTTTATTTTTTTATATTTTTTTTTTGTTTTTTTTTTGTTTTTTTGTTCAATGTTATCAGTGATGTTGAGATAACATTGACGCCAACAATGATAATCAAATAAAGCACAAAGCAGTAAACCACCTTAAACACAATAATCTATCATGATTTTGAGGTTTACTAAAAATGTCCGCCAGTTTAAGCCAAGATACCATATTATCGCTCAAATAGAAAAACCATCGACTTGTGGAATTTCTAACATTCATATCTCCAACCCAATCACAAAAACAAAAGCAAGTACAATCATATTTGGATATATATCCCAAAAGATGGTTTTTAGCCTTCGGATGAAGTGTGTTAGAGTTGGAAGAGTATCTAGCATACACAGAAACTACATGCATCTAATCAGGATAGCTAGATAAGAGAGATAAGAGACAACCAACCATGTGAGATCCAGAGAGATTATTCTGTATCCCAGCAGATAGATCATGTCTCACCATTTTGCACAGTCTAGCAACCTGCCTATATGTTTCATATTCTGTGTCAAGCTTCAATGTTATGTCCAGTGTTGACTCAACATTAAGGACAACATCACGGTTCAGTACAGTAGTTTCTAGTTCCATTAGCTCATCCCTGTTCCAATCTTCTTTATCAAGATGTTCCACATCATTACCTGCATCATGAAGAGTAAGAACAAAAACATAGTCACATGTAGTAGATATAAATGTACACATATCAATTGATTTGATATATGCACGATGTATGATCTTCCAAACATCCTTATTGGAAAAATCAGTAAAATCTATAACATAAAGACTACATAAATAGGGATTTGCTTGATCCATCATAAAGTACCAAATCCAGACACCAGTAGTTAGGTGGCTGGCTCTGATACCACTTGTTAGAACATAGGATCCCGGATTGATACTTGGAACAAGATCAACAGACAATGTTGCCAACAATGTTGTTCAACAATGTCTTCAACACAGTAAACAAAACGCAGCGGATGAATATGAATGAAACTTCTATTACAAAGCCAATATATATAAATATGTTGGCCGCGCCTTAGGCAAAATATCTACTGACAGGAAAAGTAGATCTAGTCAACTAGGTTTAATACAATCACAGATGATTGATTGAACAACCAAAACTATCCCTAGAAGAACTAACAGTAAAATCTATTCTAGGTCGATGTTTGAAAGAGTTATTCCAACAATGAATACTCTTAGACAAACTCTAAAGCTAGCAGAAAACAAGAAGCCTAAACTCTTTAATAAAATCTTGATTGATCATCAAAAAGGCTTGCTCATTGCTCGGCTGAATCCTTGTATATATACTTGAGATATCGACAGCTCCCATCCAAGTCGAAAGGCAATAGGATCTCAGCAAAAGCAATTTTCTTTGTCTTGTTTTCTTCAATAATCAGCTAGAAGGAAATTCCCATATTAGTGTCTTTAACAATATATTTGCTTCTTGCTTTCTTCAACAATCTTCTTGAAAGATTCTCTCTTTAATCTTGTATTCTTCTTGCAACTATGTTCTTCCTGTACATATGTGATGATCAGGGATTCAGCAGGAAGAAACTAACGTTGTTTCTCTATATCTGGCTGGCTGGAAAATCTTTCCAAGATTATCTCTAGAGAATCTTTTATTTCCTTCTTTCTTTCAAGGTGCCCATAACTTGTCAAACTCTTTCCTTCTTTTCAGATTGCATTCCTTGTGTCCAAAGCAGCTCAAACTCTTTCCTTATTCTTGCAGAAATTCGAATTGATTGCTTCTAGTCCAAGTCATCAGTCCAATTGGCCTGCTTGTTTCTATGTTGTCTGCTGTTGTCCGTAATGTTGTTCCAACATTGTATCGGCACTATTTTGCAATGTTGCACAACATTGAAATCCTGCAGTTCACAAACAACAACAACAAACACAAACATTGAACTAAATCATGAAAGATAAGATTATCTAATCAAGTCCAACTTGCACTTTCAAACAATGAGAGAAAGATGAATACATAAGCAAGATCCAATTATGCTAATTCGAACTAGGGATAGCACTCATAATTATCACACGGTCGTTGTACAGAAAATCAATCCATTCGATTCAACCAATTGTTCTTAGAAGATATTATACTGGAGAAATCGTGAGTCATCAATTCACGATCCTTAAACATGAACAATTTAGAGAATTTAATACGGAATTATCGAATTGAAGGTTTTTACGAAGATTTAATACGAGACTAACCTATATGAGTGCTTTGATAAACCCTAGAATGAATATGAATAATCTTCACATACTACTGTATTCAAAGGTGTTTAGCTACTCATAATTGATGATTGCATGCAAAGATTCATGGTAATAATCATATGAAACATAGATGCAAAGAATTGTAAAGAACAAAGAAATTGAGAAATCAATACCAATAATCTTGATGAATCAAATCAATGAATAACCAAGCTCCAAAGATGTCTCAATGTCAATGTATGAATCTAGGAACTTTTTTTCAAAACTAGGTTAAAAGAAGTATGAATGAATATGAATAAAAAATCCAATCTAATAAGGAAATTAAAATTAATTCAACGTCATCATGGAAGAAATAGCTCTCATGCAGCCTTCTTAATCGCACTTTATATCCATTCAGATAATCTCGCCACAAGGATTAATTCTGCCACAAGTAGCTTCAATCTTCAAACAGAACATCATCAGAAATCTCGCCAAGGATCGATTTCGCCACAAGTAGCCATGCTAACCAGCTTGTCCTCAAACGGCTCAAAAGACATATATTTCTACAAAACACAAACAAAACACCAAAGCGCAAAAACGAACTAAAAATACTACAAATCTAAAGACAAAGACTCACAAAGATCGCTAAAAAAGACCAAATGAGACGTTAGAATATTGTCTCATCAGTACACCAGAGATTGTAAGGGCTCCCAATTTCAGATCTCCAAATCCTACAGTGGGATTTATTTCTCCTCCAGCAAATCTGATATCTGGTCCAGTATTGCAAACTTTGTAGTTGACCAGATTTGCTTTTTCTCCTGTTATGTGCTTCCCACATCCACTATCAAAATGCCATGTTGGATTCTTCCTTGGAGTGTTCTGCACAAAACAGGAAATAGGAGTTTAGGTTCTCATTTCAATGATGGAACCATCTGGACTAAATAATCTTGCAGTCGGAATCCATTCTTGTATGTATTTCTTAGGAACATGCTTTTGTCTAGTAGGAACATAAGGAGGAATTCTATGTAAATGAGTAGTATTATCATTATTAAGAGTTATTTTCCTTTTTAGTGTGTTCCTTGGTGCTCCTCGTGGGGCTTTCAGATACCTGTCAGATTGCTGAGTCTGCTTTTCAGCGAACTTAGCTTTACATGCCAGATTTCTTCTAGCCCTGGCATTCTGATTGCTTGTGGCTTGTTCTTTCTTCCACTTCTGATGATTGCTTTGAGCAATCCTAGCTTTTATCCATCGTTCTTGCTCTTGTTTATACTCACGAGCAAGTTGTTTCCCGATGGATTTATAGCCAATGCCATTTCGAGCACCTGGTGCTATCTGAGTTTTCTTCTCAGCAGCTTTGCTAGTCTCTAGAACGTCTTTCTTTCCAGAAAACGTGATGTTGGAAAATTTGCCTGGTCCCGCAATTTTTCCTTTCTGAGAGACAGCACTCTGGGTGATTATACTTTTCAGTGTTATGTTTCTTTACAGAAACATTCCCAACAGTTTTCTTTTGGACTTGTTTTTCCCACAAAGGTTTGGTCGCAACTGCCTTTCCTTTGTCAATGTACTTTAGCTTCGACCAACGCTATAGGTTGTTTGGGAACCATCTTGCTAAATACTTACAAATGTCATTTTCTCATCACTTTTGTTCAAAGTGTAGGAACTACTTGCTTGTGTGTTCAACCCAAGTCCTCCTTTTTCTGAAGGATCTCTTAAATAAGAGTGAACTTCATGAGAGTGTCGCTAGCTTTGCCATAGGATTGAAAAGATAGTTATTTCTTCTTGAGTTCCTCATTTTCAGAAAGAAGACTTTCATACTTCTTTTGAAGTGTATCCATTGCTGCCAGGTGACTTCTTTGTCTCGTATATCTATGCCTTGAGAAATGCATTTTCGGCATCCTTTGTTTAAGATATCTTGGTTAGCTCTGAAATCTCCTTTTCAAGAGATTTCTTTTCTTCTTCCAGAAACTGAGTTCTTGATTGAACTACTAAGAATTCTCTTTCGTAAAGATCAAGCTCCTTTTTGAGATGTTCTAGATCTTTTATACTTTACTCATCACTTTCATAATTTAAGAACTGAGAAATGATGGTTACCTCATCAGCCATTAGACATGGTTCGATGTTGGAGAAATCTAGAAAAACCTCCTCAGCAACTCCACACATTTCTTTAGTCTTTTAACCAAAGTCAACCAAATCATGAGTAATACCACATAACTCAGGTGAAGGTAGTTTGGTGTCATCTGAATCTTCATCTTCAAATTCTGACTCAATGTCAAGAGCATCCAATTGGATTTGAATCTTTTTTCATTCTTCAGTGGGCAAAGCTCTCTGACTTCTCTTGAAGTTTCTTCTCTCCTTCCTGTCACCTGTCTTTAGTTTGTTGAACATAGGACAATCTCTTTTGAAGTGTCCAGGTTTCTGACAGTAGAAGCATATATCATTTCCAATTTCTGCAACATCAATACTTACAGATTGCTGAGCAAGGTTGTTCAGCGAGCTGTTTTGTATATTTTTTTACTGATGGTAGTTTGATCCTAGATGCTTTTTTCACTTTCTTCGATTTTCCTTTCAATCTCTCGACTCACAAATCTTTTCATGTGTTTTACAAGAAGAGCATTTTCTTCACACTTCCTTAGTTTCCTTCTTCGTATACTCGAGTTAAGAGAGCAACATTATGCGACTTTTCAGTAGCTGTATGTCCTCTCTGAGTTGTCTCACAGTTGACAATTGCCAAGTGTGAGAAAAGTTCCACTGGAGTGATGTTAGGCATTCCTTGGTTGAAATAGAAATACTGAGTATGTTCCCAGTTCTGGTTTAGACTTCTCACAATAGTCTTGACCTTTTCAGAATTAGTGTATCTATCACTTTCTTCAAGTGCAGCCATTTCACTCATTAGTGTTGTGAACCTAAAATCAAGTTCTTCAAGTGTCTCTGTAGGACCTTGTTTGAAGATTTGGAATTTGAGCTTCAAAACATCGAACTTCTTTTCTTTAGTTTTCTCAGTTCTGGCACATATTTCTTCAATCAATTGCCAGGCAACTTTAGCTGTTTTTGCACCCCACAGTTTACACTGTATGTGCTCTGGAGTAGAACGTATGATGATGTTACGAGCTTGTCCATCCAGCCTATATCTCTTGGCATCTTCAGATGTCCAGAGCTTTCTGGGCTTATCTTTATATTCTATTCGACCGGTGACTCTCCCTGTTTCTGGTGTGGAGGAGCCACTACTTTCATCACCCTTGTCGGCTGGTGCTTTGTCTCTTCCATCTGAAACTCCTATGACTTGTTTGAGCTGTCGAATGACTATAGGGCCATTCTTGATAACATGTATCATTTCGTCACTTATGGCTTCCATGTTGTTCTTCCATTTTTTGTAGTTTTCTGGCTTGAGGACAGGAGCATCACTCAGAGACATTCTGCAACAAACACACTAAACGAACAAATCAAGTGTAGGTATTAAATAGTTAGTGGGCACTTATCTGGGATCTAGGTTCAGCGCAGAAGGCTTGGGAACCTCCTGCTCTGATACCACTTGTTGGTCCAGATAACGACAAATTAAAAGACTAGGGGGGGGGGGGGGTGAATAGTCTTTTAAAACTTTTGTCGATAAACACAGTTTCTCATATATCTGTGAAGATATCTGATACTTAATTTCAGAGAGCGGAAGACTTTCTGTGACAAGTGCACGTGCTCAGCAGAGTAAAAGTGTGTAAATACTTAACAAGATGAATAAATCAAGGTAAATGCAGTAAGTAAATAACACATCAAATTAGAACTTGATCTTTTGATTCTACTCCTTTACAAATAGCAATGCTTATTAAGGATCAGGACACTTAGAACTTGTATACTACTTAGAGTTCTAGAGATTTAGTCGCAACAGAAAGCTAGAAGGTAAGTAGTAACAAAGCTTGTATGCTTGAGAGATCACTTGAAGATATTCAGTAAGTTATGAATTCAAGTTGTAAGTAAGTTCTTGGTGTCTTTTCAAGCATTCTACATGGTGATATTTATAGTTGAATTTGAAGCCGTTTGAATAGTATCCGTTAGGCTCTATTCAAATTCAAACTATTGATATCTGTATATAGTACTACAGAGTTCTTTGTCTTCTTCTTCAGAGACTTCTGCTTTTGTGCAGACATTTCTGTCCGAGCAATAAATGCATTGTACTATATTTGTCCTGTTGTCTCAACGGATACGTGAAGCTTTCTGAGACTTGACACGTGCACTCAATACACTTGTGTTCTCGATATCCTTCGAGTAATTTGTTTAATCAAAACACTTGTTGACTCAAGGTTTCCGGACATAGTTATCTGAGGAGACTTTTCTCCTTAGTCTTCAGCAATCTTTGAGCAAACTTCAGTCTTCTGGAAATGAGTTCCTTTGCTTGGATGCTTCCTTCTTGGTCTTCTTCAAATAAATAAAAATTACAATGAGAGACCTAAGATTTGCTAGACTAACATACTTAGTGATTTTCCTCTTTTACAATGTTCAAGTGAACCAAGAGTACTAAGCACCTTTCTGAGCTAAGATAAGTCATTAGGTTGTTGATCAAAATCTAAACAGATATTTCTAACAAATTTGTTGTTTTCTTCAACTCCCGAGCAACAAAATAGGTTGAATGTACCGAATAATGTCCGTGTTTAGTGAAGTTGATAACACCATAATTTAGAGGTTCATCATGTCTTTTTTACCATATTTTTGTAAGTCTTTGTTATTATTTTATAGTGTTTCTTGTGCTTTTTCAAGTTTTTCGTGTTTTAGTTGTGCTTTGCAGATTGTCGTGTTTTTAGGTGAAAATCTGAGTAAAAATGATAGTTTGGAAATTTTGGGAAAAATCTAGAGCTTTGAAAGTTCCGCAAAATGGCGAAAACGGAAGTGGATTCGGAGTTCGGACGAAGATTTTAGAGTCACATGTTTAGATCGAAAAGTGAAATTTACAGAGCAGTCTAGCCATTTTGGCCATAACTCTCTCATACGATGTCCGATTGACCTGATTTCGGTGGCCACGCGTAGATAATACAAAGAGAAACAACGCTAGTCCAGAACGAGTCCCAGAAATAGGCTAGGAATCGTCCCCACAGCCCGCATTCCAGGACGCGTCCCAAAATTGAGCCAGGACGCATCCCACGCCTTTTCAGCGAGATCTCTGTTTCTTTACTTACTCGATTTTAGACATTGAAAAACACATTCTATTCTACGTTTTTACTCTCTCTCAAGCAAGAACAAACCATAGTTTTGGTTCCCTTGCCTTGGTTTCTCATTGATTCGACTTGTAATCGTGATACTTGACATTGATTCAGATTTTGAGGTTAGATTATCAATCAAATCATTCTTTCTTTCGCAATTTCATCGCCTGTGATTGATTTCTTGGTTATATGCTTATCATATTCTCTTGTATGTTCAATTCGATTGTGACAATCAATATGCATGTTATCCATTCGATTATGAGTAGCTAAATCATTATTGAATACGGTAGTGATGTAGGATTAATCGAATTAGGGTTCTAACCTAGAATCGTTCATACGTGTTAAGCTAATTCAAGATATTCGGAGAACCTCTAGTTCAATATGCTCGTTTCAAACCTACAAATCATTTTGATTCAGAATCAATCGTCTGACAATTGATTGATTTCACTACTTCTAGATTTTCAAATGATGTCTTGGTTAAATTGAATTATTGCTTTTTTGGACAAATAAGTTTGACAAACGTATGAACGATAGGTTTAACTCTGCATTTGATTTCTCTGAATTGCTACTGTATTCATTATTTCTCTTCTTTGATCATACTTTCTTCGTATTTACTTAGTTTTATCAATTTGATTCTACAAATACAAACTATTCAATTGTTTCTCTGCAAACTTTTACGTTTTAAACACTTTGAACGCTAAGTTGCCTAGTTAACTCCTTGAGAACGATCTCGTAGTTAAGGCTTGTTTACTCAACCCTTCTTTAGTTACTTTTTGCTTTTCAAAGAGTACTAATTTGAGCACATCAGAAGTGCCAAACACGGACATCCACACCATTATGCACAGGCAGAGGTATACGCAAAATATCTTCAACATCAACGTGCTAAAACATGCTTCTAACTACATCTACATCCCAGCTTCCCGTACAGGTATTTATGAGATCAACAACCTGTAGATGCCCATCCTGCTGCAAATTGGGTGTTAAAGGTTTAAAAGAACAGTCCCTCGGAATCCAGCCCTCATTCCATACATCTATATTCACGCATGTACCAACACGCCAACAAATTACTTTTCTTAATATCTCAAGAGCATTACACATACTTTTCCAAGTGAAGGAAGCGTTACTTTTAGGACTAGCACAAAGAAAATCTGTATTGGGGAAATATTTTGCTTTCAAAACACGGCTCAAAAGAGACTCAGAATAATAAATAATCCTCCAAATTTGCATACCCAACATAGCTAAAGTAAGACTTCAAATCCCTAAAGCCCATACCACCATCCCTCTTGGACTCACAAAGAAAATCCTAATTTACCCAATGAATCTTCCGATCTTTACCATGTCCCCACAAAAAATGAGCAATAAGTGACTCGATTTCATTGAGGAGATAGTCTGGTAGACGAAACAACTCATTACATAAGTACGAATAGATTGGTGAATAGTCTTTTAAAACTTTTATCGATAAAACAGTTTCTCAGATATGTGTGAAGATATCTGATACTTATAATCAGAGAGTGGAAGACTTTTTTGTGATAATTGTACGTGCTCAGCAAGATATAATGTGTTTAAATACTTAGCAGGATAAAGCGAACGATAAGTAAATTGCTAAAAGTAAATAACACGTCTTTTTATAGTGGTATCTGAAGGTGGCGTAATCCTTCAACTAATCCACTTCGACCTTTCTCAGACCTAGAATCCACTAAGACAGATAATTGAGTTCACCTTACAAATATCTTCTCTCGATTCCTAAATACACTAGGTTCCCAACCAAGTGTTCCCCCTGAGTTATTCCCCAGCTCCCAGCCAAGTACTTCCTATACTTAGAAACCTTTGAGTTGTTCCTTAGTTTCACAAACTAAGTACTTCCTATGCTCAGTAACCTTGAAGTTATTCCTTCGTTTCCCAAACTAAGTACTTCCTGTGCTCCACGCCGTGTATGGTGTTAGTTAAGAAGAGTTTGTCAGATTGGTAGATTAATAACTTCTACAGTTATGTAATACTACCTTCTTGAACAAGAGGCACTTAACACACTTCACAAAGTGTGGTGATATGTTTTTTACTGACCCAAGTCTATGATAAATGTTCTAGAAAATGAATCTTAGATACTTGATCTTTTAATTCAACTCCTTCATAGATAGCAATGCTTGTTAAGGATCAGGACACTTAGAACTTTCGTGCTACTTAGAATTCAAGAGCTTAGTCGCAACTGTAAGCTAAAGAGTAAGTAGGCAGAAGGCTTGTATGCTTGAGAGAAAGATACCACTAGTTGCATTATCAGAGAAGCTTGGTATTTTCAGTGAGTTCAGTGTGTGTTTCAAGCATTCTAAGTGGTGATATTTATAGTTGAAAATCATGCCGTTCGAATAGTATCCGTTAGGCTCAATGAAATTCAAACTATTGATATTTGTAAATAATACTGCAGAAGACGTTGTCTCTTTCGTAGATTTCTTGTTCAGATGTTCCGTCATGCATTAAATGTATTGTACTATTTTTTTCTTGCAGTGCCAACGGAACTATGCACGCTTTCTGCAGCATTACATGTCCTTTTCAAGAGACTCTCACATCTCTAGATACTTTATCAAAACATTGTTTCTAGGAAATAAAGTTTTGTCCAAGGTATCTGTGGGCACTTTTCCTTATGTCCTCAGATATCTTTTGTGAAACCTGTTTATTGAAAAACACTTATTTCTTCAAGATATCTGGACATAGGTATCTGATGAAACCAATTTCCTTCGTCTTCAGCAAACTCGTGCAGTCTTCAAATCTTCAAATTTGTTGAACTTTTCTGCCGGATGCCTTCTTCTTGGTCTTCTTCAAATATATAAAAATTACACTCAGAGACCTAACATCCTATACAAGATTTGCTAGACTAACATACTCAGTGATTTTCCTCTTTTATAGTGTTCAAGTGAACTAAGAGTACTAAGCACCTTTCTGAGCTAAGATAAGTCATTAGGTTGCTGATAAAAATCTAAACAAATATTCCTAACAAATGTCCCCCTTTTTGATCAGTTAACGATGACTATCTTTTAAAACCTATTACAACGTGGAAGAGGGAACAATCCAACAATTAATCATTTCTTATGATCTTTTCTATTCATTTAATTAAGTGCAGAAAGAAAAAATCAACCAAATCACAAGGTGTGATCTTTGCTGACAAGTTATCTTTTTATAGATTGATATCTAGGAGTAGGTTCATCAGATAAGTTATAAAGAAAGTTCACAGATAACTTAATAAATAAAACACATTTCAGTACAATCATCAAGATACAAAATACATAGTTGAATTAGGACAACAGGAGTAACCAAGCTCCAAGTTAACATCATAAATAACTAGTCTTCAAGATTTCAGTAGTAGATCTATGGATCAGTTAGCAAATTCCCTATCCCCAAACCTTTTGATATCATCTGAGTAGTCATAGAGCAAGGTCCTGACTATCATCTCAGTGTTTTTGGCAAATCCACAGACTTCCTTGTAGGTTTTGGTGGGATTCTTCTTGGCAAAGTGTTTGACCCACATATACTTTTCCCATTTCTAGGCATGCTCAATTCTAATATCTGATAGCTTGAAGTATTCATATATGATCCTCAGACATCTTATGTCACCCTTGTATTGCTCTTGAGTCATGTAAAAAGACTCATAGGGTTCCACAGCAAGTCTTGCTCTTGTGCCTGTTCCAGTGATGTTGGGAATTCTGTGCACATCATCTGGCTTTTAATAAGGACATTCATCAGAGAGGTCCTTCTGCATGGCTTCTATTCTCTTGATCACTTCAAAATCCAATAAATTTTTGATATGATTGGTGTTAATCAAGGTAGGCTTGTCTTTTCTCCATGCCATGAGCTATTGATGGATGGGTACTGGAAATCCCTTCTCATTTACAAGCAAGTGCTTGAGTTCCAGTATCCAATAGCCATTTTTCTATTGGATACACCTGTAGGAGGAATGTTCATCAGTCTTCAAATACTCAATTCTAGCATCCTCCGCCGAGTGGAAGTTGAAGTTTTCTTTGTTCAGCCTGCTCCTCCTTTGTCTTGAATTCTCCTCGGGAATTGCTTCAAGAAGAACCACCGGATAGACTTGGTAATTCCAGAGGGTGTTTTGGATGCCAATTGCTTTGCAACAATAGCTCGATAGTTATCAACCCTTTTCCTTTTCCTGTGAAGAGGAGCTTCATCTTCATCAGTCTCTTCATCATCATCATTGTTAATCTTTGTGGGAGATTTGCAGCCTTCTTTATTGCCCTGGGATTTGATTTTGCCTTTTTCTTCTTCTTCTTCTTCTTCTTCTTCTTCTTCTTCTTCTTCAGAAGACTCTTCAATCCCTTTTACTTGTCTTCTCCTTGGGGACTTGGTTCCCTTTGGAGGGGTCTGTGATCTGGCCCTTGTTGTCATTCCTTGTTCAGAATCATTGAGTTGTTGCCGCTATCGAGTAGCAAATTTGATCAAGGAGGGCTCATTTATTCGAGAGGTGGTTGTTCAGCTTTTCTCTTTCTCTTCCTCTTCCTCTCGAGCACCTTGAGATCCTTCCCTTAGTCATTGTTGACCACCACTAAGAATCACAAAAGATTCTTAGAGGAGTCAAAGTTTCCTCAGATAGTTGTGCGTAAACTAGATTCTCAAGATCAGCCTTGAGCTCCTGATTTTGTTTCATAAAACCATTGGCCTTATCAGTAAGCTCTGCTAGTGGGCCTAGTATGGCATCTACTTTTCCAGCATTGTAACTAGCCTCTTCAAAGGCTTTTGCAGCCAAGTTATTGTCATCATTCCTAACATATTAGAAACAAACACTTAAAAATATTAGTCAAGTGTATGACGTTTATATCTGAGATGTTATATCTTAAGGAACTATCTTCTACCTATGAGACAGGCTCCTGTTCCTTAAGTGGTGAGGCTATGGAAGCCTCCTTCTCAGATTCTGAGACAAGCTTTTATTTCCTCTTGATGTCAGGTTTCTAATTCAAATTTATAACAAAGAAATTTTATTAAATAACAAGATTAATAAACACAAAATATCACAAGTAGAGAGTTAAACCATTCAACTACCTGAGCAGTGTCAGGCTGATTGGTCTCTGGAACTTGTGACCCTTCTATGCTTTGGTCTTGTTGTTCCATTACAGCTTCTTTGTTTGAAGTTTCAGGTACTTCAGATCTTTCCTGAGTGTGCAACTCAGTTGCCTCCCCTGGTTGATCATTCTGAGCAGATGCCTCAGTTTGATCCCTCTCATTGAGTTGGGGAACCTGCTCTTTTACAAAATTTTCTTTAGCAAGGAAAGATGCTGGTATCTCATGTCAGAACTCAAGTATCATCTCAAAAGATCCACTATCATTGTGGGTTGGTGTGGTGATTCGATCCGATGAAGAAGGTGATGCTGTATGGGGCCTATCCAGATCTGCTTGAGATAGACTTTTAAGTGTTGAGGCAATGGCAATATCCTCCAACAATAAGTTACCACTCATCAGAGCATCTTCAATATGCTTAAGTGTTACTTGCTCTGATGGTGTGTTTTGTCCAGTGACTTTGGACACAGTTGCTTCTTCAGCAACCTCTATACTTGTTGCTTTTTCAGCAACCTTTGAACTAGTTGCTTTCTCAGCAACCTTTGATTTAGTTGCTCTTTCAGCAACCTTGGGGATTATTGCTTCCCCCTCATCTTTAGATTCCTCATTGAAACTGGATCAATAATCAATAATCCCGCCGCTTTGCAGAGAGTGTTTGAAGTTTCACACTGCTTTTATCAGCATTGATAAGTACATCAGCAAGGCACTCAGCAGCATTGATGAGTTCATCAGTAGTGGGGTCAGATATCTGAGAGTCGACATCCACAATGGGTATGCCTTCTGATTTGCCTGCAGACTTCTGTCGTGTAGTTCTGGGCTTTTTGGTCGCAATGGAACCCTCAGATATCTCATCAGTCTTTCGTTTCTTGGAACCTTTCTGAGATGCAGTAACCCTTTTCATCATGTTTGAATACTCATATTTGTAGAGCAGGTTACTGTTGGCTGTGTCAGCTTTCTCCCTGAGCTCAATGCCAAGCTTCTCCAGCAAGACGCATATCTTTAGTCCAAAGCTTACTGTGGCTTTTCGCTCAGCAAGGCCCTTAACGATTTTAGGCTCAAAGCCTTGAATATTCTTCACAAATTTCATAAAGGCGTACTTCCCCCCAATTGAAAGGGTTTTCCAGCTTTTTATTCTGTTGATCCAACAAGAACATCATCATCCAGCATTCTTGGCTTATCTGGTTGCCACCTCCTTGTAGACCATCAAAGCATCTGTGAACAATGCATGCGAACACATCCCAGTGAACCAACAGATGTCTGGTTCTAATGTCAGCAAGTTTGAAGTCGATGGGTGTATCTGATTTTTCAAGATCACACACATCACTGTATTGTTGCTTCACACCTTCAAGGAGATCATCATCCTTGGTGTTTATTTCAAAATCATTTCCAAGATTTTGAAGTTCAAACAACTCACAGAAAGTTGTTAAGTTCAAAAGGATGTCCTTTCCTTGAACTTTTGATTTTATAGACACTATTTCAGTGCCTTCAGCAACACATAAAATAATCTTGGAATTGTTGTAAAATTCCAACACTCCACTGGGAATAGCAGATAGGAAACCCTTGATTTGTACCTTTTTAAGCATACCAAGAATCAACTTCCTATCAGCTTAGTTTTCAATAGCAGCAAAAAGGTATTCTTCAATCATGGGACCACCCAAATCATCCTGTGATTTGGAGTCCAATGGCCAGGATTGAACTCTCCAATCAACCGATTGTTTGTTATGACCAGCACTGGTGCTTGCTTTTCAGCAGTAGCAGATGTAGTAGCTTGGGATTTCTGGGTAAGAGCACATTTTGGAGACATCTCTTTAAATAGTGAAAATTTTGAAAGTCGAGAAGAGATTAAGGTAGGAGATTAGTAATTCTTTGCAGAAAAACTAAGTAGGAATCATTATTTGCAGTGAAGATTTGCAGGGAAATTTGTTGTTTCTATGCAAGTGCAAATGTCGGATTGTGCGAAAGTGAATTCTTTTGCAAAAATCCTATATGTATAGGAACACAAATCTCAACATACATATACATACAGATTGATTTTGTGCATATGTATCTGTGTACGTGCAGAAAGACGTGGGTGAAAACTACTTTGCGTTAAATGCTAGTGGGCCATAACTGTTTTTACAGTCCACTACTTTTTAGCGAGATTAAATATTGGCCGTTGAATCTGGAACGCCCATTTCATTAAGGGCTGGTATTGCTTTTCCAGCAATTATCACAATCACTTCATGTAATCGTGCCCAATTAATGAACTTTGGCGAGTAGCTATCTGAATCACATTTCTTCTGTGTGACTAAGGACAGTTTTGTTTTCTAAATTTATCTTGAAACAATACTGTTGGTCCAGATAACGGCAAAGTAAAAGACAAAGGGGGGGGGGTGAATAGTCTTTTAAAACTTTTGTCGATAAAAACTATTTCTCAGATATCTGTGTAGATATCTGATACTTAGATTCAGAGTGCGGAAGACTTAAGATAGATAAGTGCAGAAACAGTTAACGTGTGTGTGTGTGTGTGTTGCTGAAATGTAAGTACAGAGAAGTAAATAACACAGCAAGTATAGTGGTATCTGGAGGTGGCGTAATCCTCCAACTAATCCACTTCGGTCTTTCAAAGACCTAGAATTCACTAGAATAGATAATTGAGGTCACCTTACAAACATCCTATTCTAAGATTCCTTAAACAAATGGTTCCCAACCAAATGTTTCCCCTGAGTTGTTCTCTGCTTTCACAAACCAAGTACTTCGTACTGTAAACCTTGAGCTATTCCTAGTTTCCCAAGCTAAGTACTTCTGCTCAATAACCTTGGAGTTATTCCTTAGTTTCTCAAACTAAGTACTTCCCGCATCCACGCCGTTGATGGTGTTGGTTTTGTTTTGAGTTATCGATGAGCTTCTTTAATAACTTTTCGCTTAACTGATAGCTCGTGAATCAAGTATACTTAATACACTTTTCAATGTATGGTATCTTGTTCTTTTATCGCCCAAGTCTTAGATAAATGTTCAAGAGAATGAATCTTTATACTTGATCTTTCAATTCAACTCTTTCACGATAGCAAAGCTTGTTTAGGATCGTGACACTTAGAACTTTAGTGCTACTTAAGATCCGGAGCTTGGTCGCAATGTAAAGCTTTGAGGATAAGTAGTTTGCTTGAGAGAATATGTTGTTCAATGTGTTTATGGAGTTCAAGGTGTCTTCTCAAGTAGTCTAAGTATTGATATTTATAGATGAATTTGAATGCCGCTGAATAATATCCGTAGCTCAAATTCAAACTATTGATATCTATGTATAGTATCGTAGTTTGTCTTCTTCTTCAAGGTACCGCTGCTTTTATTCGTATATCTCCGTCTGCATTAAATGCATCAGATTGTACTTTTGTCCTCAGAGTGCTAACTAAACTATGCTCAGACGTAGACTAGTATTATCTGATTCTTTGCACGTCCTTATCTTTAATCTTCAGATACTACATTATTGAAACAACTTTGTTGCAATATATATATTTATTTTTCAGAAATGTGGTTAAAGCTCAAGGTATCTGAGAATAGATATCTGTGGACACTTTCCTTGTTTTCAGATAGACCTTTTATTTCTCACATATCTCTTGTGACACAGTTTGTTTAAAACTATTCGTGTCTTCAAGATATCTGGCCAAGGTATCAGAAATCGTTTCAAGAATCTTGTGCGCTTTCTTCAAGTCTTCAAATTCGTTGAACTTGTTCTGCTTGGATGTCTTGTTCTTGGTCTTCTCTTCATAAAATAAAAATTACATTTTGAGACCTAACATCCTATACAAGATTAGCTAGACTATCATACTTAGTGGGTTTCCTCTTTTACAATGTTCAAGCAAACCAAGAGTACTAATCACCTTTATGAGACTAAGATAAGTCATCATGTTGCTGATCAAAATCTAAACAGATATTTCTAACAAAATATCTAACAAATTTCCTAACAAATTTCCCCCTTTTTGATCACCAACGATGACTATCCGACCTATTACAACTGACGAGTGAATTCAACACTTAATCATTTCTTAAGATTTTTCAAATCATTCAATTATGCGTAGTAGACATCAACCAAATCACAAGGTGTGATCTTTGCTGACAAGTTATCTTTTATAGAATACTATCTGAGAGTAAGTTCTTCAGATAATTTACAAAGAAAGATTACAGATAACTTTAGTACATAAAACAAGTTTAGCTCAGTCAGCAAAAATACAACAAAAATACATAGTAAATTAGGACAACAGGAGTAACCAAGCTCCAAGTAAACATCCTAACAGACTAGTCTTCAAGTCTTCAATTTTTCAAGTCTTCAACAGTTGTTCTATGGATCAGTCTGCAAATTTCCTATCTCCAAACCTTTTGATGTCATCAGAATAATCATAGAGAAGTGTTCTGACGAGCATCTCAGTGTCTCTGGCAAATCCACAGACCTCTTTGTAGTTTTGGTAGGATTTTTCATGACAAAATGTTTGACCCACAGATACTTTCCCCACTTCCAGGCATGCTCTATTCTGATATCTGAAAGCTTGAAGTATTCGTAGATAATCCTCAGATATCTGATGTCACCCTTGTATTGATCTTCGCTAGATAGAACGATTCGGGTTCCACAATGTAGTCTTGCTCTTGTCGCTCTCGTGATATTCGTAATTCTGCACATCATCCGCTTTCCATATGGACATTCATCGAGAGGTCCTTTTCGCCTTCGACAACTTCAAAATCCAACCAGGCTTTAATGTGATTGGTGTTGATCAAGGTTGGCTTATCTTTTCTCCATGCCATAAGTTGTTTATGGATTGGTTCTGGAAATCTTGAATTTACCAGTAGATGCTTAAGTTCCAGAATCCAATAGCCATTTTTCTGATTGATGCATCTGTAGACAGAGTAATCATTGTCATTCTTCACATACTCTATTTCGCTTCTTCCGCCCGAGTGGAAGTTGACTTTGTCTTTGCTCGCCTCACCTGCTCTTCTCGCCTTGAATTCTCTTTGGGGTTGTTGTTGAAGAACCACCGGATAGACTTGGTATTTCCAGAGGGTGTTTTAGCCGCTAGGGATTTGCAGCTATGGGCTCGCTTAGGCTTTCAATTTTCTTTTTCCGTGAAGAGGAGCTTCATCTTCATCGCTTCTCATCATCATCAAGATTAGATCTTGTGAGAGTTTTATGCCTTTCTTCATTGCCCAAGGACTTGATTTGACCTTCTTCTTCTTCGTAAGATTCATCAATCCTTTAACTTGTCTTCTCCTCGAGCCTTGGTACACCTTGAGGTTTCGTGCCATGGCCCTTGTTATCATTGTAGTTCCTTTAGTAGGTTTCTGGAAGCCTACTATTTGCAAAGCAATTGGCTTGAGGAGGGTTCGCTGATTCGAGTGGTGGTCGGAAGTTTTCATGTTTCTTCTTCCTCTCCGAGCCACACCACCTCCAGATTTCTTCTTGTTTTCTCCTTCTTCCCATTCCCCCGACTTTGAGGTCCAGATTTGTACACTCTTCCCCTTAGTCATTGTCATTACCTCATAAAAGAACTGAGAGAGTTAAATGCCCTTGTAAATAATTATAGGCGTGACCAACTTCAAGTCTCGCTTGAGCTCCCCGATTTTGCTTGATAAGTCCATTGTCCTTATCTGAGCTCGCCAATGGGCCTAGGATGGCATCCGCTTCCAAGAAGCAGTAACTTGCCTCTTAGAAAGCTTTTTCACTAAGACGATCATCGCCCCTTATCATTCGCTGCATCTTCTCGAGCAATGACTATGCTAGTTGTTCTCTCGAGTAACGAGCTCTGAACTTTTTCATTTCGTAGGGACGGAGGCAATTACTTCATTGTTCTGTGAAGACATCTCCTTTTTCGTATGAGCCAAGATTGGTATCCGCTCATGAGTCGACATTCGCGCTTGTGAAAGTTTCAGGAGCAATCGCTTCTTTTCAAGTGTGAAACAAATTAGATGTTCATTGCATGCTATGCTAAAGTCTTGTCTTCTTCATCATCCGAGTAATCACCCAAAGGATCTTCATCCTCTCGACATTCTCATCAATTGTGTCGAGTCCAAAGAACCATCTCGTAGATTGGTTTCTTCCTTTTTGGGAGGAGGATGGTACATCTTTTGAAGATGATGCACTTTAGCATCATGTCAATTTTATACTTCTTCAAGATCGAGTTCTTTGGTGATGGCATTTACAAGATCCTCGTAGCTCTTTAACCTCGTAAGCAATCATCTCTGCAGTATATTGATCTTGTAGTCGGTCAAGCTTGTCTCTCGATTTGCTATCTAGTCTTCCAGCTTGAAGATGGAGTCGTTGTTCTTCTTCCAACAATTGTCCGAGTTGAGGCCTCGATTGAGTATTCAACAATTTCGAGTGATTTCGTAATCCTCAACTACTTGTTCAAGATTAACCTTTGTTGGGAAGATGGATAAGTCGACTTTTGAGGAGATGGAGACGAGATTTCGTGCTTTCCTCTCGCTTGCTTTTCAAAGCTTGAGGCATGATTTCTTTGTGAAATTCCTCCGTCCCGGTGCAGGGCATCATCATCATCCTTTTGTCTGTGGTCATCCTTTTGGTGATGATCGGGAGGTTCATCAAATCGTTGCTTATCTCTTCCTCCTCATCATCTTCAGATACAAGATTGATCACTTCAGAATAGTGATCTTCTTCCCATTAACCTCTTCTTGTTCGTAAGGTATAAATTGCGTAGTCTGGGTGAATCGCTTGAATGCCATCTCGTAATCTTGTCCGACCATATGCCCGCTTAAAGGCTTCAGTATCAAATCAGGCGCGCCACTTCTCCGGAGAAACTTATGCAATAAAGTCGCAATCGTAATGCTCGGTAGGGAACATTGCATGGATATATGTCTCCAAGTCAAGAGCTCGCTCGTTCGGTTGGTTGATCTGATTCTCAATATTTCAGAGATCGAGCACCTTAACCTTTGCCATTTCTTGAAGCATTGTATATGCTTTGGCAGGGTTTGAGCTTTGAAGAAGGGAAGTAGGTCCCTTATCTCATCATTGGGAGCCTACTTTGCACTTGGTTGAGCCTGAAAGAAACAGTTTTGAGTGAGCTTCAAATCTTTTATAGATATCTGAGTAGTAGTGTAGTTTAGTTTCTGAGTTACCTGAGTAAGTACTTCAGGCTCAGAGACTTGTGCTACTGAGACAATTGGTGTCTCAGATATCTTGTTGTGAGGCGGAGACTTGGAAATCTGGTCCTCATCAACCTTTCTTTCTTGAACCTGAGAATTAAAATTATCACAATACTTAGGAAATTTTATCAAGAAAACTTTAAGTGACAAATTAGATATTTGAGAGGTCAATTACCTCCATGGGAGGCTCAGATACTTGTCTCTCAGAGACTTGTGCAGTCTCTGGTATCTTTTCTTGTGACGAAGGCCTTGATGCCTCATCAATTTCCATATGTGCAGGGGATGTCGCAACTCTGTCCCCTTGCACTTCTACTTCTGAGTGAGCCTGTGAGTAGAAAGTATTGAGTAATTTAGAAGAAGTTTGAGATAACCCAAGGTGAAGAATTTTTATCACTGATTTTCATATATATATATACCTTCATATGGGAAGGCTCAATGATGTGTTCTTCAGAAACCTTGTTGGTTTCTGGGTTCTTTTCTGGCATTTCTGCCTTATCTTCCTCTTTCTCAGTTGGAGCCTGTTAGAAACATTTACTTTAAGCACATGAACGTATGACTAAAAAGTGTTATCTTAAGAATCAATTTTATCACCTGTGGCACAGGCTCAGATTTCTTAAGAGGTGAGGTTGGGGTAACCTCCTTCTCAGTTTTTGAGGCAAGCTTTCCAGCTTCCTCTTGTTTCTGTGTTTCTAACTCAGCCTATAACAAAGAAATTTTATAAGTAACAAGATATATATAAGCATAAAGTTTCACAAGATGAGAGTTAAACCATTCGCCATTCGATCCATGTCAGTCGATTGGTCTCAAACTCGTGACCTTCTATACTTTGGTCTTCTTGTTCCAAAGAATACTTTGTTTGAAGTTTCAGGTACTTCACACCTTTCCGAGTGTGCAACTCTTGTTTCCTCGGTTGATCATTCGAGTAGATATCTCGCTTTGATCCTCTTATCGAGTTGGGGAACCCGCTTTTGCAGATTTTCTTCAAAGATACAAAGATTGCTGGTAATTCAAAATGGAGTTCATTTACCATTTCATCATCCACTTGTGGCTATTGTGGTTGTTGTGGTTGTCTGGAAGCAGAAGATTGGTCAGTAGAGTGTACTTCCAGATTTTAGTTGTGGCATTTCCATCAGCATCTGCCAGCACTAAAATACCACTCATCAGGGCTTTTTGAAGTTGTGCGTAAGAAACGTTCCCTGATGATGTGTTTGCACCAACAACCTTTGCTATAGGTGCTTGTTCAGCAACCTGAGGTGTAGGTTCTTCTTCAGAAACCTTTTCACCAGTTATTATTTTAGTAACCTTAGCCCTTTTTGTTCTTTCTAGGACTTGAGAGATGACTAGCTTCTCATCTTCATCGTCAGAGCTCTCATCAGCATTAGGAACTGATTGGTCCATTACTCCTGCGGTTTCTACATATAGGGCTTGGTGTTTTTCACCACTTTTGGCAGCATTTATGAGTTCATCAGCAAGGCTTTCTATAATAGTCTTCACATTTCTGAAAGCACTTTCTCTTGCTGAGTCTACTTGTTCAGTAGTTGATAACTCTTTTGCAGCATTGATGAGTTCATCTGCCTTTATCAGTTCATCGGCAAGGCCTGCAGATATCTGAGAATCGACAACCTCAATGGGTATGTCTTCTGATTTACCAGCAGACTTCTTTCTTGAAGTTCTGGGCTTCTTGGTCGCAACCTTTTCTTCAGATACCTTTTCAGACTTTCGCTTCTTAGAACCTTTCTGAGACCCAGTAACCTTTTTCAACAAGTTTGTATACTCATATTTGTAGAGTAGGTTACTGCTATTTCAAATTGCCTCTCCGAGGTCAATGCCAAGCTTCTCAAGCAAGTAGCATATCTTCGCACTATAGCCCATCAGGCCTTTCGCTCAGCTAGTCCTTTTGCATTTTAGGCTCAAGCCTTGAATCTTCTTCACAAACTTCATGAAGGCGCATTTTCCCAGCTTAAAAGGATTTTCCAATTGCTTTTCTTGTTGATTCAACAAGAACATCATGATCCATTGTTCTCGCTTATCCGTCAAGACCTCCTTGTAGACCATCAAAGCATCTCGTGAAGAATGCAAGCCAATACATCCCAAAGAACCATCGATGTGGTTCGGATGTCGAAGCTTGAATTCAAGGGTGTATCCGATTTTCAAGATCACACACGCCATCAGCATGCTTCTTTAACACCTTCAAGGAGATCATCGTCCTTGGTGTTTATTTCAAAATCCTTTCCAAGATTTTGAAACTAAAACAACTTACAGA
Source organism: Plantago major (assembly GCA_026545765.1). NCBI lineage: Eukaryota > Viridiplantae > Streptophyta > Magnoliopsida > Lamiales > Plantaginaceae > Plantago > Plantago major. The sequence goes on along the minus strand of CM048839.1, from coordinate 65,952,614 downwards.
AAGTTGTTAAGTCCGTATGATTTCCTTTCCTCGATCGAGGTTTTGATGACACTATTGCAAAGGTTTCGTAAACACAGAAATTATCTCGAGTTGTTGTAGAATTCCAACACATCGAGTGATGAAATTCCACTTGGGCGAGCAGATAGAAATCCCTTGATTTGTGCCTTTTCAAGCATGTCAAGAATCAGCTTTCTGTCGGTTTGGTTTTCAATTGCAGCCGTGAGGTATTCCTCAACCATGGCACCACCCTAAATCATTCTGTGATTTGAAGTCTAATGGTCAGGATTAAAATCTCCTACCAGTCGGTTGTTCACAATAACCAACTCTGGTGCTTGCTTTTCAGCAGTACCAGTGGAGGATTGAGATTTCAGTGTAGAAGAATTCTTTGGGGCCATCTCTTTATATAGTGTAGAGAATTTGATTCAGGTGTTTGAAAGAGATTTGATTCAGTAATTCTTTGCAGAAAAACATAATCTTGACTTGCAGAGATTGTAGAAGGTTTGCAGAGAATCAAGAGAAGGTTTTACTATTTTTGTGCAAGTCGGAATTTTGGATTAGGCGAAAGTGATTTCTTTTGCCAAAATCCTATATATATAGCAATAGAATCTCAACAGACAAATACATACAAATTGATTTTGTGTGTACGTATCTGTGATTTTCAAGCAAGCGTGAGCAAAAGCTAGTTCGGCATTAAATGCAAAGTGGGCTTTGTCAGAATTTTTACAGTCCACTATTTACTGTGAATTAATTTCCACCGTATAGATCAATCGCTTAATTTCATCAAGGGTCACCATTGCTTCTTCAGCAATGATCACAATCAACAAGTGTAATTGTGCCCATTTAATGAATTTTGGCTAATAGCTATCTGAATCACGTTTTTGTATGACCAATAACACTGTTTGCATCTGAATTTGTCTTATACTTAGGATTTTTCCAAGTTTTTCATCAAGATAGAAATAATGCGAATTTTAAGAGAGTAGTTGACTGCAAATAGTTGTACTATTCTCTTTTGTGTTCCCTGTTTATAGAGTGATTCAGATATCTGAGTTCCAGTCTCAGAGATCTTAAGCTGTCTTTTTGCTCTTTAGCCTTTTTGACTTCTGGATACCCGTTCCAGATACCTCTTCTCTGGATGCCCGTTCCAGATACCTCTTCTCTGGATGCCCGTTCCAGATTCCTGAACTCTTCTTTCATTGGTAGTTCCATTAGTCCAAGACTATGTCTTAAGGCTAAGAATCTACTTTCTTGTAGTGGCTTAGTGAAGATATCGCAATTTGGTCAAAGGCCAATCTTGAGTATCTCTATATTGCCTTTTTCAACATGGTCTCTGATGAGGTGATGTCTAACATCAATATGCTTTGTTCTGGCATGAAATTTAGGATTCTGTGTAATTGCAATAGCACTTGTGTTATCACAGAAAATGGGAGTTTTCTCTTCATTGAGTCCATAGTCTTTAAGTTGTTGTTGTATCCACAGAATTTGTGTTGAAAAACAACCAGCAGCAATATATTCAGCCTCTGTGGTTGAAGTTGCAATTGAGTTTTGCTTCTTGCTAAACTACGAGATAAGTCTAGTACCCAGAAACTGACAAGTTCCTGAGGTGCTTTTCCTATCAAGCAGTGATCCAGCATAATCAGCATCTGGTACCTAGCTAAACTCAATCCGCTTTCTTTAGGATACCACAATCCTACATCTACTGTACCTTTTACATACCTTAATATTTTCATAGCAATGTTGTAGTGTGTTTGCATTGGATTTGTCTGAAATCTAGCACACACTCCAACGGCGTATTGAATATCAGGTCTACTTGCAGTGAGTTAAAATAGTGAACCTATCAATTTCCTATACTTATGTTCTTCAACACTCTTGTCTGATTCAGTATAGGTCATTTTCGTTCCAATGCTCATAGGTATCTTAGCATTCTTTTCAGAAGGCTTAAGATTGAATTTTGTGAGCATATCTTTTGCATACTTTGTTTGACTAATGAATATTCCATCATTGAGTTGCTTGACTTGCAATCCTAGAAAATAATTCATTTCTCCCATCATGCTCATCTCAAACTTACTTTTCATGAGATTTGCAAATTCATTACAAAGTTGCTTGTCCTTAGATCCAAATATGATGTCATCAACATATACTTGAACTAAGAGTAGTTTCCCATCATGGTTTAAGGTAAATAAAGTTTTATCAACTTCACCTTTCTTGAAACCACTTTCCAGAAGGTATTTGGCCAAAGTGTCATACCATGCTCTTGGAGCCTGTTTCAGTCCATACAGAGCTTTCTGTAGTTTATAGACCATTCTACTTTCTGAGGAAACTTCAAAGCCAGGTGGTTGCTCAACATAAACTTCTTCTGCAAGTTCACCGTTCAAGAATGCACTTTTGACATCCATCTGATAAACTTTAAAATCTTTATGAGCTGCAAAGGCTAGAAAGAGTCTTATTGCATCCAATCTGGCAACTAGTGCATATGACTCATCAAAATCTAAGCCTTCAGTCTGGGTATATCCCTTGGCAACCAATCTTGCTTTGTTTCTGGTTATTTCACCAGATTCATTCATTTTGTTTCTGAAAACCCATTTAGTTCCAATCACAGATATTCCTTCGATGAATGGAACTAATTTCCAGACTTTGTTTCTCTCAAATTGATCCAAATTTCTTCTTGCATTGCAGATATCCGCCTTGGTCTCCTAATGCTTCTTCTATATTTTTGGGTTCAATATTTGAGATGAAACATCCAAAGAGAGAATTAGCATTTTCAGCTATTGCTCTCCTAGTCCTAACACCTTGATTAATTGGTCCAATCACATCTTTTGCAGGATGATCCTTGATCCATCTCATCATAGGTTTAGTGCTAGTAGGATCAATATCCAAATGATTTGAATGAGAATCACTGGGATTTTGATTTGATACTTTTTCAAGATTCAAGACATTTTGCTCCTCGTAAGGGCAATTAATGTCCGACACTTGTTCAGCTGCTTGAGCTATCTCGAACATGTCTTTCGAGAGATTGTTTCAGAGATAGCTTCATGATGAACATCTTCGCTTCATTTCGAAGTTTCATAGGAAATTCTTCATCATGTTTGTGAGTCATCTTGTTGTTACTAGGCACTTCATGCTTTTCACGCCGTAGTCATCCTCACTTTCTATAATGATGTTTCTCCTTTCTGAGGATTCTTCTTCAGGATCCCTTAACATTAGTTCTTTGAACCTTTCTGAGAGTTCATCATTAGGAGGTGTTTTCTTGCTTCCTTCATAGAATACAACATGAACTGATTCTTCAATTTTCTTTGTTCTTTTGTTGTAAATTCTGTAGGCTTTGCTATTCGTGGAATATCCAAGAAATACACTTTCATCTGCCTTTGGTTGAAATGTTCTCAGATAATCTTTTCCATTGTTTAGAACAAAACATCTACAACCAAATACTCTCAGATGTTTGATATTAGAGGGTCTACCAACAAGATTTCATAAGGGTCTTGTCATGGTGTTTGTTTATCAAACATCTGTTCTGAGTGTAGCAGGTTGTGTTTACAGCTTCAACCCAATAAATTTCACTTATTTCAGTGTCAGCTAGCATCGTCCTTGCAGCTTCTTTAAGGGTTCTGTTTTTCCTTGATGCAATACCATTTTGTTGAGGTGTTCTTACAGAGGAAAGTTGGTGTTGTATACCTTTGCAGGTACAAAACTCCTTTATGTACTGGTTGACAAACTCAGTACCATGGTCTGTTCTGATTGCAGATACCTTGTCATTTTTCATGACTTCAAGCTTCTTCAGCAAGTTTGGTATCTCCACCCTGGCGTCGGATTTGTGTTTCAGAAATACAACCCAAGTGAATCTTGAGAAGTCATCTACAATAACCAGACCATACTTCTTTCCTGCATAACTAGTTACAGATGATTCAAAAAGATCCATATATAGTAGTTGCAGTGGTCTAACACTAGAGTGTCTAGTTTTGGACTTGAAAGAGATTTTGGATTGTTTCCCCATCTGACATCTGTAATGTATATCATCCTTTCGAAAGACGCTGAAGGCCAACCACTAACTCTTTCCCGGCAAGTTTGTTCGAGTTTTGAAGTTCAAGTGACTCATTCTTTTGTGCCCTAACCAAAGGCTCTTCCGGTGACCAGATTGACTCACCATGAGACATTCTTCATTAGGCAGTGTATGCCCAATCGGCAACATAAAGATCGCTTTTCGCCAAGCAACCAAGATGCCCGCTGACTCATTGTCAATTAGTTTGCAGTATTTTGCTTTGAATTTTATAGTAAAACCTTTGTCTGCAAACTGGCTCATGCTAAATAGATTGTATTTCAAATCCTTAACATGTAATACATCAGTGATTGTTAATGTTCCCAATTTGACGTTGCCAAATCCCAGAGAGGGATTTAATTCTCCTCCAGCAAATCTGATATCTGGTCCTGTGTTGCAAGCTTTGTAATCGGCCAGATTTGCTTTGTCTCCTGTCATGTGCTTTCCGCATCCACTATCAAACAACCATTTTGCTTTAGTCCAGGAAGCATTCTGCACATAACAGGGAACAGCAGATTAGGTTCTCAATTTACAGTTGGCGACGGCCCTTCCACTCGGCACCGTCGGATCACATCAGGACTAAACAATCTTCCAGTAGGAATCCATTTTTGAATGAATTTCCTTGGAACATTCTTTTGTTTGATAGGAACATAAGGAGGAATTCTGATTGAATGATTATCATTATTAAGAATTATTTTCTTCCTTGGTGTGTTCCTAGGTTCTCTATTTGGTGCTTTCAGATACCTGTCAGGTTTCTGAGTTTGCTTTTCAGCAAACTTAGCTTTCCTTGCCAGATTTCTTCTAGCCCTGCCATTCAGATTTTCAGTGGCTTGATTCAACTTCCACTTCTGATAATTGCTTTGAGCAATTCTAGCCTTTAGCCATCATTCTTGCTCTTGTTTGTATTCATGAGCAAGTTGTTTCCCGATGCCTTTATAGCCAATGCCGTTTCGAGCACTTGAAGCTATCTGAGAACTTTTCTCAGAAGCTTTGCTAGTCTCTGGTTGATCCAATTTCTTTCCAGAAAAAGTGACATGAGAGAATTTGCCAGCTCCTGCAATTCTACCCTTTTGAGAGACATAGCACTGTGGGTGTTTAAACTTTTCAGTGTTGTGTTTCTTTTCAGAGACGTGCCCATCATTTTTATTTTTGACTTGTTTTTCCCACAAAGGTTTAGTCGCAACTGCCTTTCCTTTGTCAACAATCTTCGTCTTCTGACTGATACTATAGATTGCATGGGAACCATCTTGCTGAGTACTTACAAATGTTCTTCTTTCCTCACTCTTATTCAGAGTGATAGAACAATCTGTCTGTGTATTCAGCCCAAGTCCTTTCTTTTCTGAAGGATCTCTTAAGTAAGATTGTACTTCAGTAAGAGTGTCACTAGCTTTGGCATAAGTTTGAAAAGATAATTCTTTCTTTTTGAGTTCCTTGTTCTCAGAAAGAAGATCTTCATATTTCTTTCGTAATTCAGCCATTGCTTCTTTATGTGACTTTTCAGTCTCAGATATCTGAGCTTTGAGAAATGCATTTTCAGCATCCTTTTTCTCAGATATCTTAACTAATTGAGAATTTTCCTTTGCAAGAGAATTCTTTTCTTCTTCAAGATTTTCGATTCTAGCTCGGATCATTAGAAATTCTCTTGCATAGATGTTAAGATCTTTCCTGAGATTTCCTAGATCTTTTATTTCTTCTTCATCACTTTTATAAGTATAACAAGAAGTATGTGTTACCTCATCAGCCATAAGACAGATTTCTATGTTAGAGATGTCTGGACCATCAATCTCAGCAACTCCACACATTTCATTCTTCTTGAGGCCGAAGTCAATTATATCATGAGTAACTCCACATAATTCTGGTGATGGTAAGATTGAGTCATCTGAATTGTCATATTCAGAATCTGTCTCATAGTCTAGAGCATCCAGTTAATAAAGCTTTCTGGCTTCAACTGAAGATTCTTCTATCTTTCTTGTCACCTGTCCTTAGTTTGTTGAAGGCAGGACAATCCTTCTTGAAGTGACCAGGTTTCTGACAATAGAAGCGTATATCGCTTCCAATTTCTACTTCCTCAAGACATGATGCTTTCGAAATGGGTTGTTCAATGAGCTTTGCATATTTTTGTACTAGTGATAGTTCGCCTAGATGCTTTTTCACTTCTTTCGCTTTTCTTCTCTCAATTTCTCGACGACATATTTGCTCATTTGCTTTGTTAAAGAGCATCCTCGGTCTCTTCCTTGCTTTTCTTCTTTTCAGAAGTTCCTTGAGCAACTAGAGCAATATTCTGCAACTTTTCAGTTGTTTGTTCTCTTTGTGTTGTCTCATAATCAACCGTAGCAAGATGTGAGAAGAGTTCCACTGGAGTGATATTTGGCCTACCTTGATTAAAATAAAAGAATTTACTATGCTCCCAGTTGTGGTTAAGACTTCTGACAATAATCTTAATCTTTTGTGACTGAGAGTATCTGTTGCTTTCCTGCGTCGCCATATCACTCATGAGAGTGGTAAATCAAATCAAGTTCTTCCAGAGTTTCAAGGAGTTCTTGTTTGAAATTTTGAAATTTCAACTTGAGAACTTCGAACTTGTTTTCTGGTTTTCGCCCGACAGATTTCTTCAATCATTGCCAGCAACTTCATTGCTTTAGCACCCACGCTTATAATGTATGTGCTCAGTGTAGATCCGATGATGATATTAAGCTTGACCATCCAAACGATTTCTCTTGGCATCTTCCGATGTCCGAGTTCTCTGGCTTTCGTTCAGAATACTAGTAGATCTCCCACTTGTCGACGATCGCCAGTGAAGATCCTTCGCTTTGATCTCTGTCTCTACCATTAGAAACCTCCATGACTTGTTTAAGTTGTTGAATGACTATTGGGCCATTTTTTTATTACTTCGATCATTTCGTCACTTATGGCTTCAAGGTGGAGCATCATGTTAATTTTCCATTTCTCGTAGTTCTCTGGTTTGAGAACGGGTGCATCAGTCAGAGACATTCCTGCACACTTAACACACAAATTAAATAGTCCTCGTAAATGGACAAAGTTCCTTCACCTATCTGGGGATCTAGGTTCAGTGCAGAAGGCTTGTGAACCTCCCGCTCTGATACCACTTGTTGGTCCAGATAACGGCAAAGTAAAAGACTAGAGGGGGGGGTGAATAGTCTTTTAAAACTTTTGTCGATCAAAACTATTTCTCAGATATCTGTGTAGATATCTGATACTTAGATTCAGAGCGCGGAAGACTTAAGATAGATAAGTGCAGAAACAGTTAAAGTGTGTGTGTGTGTGTTGCTGAAATGTATGTACAGAGAAGTAAATAACACAGCAAGTATAGTGGTATTTGGAGGTGGCGTAATCCTCCAACTAATCCACTTCGGTCTTCCAAAGACCTAGAATTCACTAGAATAGATAATTGAGGTCACCTTACGAAAATCCTATTCTAAGATTCCTTAAACAAATGGTTCCCAACCAAATGTTCCCCCTGAGTTGTTCCCCGGCTTTCACAGCCAAGTACTTCCTGTACTTAGAAACCTTTTTGAGCTATTCCCTAGCTTCCCAAGCTAAGTACTTCATGTGCTCAATAACCTTGGAGTTATTCCTTACTTTCTCAAACTAAGTACTTCCTGTACTCCACGCCAGTGATGGTGTTGGTTTTGGTTTGAGTTGTCAGATGATATTATTTTATAACTTTTTAGTTAACCAGATAGCTCTGTGAATCAAGTATACTTGATACACTTTTCAATGTATGGTATCTTGTTCTTTTTACTGACCCATGTCTTAGATAAAAGTTCAAGAGAATGAATCTCAGATACTTGATCTTTCAATTCAACTTTTTCACAGATAGCAGTGCTTGTTTAGGATCAGGACACTTAGAACTTTAGTTCTACTTAAGATCAGGAGCTTTGGTCGCAACAGAAAGCTTTGAGGATAAGTAGTTTGCTTGAGAGAATATGTTGTTCAGCGTGTTTATGGAGTTCAAGGTGTCTTCTCAAGTAGTCTAAGTATTGATATTTATAGATGAATTTGAATGCCGTTGAATAATATACGTTAGCTCAAATTCAAACTATTGATATCGTGTATAGTATCGAAGAGTTTGTCTTCTTCTTCGAAGGTACCGTTGCTTTTATTCAGACATCTCCGTCTGCATTAAATGCAATCAGATCTTTTACTTTTGTCCTGTTGTGCCAACGGAACTATGCTCAGTATCAGAGACTAGTATTATTTGATTCTTTGCACGTCCTTATCTTTAATCTTCAGATACCACATTATTGAAACAACTTTGTTGCAATATATATATTTCTTTTTCAGAAATGTGGTTAAAGCTCAAGGTATCTGAGAATAGATATATGTGGACACTTTCCTTGTTTTCAGATAGACCTTTTATTTCTTAGATATCTCTTGTGACACAGTTTGTTTAAAACTATTCGTGTCTTCAAGATATCTGGCCAAGGTATCTGTAAAACTGTTTCAGTAATCTTGTGCAGTTTCTTCAAGTCTTCAATTTCGTTGAACTTGTTCTGCTTGGATGTCTTCTTCTTGGTCTTCTCTTCATAAAATAAAAATTACATTTTGAGACCTAACATCCTATACAAGATTAGCTAGACTATCATACTTAGTGGGTTTCCTCTTTTACAATGTTCAAGCAAACCAAGAGTACTAATCACCTTTCTGAGACTAAGATAAGTCATCATGTTGCTGATCAAAATCTAAACAGATATTTCTAACAAAATATCTAACAAATTTCCTAACAAATACATCTGTTCATATAGGGGTTATTACATATACCCCCCCTGTTAGATAGGGTCATTGCATTTAAGCACCAGTTAGTTCAACAATAACAAACAAATGACAATTAGAGTATTTCTATTACATGTAAGTCCAAAAGTCAAACAAATTTAAAGTGTTGTCAAACATAACCCTTCAGAAGTTTTTACTGAAAATTGCAAATTTGACCCTAACTTATAACAAATTAAATATTTTCCCCAAAATCAAATTAATTTACAACCCCTGGGCTAAATTAAATAAAAGATTAAAAAAAAAAAGAAAAAAAAGAAAAATTAAAACTACGGTGACCGGAGAAGCTCCGGTGATCGAGTAGCCACAACGATCGGCTGTCTGCCCGATCGAGTCAATTCTGACTCGATCTCGAGTTGTAGGTACCCGATCGGAGTCATTCACAGCTCCGAGCCGCCCGGTCATATTTTTTCTTTTTTTTTTTTAATTTTTAATAAACTTCCAGTTACGTTCAATTTGGCCCTAAATTTGTTTCTAATTTTGCAATTAAGTCCATAAATTATTTAGAAAGTTTAATTCATGTTATTAAACAATAAATTGGGTACTCAACAAAAAATATTGGAAGATAAAGGACTTAAGTTGAATTAGAAAGACATTAGGGATCTCATTTCAAATTGACAAAATAAGGCCATGTTTGGCATGCATCCTTTGGTCAACGAAAATGGACCTATATGTAATTGTTGAACTAACTGGTGCCCAAGTGTAATTAGAATATCTAAGAGGGGTACTGGATGAAATTCACCCGTTCATATATTTCACAAATATGAAAATAATACAAAACACGAGAGAGTAGTTGACTACATATAGTTGTACTACTTTCTTCTTTTGTGTTCCCCCTCGCTAAGTGATCTAGTATCTGAGTACCTATCTCAGAAATCTTTAAATAGCCATTTTACCCTTTAACATTTGATATCTGAATCGCCTTTATATTTTATCTCTATGTGTTTCACCTTTTGCCTTTGATATTCTGGATTCTCGTTCCAGATATCTTCTTTTCCCTTCTTAATCACACTGAGTTCCTGTCTCACTCACACTTTTAGCTCCTTTTAGTATATGAGTTCTCGTCTTAGATACCTTTTTTCCTTAGATATCTGGATACCCGTTCCAGATATCTTTCTCGCTTTTGAGTTTCCAACTCAGAGATTACAACTTTTCAGTTCCTTCGGTAGCTCCATTAACCCAAGACTATGTCTCCAAGTTAAGAACCTGCTTTCTTGCAAAGGGTTTATAAAGATATCTGCAAGTTGGTCTTCAGTACCAATTTTGAGTATCTCTATATTGCCTTTTTTAACATGATCTCTAATGAAGTGATGTCTAACATCAATTTGCTTTGTTCTTGCATGAAACTTAGGATTCTGAATTATGGCAATAGCACTTGTGTTGTCACGGAAAATAGGAGTTTTCTCTTCATTAATCTCATAGTCTCTGAGTTGTTGTTGTATCCACAATATCTGTGAAGCACAATACCCAGCAACAATATATTCAGCCTCTGTGGTAGATGTGACAATTGAGTTTTGTTTCTTGCTGAACCATGATATTAATCTGGCACCAAGAAATTGACAAGTTCCTGAGGTGCTTTTTCTATCAAGCAACGATCCAAAGATAGTCAAGAGATCGTAATAGCCAACTAAACTCAATCCACTGTCTTTTGGATACCACAATCCAACTTCTACACTACCCTTTACATACCTTAATATTTTCATAGCAATGTTGTAGTGTGATTGCATCGGATTTGTATGAAATCTAGCACACATTCCAAATGCATATTGAATATCAGGTCTACTTGCAGTGAGGTACAGTAGAGACCCAATCAATTTCCTATACTTGTGTTCTTCAACACTTTTTTCAGATTCAGTATAGGTCATTTTGGTTCCAATGCTCATAGGTATCTTAGCATTCTTTTCAGAAGGCTTTAGATTAAACTTGTTGAGCATATCTTTTGCATACTTTGTTTGACAGATGAATATTCCATCATTCAGTTGCTTGACTTGCAACCCTAGGAAGTAGTTCAATTCTCCCATCATGCTCATCTCAAATTTACTTTTCATGAGCTCAGTAAAGTCTTCACAAAGTTGCTTGTCTTTAGATCCAAATATAATGTCATCAACATATACTTGAACTAAAAGTACTTTCCTTTCATGGTTCAAAGTAAAGAGTGTTTTATCAACATCTCCTTTCTTGAAGCCACTTTCCAGCAAGTATTTAGCTAAAGTATCATACTGATGAGCTCAAATTATACTCTAAAAAGCAATTATAGAATAAGTTGTAGTTGCAGACTAAAGCCTAACTCGTGATCGATCTCTAGGGAATTAATCAAGCTATGTAGTAGAGAGAGTAAACAGATACTTGCCAGTGGATGGTTTTGTATACTTCTAACTAGGTTGACTAAAGCTAAGATTACAATTAACAATGACAGAAAGATGAATACAGTAGCCAGATCCAATTATGCTAATTCGAACTAGGGATACCACTCATATTTGTCACACGGTTGTTGTACAGTAAATCAATCAATTCGATTCAACCAATTGTTCTGAGAATATATTATACTGAAGAAGTCGTGAGTCATCAATTCAAGATCCTTAAACATGAACAATTTAGAGAATTTAATACCGACTTATAGAATTGAAGGTTTTTACGAAGATTTTATACGAGACTAACCTATATGAGTGATTCGATAAACCCTAGAACGAATATGCATAACCTTCACATACTATTGTATTCAAAGGTGTTTAGCTACTAATAATCGATGATTGCATGCAAAGATTCATGGTAATAATCATATGAAAGATAGATATGAAACTCGCATGCAATAACATACAATTTAATCGATAAATATAAAGAACGAATTGCAAAGAAGAAAACAATAGAGAAATCGATACCAATAATTCTGATGAGTAAAATCAATGAATAATCCAAGCTCCAAGAATGTCTCAATGTTAATGTCTGAATCTAGGAGCTATCTTCAAAAACTAGGTTAAAAGAAGTATATGAAAGTAAAGAATCAAAAATCTAATCTAATAAGGAAAACAAAACTCTGATCCTGTGCTTCTCCTTGCGGCGGAAGGAATAGCTCACCGCGGCGAGCCTTCTTAATCGAAAAATATATTGCTCTCACAGAATTTTTCCGCGGCGGGAAAATCACTTCGCCGTGGCGAGCTACAATCTTCAAGACAGGAACTTCATTGGCAAAATCTCGCCGCGGCAGACCAATTCCTTCGCCGCGGCGAGCCTTCTTTAATCGCAGAAGATAACCATTCGCTAAATCTCGCATGGCAGATCGATTTCGCCAAGTAGCCTTCTTCCAAGTTCCTGCTCCAAGCTCGTAAAATCTCGTCAAGTGATCGAATCCTCACAAGGAAAGCTATGCAAATTTTGTTCTCATTTAGCTCAAAAGTCATCGATTTCTACAAAATGTAAACAAAACACCAAAGCGTAAAAACGAACTAAAAAGACTACAAAACTAAAGACAAAGACTCACAAAGACCGCTAATAAGGACCAAATGAGACGTTAGAATATTGTCTCATCAAAATCCCCAAACCGAACCTTTGCTCGTCCTCAAGCAAACACACAACCTAAACACACTAGACTCTAAACCATGTAAACAAACAAAGAATCAAATTCCCAAGCGACCGAATCTACCATTGAAAACATTAAATTCACAGGATGCAAAAAATTTGTTCTAAACCTAACCTTGGCAGAAATAGTAAGGTGTAATCGATTACCATCGCTTCTCAAGTAAATAACAATTAAGCTAGCCGCTAGTCCCTCGCAGTGTATAAAGTATATCACTCACTCTCATGGAAGTAACCATACAGGTATAGCTCAAAATAAATCGAAGATGACTTTCGTCTCAAGGATGCCTCAAATATCTTATGCTATTGTACTCATCTCATTGAGTTGAAAGGTCCTTTGGCACATGACTGTATTCCTCCAGAAAAATCGAAAAACTGAAACTACTCCCCTCATCCATTCAAAACAACATCAGATCTCATAATGCTTCACTGAATTCAGTGCATGGCCACCTGGGCTCTTTTAATCTCAATTTTTTTCAGGTGTCTGTTTTACCGAAAGTCCGCACCTTTGTGCGTGTCAGTTTGGTATACGTGCCATCAACCCTGACGGACATATGGCTTTTTAAGGCCACGCCGGTATATAGGTAGTATTTGGAACACGCCTAACACGACTAATGGTGATCAATAAAGACCATAGATCCACCCCGAGATTCAAATTTCAAAAGCTTAGGGAGCAGTAAATAGATTTTGCAGCACAAATATAACAGCTCATAACATTCATAGTGAACAATCCTCTCCCCAAACCAGTTTGACGGAACGGGGAAAATAAAATCCGTAAAGTAAAGCATGCCGTTCGTCGTGCCCAATGAAACTAAGTACACATAAATATGAAAAGGCGCAAGTAATACGTAAAAACTTGCACATCCAGGAAATCACACAATAACAGGTGCCAGTACGATATTTTTTCTTCGGCTAGGCTCCTCACAGGCTTTTGGACTACAGGGCTAACTAGACTTGCTATTTACAAGAAAAACGACCTTGCAGGATTAAAAGCCTACTACACTACTTCTAGCTAGACATCAAACAAAACGTAAGTAGCAAGAGAATTTACCATTCGCAATAGACGTTCGACATGGTAATTGACTCAGACTCACCACAAGAGAAAATGAAAATACTAACGTCTAAACTGGACTCAACTGGAAAGGAAATATATAACTAACACAGAAAGGTGGCTAACATACCACTACAGTCACATAACACAAACAAGTGGCTAACATACCACTTGAACAGAATACATAAAAATAAAAAATGAAAAACAGAGTACGAAATAGAGTACAAATATCAGAAATAAAGTACAAAACGAGACAACTTAAGCTAAAGATACAGTCGACTACCTCCCCAAACCTAAACAAGTGCTAGTCCCTAGCAATGAATAGTGTAAGAAACGACTGTATAGAATGACCAACCATAGTGTCGTCTCAACAGGGATGATCACACGGATCCAGAAGGGCCACCACCGAAGTGCTGCTCCCAGAAATCCTGTTGCGCCTTCCAGAGTGCCGCCTGCCTCTCCAAGCGCTCAAGCTCTCGCTGCTCCCTAGCTTCAGCTCTCCTATCTCGCTCCTCCTCTCAATGGTTGTGCCCCTCGATGGGGGAGTACTGATCCTCAATCTGGGCATATTGTGCTCCTGCCTACTCCTGAAACTTTGCTATCATCTGCTCGAACTAACTCTGGAAGTCAAGAACTGTGGAGGGTCGCTCAGCATTGTCATCGGCGCGCTCGATAGGAGGGATAGCCGAGGATAACTCAAGGCGCTTAAGATTTGAGCTCCTTTGTGTTTCTCGGAGCCCTGAATACCGGGAATATTGAAGGACCGGCAGATATTAGTAATAAGGCATGAAAAACTGAGGAGACTGCCTTTATCTTTCCGGGACTGAGTCTCCGCCATAATGATATCTGGGGCATCAACAAACTGCCCGTTCATGATCGCTCTAATAAGGCGGGCTGTGGGAGCTAGGGGTCACATTATACTGTATCAGATGTTGCCAGAGGCGGACCTCTGGCTTGAGGAAGTGGGTGGCTATGGTGGTTTTCGTCCTGTGGTCCTCCGGATCGGTACCAGGTAGAAGTACAAACTCGGCTAAGTCCCTCTCAAACCGGCTAGAAAATTATCGCCTAGGGTCAGATTTCATATCTTCTCGAACACCCTACATCAGGGAATTCCAATACTTCGAGGTGAGAACTAGATCCTGACACCGCGAATCATCACCACCCCTTCATCCAAGTCGTGGAGGCTGATGTAGAATTCCCGAACTAGCTTCGGGTCATAGGCAACCGCTGTCAAGAGCTTGCTCCAAAGATAAATATCTCGATCCTTGCCTGCAAGGCGTAGATCCTCCAGCTCATCAAGAGCCAATTCCCGCTCAGGCCATGCTTTCCTAGGCTCCATAAAATTTGCTTCCATAAAAGCCCTCCCATCTGCGGACAGGTGGAAGAACTCATCGACGGGACCTCTCTGTTCGGCCACGCTACTAGACTCGCCTCTTTGGCATTTGCTGCATGTGGCTCTACGAGACATAATGCCTGCAAAACTACTATTAGGAGAGAGTAATACGTGGGAAGTGCGAGAAGCACATCCCCAAACCTATATAGAGTTATCTTCTAAAAACAGAGCATCATCAAAAATTCTTCCCCAAACCAATTCAACGTTCCAAATCAAATCAAAATATCATGCTAAGGACAATATCATAAGAAAAGTCGAAAGCAAGAAAAACAAGCACAATGGAGCATATGAACGAGTGGTTAATAAAAAATCAGTCAAATATTGAATTGAAGAAGAAAAATTCAAACAATTCTCAATAAATCATGCAAAGCATACCACAAGAATCAAACTAGTAGGGAACGAACGACGGTCAACCACATAAATCAAGCAAACTCGAAATCAAAGGAAGAATGAAGTTTTCCAAGCCAAAGTACCTTCTGAATCTTGAAATAGGATGGGTGGAACTCGAAATTTATTGAAGAATCAAAGAGATGAGAGAAAATCGGATGTTTTGGGACAAGAATGGGGTGATTTGGTGGAGTATTCACAGAGTTTGGAGTTTATTGGGTGCGGAGGAGTGATGGTGTGAAGGGGGAGAAAAGAGAAAGTGAGGAGGAAGAAGGGTGATCGGTTTTTTAAAAAAAAACCGATCCGCCGCGGCGGGCTTTAGGGATTGCCGTGGCGAGAATCTGCGAATGTAATATGGAAGAAAAAAGGTTATGCTCACAAGTAAAATCATGTAATGCAGAGAGGGAAGGAAGGAAGCTCACCGCGTCAGAGAGAAGTGCGCACATGCAGAATTCAAGCTAATAAAACAAAAGGTCTACCTGGCCATGTAGCATAATATGGGTCATGGCGATTGTAGAAATTTTTTTCATTTTTTCAACCTCGCCTCGCGAGATTGAAACTCTAAGCCGCAGCTAGAGTTCACGAGTTTCCTCTTGTAAGTGCAAAGGTCACGCCTCCTCAAAACACAAATAAATTAAAAGAAAACAGATAACCACATAATTTTTTTTTCTTTTTTTTTTATAAAGTAGTCTAGCAATACGAAAAATAAAGCAAAGTATAGAATGAAAAAAATAGTCTAATGAATGTAAAAACAAAAGGGGGCTTTTGTTTATAGTCGTTAGCTTGACTTCTTCCATGCTGGAGCTAGTCGAGCTTGAGGTTACCAGCCTTCTCTGTCCCCATGCTTACTCTTGAGCGAGAATAGGTGTAGAGTGGACCGGTATGTGCTACTATGTAGTTCCTGGTGTCAACCTGTGTAGGAGAATATGATGTCGTGACTGCTTGCAACTCACGTTTCTCACCGCCAACCTGAATAGTACATGTACGGCCATAAAGATCGACTATCATACAAGTAGCCTTGATGAAAGGGCGCCCAAGAAGCAGCATATCCTTGTCCATCTCTTTGATCTTCACCTGCGGTGACTCGACAACCACGAAATCAGTCATAAACACATCTCCATTAGCCATGGTCACAAAGCATCTTCTCGGTTCTAGACCCTTCAGGTTGAGCTCCTCATAAGTCTCGAATGTCATCAAGTTAACTGCAACCCCAGTATCAATAATACATGTAACCTCAGAAGAACTGCCTATCCCGACAACCAAATCGAAATTGAGTACCAGTCTTGCATTCGCCTTCCCTCCTGGAATAGCTGGACCAGATGTTATCACCTTGCTTGCTTCCTGTACCTGTGTAGCCTCAACCTGGGTAACCATCTTATCATGGTTACAAGTGCAAGTCGTAACAGCCGTCTTCACTACTCCTGGCTTGTCAAAAGCTACCTCCATAGCAAGTATCCTGTTATTCTCTACAGTCGCAGGGAATTTAACCTTCTCTCTTTGCTGGAAGGCGCCGACCAGATCACCAAGAGTCTTCTCTAACCTCTTTTGCGATAGCTCAATGCTATCAAACCTCTGGTCATTCCTGGTTTGATTTCGCTGTGGTTCTGCCCAGAACCTCTCTGATCTCTCCATGTCAGCTCTAATCTCGACCATTGCTTTCACAAAGGCACTAGTAGCGTAACCGAAAACTCTGGCCGGACCTCAAACGGAACTATCAAACGGAGCTCATTGGTGCATTCTCATAGAAGTTACCTCCATAGGATAAATTAGAACGATCTGGGTTGAAGGGTTGCACCTTAGTAACACCTGTATTCGTTCCCAGATTTGGTTGCCAACCACCGCACTGTCTGTACTACACCCAGCAAATAATCTCCGGAGTTGGGTTCTCCCCCATTGTCTCAAGAAGTCTACACATACTAGCACCATGCCCGAAATTACCACATAGATTACACCTCTCATTCACTGGAACCACTGGTGCAGGGATAGTGCCAAGCATCCTCATCTCCTTAATCTGTTCTGGCAATTCAATAGTACTAGGCCCTGGTGTTTCCTCCACGGTTTTTACCTCAGCTCTCCTTGGTCTACCTCTAGTTCCCTTAAGCTGGGAGATAGCAGCAAGTTTCTCAAAAGCCTCATTCAATGCAGTCGGAGATGTCGTGACGATAGAGCCATCCACAGTCATATCCACCATATTCTGTGCTTCCCAGTCGAGTCCCTCATAGAACATGCATCATAAATCCGTCTCACTCAACCTATGGTGAGGGCATTGAGAGAGTAAGTCCAGGAATCGTTCCCTGGCTTCATAAAAACTCTCATCACTCATCTGCATGAACTTCTCAATCTGCACTCGAAGCTGCCTAGTCTTTTCCGTTGGATAGAACTTGTTCATAAAGGCCCTGTATAGATCATCCCAAGTAGCCAGAGAACCTTCAGGTTGATTCAATAGCCAGTTCTTCGCCTTATCCTGCATATACATAGGAAAAACCTTCTTCCTTATTTCCTCATCAGAAACCGTTACTGTGCCTACAGTAAGCGGAATCCTAGCAATCAGCCACTCGAACTCCTTGAGAAACCGGATAACATCCTCATTGGCTATCCCATAATACTTAGGCATGTCGTGGAAGTGATGAGATTCGATCTCCATGTTCCTAGCATTGTTAGAGAGCACAATAGCTAATCCCCCAGCCTTAATTTCACCAGGCTGTATATGGGTCCCATAAGTGATCACAGGGGCCTCAACAGCACCATTGACTCTGGGAGTATTCTCATTGTTGTCACCCATTGGAATAGCTGCTAAGTTCTGTCCCCGAAGCTGATGGTAGTGTCTATCGATCTCAGGTACTAGAGGTTGCAAAGGTGTTCCTTGTGATCTTGTACCAGGCATAAACCTGCAAAAAGTTCATCTACAGAATCACAAACTTCGAAAAATCTTAGTTCCTGTTAGTGCAGAAATCGCAGGTATGTAAAAAAAAAAAGCAAATAAAATATCACACTCACACGCTACAGTAGGAATTAGTTCCCCGGCAGCGGCACCAAATTTGATGAGCTCAAATTATACTCTAAAAAGCAATTAGAGAATAAGCTGTAGTTGTAGACTAAAGCCTAACTTGTCATCGATCTCTAGGGAATTAATCAATCTATGTAGCAGTGAGAGTAAACAGATACTTGCCAGTAACAGTTGATGGATGGTTTTGTATACTTCTAACTAGATTGACTAAAGCTAAGATTACGATTAACAATGAGAGAAAGATGAATACAGTAGCAAGATCCAATTATGCTAATTCGAACTTGGGATACCACTCATATTTGTCACACGGTTGTTGTACAGTAAATCAATTAATTCGATTCAACCAATTGTTCTTAGAATATATTATACTGGAGAAATCGTGAGTCGTCAATTCACGATCCTTAAACATGAACAATTTAGAGAATTTAATACCGACTTATAGAATTGAAGGTTTTTACGAAGATTTTATACGAGACTAACCTATATGAGTGATTCGATAAACCCTAGAACGAATATGCATAACCTTCACATACTACTGTATTCAAAGGTGTTTAGCTACTCATACTTGAGACTTGCACGCAAGGATTCATGGTAATAATCATATGAAACATAGATATGAAACTCGCATGCAATAACATACAATTCAATCGATAAATATAAAGAACGAATTGCAAAGAAGAAAGCAATAGAGAAATGGATACCAATAATTCTGATGAGTAAAATCAATGAATATTCCAAGCTCCAAGAATGTCTCAATGTTATTGTCTGAATCTAGGAGCTCTCTTCAAAAACTAGGTTAAAAGAAGTATATGAAAGAAAAGAATCAAAAATCTAATCTAATAAGGAAAACAAAACTCTGATCCTACGCTTCGCGCCGCGGCGGAAGGAATAGCTCGCCGCGGCAAGCCTTCTTAATCGAAAAATACATAGCTCTTGCAGAATTTCACTGCGACGGGAAAATCCCTTCGCCGCGGCGAGCTACAATCTTCAAGACAGGAACTTCATTAGAAAAATTTCGCCGCCGCGAGCTATCTTTAATCGCTGAAGATAACCATTCGCTAAATCTCGCCGCAGGGGACTGATTTCCTCGCCGCGGCGAGCCTTCTTGCAAGTTCCAGCTCCAAGGTCGTAAAATCTTGCCCCGGCGGACTGAATCCCTCGCCGCAGCGAGCCATGCTAAGCAGCTTGTTCTCATTTAGATCAAAAGACATCGATTTCTACAAAATTTAAACAAAACACCAAAGCGTAAAAACGAACTAAAAAGACTACAAAACGAAAGACAAAGACTCACAAGGATCGCTAAAAAGGACCAAATGAGACGTTAGAATATTGTCTCATCACATACCATGCTCTTGGAGCCTGTTTCAGTCCATACAGAGCTTTCTGAAGCTTATAGACCATTCTACTTTCTGTGGAAACTTCAAAGCCTGGTGGTTGTTCAACATAGACTTCCTCAGCAAGTTCACCGTTTAGAAATACACTTTTGACATCCATTTGATTAACTTTAAAGTCATTACGAGCTGCAAAGGCTAGAAATAGTCTAATTGCATCCAATTTTGCAACTGGAGCATATAACTCATCAAAATCTAGTCCTTCTGTCTGGGTGAATCCCTTGGCAACCAACCTTGCTTTGTTTCTGGTTATTTTACCAGACTCATTCATTTTGTTCCTGAAAACCCACTTAGTTCCAATTACAGATATTCCATCAACAAATGGAACCAATTCCCAGACATTGTTTCTCTTAAATTGATCCAACTCTTCTTGCATTGCAGAGATCCAATCTTGATCCTTCAATGCTTCTTCTATAGTTTTAGGTTCAATGTTTGAGATGAAACATCCATAGAGAGAATCTTCATTTCCAGCAATTGCTCTCCTAGTTCTAACCCCTTGGTCTAAAGGACCAATCACATCCTTGGCAGGATGATCTCTTATCCATTTTATAATGGGTTTTGAACTAGTAGGATTAGTGTCATTTTGATCTAAATGTGAATCATTATGATCCTGATAAGATACTTGTTCAGTATATGAGATATCTGGCACACGGGAAGTGCCATAGATATCTGACACTTTTTCAGTGTTAGAGATATCTGGGATTAGATTTTCAGCAATCTCATTCTCAGAAACCTCTTCATGATGAAGATTCTCAATAACCTGTTCTATTTCTGGAATACTCACAGGAAATTCTTCATCATGTCTTAGAGTCATCTGGTTGTTACTAAGCAATGGTTGCTTTTCATCGTCAGATTCATCCTCTCAGTGAATGATAGAATTGTTTCCTTCTGAGGATTCTTCTTCAGAATCTTTAATCATTAGTTCTTCGAACCTATCTGAGAGTTCTTCATTCAAGGGTACTTTCTTGTTTCCTTCATAGAAAACTACATAAACAGATTCTTCAATCTTTTACGTTCTTTTGTTGTAGATTCTGTAGGCTTTGCTATTCAGAGAATAACCAAGAAATACTCCTTCATCTGCTTTTGGTTGAAATGTTCTCAAGTATTCCTTTCCATTGGTAAGAACAAAACATCTTCAACCAAACACCCTAAGATGTTTGATACTAGGGGTCTACCAATCAAAAGTTCATAAGGAGTTTTGTCATGGTGTTTGTTGATCAAACATCTATTTTGAGTGTAGCAGGTTGTGTTAACAGCTTCAACCCAATAGATTTCACTTATTTCAGTGTCAACAAGCGTTGTTCTTGCTGCTTGTTTTAGGGTCCTATTCTTCCTTTCAGCAACACCATTTTGTTGTGGCGTCCTTACTGAAGATAGTTGATGTTGTATACCTTTACAGGTACAAAAATCTTTTATGTACTGGTTCACAAACACAGTACCATGGTCTGTTCTGATTATAGATACCTTGTCATTTTTCATGACTTCAAGCTTATTCAGCAAGTTGGGTATTTCAATCCTTGCATCAGATTTTTGTTTGAGAAAAACAACCCAAGTGAATCTTGAGTAATCATAAACAACAACCAGACCGTACTTCTTTCCTGCATAGCTAGTTACAGAGGATTCAAAAAGATCCATAACGATGGCATCTGCTTTTACAGCAGTGTAACTTGCCTCTTGGAAAGCTTTTTCAGCTAAAGACGCATCATCGTCCCTTATCATTCCCAGATCTTTCTGAGCAATGACTATGCTAGTTGTTCTCTGAGTGATGAGCTCAGTGAACTTTCTCATTTCAGAGGGGACGGAGGCAATTACTTCCTTGTTCTGTGAAGACATCTCCTTGTTCAGAGTAGCCAATACTTGGTACCTGTTCATGTATTCATTGGAGTGGACATTTGGCAGTTTGCTGAAAATTGTAGGAGCAATCAGCTTCCTTTTCAAGTGAGAAACCGCTAGATGTTCATTGCGGTGCTCTGCCAAAGTCTTGTCTTCTTCATCATCTGAGTAATCAGCCCAGTGATCTTCATCCTCTTGGACATTTTCATCGATTGTATCGAGTCCAGCAACCATCTCAGAGATTGGTTTCTTTCCTTTCTGGGAGCAGGATGGTACTTCTTTTGAAGATGATGCAGCCTTAGCATCATGCTTGACTTCAGAGACTTCTTCAGTATCGAGTTCTTTGGTGATATCATGCACAGCATCCTGTAGCTCTTTAACCTCAGAGTAAGCAATCATTGCTTGTAAGTATTGATCTTGTAGTTGATCAAGCTTGTCTCTGGATTTAGCTATTTGATCTTCCAGTTGAAGATGGAGCTGTTGTTCTTCTTCCAACAGTTGTCTGAGTTGAGCAGATCTGATTTGAGTGTTTAATATTTTCTGATCGGTTTCTTCAGAAAGCTCAACTACTTGTTCAGTAGTAACTGGGTGTTGGTTAGAAGATGGATGAGTAGATTTCTGAGGAGATGGAGACGGAGATTTCTATGAAGTCTTCTCAGTGTGCTTTTCAGCAGCTGAGGCATCATTTCTTAGTGAAATTCCTCAGGTCCCTGGTGCAGGGGCATCATCATCATCCTTTTTGTCTGTGTCATCCTTTTGGTGATGGTCAGTGGGAGGTTCGTTGAAGTCATTTTCGTTTATCTCTTCCTCCTCATCATCTTCAGATACAAGATTGATCACTTCAGGAATAGTGATCTTCTGCCTATTAACCTCTTCTTGTTCAGAAGGTATAAATTGCAGAGTTTGGGGCAGGACTGGCTTAAATGCCATTTGTAATCTTGTCTAACCAGCTGCCTGTTCAAAGGCTTGTATCAACCTGTGCGCTACCTCTCTGGAGAAATCCTTATGCAATAGAGTCGCAACTGTGTATTGTTCGGTAGGGAACATTGCATGGATGTATGTCTCCAAGTCAAGAGCTAGTGCTCGTCTGTTTGGTTGATCTGTGATTCTCAATATTTCAGAGAGATCAGAGCACCTTAACCTTTACCATTTCTTGAAGCATTTAATGTGCTTTGGCAAGGTGTGAGCTTTGAAGAAGGGAAGTAGGTCCCTTGTCTCAACATTGGGAGCCTGCTCGGCACTTGTTTGAGCCTGAAAGAAAGAGTTTTGAGTGAGCTTCAAAACATTTATAGATATCTGAGTAGAAGTGTAGTTTAGTTTCTGAGTTACCTGAGTAAGTACTTCAGGCTCAGAGACTTGTTCTACTGAGACGATTGGTGTCTCAGATATCTTGTTGTGAGGCGGAGACTTGGAAGTCTGGTCCTCATCAACCTTTCTTTCTTGAACCTGAGAATTAACATTATCACAATACTTAGGAAATTTTATCAAGAAAAACTTTAAGTGACAAGTCAGATATCTGAGAGATCAATTACCTCCATGGGAGGCTCAGAGACTTGTGCAGTCTCTAGAATCTTTTCTTGTGATGAAGGCCTTGATGCCTCATCAATTTCCATAGTGTGGGATGTCGCAACTCTGTCCCCTTGCACTTCTACTTCTGAGTGAGCCTGTGAGTAGAAAGTATTGAGTAATTTAGAAGAAGTTTGAGATAACCCGAGATGAAGAATACTTATCACTTGATTTGTCATATACCTTCATGCTAGAAGGCTCAGTGATGTGTTCCTCAGAAACCTTGTTGGTCTCTGGGTTTGTCTCTGGCATTTCTGCCTTATCTTCTTCCATCTCGCTTGAGCTGTTAGAAACATTTATTGTAATGTTTAGGCACATAAACTTATAACTGAAGAAGTGTTTATCTTAAGAATCCATTATTACCTGTGACACAGGCTCAGATGTCTTAAGAGGTGAGGTTGAGGAAACCTCCTTCTCAGTTTCTGAGGTAAGCTTTTCAGCTTCCTCTTGTTTTTGTGTTTCTAACTCAGCCTGTAACAAAGAAATTTTATGAGTAACAAGATGTATAAGCATAAAAATTTTCACAACATAAGAGTTAAACCGGTCAGCTACCTGAGCAATTTCAGGCTGATTGGTCTCTGGAACTTGTGACCTTTCTATACTTTGGTCTTCTTGTCCCAATGTAGTTTCTTTGCTTGAAGTTTCTGGTACTTCACACCTTTCCTGAGTATGCAACTCAGTTGCCTCCCCTGGTTGATCATTCTGAGGAGATGTCTCAGTTTGATCCCTCTCATTGAGTTGGGGAACCTGCTCATTTGCAGGATTTTCTTCAGCATACTGCATTGCTGGTAATTCGAAATGGAGTTCATTTACCATTTCATCAACCACTTGTGGCTGTTGTGGTTGTTGTGGTTGTCTGGAAGCAGAGGATTGGTCAGTAGAATGTTCTTCCAGATTTTTAGTTGTGGCGTTTCCATCAGCATCCGCCAGTACTAAAATACCACTCATCTGGGATTTTTGAAGTTGTGCAAGAGAAATATTCCCTGATGATGTGTTTGCACCAACAACCTTTGCTATAGGTTCAGCAACCTGTGGTGTAGGTTCTTCTTCAGATACCTTATCACCAGTTATTGTTTCAGTAACCTTAGCCCTCTTTGTTCTTTCTAGGACTTGAGAGATGACTAGTTCATCATCTTCATCGTCAGAGCTCTCATCAGCATTGGGAACTGATTGATCCTTTATTCCTGCGGTTTCTGCAGATAGGGCTTGGTGTTTTTCACCACTTTTGGCAGCATTTATGAGTTCATCAGCAAGGCTTTCTGCATTAGTCGCAACATTTCTGAAAGCACTTTCCCTTGCTGAGTCTACTTGTTCAGTAGTTGATAACTCTTTTTCAGCATTGATGATTTCATCTGCCTTTATTAGTTCATTGACAATGCCTGCAGATATCTGAGAATCGACAACCTCTTTGGGTGTGTCTTCTGATTTGCCAGCAGACTTCTTTCTTGAAGTTCTGGGCTTCTTGGTCACAACCTTTACTTCAGATACCTTTTCAGACTTTCGCTTCTTAGAACCTTTCTGAGACCCAGTAACCTTTTTCATCAAGTTTGTATACTCATATTTGTAGTAGGTTATCGTATTATTTCAAATGGCTCTCTGAGCTCGATGCCAAGCTTTTCCAGCAAGTAGCATATTTTCAGACCATATCCTACGGTGGCCTTTGGCTCAGCTAGTCCTTTTATAATCTTAGGCTCGAAGCCTTGAATCTTCTTCACAAACTTCAGAAAGGCGTACTTTCCCCAGTTAAAAGGGTTTTCCAGCCTTTTGTCTTGTTGATTCAGCAAGAACATCATCATCCACCGCTTCGCTTATCCGTCAAGACCTCCTTGTAGACCATCAAAGGATCTGAAGAATGCAAGCCAAGATATCCCAAAGGAACCAACAGACGCCCGGTTCGGATGTCGAAGCTTGAACTCAGTGGGTGTATCCGATTTTCAAGATCACACACGCCATCAGAAGTTCTTTAACACCTTCAAGGAGTTCATCATCCTTGGTGTTTATTTCAAAATCCTTTCCAAGATTTTGAAACTCAAACAACTTACGTAAAGTTGTTATGTCCGTATGATTTCCTTTCCTTGGACTAAGGTTTTGATGACACTATTTCAAAGGCCTTGAAACACAGGAATAATCCTGAGTTGTTGTAGAATTCCAACACATCGAGTGATGAAATTCCACTAGGCAGCGATAGAAAGCCCTTGATTTGTGCCTTTTCAAGCATGTCAAGAATTAGCTTCACGACTTGGTTCTCTATTCCACCGTGAGGTATTCCTCAACCATGGCACCACCCCAAATCATTCGTGACTTGAAGTCCAATGGTCGATTAAAATCTCCTACCACCGGTTGTTCACAATAACCAACTCGGTGCTTGCTTTTCAACAGCAGTGGAGGATTGAGATTTCGGTGGTTGAACTTTTAGGGCCATCTCTTTATATAGTGTAGGATTTGAAATTGGTGTTTGAAAAGAGATTTGATTCAAGAATTCTTTGCGAAAAACTTAATCTGATTCGCAGAGATTGTAGAAGTTTTGCAGAGAATCAAGAGAAGGATTTGCTATTTTGTGCAAGATGAGTTTTGGATTAGGCAAAAGTGATTTCCTATGCCAAAATCCTATATATATAGCGCTTGAATCCCAATGCATAAATACATACAAATTGATTTTGTGTAACGATTCGTGATTTGCAAGCAGGCGTGAGCAAAAGCTAGTTCGGCATTAAATGATTAGTGGGCCATGTCTGAATTTCAACAGTCCACTATTTACTGTGAATTAATTTCCACCGTACAGATCAATCGCTTAATTTCATCAAGGGTCACCATTGCTTCTTCAGCAATGATCACAATCAACAAGTGTAATTGTGCCCATTTAATGAATTTTGGCGACTTGCTATCTGAATCAAAATTCTGTATGACCAAGGACACTGTTCACATCTGAATCTGTCTTATACTTAGGATTTTTCCAAGTTTTTCATCAAGATAGAAATAATGCGAGTTTCAAGAGAGTAGTTGACTGCAGATAGTTATACTATTCTCTTTTGTGTTCCCCGTTTATAGAGTGATTCAGATATCTGAGTTCCCGTCTCAGAGATCTTAAGCTATCTTTTGCTTTTAGTTTTTGACTTCGGATACCCATTCCATTTCTTTTTCTCTTCTCGGATACCTGCTCCAGATACCTCTTCTCTGGATGCCCGCTCCAGATACTACTTCTCTGGATGCCTGCTCGGATACCTCTTCTCTGGATGCCTGCTCCGGATACGAACTCTTTCAGTTCATTGGTAGTTCCATTAGTCCAAGGCTATGTCTTAAGGCTAAGAATCTACTTTCTTGTAGTGGCTTAGTGAAGATATCTGTAAGTTGGTCTTCAGTGCCAATCTTGAGTATCCCTATATTGCCCTTTTCAACATGGTCTCTGATGAAGTGATGTCTAACATCAATGTGCTTTGTTCTGGCATGAAATTTAGGATTCTGTGTAATCGCAATAGCACTTGTGTTGTCATAGAAAATGGGAGTTTTCTTCTCATCGAGTCCATAGTCTTTAAGTTGTTGTTGTATCCACAGAATTTGTGTTGCACAATAACCAGCAGCAATATATTCAGCCTCTGTGGTAGAAGTTGCAATTGAGTTTTGATTCTTGCTAAACCATGAGATAAGTCTAGTACCCAGAAACTGACAAGTTCCTGAGGTGCTTTTCCTATCAAGTAGTGATCCAGCATAATCAGCGTCTGAGTACCCAGCTAAACTCAATCAGCTTTCTTTAGGATACCACAATCCTACATCTACTGTACCCTTTACATACCTTAATATTTTCATAGCAATGTTGTAGTGTGTTTGCATTGGATTTGTCTGAAATCTAGCACATACTCCAACAAACAGATTAATTTCAGGTCTACTTGCATTGAGGTAAAGTAGTGAACCTATCAATTTCCTATACTTATGTTCTTCAACACTCTTATCTGATTCAGTATAGGTCATTTTGGTTCCAATGCTCATAGGTATCTTAGCATTCTTTTCAGAAGGCTTAAGATTGAATTTTGTGAGCATATCTTTTGCATACTTTGTTTGACTAATAAATATTCCATCATTGAGTTGCTTGACTTGCAATCCTAGGAAATAATTCATTTCTCCCATCATGCTCATCTCAAACTTGCTTTTCATGAGATTTGCAAAGTCATTACAAAGTTGCTTGTCCTTAGATCCAAATATGATGTCATCAACATATACTTGAACTAAGAGTAGTTTCCGTCATGATTTAAGGTAAATAAAGTTTTATCAACTTCACCTTTCTTGAAACCACTTTCCGTAAGGTATTTGGCCAAAGTGTCATACCATGCTCTTGGAGCCTGTTTCATCCATACTGAGCTTTCAGAGTTTATAGACCATTCTACTTTCTCGAGGAAACTTCAAAGCCGTGGTCGCTCAACATAAACTTCTTCCAAGTTCACCGCTTAAGAATGCACTTTTGACATCCATCCGATAAACTTTGAAATCTTTATGAGTCAAAGGCTAGAAAGAGTCTTATTGCATCCAATCTTGCAACCGTGCATATGACTCAAAATCTAAGCCTTCATGCAGGTAAATCCTCGCAACCAATCTTGCTTTGTTTCAAGTTATTTCACCAGATTCATTCATCTTGTTTCAAAACCCATTTAGTTCCAATCACGATATTCCTTCTATAAATGGAACCAGTTTCAGACTTTGTTTCTCTCAAATTGATCCAACTCTTCTTGCATTGCGTAGATCCAAAGGTTGGTCTCCTAATGCTTCTTCTATATTTTTAGGTTCAATATTCGAGATGAAACATCCAAAGAGAGAGTTAGCATTTTCACCATCGCTTCCTAGTCCTAACACCTCGATTAATTGTCCAATTATATCCTTTGCGGATGATCTTTGATCCATCTCATCATAGGTTTAGTGCTAGTAGGATCAATATCAACGTGATCCAATGTGAATCACTAAGATTTTGATTTGATACTTTTCAAGATTCCGAGATATCGACATATGGGAAATGTCATGGATATCGACACTTTTTCAAAGGTTAGAGATATCTCGAACATGCATTTCAAAGATTCTTATTTTCGATACCTCTTCATGATGAAGGTTCTCGATGTCTGCTCCATTTCGAAAACTCATAGGAAATTCCTCATCATGTCCGTGAGTCATCTTGTTGTTACTAGGCATTTCAAGCTTTTCACGCCGAGTCATCCTCACTTTCCGTAATGATGTTTCTCCTTTCTGAGGATTCTTCTTTAAAATCCCTCAGTAATAGTTCTTTGAACCTTTCTGAGAGTTCATCATTAGGAGGTGTTTTCTTATTTCCTTCATAGAATACAACATGAATTGATTCTTCAAATTTCTTTGTTCTTTTGTTGTAAACTCTGTAGGCTTTGCTATTTGTGGAATAACCAAGAAAAACACCTTCATCTGCCTTTGGTTGAAATGTTTTCAGATAATCTTTCCCATTGTTTAAAACAAAACATCTACAACCAAATACTCTCAGATGTTTGATATTAGGGGTCTACCAACCAAGATTTCATAGGGGTCTTGTCATGGTGTTTGTTTATCAAACATCTGTTGAGTGTAGTGTCGTGTTTACAGCTTCAACCCAATAAATTTCACTTATTTCAGTGTCAGCTAGCATTGTCCTTGCAGCTTCTTTAAGGGTTCTGTTTTTCCTTTCTGCAACACCATTTTGTTGAGGTGTTCTTACAGAGGAAAGTTGGTGTTGTATACCTTTGCAGGTACAAAACTCCTTTATGTACTGGTTGACAAACTTAGTATCATGGTCTGTTCTGATTGCAGATACCTTGTCATTTTTCATGACTTCAAGCTTTTTCAGCAAGTTTGGTATCTCCACCCTGGCATCAGATTTTGTTTCAGAAAGACAACCCAAGTGAATCTTGAGAAGTCATCTACAACAACCAGACCATACTTCTTTCCTGCATAACTAGTTACAGATGATTCAAAAAGATCCATGTGTAAAAGTTGCAGTGGTCTAACACTAGAGTGTCTGATTTTGGACTTGAAAGAGATCTTAGATTGTTTCCCCATCTGACAAAGTAATGTATACCATCCTTTCTGAAAGATGTTCTGGGAAGGCCAACCACTAACTCTTTCTTGACAAGTCTATTCAGAGTTTTGAAGTTCAAGTGACTCATTCTTTTGTGCCATAACCAAAGGCTCTTCCAGGTGACCAGATTGACTCACCATGAGACATTCTTCAACAGGCAGATGCCCAATCGGCAACATAAAGACTGCCTTTCTGCCGACCAACTAAGACTGTCTGCTTTGACTCATTGTCAATTAGTTTGCAGTATTTAGCTTTGAATTTTATAGTAAAACCCTTGTCTGCAAACTGGCTCATGCTAAATAGATTATATTTCAAATCCTTAACATGTAATACGTCAGTGATTGTTAAAGTCCCCAATTTGACGTGCCTACAAATCCGGAGAGGGATTTAATTCTCCTCCAAAGAACTGATATCCGGTCCCGTGTTGCAAGCTTTGTAATCAACTGATTTGCTTTGTCTCGTCATGTGCTTTCCGCATCCACTATCAAATAGCCATTGTGCTTTAGTCCAGAGGCATTCACAACAACAGAAATGGAGATTAGGTTCTCATATCTTTGATGGAACCGTCAGAATTAAAAGTTCTTCCAGTAGGAATCCATTTTTGAATGAATTTCTTTGAAATATGCTTTTGTCTGACAGGAACGTAAGGAGGAATTCTATTTGAATGAATGTTATCATTAGTAAGAATTATTTTCCTCCTTGGTGTGTTCCTAGGTGCTCCATATGATGCTTTCAGATACCTGTCAGGTTTCTGAGTTTGCTTTTCAGCAAACTTAGCCTTCCTTGCCAGATTTCATCTAGCCCTGGCATTCAGATTTTCAGTTGCTTGATTTAACTTCCACTTCTGATAATTGCTTTGAGCAATTCTAGCTTTCAGCCATCGTTCTTTCTCCTGCTTGTACTCATGAGCAAGTTGTTTTCCGATGCCTTTGTAGCCAATGGAAGCTATCTGAGATCTTTTCTCAGCAGCTTTGCTAGTCTCTGGTTGGTCCAATTTCTTTCCAGAAAAAGTGACATGGGAGAATTCGCCAGCTCCTGCAATTCTACCTTTTTGAGAGACATAGCACTGTGGGTGTTTACACTTTTCAGTGTTGTGTTTCTTTTCAGAGACGTGCCCAACAGTTTTGTTTTTGACTTGTTTTTCCCACAAAGGTTTAGTCGCAACTGCCTTTCCTTTGTCAACAATCTTTGTCTTCTCACTGATACTATAGATTGCATGGGAACCGTCTTGCTGAGTACTTACAAATGTTCTTCTCTCCTTACTCTTATTCAGAGTGATAGAACAATATGTCTGTGTATTCAGCCCAAGTCCTTTCTTTTCTGAAGGATCTCTTAAGTAAGATTGTACTTCAGTAACAGTGTCACTAGCTTTGGCATAAGATTGAAAAGATAATTCTTTCTTCTTGAGTTCCTTGTTCTCAGAAAGAAGATCTTCATATTTCTTTTGTAATTCAGCCATTGCTTCTTTATGTGACTTTTCAGTCTCAGATATCTGAGCTTTGAGAGATGCATTTTCAGCATCCTTTCTCTCAGATACTTTAACTAATTGAGAATTTTCCTTTGCAAGAGAATTCTTTTATTCTTCAAGGTTTTCGGCTCTAGCTCGGATCATTAGAAATTCTCTTTCATAGATATCAAGTTCTTTCCTGAGATTTTCTAGATTTTTTATTTCCTCTTCATCACTTTCATAAGTATAACAGGAATTATGTGTTACCTCATCATCCATAAGACAGTTTTCTATGTTGGAGATGTCTGGACCGTCAATTTCAGCAACTCCACACATTTCATTCTTCTTGAGGCCGAAGTCGATTATATCATGAGTAACTCCACATAATTCTGGTGATGGTAAGGCTGAGTCATCTGAATTGTCATCTTCAGAATCTGTCTCAACGTCTAGAGCATCTAGTTGAATTTGGATTTTCTTTCTTTCTTCAGTTAACAACGCTCGCTTCTTCCGAAGATTTTCCTATCTTTCTTGTCACCGTCCTTAGTTTGTTGAGGCGTGACAATCCTTCTTGAAGTGGCCAGGTTTCGACAATAGAAACAGATATCGCTTCCAATCGCTTCCTCAAGACATGATGCTTTACGAAATGGGTTTGTTCAATGAGCTTTGCATATTTTGTCTTGGTGATAGTTTGAGCCTAGATGCTTTTTCACCTTCTCTTTGGCTTTTCTTCTTTCAATTTCTCGATCGATATATTTGCTCATTTGCTTTGCAAGAGCATCCTCTTTCTTCCTTGCTTTTCTTCTTTTGAAGTTCCTTGAGTGATTAGAGCAACGCTTTTGCAACTTTTCATTGTTTGTTCTCTTTGAGTTGTCTCATAATCAACAAAGAGCAAGATGAGAGAAAAGCTCCACTAGAGTGATATTTGCATTCCTTGTTAAAATAAAAGAATTTGGTATGCTCCGGTTGTGGTTAAGACTTGACAATAGTCTTAATCTTTTCCGACCGGGAGTATCTGCTTTCCCAAGAGTCGCCATGTCACTCATGAGAGTGGTAAATCGAAATCAAGTTCTTCCGAGTTTCATGGTCCTTGTTTGAAATTTTGAAATTTCAACTTGAGAACTTCGAACTTGTTTTCTTTGGTTTTCTGCCCGCATGATTTCTTCAATCGGCCAGTGCAACTTTCGCCGCTTTAGCACCTACGCTTTACACTATATGTGCTCCGGTGTCGATCTGATGATGATATTACGAGCTTGACCATCCAGACGATTTCTCTTGGCATCTTCCGATGTCCAGAGTTCTCTGGGCTTTGGTTTGTAAATAACTTGGCTAGTAGATATCCCACTTGTTGACGATCGGTTTGTGAAGATCCTTCGCTTTGATCTGTCTCTAACATTAGAAACCTCCATGACTTGTTTGAGTTGTTGAATCACTATTGGGCCATTCTTTATCACTTCGATCATTTCGTCACTTATGGCTTCAAGGTGGAGCATCATGTTATTTTTCCATTTCGTAATTCTCGGTTTGAGAATGGGTGCATCACTCGAGACATACCGCACACTTAACACACAAATTAAATAGTCCTCAAATCGGACAAAGTTCCTTCACCTATCGGGGATCTAGGTTCTGAAGGTATGTGAACCTCCGCCTCGATACCACTTGTTGGTCGGATAACGGCAAAGTAAAAGACTAGGGGGGGTGAATAGTCTTTTAAAACTTTTGTCGATAAAAACTATTTCTCGATATTCGAATAGATATCCGATACTTAGAATCGAGCGGAAGACTTAATAAAGATAAGTGCGTAAAGCTTATAGTGTGTGTGTGTGTTGCTGAAATGTAAATACAGAAAGGTAAATAACACAGCAAGTATAGTGGTATCTGGAGGTGACGTAATCCTCCAACTAATCCACTTCGGTCTATCAGAGACCTAGAATTCACTAGAATAGATAATTAAGTTCACCTTACAATAAACCTATTCTAAGATTCTTAACAATTGGTTCCCAACCAAATGTTCCCCCTGAGTTGTTCCCCGGCTTTCACAGCCAAGTACTACCTGTACTCAGAATCCTTTGAGTTATTCCCTAGCTTCCCAAGCTAAGTACTTCCTATACTCAATAACCTTGGAGTTATTCCTTAGTTTTCCAAATCAAGTACTTCCTATACTCCGGTAACCTTGGAGTTATTCCCTGATTTTTCAAACTAAGTACTTCCTGTACTCCACGCCAGTTATGGTGTTGGTTTTGGTTTGACTTGTCAGATAAGCTTCTTTAATAACTTATTCAGTTATTCAGATAGCTCTATGAATCAAGTATACTTAATACACTTTTCAATGTATGGTATCTTGTTCTTTTTACTGACCCAAGTCTTAGATAAATGTTCAAGAGAATGAATCTCAGATACTTGATCTTTCGTTTCAACTCTTTCACAGATAGCTATGCTTGTTAAGGATCAGGACACCTAGAACTTCAGTGTTACTCAAGATCAAATGCTTTGGTCGCAACAGAAAGCTTTGTGAGTAAGTAAGTTGCTTTGAGAGAGTAAGACGTTCAGCGTTTTCAAGTTATGTCGTGTGTCTAAGGTGTCTTCTCAAGCAGTCTAAGTGTTTATATTTATAGATGAATTTGAGTGCCGTTTGAATAGTATCGGTTAGGCTCAAATTCAAACTATTGATATCTGTGTATAGTACTGTAGCAGATTTTGTCTTCTTCTTCAGAAGCTGCCGTTGCTTTTATTCAGACATCTCTGTCCGTGCATTAAATGCATTGTACTATACTTTTTGTCCTGTAGTGTCAACGGAACTATGCTTTGTATCAGAGACTAGTGTTATCTGATTCTTTGCACGTCCTTATCTTCAATCTTCAGATACCACTTATTTATTGAAACAACTTTGTTTGCAATATATATATTTCTTTTTCAGAAATGTGGTTAAAGCTCAAGGTATCTGAGAATAGATATCTGTGGACACTTTCCTTGTTTTCAGATAGGCCTTTTCTTTCTCAGATATCTCTTGTGACACAGTTTGTTTGAAACTATTTGTGTCTTCAAGATATCTGGCTAAGGTATCTGAACAACAGTTTCAGCAATCTTGTGCAGTTTCTTCAAGTCTTCAATGTCGTTGAGCTTGTTCTGCTTGGATGTCTTCTTCTTGGTCTTCTCTTCGTAAAATAAAAATTACATTTTGAGACCTAACATCCTATACAAGATTAGCTAGACTATCATACTTAGTGAGTTTCCTCTTTTACAATGTTCAAGTGAACCAAGAGTAGTAATCACCTTTCTAAGACTAAGATAAGTCATCATGTTGCTGATCAAAATCTAAACAGATATTTCTTAACAAAATATCTAACAAATTTCTCAAGAAATTTCCCAACAAATTTCCCAACAGACACCAATGCTACATTTGGCCCATGGCCCATTAGTGAACAGTAATCCAATACTAATCAATAGGCCTGGGAGGGTAGTTTGGACCTTTTCCCTACTTAAGTACGGTTCCGCCTGTTGGGTCCATGTTAGTCCCTCGGACAGATCTATCTGCTTGGTTGATCTGCCCTTGGGTAACTCTGGATGTCCGAGCCAAGAGTCTCATGGAAGTATCTCAGTAGTTCTGTTATACGTTTGGTCATGATGTTATGGTGGCATCCAAGATTCTCTCGTCCGGTCCGTTTGGCATCTCTGTACTGACGTAGCCAGGTTTAGAAGTCCCTTCTCCTGCTAGCTCGGTCTTGCTGTGAGGGCACAGTGACTTCAGCGTACTGGTTGATTCACTTTGGCCGGACCATGTGAGGTCGGACCAGTACTGAATTGACTATTTAAGTCGTGATGCGCTTTAGGACATGCTCTATGGCGCCCTTAACGGATTGGACACATGTCCGTAACAACATATGTCCCCCTAGTTTCCAAGTATCTTAGTAGAAGATAGTTGGTAACTATGAAAAGAACAAGTGTGTTGTGGAGCGTGTTAACTGATTGTTGAGATCCGTCGTCCGTGTTATTAGGAATTCAATATATCTCCCCCCCCCCCCCCCCCGCCTTTCCTTCTACAGTCCGAGTTATGTAATAGCTTGGACTGTAGATGGAAAAGGTATTTGTATCCGAGATATATAGATCCAAGTACGGTTAGGATCTGACGTAGCCCTCTGGAAGCTATCCGTTGGACCGATTGTTGAACTGGTCCTCCCCGGCCGCTGATCCGTAAATCAAAGAGGCCCAATAGGTTGTCCGTCCGGCCCACGGGGGAAAGATCCCGGGTAAGGTGACGCGACCGTCGAATCGGAACGACATCAACGGTTGGGGTTCTAAGCCCGATTGATGTGACGCGTCTGTCAAGCATTAAATGCGATGTACTGACAGCCATGCACTCGCGAAGCGGCACAACCCTTGGATTGGAGAGGACCAACGGCTGGGATTCAAATCCAAGTGATGTGACTCTTGGCTTTCCCCAAATTGCCCTTATAAATAGTCAGCTCATCAGTCATTTTCACACTTTTAGCAATATCGAAACTCAGAGCAATCACAAAGCCATCCGAGCAAGTAAGACTCACAGAATTTTGAAATTTCTTCTTCGAATCCGTACCCTCGGAGAAGCAGCAAGGCTTAGTCGTCCGTTCAAATTTGTCCAGTCAACTTTGTCAAGTAAGTACATCTTCACTCCTCCCAAGTTCTCTCCTTTTCGTGATACGCTTACTACCTGCTCGTATATTTTTGTCCTGCTCGAATATAAAATTGTCGAGTCCGTATTTGCTGCTGTTGCGAGTGATAGGCTTTAGCAGCGTTCATAGTCGAAACAATTCTCCTTTGTACTGTTGCGTGCCAATTTTATTGCCAGTATCCTGTTGATTCATCTCGTGTGTCATGCCCACTGTAACCAAAACTTGATTATGCATGCTTATTGGGTAATGTGTTGGTGCCAATTGGCACACAGTCCTCCGTAAATTGTCCCCGCTAGCGTGCCGGCTAGGGTAGACGATAGTGCCGATGGCGCATTTCGGTGTGCCAAGGTTAGTGCCACTAGTGCCGAGAATAGACTTCATGCAGAAAAACCTAGTTAAGTAGAACTCCGTAGGCTTTCTTTGACTTAAGAAGTTACCTAAATGAACTCTCGGACAATCACCACTATCGTTTCTGACTCGTTTCCTTCTGCCCTAGGATGTCCGGGAGCGATAGTCAGAACCAGCACGAGGCACCAGGTTACAATGATGCAGTAGACTTAGGGACTGGGTCCGTGAATTTGACCTTGTCCGTGGGAGATTTCCTAGTTGTGGACCTTGGGTCGTCCAGGGACTCTGATGCTGGGCAAGGAGTCCGTGGTGCGGCAGAAGCACAGGCCGACGTTGCAGCGGGTCAGGGTTATCTTGCTAGGACTAGGTCGTTAGTCCAATCTCGGACTATAGGCGGTGTTGGGACGTTCGGTGGTCCGAACGAACTGCATGTGGAGCGGGAAGGCGACAGCGGTCGGGAGGCTGATGAAGTCGAGATGTTCGAGGCTGGGGTGGAAGACCGAGTTGTAGTGGAAACAGGTCTGTCCAACCCAAGCACGTCTGGGAGACCCGATGGTGTCGATGAGGAGGAAGATGGTGAGGAAGAGGAAGACGAGGAGGAGGAGGAAGGAGAAGAAGGATCTCCTGTCGCTCGTCCCCCTAGACGCACCGGTCAGCAGATTGCATTACACCCTGCTGCGCCCGTTCAGTCCAGTCTTCC
Source organism: Plantago major (assembly GCA_026545765.1). Taxonomy (NCBI): domain Eukaryota; kingdom Viridiplantae; phylum Streptophyta; class Magnoliopsida; order Lamiales; family Plantaginaceae; genus Plantago; species Plantago major. Next base: position 65,916,390 of record CM048839.1, on the reverse strand, counting down.
ATTAGTTGAGGGACGTGGCGCTAAAGCTGCCCGAATCAAGTTCCCCCATCCTGCGTCCGCTGTTATGAGAGTGGACGAATTTGGAGAACTAAATACACACGGACTTCTTCCTACATGTCCATCAAGGGTTAAAGCGGAGGACATTCCAGAATGGAGGCAGAAGTGGGAGATCCCCGACTCCATAGAAATCATGGTTCTCGAGCCCGGACATGCATTTTACAACCCGCCCACCAGGTATATGTGTGTGCACGAGGTAGCTTTTGCTTGTGGGTGGAAGATCCCCATTGCAACGGAATTGAAGCATATTCTGAATCACATTGGGATTGGTCCGAGTCAGGTTATCCCAAACTCCTTGGGTAACCTTATCTGCTTCATCGTTTTTTGTAAGAAGAAAGGGCAGACAGTAAGTTTTGAGAACTTCAGGCAGCTCTTTCATGTTTCGTTCAGTCCGGGGAATCCCCTCTTCTATACTTTTGTGAATAGGAAACCCTATAACTTCATTTCGGACTCCATTTCGTCGTTGGGATCGAAGTGGTGGGACAAGTACATTTTCGTACGGATGGCTCTGTGACCTGGGGCGTCCGAGAGACAGCGGGAACAATGGGGACTACCAACAAAGTTCCTAAGGGAGAGCATCCCAGATTGGCGCCCCATTCCGAAGAACGTGGCCCCGTGGGTGGCAGCGATCCACAAAAAGCATAACCCACCTACTTATCCGTTCCACGGATTAATCTGTTAGCCACTTCCCTACCTGTGCGGACTAACAGGCGCGGTGGAGGTTGGAGGGAAGACGGACTTTAGTAAGGATTTGTTGACTTGAAACTTTGTGCTCTTTCTTCTTCGGGATACTTTGTTTTGATTACGTATTTCCGCAATTCTGGTAATCCTTCTTTAACATTTCTGTATCTGACGCCTTTGTTTTATTGTGCAGCTCACTGGTTCGACTACATCATGTCGACGCTCCATGAAAAGAAAAGGTTGCAGAGGGAGCAGCAAGTCTTGGAGGTCGCCGCTGGTCAGAGGTCCAAAATCATCAACACTTCCGCGGGTCTTCCTACGTCGGATCCAAAGAATGCCGCAGTGTTTGCCATGGAGGAAGAAAGGCGGAACAAGGCTGGAGAGGATTCTCAGGCCTTGGCGGTGCCCGACAAGGGCAAAGCCCCTGCCACTCTGAGCGCCACTCCTTCAAAGTCCCAGGCTTCCGCTGTTCCAGCACCACAACGGGAGGTGTTGATGCAGGACGCTATTACCTCAGGACGCAAGAGGGGAGCAACCTCGGAGGCTCCCCCTGTAGCAAAGAGACAGCAATTGTCTACTGTCCTGCCTGTTGACCAAGCTGCTCTTGATAAGGAGTACGAGCAGGCTTGCGGACTCCCTGAGGTTGAGCGGGTCGGAGGCCTGGATGGGCTATACCAGCGGGTAAGTAATCTTTCCATGGTCTCCTTGGCTTGTTCTTAGTATGATAGAAATGTAACTTATATCCTCGCGGATCTCTCCCAGCTTGGATGTTTCGTCAGAGCCATGTAATGGAAGGCCGGCGAACGCGCTACTATTGAGGAGGACCTGCACAAGGCTGTGGCCACATCCGCGGATGGGGCGAAGAAGGTGAAGCAGTTGGAGATGCAGCTGAAAGAGCACGAAGTGAAGTTCAATAAGCTGAGGGCGAGCTGGGAAGAAATCAAGGTGGACCTCGACTGGCAGGAGGACTTTGTCGACAAGTCGATGAAGACTTTCCTGGATTCCAAGGATATGCTACTCGGAGGCCTCCAATATGCCCGTCTTCAGGCTGGTCGTGACTTCATGGAGTCTGACTCCTTCAAGTTCTTGACGGCGGACAAATCCGATGCCTCCGGCCTGGATGGGTTCGTGTTCGCTATCAGGCAACTGCAGTCCAAGGGACTACTTCCACCGGACTTCGACTGGAAGGCGGAAGGGTTAATCCCTTCTGTGGATGCTAGTGGTGTGGAGGTCCCTGTCGACAGTGTCTCGGATGAACAGTTGGCCGCGTGTGAGTTTGCGGAACTAGTCACCGAGGAGGGTGAGATCGAGATTCGAAACGGCGGGCCCTTCTTCCCGAGGTGGGTCCCGGATGCCCTCCGAAAGGTATGCTTTGTACCTTTCGATAATTACCGGGCTTTCCAAAAGAAGTGGTTCTTCCTGCCTTCCCGGGTCGTTGGCCTTCCCGCGGATTTCAACTTGTTCAATCTTGTTGAATCCCTCGCTGTGCAAGTCGTCTCCAACACGTCCCCAAGCTGGTGAAGCTGGTCCGAGCCAAGCCGGACCTCAGTGAGAAGTCCGGGGTATGCCCCGTTGAAATTTTGTACTTGGTGAATTTTTCTGTTGGATTTGTATCTTTTGATGACGCGGAATGTCGCTATGTACTATTGCTTTGATTCGTATTTAATCCGAGGAGCTAAACCTCCTATGCTTACGAATTATTACTTGCTCTCTGCTCTGTTTCCTTTTTATCTGTCGTTCATATGCTGAGTTATCATAAATTACACATCTCTTCAGAGCACGGATCGCTGTAGATGGCGTCCGATGTAGAAATCCAATCAACATCCCGCCGATCCACGGATCGTTCGTTCGTTGGGATGCGTAATTCTTCTAGAAGGAGGAAGGTGAAACAGTGAAATAGTCATAATTACTGCGTCTTTCCATCTTCCCAGTCGTCGGATAATCGACAAGTGGCGAGATCGTAAGGACCCGTCGCGACTATAAATAAGGGTGTGGTAATTCTTCCTTTTTCACTACTGTACCCTTCTCCACTCGTTCTTTTGTTTAACCCACTCCATTTTCCAATAGAGGCAAACTCCTGCGGGATGTCTGAATCCGATGAGGACGAATATCAACATTGGGTAAATTGTGCTTGCGGGAATATGCATCCGCCAATTTACCCAGGCCGAGGTACTACGGATGACCTGATCATTCTTGATTTTGAAGGCGATCCCCCCCCCCCCCCATGTCTGGGGATAGCCAGGAGGTTAGCTAAGGAAAAAAGGGAGCGGACGCTGAAGATGATCCGTAGGAGGATCCAAATGCGGCAGCAAGCTCGTCAAGATCGAGGAGGTGGCTCGGAATCCCAAGGCTCAACTTCCGAAAACTGGTGAGGGAATAAGGCGAGGTATGCCCCGTAGAAGTATGTATGGTCCTCGGACCTTTATAGATTGTACTTTCTGTCTGTATATGCTCGAATAATTTTGTTTATAAAATTCGGACTACTTTCAGCAGATGAAATCGCCACCTTTTTCTTATTCATACTTCGTCGAATTATATTGACGCGCATATCTTTGTAAGATGACCAACAAACTCAGACGTGGTTGATGGGCTTGTTTAGGCTTGATTGGATAAACTCTTCTGGCCCAACACTGTTCAACCCAAATGAATAGTTTAAGCCCATTGTCGACGTCGAAGTTCTTAACCGCTTCTCGAGGATCTTGACTATTGTTTTGTTCGTGGACTCAGCATGTCCATTGGCTTGCGGGTATCCAATAGATGTAAAACGTTGCTCGATTTTGAAGGACGCCAGCCATTCCTTGAGCCTATGTCCTGAGATTTGGGCACCATTGTCCGAGACGAGAATCTTGGGCAGGCCAAAGAGGCAGATGATATTCTTCCAGATAAAGGTCCGCACTCGACTCTCTGTAATGGTTGCAACAGCCTCAGCTTCTACCCATTTGGTAAAATATTCAACAGCCACAATCAGGAACCTCCGCTGCTGGGTGCCTCTCGGGAACGGTCCGACCATGTCAATGCCCCATTGGTCAAATGGACACGCTATGATTGACGGAATCATAGGATGCATCGGACGATGTGGAATGTTCGCATAGTATTGGCAATCAGGGCACTTCCGAGCGTAATCGGCGGAATCTTTATTGATACTAGGCCAGTAATAGCCTTGTCGTATGATTTTCTGGGCGAGAGTCCTTCCCCCGGAATGACGTCCGCAGATCCCGTTGTGTATCTCCTCTAGCACAGTCTTTGATTCTTGCGGGCTCAAGCACCGCAAATAGGTCCCTGCAAATGATCTCTTGTATAAATCTTCCCCCAGTATAAAGTACATGTTTGCTCTACATCGTACGCTCCTTGATTTCTTCGGATCAGCTGGAAGGGATCCGTCCTTGAGATAGTTCCAGATGTCAGTTATCCAATTTCCGCCCGTGTCAATTACCATGACAGCGGAATTGAGACTCATGACGGATGAGTTAGTAACAACGAGCAAAATTACTCTCCTTGTATCCAAAGCTGCCGTTGCGGACGTGTATTTTGCCAGGTCATCCGGTCTTTCGTTGCAGGCTCTGTCAAACTTTTCTAGGGTGAATTCCTCAAAGTGATTGGCTTCCTACTTGAGTAGCTCAAGATACTTGCTCATCGAAGGACCTTTTGTGGCAAAAGTTCCCGAGAATTGAGCTTCCACGAGCTGTGAATCCGTGAAAGCTTTGAGCTTCCGAACTTGCAGGGATTTTGCCAGTCGAAATCCAACTATCAATGCTTCATATTCAGCCTCATTGTTTGTAACTTTGAACTCCAGGGATATCGCGTAGTCAAGCTCCGCGCCATCGAGGCTCTTAAAGAAGATTCCAATCCCTCCGACTCTTCCAGTGGAGGAACCATCCACTTCCAATATCCAGGTATCAGAAGTATATTTTTCGGCTTGGAGATCTCCTGCAGGCTCCCGAGGTTCCCACCTTTGTGCTTCTGACTCCCTGCTTTCTGGTCCGGAGTTGTTAGGTCCGGAGTTGCTTGCCATACCGTCAAGAAGGAACATCTGGTTGACTCGAGTTTCCTCATAAGATGCAGATAGAGATTGATTGATAAACTGGGCGTCTTCGAGGTTTGTTGGGTTGAACTGCGGCGGAACTAGCTTCCGGCCAACCTGCTTGGTGAGTAAACATTCGAATGCCTGTGTGTCTGGGCCCTTCTCTGAATCTGCTTCAGGATATTCCGCTAAGAAATCGGCGAGGACTTCAGCTTTCTTGGCTGACGGAGCCTGATAGAAAATGTCGTATTCACTCAGCACGATCGCACACTTAGAGAGTCGTCCAGACTGATCGGGCTTTCCCAGGACCAATTTCAAAGGTTCCGCAGTCAGTACCACAACTTTATGAGACTTGAAGTATGGTTTTAACCGTCTTGCGGTGTAAACCAAAGCATATGCAAGTTTCTCAATCTTCACGTATCTTGTCTCCGCCCCAGCAAGGGCTTTGCTAAGATAGTAGATTGGGAGGTGATCATTAGCCTGAATTCGTACTAACACTGAACTCATTGCCTCTTCCGTGATAGCTAGGTAGAGGTAGAGTGGTTCTCCCTCGACGGGTTTGGAGAGCAGTAGAGGGGAATGGAGGTACTTTTTCAATTTCTCGAAAGCCTCAGAACATTCCGCAGTCCACTCAAAGCCCTCTCCTTTCCGAAGGATTTTGAAGAACGGGAGATTTTTCTCCGCTGATCGTGAAATGAAACGACTTAAAGACATCAGACGTCCTATGAGTTGTTGTACCTCATTGAGGGTTTTTGGTTGCGGCAGGTCTAGGATTGCCTTGATCTTTTCTGGGTTCGCGCTTATCCCTCTCTCGGTAACCATGTACCCGAGGAACATCCCTCCTTTTACTCCGAACGTGCATTTCTCGGGGTTCAATTTCATTCCGTATTTCCTAAGGATAGCGAAGCACTTGTTCAAATGGTGTACATGTTGCTCTTCAGTTTTGCTCTGGACGAGCATGTCGTCCACATACACTTCCATGGTTTTCCCAATCTCTTCCTTGAACATCTGATTCACAAGGCGCTCGTAAGTGGCTCCCGCATTTTTCAATCCGAAGGGCATTACCTTGAAGCAATATACACCCCCGGCAGCGAAGAAAGTTGTCTTCCTTATGTCTTCTTTGGCCATCCGGATTTGGTAAAAACCTTGGTATGCGTCCATGAAACTCAACAACGCACATTCGGACGTGGAGTCAACCAATTGATCTATCCACGGCAAAGGGTACGGATCCTTTGGGCAGAACTTGTTCAACCTAGTGAAGTCGTTGCACATCCGCCATTTGCCCGGTGAGTTCTCTACCAGGACTACGATGCACACCCAGTCAGGATATATCCATATGATTCATATTTATGAGATGATAAAATATGGCAAAAGCTATGCCGAGAGTCGGTTCATAATGCAGGCTCTGCCTGAGGAGGAGTGACCACTGGCGGAGTGGCATATTGAGGAGGAGCATTGTTGGACCCCAGGCAGCCTTGAATGATTGTAAGCAACCTATCGAACTGCGTCTCTCTTAGCCCGAGATCACTAGTGCGGACAGTGCGACCATCGGGCATAGTGAATCGCTGCTGGCAGGCTGGAAGCTTCACGGTGAAGCTCGTACGACCCCTTCATCCGAGGACGGGCTGGTCGTGCGTCCCTCACTCAAATATCTCCTTCGATTCATGACTCGGCGTCCCGGGTGGGCGGGCGTCCTCGTATGCGGTGGTGGAGTCCTACTCTGCAAAGACCAGCCATTGCTCAGTATTGTTCTTGCCATCAGCTCAATTCAAAACACGAAAACTTGTAAAGTTTCCCATAGACGGTGCCAAAATGTTGAGGGGTAAAACCGCTCAACACTAACTAACAAAACTATTACAAGCAAACTGATCCAAGGCCCGCCTCCGACATGAGGTCCGACGTAGTACTAGTCCGAGATTGCGTACCTGAAAGGACTAAGTGGGGGGGTGGTTAGAATGGGTTACCCGGATTGCCTATGTCAATCCGGTAGGAGACTTTACTCTAGAGAGAGTTGGAAGCTCTCAATGTAATAGTTATGAGGGATTATGATAACACTTGGGAATTAACTTAGGGATTCCTCCCTTGATATTTGCTTACCTCAAGGTCTTGGACCTTGTGCTATATTTATAGTTATCATATGCTTATAAGGTGGCTCACAAGATGATGCCAAGTGTACGCTTCAGATTTGGACACCAATGCTACCTTTGGCCCATGGCCCATTAGTGAACAGTAATCCAATACTAATCAATGGGCCTGGGAGGGTAGTTTGGACCTTTTCCCTACTTGAGTACTGTTCCGCCAGTTGGGTCCGTCTTAGTCACTCGGAAAGATCTGTTTGCTTGGTTGATCTGCCCTTGGGTAACTCTGGATGTCCGAGCCAAGAGTCTCACTGATGTATCTCAGTAGTTCTGTTATACGTTTGGTCTTGATGTAATGGTGGCGTACGAGAATCTCTCGTCCGGTCCGTTTGGCATCTCTGTACTCACGTAGCCAGGTTTAGAAGTCCCTTCTCCAGCTAGCTTGGACTTGCTGTGAGGGCACAGTGACTTCAGCGTACTGGTTGATTCACTTTGGCCGGACCATGTGAGGTCGGACCAGTACTGAATTGGCTATTTAAGCCGTGATGCGCTTTAGGACACGCTCTATGGCGCCCTTAACGGATTGGACACATGTCCGTAACAACAAATCCAGTCTCTATAATCCTTTTCTATCTTCTTGTAGAAGTATAGCAATTGTGCGTGCCTGACCTCAGGTTCTTTATGCAATGCGATCTTGAATGTCCTCCAAACTTCGTAGAACGTTTCTCCTTCTAGTTCCTCAAAGCTTCGAAGTTCTTCACCCCAGGTGGATATTAAGGACCATGGAAATCGGATGTATTGTAATTGGAATTGGCTTGCGACCTTTTTCCATGTCTTCGAACTATCTGTCAGTAAGGTCTTCAGCCAAGTTCTTGCCTTTCCTCTCAAGCAATGTAGAAAACGAAACTTTCGAATCTTTCCACTCGGTATGTCTTGAACCATCTCATAAAAGTATTCCATGAACCATACTTCATCTTCCCCTCTACTCCGTAGAATTTGGAACGATCCTGAGATACTCGGGTTTCACATAACATCTCAACCCTTCTTCTAGTAAGTATGTTAGGAATATCTGTTAGTATTTTGATCATTCATCACATGTTCTTATCTTTGCCAGAAAGGTGATTAAGTACTCTTGGTTCACTTGAACATTGTAAAAGAGGAAATCACTAAGTATGATTAGTCTAGTAAATCTTGTATTAGGATTATAGGTCTCTGAGTGTAATTTTTTATTTCCAAGAAGACCATGAAGATCAATCCTAGCAATGGAGCTTTTCTGAAGATTACAAGACTGGAGATTGCACAAGATTTATGAAGACACCAAGGTTTAGTCTCACTCGGAAAGACTATGTCCTTAATCCTTTCTTAAGTGCATTTAGTTACTTTTGAAACATGATTCTGGAACATATGACATCATGAGTAAGGAGCATGCAAGCCATCAGAAAGGCTAATGTATCCGTTGAAGACTACAGGACAAGAAATAGTACATGTGCATTAATTGCATCGGCAGAAAAACCGCTAAAGCACAGTCCTCTCTGAGATATGAGACAAGGACTTCTGAGTACTCATTTGAAGATAAGTATGGACTGAATTTGAATTGTGTCTAACGGATAACATCCCAACGACTCTCTAATTCATCTATAAATATCACACACTTAGATGCTGAGAAATATGACCGAAGAACGATCTAACTTGCAAACTTACAATCTAGCAAAGTATTCTCTCAAGCACTCTACTACCCTTTCTGAAAGCTTTCTGTTGCTTGAAGAATCACTAGTAGTTCTAAGTTGTCCTGAACCTTAACAAGAGATTGTTATTCGTGACAGAGTTGAACTATCGGATAACCTTTCAAGCTCATTCTCGAGCGGACATCAATTACTTGGGTCAAGAAGAGCGATTGCCATACACCTTTGAACAAGTGTATTAAGTAGTCTTGTTCTATTAGGCTCTCTGAAACATAAGCGAAAAGTTATACAAGAAGCCTCTCGACAAACCTTATAACCAACACCATCAAGCGTGGAGTAGAGGAAGTACTTGATTTGGGAAATCGGGGAATAACTCAAGGTTATCGAGTAGAGGAAGTACTTAGCTCTAGGAGTCGGGAATAACTCGGGGGAACATTTGGTTGGGAACCAATTATTTAAGAATCTTAGAATAGGATTTTTGTAAGGAAAACTCAATTATACATTCTAGTGAATTCTAGGTCTCGAGAAAGATCGAAGTGGATTAGTTGGAGGATTATACCTCCGGATACCACTATACTTTTGTGTTATTTACCTTTTGTATTTATCTTTCAGCAAAGCACACATACTTATTGTTTCTGAAACCCCAGTTTACGAAGCTGTTTCGACAAAAGTTTTAAAGACTATTCACCCCCCTAGTCTTTTACTTTGCCGTTATCTGGACCAACAAGTGGTATCGAGGCGGGAGGTTCCCAAGCCTTCACTTTGAACCTAGATCCCAGATAGGTGAAGAAACTTTGTCCCTTCTCGAGGACTATATAATTTGTGTGTTAAGTGTAAGGTATGTCTCGAGCGATGCACCCGTTCTAAAGCCGAAAACTACGAGAAATGGAAAAACAACATGATGCTCCATCTGGAGGCCATTAGTGATGAAATGATCTATGTCATCAATGAAGGGCCTATCAAAATCAGACAACTCAAACAAGTCACTGAGGTTTCTGCTGGAAGAAAGGCCTCAGACAAGGAAGATGAAAGCGAGGATGCAACTGCTAGTGATAGTGGTCGTGTTGCTCGTGGAAGCATTATGTATGAAGACAAGCCAAGAGAGCTCTGGACATCTAAAGATGCCAAGAGACACAGATTGGATGGTCAAGCTCGTAATATCATCATCAGATCGACACCTGAGCACATACGATTAAAGCGTGGGGTGCTAAAACGGCGAAAGTTGCCTGGCAATTGATTGAAGAAATCTGTGCCGGAACTGAGAAAACCAAAGAAAACAAGTTCGAAGTTCTTAAATTAAAATTCCAAAACTTCAAGCAAGGTCCCACTGAAACTCTGGAAGAACTTGATTTCAAGTTTACTACTCTTATGAGTGATATGGCTGCACTTGGTGAAAGCAACAGATACTCCCAGCCAGAAAAGATTAAGACTATTGTCAGAAGTCTCAATCACAACTGGGAGCACACTAAATTCTTCTATTTCAACCAAGGAATGCCAAATATTACTCCAGTAGAGCTCTTCTCTCATCTTGCTACTGTAGATTATGAGACAACTCAGAGAGAACAAACAGTTGAGAAGTTACAAAGTGTTGCTCTAGTCTCTCAAGGTATACGAAAGAAAGATACCAAAGACGCATCTGAAGAAAATGCTCTTGCAGTAAGACACATGAATAAATTTGTGAGTCAAGAGATTGAGAGAAGAAAAGCTAAAGAAAAGCTGAAAAAGCATCTTGGCCCAAACTATCATCAGTACAAGAACATTCAACTAAACAACTATCTGAAGACCCCCATTCAGAAAGGTGTTAGTACTGAATCAGCAGAGATAGGAAATGATATATGCTTCTATTGTCAAAAGCCTGGTCACTTCAAGAGAGATTGCCCTGCTTTAAACAAGCTCAAGACAGGAGACAAGAAGGACAGAAGAAATTACAAATGAAATCAAAGGGCCTTACTGACTGAAGAAAGGAAGAAGATTCAAATCCAACTTGATGCTCTAGATATTGAGACAGATTCTGAAGATGGAGATTCAGATAACTCAAACCTACCATCACCAGAATTGTGTGGAATCACCCACGATGTAATCGACTTCAGCCTTAAGAAGAATGAAATGTGTGGAGTTCTTTGAGATTCTTGGTCGGACATCTCCAACATTGAAATGTGACTTATAGCTGATGAGGTAACTAACATTTCACAATTTCTGTACTATGAGAGTGATGATGGAATTGAGGATCTGGAGTTAATCAGGAGTGAATTGGATCGTTATGAGAAAGAATTTCTGGAAGCATAATCCAAAACCAGAATTCTAAAGGACAGCAAAGAAACTCTTGAAAAAGAGGTTTCCGAGCTAACCAGGGTATCTGAGAACAAGAGCGCTGAAATAGCCCTTCTGAAAAGTCAGATATCTGAAAATGAAAAGCCTTGGATGAACTTAATAAGAAAATGATGAAGCTGCTTTCTGAGAATGAGGAACTCCGAAAGAAAGAGCTATCCTTCCAATCTTATGCAAAGGCTAGTGACACTCTCACTGAGGTTCAATCATATCTGAGAGATCCCTCTGAGAAAGGTGGACTTGGACTTGATGAACAATCAAGCAATTCGTCTCCTCTGAAGAAGGGTGATGATAGGTTGACCTTTGTAAAAAGTCAACATAATGGTTCTTCAACCACCTATAGCATTGGTCAGAAAGCTAGGGTAGTTGACAAAGGAAAAGGAGTAGCAACCCAACCTTTGAAAGAACAACAAGTTCACAAGAAACTTGTGGATGAGGTTTCTGAAAAGAAACACAACCCTCAGACATGTAACCATCCACATTGCTATATTACTAGGAAAGGAAGAATTGCTGGAATAGGCAAATTCTCTACTGTACCATTTTATGAAAATAAAGACGGTGTAGAAACTAGTAAGGCTTCTGAAGAATGTATTCAGAAAGCCAAAGGTGTTCGAAATGGCATTGTCTATAGTGCTATTGGAAAAGTCCTTTTACAATAATATAAGGAAGGACAAGAACAATGGCGCAAGGCTGATATTGCACGTAGCAATAAACAGAAGTGGAAGAAATATCAAACCACTAAAAAACTGAATGCCAAAGCTAGAAGGAACCTGGCCAGAAAGGCTAAGTTTGCTGAAAAGCAACCCCAGAAACCCAGGGTCCAGAAAGCACCAAAGGGAACACCTAGAAACACCCCAAGAAGGAAGATTGAGATAAAAATTACTGATTCTATTGTTTCTCCTTCTGATAAAGTTAGACAAAAACAAACTCCCAAGAAATTCACTAAAATGTGGATTCCTACTGGAAGAATGTTTAGTCTAAGTGGTTCTATCTCTGAGGCAAGAACCTAACTCCTGTTACCTGTTTTGTGCAGAACGCCTCTTGGACTAAGGCTCAATGGCTATTTGATAGTGGATGCGGAAAGCACATGACAGGAGACGAAGCAAATCTGGTCAACTACAAAGCTTGCAACACTGGACCAGACATCAGATTTGCTGGAGGAGAATTAAATCCCTCTCTGGGATTTGGCAACGTCAAATTGGGATCTTTAACAATTACTGACGTATTACATGGTAAGGGTTTGAAATACAATCTATTTAGCATGAGCCAGTTTGCAGACAAGGGATTTACTATGAAATTCAAAGCAAAGTTTTGCAAACTTATTGGCAATGAGTCAAAGCAGACAGTCTTGGTTGCTCGGCGGAAAGGTAGTCTTTATGTTGCCGATTGGGCATCTGCCACAACTGAAGAATGTCTCATGGTGAGTCAATCTGGTCACCTGAAACCTTGGTTATGGCACAAAAGAATGAGTCACTTGAACTTCAAAACTCTGAACAAACTTGCCAAGATAGAGTTAGTGGTTGGCCTTCCCAAAACCTCTTTCAGAAAGGATGATATCTGTTCTGCCTGTCAGATGGGGAAACAATCCAAAATCTCTTTCAAGTCCAAAACCAGACACTCTAGTGTTAGACCACTGCAACTATTACACATGGATCTTTTTTAATCAACTGTAACTAGTTATGCTGGAAAGAAGTATGGTCTGGTTGTTGTAGATGACTTCTCAAGATTCACTTGGGTTGTCTTTCTGAAGCATAAATCTGATGCTAGGGTGGAGATACCAAACTTGCTAAATAAGCTTGAAGTCATGAAAAATGACAAGGTATCTGCAATCGAGCAGGACCATGTCTTGAATTTGTCAACCAGTACATAAAGGAGTTTTGTACCAGCAAAGGTATCCAACATCAACTTTCCTCTGTAAGAACACCACAACAAAATGGTGTTGCAGAAAGGAAAAATAGAACCCTTAAAGAAGCAGCAAGGACAATGCTAGGTGACACTGAAATAAGTGAAGTTTATTGGGTTGAAGCTGTAAACACAGCATGCTACACTTAGAATAGATGTTTGATAAACAAACACCATGACGAGACTCCTTATGAGCTCTTGGTTGGTAGACCCCCTAATATTAAACATCTGAAAGTGTTTGGTTGTAGATGTTTTGTTCTTAACAATGGAAAAGAGTATCTAAGAACATTTCAACCAAAGGCAGATGAAGGAGTGTTTCTTCGTTATTCTATGAATAGCAAAGCTTACAGAGTTTACAACAAAAGAACAAAGAAGATTGAAGAATCAATTCATGTTGTATTATATGAAGAAAGCAAGAAATCAACCCTTGATGATGAACTCTCAGAAAGGTTCAAGGCACTAATATTAAAGGATTCTGAAGAAGAACCCTCAGAAAGGAAAAACATCATTATGGAAAGAGAGGATGACTCTGACGAAGAAAAGCATGAAATGCCTAGTAACAACCAGATGATTCTCAGACATGATGAAGAATTTCCTATGAGAATTCCAGAAATGGAAACTGAAGATGTTCATCAGAGAGCTAATTCTGGAAATGACCTCTCTGACAGGCATGTCCCAGAAAGCCCTCACACTGAGCAAGTGTCAGACATTCAACGCCCTTCTGTGGTACAAATGTCATGAATCGAAGAAGTATCAAGTCATAATCATAGTGATTCACATTCAGATCACATAGATGTTGACCCTACTAGCCCCAAACCCATGATGAGATGGATCAAGGATCATCCTGCAAAGGATGTGATTGGACCAATCAATCAAGGTGTTAGGACTAGGAAAGCAATAGCTGAAAATGCTAATTCTCTCTTTGGATGTTTCATCTCAAACATTGAACCTAAAACTATTGAAGAAGCATTAAGAGACCAAGACTGGATCTCTGCAATGCAAGAAGAGTTGGATCAGTTTGAAAGAAACAAAGTCTGGAAACTAGTTCCATTTGTAGAAGGAATATCTGTGATTGGAACCAAGTGGGTTTTCAGAAACAAGATGAATGAATCTGGTGAAATAACCAGAAACAAAGCAAGGTTGGTTGCCAAGGGATTCACCCAGACTGAAGGTTTAGATTTTGATGAGTCATACACACCAGTTGCCAGATTGGATGCGATAAGACTCTTTCTGGCCTTTGCAGCTCATAAAGATTTTAAAGTTTATCAGATGGATGTCAAAAGTGCATTCTTGAATGGTGAACTTGCTGAGGAAGTCTATGTTGAACAACCACCTGGTTTTGAAGTTTCCTCAGAAAGTAGAATGGTCTATAAACTACAGAAAGCTCTATATGGATTGAAACAGACTCCAAGAGCATGGTATGACACTTTGGCCAAATACCTTCTGCAAAGTGGTTTCAAGAAAGGTGAAGTTGATAAAACTTTATTTACCTTAAATCATGATGGGAAACTGCTCTTAGTTCAAGTATATGTTGATGACATCATATTTGGATCTAAGGACAAGCAACTTTGTGATGAAATTGCAAATCTCATGAAAAGTAAGTTCGAGATGAGCATGATGGGAGAATTGAACTATTTCCTAGGATTGCAAGTCAAGCAACTCAATGATGGAATATTCATTAGTCAGACAAAGTACGCAAGAGACATGCTCACAAAGTTCAATCTTAAGCCTTCTGAAAAGAATGCTAAGATACCTATGAGCATAGGAACCAAAATGACCTATACTGAATCAGATAAGAGTGTTGATGAACACAAGTATAGGAAATTGATAGGTTCACTACTCTACCTTACTGCAAGCAGACCTGATATTCAATATGCAGTTGGAGTGTGTGCTAGATTTCAAACAAATCCAATGCAATCACACTACAACATTGCTATGAAAGTATTACGGTATGTGAAAGGTACAGTAAATGTAGGTTTGTGGTATCCTAAAGAAGGTGGATTGAGTTTGGCTGGTTACTCAGATGCTGACTATGCTGGATCAATGCTTGATAGGAAAAGTACCTCAGGAACTTGTCAGTTTCTGGGAACAAGACTTATCTCATGGTTTAACAAGAAGAAAAACTCAATTGCAACTTCTACCACAGAGGCTGAATATATTGCTGCTGGTTGTTGTGCAACACAAATTCTGTGGATTCAACAACCTTTCGAGACTATGGACTCAATGAAGAGAAAACTCCTATTTTACGTGACAACACAAGTGCTATTGCAATCACACGAATCCCAAGTTCCATGCCGAACAAAGCACATTGATGTTAGACACCACTTCATCGAGACCATGTTGAAAAAGGCAATATAGAGATACTCAAGATTGTACGAAGACCAACTTGCAGATATCTTCACCAAGCCCTACAAGAAAGCGGTTCTTGACCTTAAGACATAATCTTGGGTTAATGGAGTTGCCAAAGGACCTGAAAATGTCCTGAATCTCTAAAGTCCGAGTAAGCAAGGTAGAAAGAAGTAGGCCTCGAGAACATGCTCTCGTAAAGCCAGTTGTTAAGAAGTGATGCAAAGGTTTCTGAGTAGCAACACTCAGAAAGGCAAAACATTTCTGGAACGGGTATCCAGAAAGGCAAAGGTTGGTACACACTCAATGAGTAAATAAGACTAGAACTTACTTACTAAGAGTGGGTCAAATACATTCAAACAACTGAAATTTCTGATTCTTGAATTCAGGAAACTATTTAGTCATAAAGAGAAAAGACACACAAAGCCCAAAAAGTATAAGTTCTGAAAGTCAAACATGTGCAATGTCTTGTATTTTTACCATTTTTATGATAAACAATATATAGATAAGGACTTGACACTCAGAATGATAAGCTCAAACGATTAAGTGTTCCTACTCTTTACTAAGTGCGCAATGTATGTAGCATATTAAAAATCCATCAAGTCGGCACATTACCATTTGTTGATTGATATCAATACAAGATATTCAATATAAGGCCTTGATGTATAAACGTTTGATCTCAACGGCTGAGATTAAAACAAAGCAAGTAATGTCTGTTGAGAAATGCAGACATGGCCCACTAAGCATTTAATGAAGTACAAAGGACGTACCACGCCTATGCAGATGCAAAGACACGCATTCATATTCAGCTATATGTATGTTGTATCTATGTACGTTTTGTCTGCTATATATATAGGAATTGGGCAAAAGACAAACACTTTTACCAAATCCGAAATTTCATACTTGAATCAAAATAGCAAAACCTCTCAAGTTTTCTGCAAAACTTCTTCTACAACTCAACTTCTTGTGCTTAGTCTTCTGAAAAGATAGACTAATCTCGATTATTCTTGAAAAACCCATCTGTAAACACTCACTCAAAGACTCTATATAAGAGATGGCACCAAAGAAGATGACCACCAAGAACCCTAAGGCCGCATCATCTGCTCCTGCTGAAAAGCAAGGAGGAAAAGAACTCAAGGTGTTGAATAAACGCCTTCTAGGAGAGTTTACCCCTTCGGACTGGAATCCAAGTCACAAGATGAATTGGGAGCTTTTCTTGTGAAGAAATATGTTTCTGCAGTCATTTCTTCAAAAGCAGATAGAAAACTGATATTGGGAATGTTGAAAAGTTCCCATATCTACAAGCTTCTGTGTGCTGCACCCAGTGGACTATCCACACTGGATGTGTTGGAATTCTACAACAACTCCAAAATCTTCACAAAAGTTGTGAATGATGTAGAAGAGAAGTACATGCAGACTAAATTTCAAGGACAAGAAATTGTCCTAGACTGCAAGACTTTCTACAACTTATTCCGATTGAAAAATCGAGGAACAATCGACGACATCAACATCAAGGATGCCTCCATGATTCAAAGTGTTAAGGAGCTATTTGAGGCAATCCAGATTGAAAATGCAAAGGGTTGCCCAACAAACTTTGTTCTGAAAGCCATCAGAACCAGTCATCTCCAGAAACACTGGAGTACTTTGGCTCTCATTCTGGTCCGTTGCTTTGATGGAAACAAAGGTGGAGTAGACCAGATAAGAATGGAGAGATGGATGATGATGCATCTTCTGAATAAAAAGCATGAAGGGCAGGAAACCCACTTTAATTGGGGAAATCGCCTTGACAAATTTCTTGGGCACATTGAGGAATTTGAGCCTAAAATCATAAATGGCCTTGCTGAGACAAAGGCCAATATGCATTTTGGTCTCAGAATTTGCTACATTCTGGAAACAATGGGAATAACTCTCAGAAAGAGACAAGAAATCCCAGTCACCAACTCTCTTTTCAGACATGCCTTTGAAGAAAAGGAGAGAATTGTTGCTGAGAAAGCTCAGAAAGAGGCAGAAGAGCTTGAAGCTGCCCAGCAAGGTGAAGAGGTCTCTGAGCAAGCTCCTGCTCAACCTCCAGTTGCCAAGAGAAAGAGGACTCAAAGCAAGAAAGCCTCTAAGTCCCAAAGTGTACAAAAAGCACAACCTTCTGGAGATAAGATCTCAGAAGATGTTGTTCGGCCAGAAAGGCAACACCAGAAAGCCCCAAGAATTCTGAGACAGGCTGCTCCAGAAATCTCCAGAGATGATAGAAATATCATAGATGGGTCAGCTCCCAATCTGGACAGTGACTCTGATGATGATGTAGTACTTACACAAGTATTCAAAAAGTCCAGGATTGAGACCCATGGAGGAGCATCAAGCTCAGCCCCTCAGAAAGAAAGGAGCCCCTCTGTCCAGCAGGAAGAAGAAGGCCTGGATGAGGAAGATAGAGTGATGGAAGATGTTGACATTGCTTCCACATTCACAATGCCAGCACTTAATGTGGCTGAAGAAAACCCTGTTCTTGAACAGGTTCCTCAACCTTCTGAGAGAGCTCAACTCTCAGAAAGGGATCAAACTGAGATGGAGACTCAGAAAGATATTGTAGAGGAGACCAACAATGAGCAAAGAGAGTGTTGGTCCAGATAACGGCAAAGTAAAAGACTAGGAGGGGGGGTGAATAGTCTTTTAGAACTTTTGTCGATAAAAACTAATTCTCAGATATCTGTGTAGATATCTGATACTTAAATTCAGAGCGCGGAAGACTTAAGATAGATAAGTGCAGAAACAGTTAAAGTGTGTGTGTGTGTTGCTGAAATGTAAGTACAGAGAAGTAAATAACACAGCAAGTATAGTGGTATCTGGAGGTGGCGTAATCCTCCAACTAATCCACTTCGGTCTTCCAAAGACCTAAAATTCACTAGAATAGATAATTGAGGTCACCTTACAAAAATCCAATTCTAAGATTCCTTAGACAAATGGTTCCCAACCAAATGTTCCCCCTGAGTTGTTCCCCGGCTTTCACAGCCAAGTACTTCCTATACTCAGAAACCTTTTTGAGCTATTCCCTAGCTTCCCAAGCTAAGTACTTCCTGTGCTCAATAACCTTGGAGTTATTCCTTAGTTTCTCAAATTAAGTACTTCCTGTACTCCACGCCAGTGATGGTGTTGGTTTTGGTTTGAGTTGTCAGATGAGCTTCATTAATAACTTTTCAGTTAATCAGATAGCTCTGTGAATCAAGTATACTTAATACACTTTTCAATGTATGGTATCTTGTTCTTTTTACTGACCCAAGTCTTAGATAAATGTTCAAGAGAATGAATCTCAGATACTTGATCTTTCAATTCAACTCTTTCACAGATAGCAGTGCTTGTTTAGGATCAGGACACTTAGAACTTTAGTGCTACTTAAGATCAGGAGCTTTGGTCGCAACAGAAAGCTTTTGAGGATAAGTAGTTTGCTTGAGATAGCGAGGTATGTGTTCAGTGTAAGTTCTTCAGGTTGTGTGTTCTCAAGCTGTCTAAGTGTTGATATTTATAGATGAATTTGAGTGTCGTTTGAATAGTATCCGTTAGGCATAAATCAAATTCGAACTATTGATATATGTGTATAGTACTGTAGCAGGTTTGTCTTCTTCTTCAGAAGGTACCGTTGCTTTTATTCAGACATCTCTGTCCGTGCATTAAATGCATTGTACTGTACTTTTTGTCCTGTAGTACCAACGGAACTATGCTCAGTATTAGAGACTAGTATTATCTGATTCTTTGCACGTCCTTGTCTTCAATCTTCAGATACCACTTTATTGAAACAACTTTGTTGCAATATATTTCTTTTTCAGAAATGTGGTTAAGGCTCAAGGTATCTGAGAGTAGATATCTGTGGACACTTTCCTGGTTTTCAGAAAACCTTCCAGTTCTCAGATATCTCTTGTGACACAGCTTGTTTAAGACTATTCGTGTCTCCAAGATATCTGACCAAGGTATCTGTAAAACTGTTTCAGTAATCTTGTGCAGTTTCTTCAAATCTTCAATGTCGTTGAACTTGTTCTGCTTGGATGTCTTCTTCTTGGTCTTCTCTTCAATAAAAATTACATTTTGAGACCTAACATCCTATACAAGATTAGCTAGGCTATCATACTTAGTGGGTTTCCACTTTTACAATGTTCAAGTGAACCAAGAGTAATAATCACCTTTCTGAGACTAAGATAAGTCATCATGTTGCTGATCAAAATCTAAACAGATATTTCTAACAAAATATCTAACAAATTTCCTAACAAATTTCCCCCTTTTTGATCAGTCAACGATGACTATCTGACCTATTACAAATCTGGATGAGAGAACAATCCAACACTTAATCATTTCTTAAGATTTTTCAAATCATTCAATTAATTGCAGAAAGTAAACATCAACCAAATCACAAGGTGTGATCTTTGCTGACAAGTTATCTTTTATATAATACTATCTGAGAGTAAGTTCATCAGATAAGTTACAATGAAAGATTACAGATAACTTCAATACATAAAACAAGTTTCGCTCAGTCAGCAAAAATACAACAAAAACTACATAGTAAATTAGGAAAATAGGAGTAACCAAGCTCCAAGTAAACATCCTAATAGACTAGTCTTCAAGTCTTCAACTCTTCAAGTCTTCAACAATATTTTTGTGGATCAGTCTGCAAATTTCCTATCTCCAAACCTTTTGATGTCATCAGAATAATCATAGAGAAGTGTTCTGACGAGCATCTCAGTGCTCTGGCAAATCCACATACCTCTTTGTAGGTTTTGGTAGGATTTTTCTTGACAAAATGTTTGACCCACAAATACTTTCCCCACTTCCACGCATGCTCTATTCTGATATCTGAAAGCTTGAAGTATTCGTAGATAATCCTCAGATATCTGATGTCACCCTTGTATTGATCTGATGTCACCCTTGTATTTATCTTCAGTTAGATAGAACGACTCATAGGGTTCCACAGCGAGTCTTGCTCTTGTGCCTGTTCCTGTGATATTCAGAATTCTGTGCACATCATCTGGCTTTCCATATGGACATTCATCAGAGAGGTCCTTTCTCATGGCAGATTCTCTTGACAACTTCAAAATCCAACCAGGCTTTAATGTGATTGGTGTTGATCAAGGTTGGCTTATCTTTTCTCCATGCCATAAGTTGTTTATGGATTGGTTCTGGAAATCTTGAATTTATCAGTAGATGCTTAAGTTCCAGAATCCAATAGCCATTTTTCTGATTGATGCACCTGTAGACAGAGGAATCATTGTCATTCTTCACATACTCTATTTTGGCTTCTTCTGGCCTGAGTGGAAGTTGACTTTGTCTTTGCTCAGTTCTCAGTCTGTTCCTTCTTTGTCTTGAATTCTCTTTAGGTTTGTTGCTTGAAGAACCACCCTGGATAGACTTGGTATTTCCAGAGGGTGTTTTAGCTGCTAGGGGCTTTGCAGCTATGGGCTCAGTTAGGCTTTCAATTTTCCTTTTTCTGTGAAGAGGAGCTTCATCTTCATCAGTTTCCTCATCATCATCAAGATTAGATCTTGTGAGAGTTTTACAGCCTTCTTCATTGCCCAAGGACTTGATTTGACCTTCTTCTTCTTCTGAAGATTCATCAATCCCTTTAACTTGTCTTCTCCTTGGAGCCTTGGTACTCCTTGGAGGCTTCTGTGCCATGGCCCTTGTTATCATTGTAGTTCCTTCAGTAGGTTTCTGGGAAGCAGCTACTATTTGCAAAGCAGCTTGGCTAGGGGAGGGTTCGTTGATTCTGAGTGGTGGCTGGGAAGTTTTCATGTTTCTTCTTCCTCTCTGAGCCACACCAGCTCCAGATTTCTTCTTGTTTTCTTCTCCTTCTTCCCATTCCCCCTGACTTTGAGGTCCAGATTTGTACACTCTTTCCACCTTAGTCATTGTTGGCTGACTCAGTCTCATAAAAGAATCTGAGAGAGAGTTAAAATGCCCTTGTAAATAATTGTAGGTAGTGACCAACTTCTGATGTTCGGCTTTGAGCTCCTGATTTTGCTTAATAAGTCCATTGTCCTTATCAGTGAGCTCTGCCAATGGGCCTAGGATGGCATCTGCTTTTCCAGCAGTGTAACTTGCCTCTTGGAAAGCTTTTTCAGCTAAAGACGCATCATCGTCCCTTATCATTCCCAGATCTTTCTGAGCAATGACTATGCTAGTTGTTCTCTGAGTGATGAGCTCAGTGAACTTTTTCATTTCAGAGGGGACGGAGGCAATTACTTCCTTGTTCTGTGAAGACAACTCCTTGTTCAGATGAGCCAGTACTTGGTATCTGTTCATGTATTCATGGGAGTGGACATTTGGCAGTTTGCTGAATATTGCAGGAGCAATCAGCTTCCTTTTCAAGTGAGAAACCGCTAAATGTTCATTGCGGTGCTCTGCCAAAGTCTTATCTTCTTCATCATCTGAGTAATCAGCCCAGTGATCTTCATCCTCTTGGACATTCTCATCGATTGTGTCGAGTCCAGTAACCATCTCAGAGATTGGTTTCTTCCCTTTCTGGGAGGAGGATGGTACTTCTTTTGAAGATGATGCAGCCTTAGCATCATGCTTAATTTCAGATACTTCTTCAGTATCGAGTTCTTTGGTGATGGCATTTACAGCATCCTGTAGCTCTTTAACCTCAGAGTAAGCAATCATCTCTTGCAGATATTGATCTTGTAGTTGGTCAAGCTTGTCTCTGGATTTAGCTATCTGGTCTTCCAGTTGAAGATGGAGCTGTTGTTCTTCTTCCAACAATTGTCTGAGTTGAGCAGTTCTGGATTGAGTATTCAACAAAGTGATTTCCTCAGAATCCTCAACTACTTGTTCAGTATTAACCTTTTGTTGGGAAGATGGATGAGTTGACTTTTGAGGAGATGGAGACGGAGATTTCTGTGCTTTCCTCTCAGTTTGCTTTTCAGCAGTTGAGGCATGATTTCTTTGTGAAATTCCTCCGGTCCCTGGTGCAGGGGCATCATCATCATCCTTTTTGTCTGTGTCATCCTTTTGGTGATGATCAGTGGGAGGTTCATCGAAGTCGTTTTCGTTGATCTCTTCCTCCTCATCATCTTCAGATACAAGATTGATCACTTCAGGAATAGTGATCTTCTGCCCATTAACCTCTTCTTGTTCAGAAGGTATAAATTGCAGAGTTTGGGGCAGAACTGGCTTGAATGCCATCTGTAATCTTGTCTGACCATCTGCCTGTTCCAAGGCTTGTATCAAACTGTGCGCCACTTCTCTGGAGAAATCCTTATGCAATAAAGTCGCAACTGTGTACTGTTCGGTAGGGAACATTGCATGGATATATGTCTCCAAGTCAAGAGCTCGTGCTCGTCTAGTTGGTTGATCTGTGATTCTCAATATTTCAGAGAGATCAGAGCACCTTAACCTTTGCCATTTCTTGAAGCATTGAATATGCTTTGGCACGGTTTGAGCTTTGAATAAGGGAAGTAGGTCCCTTTTCTCATCATTGGGAGCCTGCTTTGCACTTGTTTGAGCCTGAAAGAAAGTGTTTTGAGTTATATTCAAAACTTGTGTAGATATCTGAGTACAAGTGTAGTTTAGTTTCTGAGTTACCTGAGTAAGGACATCAGGCTCAGAGACTTGTACTGCTGAGACAATTGGTGTCTCAGATATCTTATTGTGAGGTGGAGACTTGGAAGTCTGGTCCTCAACAACTTTTCTTTCTTGAACTTGAGAATTATCACAATACTTAGGAAATTTTATCAAGAAAACTTTAAGTGTCAAACCAGATATTTGAGAGGTCAATTACCTCCATGGGAGGCTCAGATACTTGTCTCTCAGAGACCTTTGCAGTCTCTGGAATCTTTTCTTGTGATGAAGGCCTTGATGCCTCATCAATTTCCATAGGTGCAGGGGATGTCGCAACTCTGTCCCCTTGCACTTCTACTTCTGAGTGAGCCTGTGAGTAGAAAGTATTGAGTAATTTTAGAAGAAGTTTAAGATAACCCAAGGTGAAGAATTTTTATCACTGATTTTCATATATATATATATATATATATATATATATATATATATATATATATATATATATATATCCCTTCATATGGGAAGGCTCAATGATGTGTCCTTCAGAAACCTTGTTGGTTTCTGGGTCCTTTTCTGGCATTTCTGCCTTATCTTCCTCTTTCTCAGTTGGAGCCTGTTAGAAACATTTACTTTAAGCACATGAACATATGACTGAAAAGTGTTATCTTAAGAATCAATTTATCACCTGTGGCACAGGCTCAGATTTCTTAAGAGGTGAGATTGGGTGAACCTCCTTCTCAGTTTCTGAGGCAAGCTTCCCAGCTTCCTCTTGTTTCTGTGTTTCTAACTCAGCCTGTAACAAAGAAATTTTATAAGTAACAAGATATATATAAGCATAAAGTTTCACAAGATGAGAGTTAAACCATTCAGCTACCTGATCCATGTCAGGCTGATTGGTCTCTGAAACTCGTGACCCTTCTATACTTTGGTCTTCTTGTTCCAGTAACACTTCTTTGTTTGAAGTTTCAGGTACTTCACACCTTTCCTGAGTGTGCAACTCAATTGCCTCCCCTGGTTGATCATTCTGAGTAGATATCTTAGTTTGATCCCTCTCATTGAGTTGGGGAACCTGCTCTTTTGCAGGATTTTCTTCAGCATACTGCATTGCTGGTAATTCAAAATGGAGTTCATTTACCATTTCATCAACCACTTGTGGCTGTTGTGGTTGTCTGGAAGCAGAAGATTGGTCAGTGGAGTGTTCTTCCAGATTTTTAGATGTGGCGTTTCCATCAGCATCTGCCAACACTAAAATACCACTCATCAGGGCTTTTTTAATTTGTGCGTAAGAAACGTTCCCTAATGAAGTGTTTGTACCAACAACCTTTGCTATAGGTGCTTGTTCAGCAACCTGAGGTGTAGGTTCTTCTTCAGAAACCTTTTCACCAGTTACTATTTCAGTAACCTTATCCCTTTTTGTTCTTTCTAGGACTTGAGAGATGACTAGCTTCTCATCTTCATCGTCAGAGCTCTCATCAGCATTAGGAACTGATTGGTCCATTACTCCTGCAGTTTCTGCAGATAGGGCTTGGTGTTTTTCACCACTTTTGACAGCATTTATGAGTTCATCAACAAGGCTTTCTACAATAGTCTTCACATTTCTGAAAGCACTTTCTCTTGCTGAGTCTACTTGTTCAGTAGTTGATAACTCTTTTGCAGCATTGATGAGTTCATCTGGCTTTATCAGTTCATCGGCAAGGCCTGCAGATATCTGAGAATCGACAACCTCAATGGGTAAGTCTTCTGATTTGCCAGCAGACTTCTTTCTTGAAGTTCTGGGCTTCTTGGTCGCAACCTTTTCTTCAGATACCTTTTCAGACTTTCACTTCTTAGAACCTTTCTGAGACCCAGTAACCTTTTTCAACAAGTTTGTATACTCATATTTGTAGAGTAGGTTACTGTTGGCTATTTCATTGTCTCTCCGAGCTCAATGCCAAGCTTCTCCAAAGAAGTAGCATATCTTCGCACCATAGCCCATGCCTTTTGCTCGGCCTAGTCCTTTGGCGATTTTAGGCTCAAGCCTTGAATCTTCTTCACAAACTTCATGAAGGCGTATTTTCCCAGCTTAAAAGGGTTTTCCGTTGCTTTTTCTTGATTGAAGAAGAACATCATGATCCATCATTCTTGGCTTATCTGGTCAGCACCTCCTTGTAGACCATCAAAGCATCTGTGAAGAATGCAAGCCAATACATCCAAGTGAACCATCAGATGTCTGGTTCGGATGTCAGCAAGCTTGAACTCAGTGGGTGTATCTGGTTTTTCAAGATCACACACGTCACTGTACAGTTCTTTAACACCTTCAAGGAGATCATCGTCCTTAGTGTTTATTTCAAAATCCTTTCCAAGATTTTGAAACTCAAACAACTTACAGAAAGTTGTTAAGTCCAGAAGGATTTCCTTTCCTTGGACTGAGGTTTTGACAGACACTATTGCAGTGCCTTCAGAAACACAGGAAATTATCCTGGAGTTGTTGTAGAATTCCAACACATCAAGTGATGAGATTCCACTTGGGCGAGCAGATAGAAAACCCTTGATTTGTGCCTTTTCAAGCATGTCAAGAATCAGTTTTCTGTCGGCTTGGTTCTCTATTGCAGCCGTGAGGTATTCCTCAACCATGGCACCGTCCCAAATCATTCTGTGATTTGAAGTCCATTGGTCAGGATTAAAATCTCCTACCAGTCGGTTGTTCACAATAACCAACTCTGGTGCTTGCTTTTCAGCAGTACCAGTGGAGGATTGAGATTTCTGAGTAGAAGAATTCTTTGGGGCCATCTCTTTATATAGTGTAGATTTGGATTGGTGTTTGAAAGAGATTTGATTTAGTAATTCTTTGCAGAAAAACTTAATCTAGATTTACAGAGATTGTAGAAGATTTGCAGAGAATCAAGAGAAGGTTTTGCTATTTTTGTGCAAGTCGGAATTTTGGATTAGGCGAAAGTGATTTCTTTTGCCAAAATCCTATATATATAGCAATAGAATCTCAACAGACAAATACATACAAATTGATTTTGTGTATGTATCTCGTGATTTGCAAGGTGCGTGAGCAAAAGCTAGTTCGGCATTAAATGCAAAGTGGGCTTTGTCAGAATTTTTACAGTCCACTATTTACTGTGAATTAATTTCCACCGTATAGATCAATCGCTTAATTTCATCAAGGGTCACCATTGCTTCTTCAGCAATGATCACAATCAACAAGTGTAATTGTGCCCATTTAATGAATTTTGGCTATTAGCTATCTGAATCACGTTTGTGTATGACCAAGAACACTGTTTGCATCTGAATATGTCTTATACTTAGGATTTTTCCAAGTTTTTCATCAAGATAGAAATAATGCAAATTTCAAGAGAGTAGTTGACTGCAGATAGTTGTACTATTCTCCTTTGTGTTCACCGTTTATAGAGTGATTTATATCCGAGTTCCGCTTCGAGATCTTAAGTCGTCTTTTGCTCTTTAGCCTTTTGACTTACGGATACCTGTTCCAGATTTCTCTTTCTCTTCTCGGATGCGCTCCAGATACCTCTTCTCTGGATGCCCGTTCCAGATTCCTGAACTCTTTCAGTTCATTGGTAGTTCCATTAGTCCAAGACTATGTCTTAAGGCTAAGAATCTACTTTCTTGTAGTGGCTTAGTGAAGATATCTGCAAGTTGGTCTTCAGTGCCAATCTTGAGTATCTCTATATTGTCTCTTTTAACATGGTCTCTGATGAAGTGATGTCTAACATCAATATGCTTTGTTCTGGCATGAAATTTAGGATTCTGTGTAATTACAATAGCACTTGTGTTATCACAGAAAATGGGAGTTTTCTCTTCAATGAGTCCATAGTCTTTAAGTTGTTGTTGTATCGACAGAATTTGTGTTGCACAACAACCAGCAGCAATATATTCAGCCTCTGTGGTAGAAGTTGCAATTGAGTTTTGCTTCTTGCTAAACCATGATATAAGTCTAGTACCCAAAACCCATAAGTTCACGAGGTGCTTTTCCTCTCAAGCGATGAAAGATAATCGGTCTGAGTACCCAGCTAAACTCAATCCGCTTTCTTTAGGATACCACAATCCTACATCTACTGTACCTTTTACATACCTTAATATTTTCATAGCAATGTTGTAGTGTGTTTGCATCGGATTTGTCTTAAATCTAGCACAAACTCCTATGGCGTATTGAATATCAGGTCTACTTACAGTGAGGTAAAGTAGTGAACCTATCAATTTCCAATACTTATGTTCTTCAACACTCTTGTCTGATTCAGTATAGGTCATTTTGGTTCCAATGCTCATAGGTATCTTAGCATTCTTTTCAGAAGGCTTAAGATTGAATTTTGTGAGCATATCTTTTTGCATACTTTGTTTGACTAATGAATATTCCATCACTGAGTTGCTTGACTTGCAATCCTAGAAAATAATTCATTTCTCCCATCATGCTCATCTCAAACTTACTTTTCATGAGATTTGCAAAGTCATTACAAAGTTGCTTGTCCTTAGATCCAAATATGATGTCATCAACATATACTTGAACTAAGAGTAGTTTCCCATCATGGTTTAAGGTAAATAAAGTTTTATCAACTTCACCTTTCTTGAAACCACTTTCCAGAAGGTATTTGGCCAAAGTGTCATACCATGCTCTTGGAGCCTATTTCAGTCCATACAGAGCTTTCTGTAGTTTATAGACCATTCTACTTTCTGAGGAAACTTCAAAGCCAGGTGGTTGCTCAACATAAACTTCTTCTGCAAGTTCACCATTCAAGAATGCACTTTTGACATCCATCTGATAAACTTTAAAATCTTTATGAGCTGCAAAGGCTAGAAAGAGTCTTATTGCATCCAATCTGGCAACTGGTGCATATGTCTCATCAAAATCTAGGCCTTCAGTCTGGGTAAATCCCTTGGCAACCAATCTTGCTTTGTTTCTGGTTATTTCACCGGATTCATTCATTTTGTTTCTGAAAACCCATTTAGTTCCAATCACAGATTATTATTTATTATTCTCGACTTGGTATTTTATATTGTTGGATCCCTTGTTATACATTTTGTGTACTTGTTTGCAACTAGCATAAGGATTAATGCATCCGCATCTCTTTAAAATGCATACATGTAGTACACATCAATTACTGATTTTTTTCATTACTAAGTTAAAATGCTCAACGAATATTTCTTTCAACTTCTGATAATTTTGATGATGTTATTAAAATGGCGATATAAAATACATTGAATATATATATTAGTATAATTGGACAAAATGTGATCCACGAATGGAACTAATTTCCAGACTTTGTTTCTCTCAAATTGATCCAACTCTTCTTGCATTGCAGAGATCCAGTCTTGGTCTCCTAATGCTTCTTCTATATTTTTGGGTTCAATATTTGAGATGAAACATCCAAAGAGAGAATTAGCATTTTCAGCTATTGCTCTCCTAGTCCTAACACCTTGATTAATTGGTCCAATCACATCTTTTGCAGGATGATCCTTGATCCATCTCATCATAGGTTTAGTGCTAGTAGGATCAATATCCAAATGATTTGAATGTGAATCACTGGGATTTTGATTTGATACTTTTTCAGTATCTAAGACATTTTGCTCCTCAGAAGGGCAATTAATGTCTGACACTTGTTCAGCGTTTGAGCTATCTGGAACATGTTTTTCAGTGAGATTATTTCCAGAGATAGCTTTATGATGAACATCTTCAGTTTCCATTTCTGGAAGTTTTATAGGAAATTCTTCATCATGTTTGTGAGTCATCTTGTTGTTACTAGGCACTTCATGCTTTTCTACGTCAGAGTCATCCTCACTTTCCGTAATGATGTTTCTCCTTTCTGAGGATTCTTCTTCAGAGTCCCTCAACATTAGTTCTTTGAACCTTTCTGAGAGTTCATCATTAGGAGGTGTTTTCTTGCTTCCTTCATAGAATACAACATGAACTGATTCTTCAATTTTCTTTGTTCTTTTGTTGTAAATTCTGTAGGCTTTGCTATTCGTGGAATAGCCAAGAAATACACTTTTATCTGCCTTTGGTTGAAATGTTCTCAGATAATCTTTTCCATTGTTTAGAACAAAACATCTACAACCAAATACTCTCAGATGTTTGATATTAGGGGGTCTACCAACCAAGATTTCATAAGGGGTCTTGTCATAGTGTTTGTTTATCAAACATCTATTCTGAGTGTAGCAGGCTGTGTTTACAGCTTCAACCTAATAAATTTCACTTATTTCAGTGTCAGCTAGCATCGTCCTTGCAGCTTCTTTAAGGGTTCTGTTTTTCCTTTCTGCAACACCATTTTGTTGAGCTGTTCTTACAGAGGAAAGTTGATGTTGTATACCTTTGCAGGTACAAAACTCCTTTATGTACTGGTTGACAAACTCAGTACCATGGTCTGTTCTGATTGCAGATACCTTGTCATTTTTCATGACTTCAAGCTTTTTCAGCAAGTTTGGTATCTCCACCCTGGCGTCAGATTTGTGTTTCAGAAAGACAACCCAAGTGAATCTTGAGAAGTCATCTACAACAACCAGACCATACTTCTTTCCTGCATAACTAGTTACAGATGATTCAAAAAGATCCATATGTAGTAGTTGCAGTGGTCTAACACTAGAGTGTCTAGTTTTGGACTTGAAAGAGATTTTGGATTGTTTCCCATCGACATGCGTAATGATATCATCCTTTCTGAAAGACGTTTTGGGAAGGCCAACCACTAACTCTTTCTTGGTAAGTTTGTTCAGAGTTTTGAAGTTCAAGTGACTCATTCTTTTGTGCCATAACCAGTGCTCTTCTGTGTGACCAGATTGACTCACCATGAGACATTCTTCAGTTGTGGCAGATGCCCAATCGGCAACATAAAGATCGCTTTCCGAAAGCAAAAGACTTCGCTGACTCATTGTCAATTAGTTTGCAGTATTTTGCTTTGAATTTTATAGTAAAACCTTTGTCTGCAAACTGGCTCATGCTAAATAGATTATATTCCAAATCCTTAACATGTAATACGTCAGTGATTGTTAATGTTCCCAATTTGACGTTGCCGAATCCCAGAGAGGGATTTAATTCTCCTCCAGCAAATCTGATATCTGGTCCTGTGTTGCAAGCTTTGTAATCGACCAGATTTGCTTTGTCTCCTGTCATGTGCTTTCCGCATCCACTATCAAACAGCCATTGTGCTTTAGTCCAGGAAGCATTCTGCACATAACAGGGAATAGGAGATTAGGTTCTCAATTTATAGTTGGAACCATCAGGACTAAACAATCTTCCAGTAGGAATCCATTTTTGAATGAATTTCCTTGGAACATTCTTTTTTATGATAGGAACATAAGGAGGAATTCTGATTGAATGATTATCATTATTAAGAATTGTTTTCTTCCTTGGTGTGTTCCTAGGTGCTCCATTTGGTGCTTTCAGATACCTGTCAGGTTTCTGAGTTTGCTTTTCAGCAAACTTAGCTCTCCTTGCCAGATTTCTTCTAGCCCTGGCATTCAGATTTTCAGTGGCTTGATTCAACTTCCACTTCTGATAATTTCTTTGAGCAATTCTAGCTTTTAGCCATCGTTCTTGCTCTTGTTTGTATTCATGAGAAAGTTGTTTCCCGATGCCTTTGTAGCCAATACTGTTTCGAGCACTTAAAGCTATCTGAGATCTTTTCTCAGCAGCTTTGCTAGTCTCTAGTTGATCCAATTTCTGTCCAGACTAAGTGATATGAGAGAATTTGCCAGCTCCTGCAATTCTACCCTTTTGAGAGACATAGCACTGTGAGTGTTTACACTTTTCAGTGTTGTGTTTCTTTTTAGAGACGTGCCCATCAGTTTTATTTTTGACTTGTTTTTCCCACAAAGGTTTAGTCGCAACTGCCTTTCCTTTGTCAACAATCTTCGTCTTCTGACCGATACTATAGATTGCATGGGAACAATCTTGCTGAGTACTTACAAATGTTCTTCTTTCCTCACTCTTATTCAGAGTGATAGAACAATCTGTCTGTGTATTCAAATTTCAAGTCCTTTCTTTTTCAAGGATCTCTTAAGTAAGATTGTACTTCAGTAAGAGTGTCACTAGCTTTGGCATAAGATTGAAAAGATAATTCTTTCCTTTTGAGTTCCTTGTTCTCAGAAAGAAGATCTTCATATTTCTTTCGTAATTCAGCCATTGCTTCTTTATGTGACTTTTCAATCTCAGATATCTGAGGTTTAAGAAATGCATTTTCAGCATCCTTTCTCTCAGATATCTTAACTAATTGAGAATTTTCCTTTACAAGAGAATTCTTTTCTTCTTCAAGATTTTCGGCTCTAGCTCGGATCATTAGAAATTCTCTTTCATAGATGTCAAGATCTTTCCTGAGATTTTCTAGATCTTTTATTTCTTCTTCATCACTTTCATAAGTATAACAAGAAGTATGTGTTACCTCATCACCATAAGATGATTTACGTGTTAGAGATGTCTGGACCGTCAATCTCAAAGAACTCCACACATTTCATTCTTCTTGAGGTCAAGTCGATTATATCATGAGTAACTCCACATAATTACGTGATGGTAAGATTGAGTCATCTGAATTGTCATCGTCGAATCTCATAGTCTAGAGCATCCAGTTGAGTTTGATTTTCTTTCTTTCTTGATTAATAAAGCTTTCGGCTTCTTCGAAGATTCTTCTATCTTTCTTGTCACTGTCCTTAGTTTGTTGAAGGCGGACAATCCTTCTTGAAGTGACGGGTTTACGACAATAGAAGCGGATATCGTTTCCAATTTCTACTTCCTCAAGACATGATGCTTTACGAAATGGCTTGTTCAGCGAGCTTTGCATATTTTTGTACTGGTGATAGTCTGAGCCTAGATGCTTTTTCAGCTTCTCTTTGGCTTTTCTTCTCTCAATTTCTTGACTGACATATTTGCTCATTTTCTTTGCATCAAGAGCATCCTCAGTCTCTTCCTTGATTTTCTTCTTTTCAGAAGTTCCTTGAGCAACTAGAGCAATATTTTGCAACTTTTCAGTTGTTTGTTCTCTTTGTGTTGTCTCATAGTCAACCGTAGCAAGATGTCAGAAGAGTTCCACTGGAGTGATATTTGGCATACCTTGATTAAAATAAAAGAATTTAGTATGCTCCCAGTTGTGGTGAAGACTTCTGACAATAGTCTTAATCTTTTCTGACTGAGAGTATCTGTTGCTTTCCCCAAGTGCTGCCATATCACTCATGAGAGTGGTAAATCTGAAATCAAGTTCTTCCAGAGTTTCAGTGGGTCCTTGTTTGAAATTTTGAAATTTCAACTTGAGAACTTCGAACTTGTTTTCTTTGGTTTTCGGCCCGACAGATTTCTTCAATCGGTTGCAGTGCAACTTTCGCTGCTTTAGCACCCTACGCTTTAATCAGATGTGCTCAGGTGTAGAGCTGATGATGATATTACGAGCTTGACCATCCAGACGATTTCTCTTGGCATCTTCCGATGTCCAGAGTTCTCTGGGCTTTGGTTCGTAAATAACTTGACTAGTAGATCTCCCACTTGTTGACGCATCAGTTTGTGAAGATCCTTCGCTTTGATCTCTGTCTCTACCATTAGAAACCTCCATGACTTGTTTAAGTTGTTGAATGACTATTGGGCCATTTTTTATTACTTCGATCATTTCGTCACTTATGGCTTCAAGGTGGAGCATCATGTTATTTTTCCATTTCTCGTAGTTCTCTGGTTTGAGAACGGGTGCATCACTCAGAGACATTCTTGCACACTTAACACACAAATTAAATAGTCCTCGTAAATGGACAAAGTTCCTTCACCTATCTGGGGATCTAGGTTCAGTGCAGAAGGCTTGTGAACCTCTTGCTCTGATACCACTTGTTGGTCCAGATAACGGCAAAGTAAAAGACTAGGGGGGGGGGGGGGTGAATAGTCTTATAAAACTTTTGTCGATAAAAACTATTTCTCAGATATCTGTGTAGATATCTGATACTTAAATTCAGAGTGCGGAAGACTTAAGATAGATAAGTGCAGAAACAGTTAAAGTGTGTGTGTGTGTGTGTTGCTGAAATGTAAGTACAGAGAAGTAAATAACACAGCAAGTATAGTGGTATCTGGAGGTGGCGTAATCCTCCAACTAATCCACTTCGGTCTTCCAAAGACCTAGAATTCACTAGAATAGATAATTAAGGTCACCTTACAAAAATCCAATTCTAAGATTCCTTAGACAAATGGTTCCCAACCAAATGTTCCCCCTGAGTTGTTCCCCGGCTTTCACAGCCAAGTACTTCCTATACTCAGAAACCTTTTTGAGCTATTCCCTAGCTTCCCAAGCTAAGTACTTCCTGTGCTCAATAACCTTGGAGTTATTCCTTAGTTTCTCAAACTAAGTACTTCCTGTACTCCACGCCAGTGATGGTGTTGGTTTTGGTTTGAGTTGTCAGATGAGCTTCTTTAATAACTTTTCAGTTAATCAGATAGCTCTGTGAATCAAGTATATTTAATACACTTTTCAATGTATGGTATCTTGTTCTTTTTACTGACCCAAGTCTTAGATAAATGTTCAAGAGAATGAATCTCAGATACTTGATCTTTCAATTCAACTCTTTCACAGATAGCAGTGCTTGTTTAGGATCAGGACACTTAGAACTTTAGTGCTACTTAAGATCAGGAGCTTTGGTCGCAACAGAAAGCTTTGAGGATAAGTAGTTTGCTTGAGATAGCGAGGTATGTGTTCAGTGTAAGTTCTTCAGGTTGTGTGTTCTCAAGCTGTCTAAGTGTTGATATTTATAGATGAATTTGAGTGCCGTTTGAATAGTATCCGTTAGGCATAAATCAAATTCAAACTATTGATATCTGTGTATAATACTGTAGCAGGTTTGTATTCTTCTTCAGAAGGTACCGTTGCTTTTATTCAGACATCTCTGTCTGTGCATTAAATGCATTGTACTGTACTTTTTGTCCTGTAGTGCCAACGGAACTATGCTCAGTATTAGAGACTAGTATTATTTGATTCTTTGCACGTCCTTGTCTTCAATCTTCAGATACCACTTTATTGAAACAACTTTGTTGCAATATATTTCTTTTTCAGAAATGTGGTTAAGGCTCAAGGTATCTGAGAGTAGATATCTGTGGACACTTTCCTGGTTTTTAGAAAACCTTCCAGTTCTCAGATATCTCTTGTGACCTGACTTTTAAGACTATTCGTGTCTTCAAGATATCTGACCAAGGTATCTGTAAAACTATTTCAGTAATCTTGTGCAGTTTCTTCAAATCTTCAATGTCGTTGAACTTGTTCTGCTTGGATGTCTTCTTCTTGGTCTTCTCTTCAATAAAAATTACATTTTGAGACCTAACATCCTATACAAGATTAGCTAGACTATCATACTTAGTGGGTTTCCTCTTTTACAATGTTCAAGTGAACCAAGAGTACTAATCACCTTTCTGAGACTAAGATAAGTCATCATGTTTCTGATCAAAATCTAAACAGATATTTCTAACAAATATCTAACAAATTTCCTAACAGAGAGGCTGTGGAAACTCCACTAGTCCAAGAGACCCAAACTCAGCCTGACTCTATTCAGGTAACAAAAGTAGTTTGTATCTAACTTGTCAACATTAAAATGTTAACTTGTTACTCATAAGCTTCATTTGTTACAGGCCAAGACACAATTTCAGGGGGAAGAAAACTTGTCCACTCCCTTGAATCAAGAAGAGGTTACTCCAACCTCAGAACATCAAGAAGAGCCTGTTTCACAGGTAGTAAAGTTATCTCTGAACAAGAAATAACTAACTTAAAATTGCTCTAATCTTGTGTTCTGATATTCTTAAATGTCTCTTATTAGGCTACAACTGAGAAAGTAGTGGAGGTGGAACCAACACCGACACAAGAGTTTCCAGGTGAAAAGCACTCGAGGAAGTAGTCTTGAGCCTTCTATTGAGAAGGTAAGTATCAGTAAACTTTCCTTAAGAAAATTTTGGTAAAATTCACTACTTAATCAATATGTGTGTTCTATCTTACAGGCTCAATCAGAAGAACACTTGGACGGAGAGAATGTGATCTTATCTCCTCCAAGAGAAAGTAAAACTGCTGAAGAAGCAGTATCTGAAGAAAAGGTTTCTGAGAAAGATGCCACTGAGCTTCCTCACTTGGAAGTAAGTGAAGTCTCAGAAAGCATTTTTTTCACTTATCTTTTCTGATAACAAGTTTCTAAACATATTTGATTCTATTTCTCAGGTTCAATCAGAAAGAAAGGATGCTGAGGATCAGACTTCTCCTCACATCAAGGTATCTGAGGCCTATGTGCCCAAACAAGCAGAAGTCCAAGCAAATGAGCCTAGTGTTTCTACACAGGTATGCTCAGAAAGCTTACTTTTGCACACAGATACTAACACAAGTAGTTTGAACAAAACTAACTTGATCCCTTTCTTTCAGGCTCAAAGTCTAGTGCCACTCAACTTACTCCAAGCCTCTAAGAAGCACACTCTCAAGAAACATCTAAAGTGCTTCAGACAATGGCAGAAACTCAGAAAGGCCGATCTTTCTGAAATTTCAAGAGTAATTGACATCCCAGAGAAAAGGGCCATAGCAATCAATCTGGAAGACCATATCCATGCTATGTTTCCAACAAAATCATATTCTTTTGCCACTCTGATGGATGATAACTTCTTAAATGAAGTCGCACAAAGACTCCTAGCAGACTTTCAAGCTACTGATGCTCAAACCCAAGAGCAGATGGTGACCCATCCTACCTTGCCCAGCAAGCTCACAACCTACCCTTCTGAGCAAGAAGAAGTAAATGGGAGGATGATCACACTTCCTAATGTGATCAACCTGGTTTCTGAAGATGAGGGGGAAACTGATGAGAATGACTACCAAGAAACTCCTTCTGAGCATCCAAGTCAAGAAGACAAGAAAAAGGATGATGATGATGATGATGATCAGAATGATGATCCCCAACCTGAAAACGGCGGGATTCAGAAAGTTAGCAAAGGAAGTGCAGAAAAGGCTACTCCTTCCAATGCTCAGAAAGCCCCATCATCATCACCACCAAAGTCTCATCAAAATACCCAAAATTTGAACAAGACACAATTGAAGAAATCACAATCGAGTTCAAGATTGAACAACTCAGATTTAAGTTGGAAGAGGAGAAGAGAATCAACTTAGAGTGTCAAGCTCTTATTGAAGAAAAGGAAGCCAAACTTGAAAAGCTCAGAGAAGCTAATGCTAAGGAACTGGCACTCCTAGATGAGCAAAGGTTGTTGAAAAATGCCATCGTTGTCACTGCTGCTGAGATAGATGCCATGGATGACAATGATGATGAAGAGCATTATGCTAAGGCTACATCAGAAAGACCTTCTACTTCTCAGAAGGCCAGCATACTCAAAGGCAAACAAAAGATTGCCACTCTGCAAACAATCCAAGAAAAGGATTATGAGAGTGATGCTGAAATAAACCCAAACTTGATCTCCCAAGCAGAAGATGAGAGGCTAATCACTAAGGAAAAGCTAGCCCTTCTGGCTCCTCAAATTTTCTCTGCTCCAAGTGCATCAAGAAGTGATGAGCACAGGTCCAGAACAGCTGTTTTCTTGGAACTAAGAGACAAACTTGTTGCTCAAGACAACCGAGTCCTACAGTCAGTCCCAGAAGAGATGAAAGATTTGGCTGCTGCATTGCTAAATAGAGCAACCAGCATAGCTCTCTCTCAGAAAGACTTAGCTCTGATCAGGGAAGAAGACTGCAACAATGCCAATCAAGCACTAGCAGATGCTACTTATGCTACTCAACAAGCTGAGGCTATTCTAAACCTTCTTGAAATTATCCACGACAATTTAACCACCTTCCCACCAAAACTGACCAAACTATTGAAACCAATCCACTGCAAATGGAAACACCCCCAAACAATGTTCACCATGAACATAGATGGCTCATGCCTACCCAATGGAAATGCGGGAGCAGGAGTTATTATCAGAAATTAAGACATAAATTTCATTGAAGCTACTGCCACCTTTCTTGGCGAAAACGGATCATAACACGACTGAAATAAGTGCTCTAAAATTAGGATTACAATTATTTGTAGCATCTGAATTTAAACCTTTATCTATACATACTGACTCAATTCAATGAAACTACTTTGTCACTCAGCAGAACATCACACCACGAAGGATGTATAGAGTTTTATAACCACGATTTACGTCTAATAACTATTCCATTAATATATCACGGTATATAAAGAAGTAGCAAAAGCAGAGTTACGGCGGTTCGCCTTTACAAAAGAAAGTTAGCTACTCATATCTAAGATAGAAATCGAAATAAGCAAGAAAAGGAAGAAGAAGCTTAGTCTCTGATGTCTTCGTGCTGCTGCTTCTAGGGTTTCCTCCTTCTAGGTGCCTGATGGCCAGCGGTTTTGGGGTTTCACTTCCGCGGGGACTGGTTCTTTCTCAGGAGAGCTGCTTTGTGAGAGGTGTAGAATTATGAGACCCCTGAGGTCTGATTTATAGTTGAATTTTGTGCTCTGGACATCCTTGGCCAGCAAGAAAAGTTAAAAGGCGGATTGAGGCCTGACGGACAGGAAAAAAGCTGTCTGGACCAAGTGTTAGTTGTTTCGCCTTCCAGGCTGATTTCAGACCTCTAAACTTCATTTTCTCGGAAAGTTATTAATAGAAAAGTCTTTCCATCCATAGCTCATGAGCTTGAATCGGACTTCTAGAACTCCGTGTACAGCCAAAACAGTGCCCCTTGGTAGATTTCTCCAAGATTATATATACAGATTTTCTTCGATCTCCGATTTCGAGCCTCGTAACCTTGTTATCTTGAAAAGTGTCCTTCTTCAGCATTTCATTTGGATTCGAGATCTTCGCAACGGTAGGTGGTACAACCTCATCGGATTTCTCTAGCTCCAAGTGGAATTGTCATGCTTCCTTACTTTCCTCGGTTTTGCACTTTTTGAACAAGTCTTCTACAAAGTTGTAGCATCTTTAATTACCCCTGCGTTGGTTGGTCGTATGAAATGTTTTGACTCCTCGAACTTCGTGCAACGGCGAATCCGGCATATTTGCTTAACTTTCTCGATTTCGCACAATTATGTCGTTTTGGTGTCTGAAATCGTGCGATTCCTCAAAAACACAATCATGACCTACAGAAAACACGCGAAGTTGGTAATTGACCATAAAACGATACAAATATTGCATCTAAGGCAAAAAACGAGGTTCTAAAAGCATGCTATATCGCACATTTCATTGTCACATCAAAACCCTCCATTTTTTCCAAACCCTCTCTCGCAACCACCCAAAGACCTCTTTCTTCGACCTACCCATTTCTGATGGAAGCCCCAAATACTTATCAGGTTTCTCTACCACCCGAACCGGAAGAATATCTATGATAACATCAATATGATCCCCATCCACATTACGACTAACCACAGTAGACTTATCTAAATTAATTTCTTACCCCGAAGCTAAACTATACCGATGCAAGATATTACAATTTCAGAAGCAGCCTCAATAGTAGCCTTACAAAAATAACAAGGTATCATCAGCAAGAGGTGATGAGAGATCCTCGGTGCCCGCGGAGTTATAGGAAACCCTCATAACTCCTCCCTCTCCTCCGCATGTCGAATCAGGGAACTAAAAGCCTCAATGACAAACAAGAACAAGTAAGGTGAGAGGGGATCTCCCTGTCAGATTTTCCTCTCCGGCTGGATAGGGTCAAGCTAAACTCCATTTAAAATTAATGGAATAGGAGACAGAACGCAGACTTAGCATAATTAGATCAATGAAATTATTCTCAAAACTAAGTCTCTCTAACACTCTTTTCAAGAAAGCCCACTCTACCCTGTCATAAGCCTTACTCATGTCATGTTTTAGTGCCATAATTAAAAACATCTTTACCCTTTGTTTTTTGTTTCATAAAGTGATAAACTTCATAGGAAACAAGCACATTATCAGTGATAAGTCTATTAGGGACAAAAGAAGATTGATTTTCAATGATAATAGTATGCATATGGGGTTTCAATCTATTCGCAAATCTAAAAAACTTGGAGGATTAGGTATACGGGATCTAAATACTCTTAACAATGCTTTTTTTTTTTTTTTTTTATGAAACACCTCTGGAAAATGACTTTCCAACCAAATACCTTGTGGTATAAGGTTTATAAGAGTAAATATTTCCAAATACCCACTTCCTTCAAGCTCAAGCAAAACCGAACCACAGTTGGTTCTGGCGAAACCTAGTAAAATTAAAAGAACCAATTTATAAAAGGTCTCTTATATCAATAGGAGATGGGTGTACAATAAAATTCTGGAAGGATCAGTGGATTCCAGGAAAAGTACTAGTACAAGATTTTATCAATACGGACACATACCACGGAAACATAACTGACGAAACAAAAGTCGAGGCTTTCATAAAAATACAGTTGGGATTTCTATACCCTTAAGCAAATTCTACCAATGGAAATCGCGGCGACTGTTTTAGGAATACCCATACCAACAACTCAAAAAGAGGATACACTAACCTGGGGACATTCGCTCCTGGAAAAATTCTCCGTCAAACAAGCGTACAATTTCCTCTCCAACATATCACAAGGAAACACTTTGCCTATTTGGCCTTGGGAAAAAGTTTGGAGCTTACACCTCCAACTACGAATTAAAATTTTCATTTGGCTCGCAGTTCATGATCGTTTACCAATAGAGAATGCCATAAAAACAAGGAATATTCGAACATGACTTGTGTACCCTCTGCAATACCCATGTAGAAACAACTACTTTTTTTCTTCCATTGTTCAGCAATACAAAACAATCTTCTTGGATCACACATTCTAACCAACTCAAGCAAAATATCCCACACCTTATTTTCCAACAAAAACACAACTTCAGCTCATCATGGCCTGCTGGATGATTTGGAAATTCCAGAATAATTTTTTTTTTTTTTATGAAATGAACAATTTGACTGTTATAAATTTCACACTCAACTTCTTGAAATTATCCACGACAATTTAACCACCTTCCCACCAAAACTGACCAAACTATTGAAACCAATCCACTGCAAATGGAAACACCCCCAAACAATGTTCACCATGAACATAGATGGCTCATGCCTACCCAATGGAAATGCGGGAGCAGGAGTTATTATCAGAAATTAAGACATAAATTTCATTGAAGCTACTGCCACCTTTCTTGGCGAAAACGGATCATAACACGACTGAAATAAGTGCTCTAAAATTAGGATTACAATTATTTGTAGCATCTGAATTTAAACCTGTATCTATACATACTGACTCAAGATTTCTCATTTCTTGTCTAAACAGGAAAGGTACAACAACACCGCTTGAACACCAAATACTTGAAGAAACATACACTTTACTGAAGAAACTGAAGGAAGTACGTAAAAGTCTCTTTGTTTATAGAGAGGAAAATGCACGACCACTTAGCAAAAGAAGCAAGCAACCTAACTTTTGGCAAGGATCAACCTTTAAACCTCTTTTGTAATAGGACTAGTAACTTATGCTTTCATTTTGTATGTGATTTGCCTTTTGTGGCTTTTGTCTGTAATAACTAATGACTCTCGGGGAACTATCAGAACTCTACCTTTTACTTAATCCAATGAAGCAGGTTTAATTTAAAAATAAATATAAAAAAACATCTAAAACATGTCTTTCATTAACCACTACATCAACTTGTCTTTCATTAAACTCTCCCCCGTAAGGAAAAGAGTAGACATGAATCTGTCAATGTCACGATTGATATCTTTCAAGCAACAAATCTGAAAACTGACTGACTGTTTATTATAGACTTAAAAAAGTAAGTTAAGGAAAAAAATTTAGTTGATGAAGAGCAACTGAGTTAAATGTGAGTTATAAAAAATGATGTTTGGAATAGAGTTAAAAACTTATATGGTTGTTATATAGAATTTGAAAGAATAAAGTGATGTGTGTAAGCAGAAAGTGATGTGTTTGATATTTTTTTAAGTTTATTTAATTTGTTTAAGATTGTTAGTTGGCTAAGTTCAGTACAGTCGTATTGTACCAACATTAGTACTACAATCTAAACCGTTGGATGAATTCAAGATTGAATCTCAACTCTTCATTTTTTATTAATGCGACATGGCGTCGCACTGTCGCATAATAATGTCGCATAATATTTAAATATATTATAAGGATAAATTACTTAACACCCCTTATATTTTTAAGATTAACAAAATATACCAAACAACAATTGCAAACTAACCCTACATTAAAAAAATTCACAAATTACCCATTTCTTCTTATAGAAAAAAAAAAGGTAATAAAAGAAAATGACCGGATCGGAGCTTCGGCCGGAGCTTCCATTGAAGATTCAATGGAAGCTCCATCCATGGAAGTCAAATCTGGAAGCTCCAGATCTGGTCGTCCATGGACGAACTCCATGAGCTTCCATGGAGTTCATCCATGGAAGCACAAGCTCTATGCTTCCATGGAGACGAACCAGATCTGGTTCGTCCATGGCTTCCATGGACGAAGGCTTCCCTGGAGTTACACCATGGGACTCATGGAGTTCGAGATTTTAAGCTCTTTTTCGAACTCAATGTAAGTATTTTTTCAAAAAAAAAAAAAAAAAAAGAAGAAGAAGAATTTCCGGTGATCGGAGCTCCAGTTATCATGGTGGTGGTGTGTTGATCATGGAGAAGGTGGTGGTGGTGGTTTGTTGATGGAGGAGGTGGTGGTGGTAAATTTTGAAGAAGAAAAGATATTTAGGGTGTAATGTGTAAAGTGTATATTCAGGGAGTGTATTTCATAATTTTGTGTAATTTCAATTTCTAAAATTATATAAGTTATTGAAATTATTCATAAATTAATTTTTAATTGTTGAATATGACATGTGTCAGATTTTTAATAGTATACTAAGATTAGACAATGCGAAGTAGTACTGTAATTAGACTAGTCCTTTTTAGTTTGATTGAAAAAGTGAAGATGAAGTAACTGTGTATCGGAAATAAAATGATGAATATTTAGCTTGTGTTTGCAAATTCTTAAAAAAGTGCTTTCGTGCTTTTAAAAGAATCAAAAGTAGTTTTTTAGTGTTTTATATTACAACTTCTGCTACAACTTCTCTGAAAAAAGCAGGTAACTGCCATAAGCTAAGAAGTAATCAAATAGCTGCTTCTAACTGCTTGGTAGTAGTTTTTTTCCAATTAAAATCAACTAATTAAATTAATTTTTGGAAACACTAAAACTCATGCTTTTACAACTTTAAGCTGCTTTTTGTATATAATATCAAACACTAATGACTTTTATTTAAAATCAACTTTAATCAATTTTTAACAAAAGCAGACAAAAAAGCACCAGTAAAAGCATTTGCAAACACACACACAATACACTCAATGGAGTAAAAATTGAGTTAATTTTTGCATGAAGACCAGGTCATGCAAATACCCATTGGGAGTGGTCTTTTAGCCAGCTATAAACATCCATTTGCCAAACTGTGTCGCCAGCTGACAGGCAGACAGACACAGAGACAAGACAAATTCGAATCATTCACAATTTCCCAATCAATTGAATCCAAGCTCAGAACCCTAAATCGATCATCCATCCGAAACCCTTAGATTTATCATTATAGCCCAAAATTCTCAAGATCGGATCTCGACTACCCATCACCAATACTATGCCCCGTCGAAGAGCTCTCCTCAAGGTTATCATCCTTGGTGACAGCGGGTCAGTGTTTTCTCTTCAATTCGATTCTATACGCGTTTCAAAATTTGATTTTGATGATCTGGATATCCTTACTATCAATTTTGTGTTTTACTGTTGTTGTTTATCTTATGTGTGATTTAATTTAACAGCGTAGGGAAGACATCATTGATGAATCAGTATCCTTATTGCTTAAATTGAATTAATTATTGTTTGAATTTATTGATTATTTTTCACTATTATCACAAGAATTGCTGTCACTATGTTTGTTTCCTTGACCTTTTGATCTGAGATATGTGAATAAGAAGTTTAGCAACCAATACAAAGCTACAATTGGTGCTGATTTCTTGACCAAGGAAGTGCAATTCGAAGATCGGCTATTCACTTTGCAGGTCATATTTTTGTTATTATGGTATTCATCTCTAGTTAACAGGCAATTCTCATATTATAATATATATTCAGTAGAGGCAGTTGTTGGAAACTCACCGGATTTAATACAGATAAGTTAGTTTTATCACTCGTTCGTGTTATGTTCATGCACAGTTTGCTGTGCTTTTTCAATCATCTGAGCACATGATATTTAGGGATAGAGTTTTACGGGCGTATCTATCTTCTTTTTTTTTTTTTTTTTATTTACATAATCCGAACGGTGAATATTATTATTCACTTCATTACCATTCACTTCCTTCAATGAATAAAATGAAGCATCTTCCTGATGCACCACAAATTATCTTCTGCCCATGTTCTCATACACTTCCAGTTCCAGTAGTTGTTTTCTCTCACGAACTTGAATTATGTTTGAAATTTTGTGGTGACGGTTGAGTTTTCAATTCATTTAGATATGGGATACAGCTGGCCAAGAACGGTTCCAGAGTCTGGGTGTTGCTTTTTACCGTGGTGCTGATTGTTGCGTGCTTGTCTATGATGTCAATGTCATGAAGTCATTTGACAATCTTAATAATTGGAGGGAAGAGTTCTTAATCCAGGTTAATATGCTTTACCATTCTTAGCACATCTATTTTCAAGTCTTTACTGTATAATTCAAACTGAAAAGAAGCATAGCCTTTTGTGTCATGTACATTTCTTTATGCATGTTTATGGAGGATCTACGGGTACTGTTTTCGTTATGTTACAACTGTATTCTGTATACTATCTGTTCTGTTGATTAGGTCAGGCGATGACATAACCAATTTTGTGTTTCTGATTATAAAATGATCTGACCGGGTGTATTAAAATCGGAACTGCAACCACAACCAAAAAAAATTAAACCTGTTCTTGTCAGGGTTTCAATTCAAAATCACAAACCAAATCATCTACTCTACCCCATCTCTCTCATTCTCCCCCATCTACTCTCTTCTCAGTACACTGCCCCCATTTATCATTTCTTCATTTGAAACCTTCTGGTTAAGGTTCGGTTGCCATCTGTCTATCCATCAGTCATCCACACCAATGAATGTGGATGTATGCCGCAGATCTGCAGCCCCTGTTACGTACTCTGTTGACAAATGAAGACTTTATTTTTTAAGGCCTTCTTGTGAACGCATACTAATATTGCTTAATGTTTTGTGGAATTATTTCCGGTCTGCAGTTTTTGCCCAAGACAGAAATTTTTGGTGACTAAATTCTTATAACTTGTGTCCACTGCTATATTTCGTCTTCGACGGATTGTCAAAGCATTGTTATCAACAGCGGTAGTAGTAGCACACCCCTGGTGCCCAGCCATGCCTTGCATACACCACTCTCAGCTCCTCTTTCCTCCCTCTTTAATTTGAACACATGAATCTAAGCTGCTGATTTTGTTCGTTACTGAACTAAGCGAAGCCCTTTTCTTCTTCCTGATTCATTAACTTCTCCCGAGATTGTTCTCCTTGTGCATTCCGCACATGTTCATATAACTATCCAATTCTGTGATCTATTAAGCAAAAATGATATGTAGGCAATATACAGAATGCCCTTTATTCTTCTTTAACTATAAGTCTAACGCACCTGCGTGTTTTCAGTTTCATGCAGATAAGTTCATGTCCTTCTAACTTGAATCATTATGGCTTATGATTGATTAAACTACCATTTACCTTCTGTATATCAATTTGTATGGGCCATATGCTTGTCTTCTTTCAGATTCCACTTAGGTATCACTGCACGTTAAGAAGTTTCTGGCAAACTACTAATAATGACACATTTACTGCAGGCAAGCCCATCAGATCCAGAAAATTTCCCATTTGTTGTGATTGGCAACAAGATTGACGTGGATGGTGGAAATAGTAGAGTGGTATGTGTTCTTTATCTCCTATGTTTGATTCTTCCCCCTT
This sequence comes from Plantago major, assembly GCA_026545765.1. Taxonomy (NCBI): domain Eukaryota; kingdom Viridiplantae; phylum Streptophyta; class Magnoliopsida; order Lamiales; family Plantaginaceae; genus Plantago; species Plantago major. Next base: position 65,871,878 of record CM048839.1, on the reverse strand, counting down.
TGTTTTTGTTTATCTTTTTGCTTTTTAGTTTTTCATCTACTGCATTTCTTTCGAGGAGTCTGTGTGAGTTAAACATGTGCAGAATAGTACTAGAACTGAAACTACTTAAATAAAAGGACTTGAAACATGATGCTGGACATAATTAGATCTAAATAACATGTGCCATAAACCCTGCAAGATACTGAATTATTCTTCTTAGATCAGGCAATTGGTTCTTAAGTTCCCACACAGACAGCATATGGTCTTTTCTATTTACGTATCTTGTTACTCTACAAACCCTGATTTTCATCTGGGAATGTGTTTGTTTATCTGGCCAGATGGCGTAGTTTAACTTAGTTTTGTTTAGATTGATGCTCACCAAATCTATTTCTCGAGATTTGTATGTTATCCTTTTGCCGGTGGCAAATAGAATACCAGGGTATAACTTAGTTTTCTACTGCATTGATGCTTTGAACATTAGGTTATGTTTAGCACTAGCTTATAGGCTAGGCTTGTTATAGGCCCAGCTGGTAGCTTATAAGCTAGCTGATCTGAAAAGCTTGTTCAGTAGCTTATTAAAAGAATGCTAGCTTATTTGTTTTTATATACTTTATTTAGCAAATTAGCTAGCTTGTTAGTTAATTAATTTACTAAACACCTCCATAAAAAACAATAGCTTGTTAGTGACTAGCTAGCTCATCAACTAGTTTTGCTAAACACAACTAACTAGAGTGCAAACTTGTCTTCCTTTTGTCAGTGGCAAATAATGAACTACTTGTCCACATGTTTGCAGGTATCTGAGAAAAAGGCCCGAGCTTGGTGCGCTTCAAAGGGTAATATTCCCTACTTTGAGACGTCTGCCAAGGAAGGCATCAACGTCGAAGAGGCTTTCCAAGTTATTGCAAAGAATGCCCTCAAGACAGGTGAAGAAGAAGAAATGTAAGTAATTGCATGTCTATTCGAACTTCTAATAAATTCACACTTCTCAGAGTTTCATATTAAATTATTAAATGTTCATCATATTCTTTTTTCTTGTTTCTTTTCTTCTTTCTATTTAACTGATTATGTTCCTCTTGGATTTTGGGGGCATATCTTGCCGTCTGTGAAGATACTTGCCGGATACAATTGATGTTGGAAGCAGCAGTCAACCAAGATCAAGTGGATGTGAATGTTAAAAGCCGAGATTCATTATCAGACACTCATCTGGTAGTGCCAGGAGTGATCTGTGGCTATCCTTCATTTCTTCTCTTGTTCATTTCACGCATGTATACTAGTTCCCTTGTTTGTTCAGGACTATAACCTGTATACTACCGTCTTTATCCGTGTGGTGAATTTATTAATGAAGTGTTGGATTTATTTGTGTGGTGGTTTTGTGTCCTATAATTGCAATTGCATGTAACCATTATGATTCTGTGTAGAAACTTTTCAAGGGCTGATTTCTTATAAAGATGTGGCCTGTGGGCCTTGGTCTCTTTATAATTAGACATGCATTGTATGATTACATTGAGATGTGGATTTCTTTTTTGTTGGGGTGGTTGGTGGTTTAGTGTAGCGTCATCAATTTTAAAAAGGCGAACCAAGTGAAATGACATGAAAATTCTTTAAAATAATTCTAGAACTAGTAAAATTAGGAGCGAAACTGTAAATAGCTAAGTTTTTGCATCATTACAGAGTCTTGAAAATCATGAAAGTAAAAATAATAAAGATGTCCGAAAAGTGATCAGTTGAACATGCCATTCTAGTTAGGTTGACTTCAAACCTAAAATATAAATAATGTTAGTAAGGGTTAGTCAGTGGTCTAACCCTTATGCACGTGTCATGATTTAAAGTTGTATCGTGTCTTTTGAATAATTTAGTCTTGACTTAATGCAATACAACCTTACGATTTGACTTGACTCTTAACAAATACTTGATCTGGTGTTAAGTTGATATGATTCTTGTATTTTAATTTGCGAGCTCACTTGGCATCGTAGGTTTATCGTCGCTTATGGTGGCCATACATGGCATGACATGTGTTACCAGTTTAAGTACAAGTACCTCTTCCAGCCAGGAATAGCTTGAATACTTGGCTTGGGCCATATTGGTAATAAGGTTTCCCTTACGAGCCCGTTAATTAATCATGATCTTTAGCTTGAATCTTATACAGACCCGGCTAAGGCCTTGTGTGGGGAGCTCGACCGCACAGGCCCAATAATTTTTGGGCCCCTAAATTTTATATTGCCGATATATCTATGTTGTACTTCAAGAAATTCAAAGTTACATGTGGTCTAGTGGATTTAGTGGACTGCTGAAAAACTTTTGATGTCACAAATTCGACGCTTGTCCGTGTCATTTTTATCCTTTATTTTTTTTTCCCTTTATCAGTTTTATTGTTGTTTGGTTCCATTTTTAGTCATTTTCTTTCAATCATAAATTTATTTATATTCACAAAAAAGATATTGAAATTCAGGACCCTTTCTTAAAGGGTGGTATAGGGCACTCAAAATCTGTAAGACGACTCTAATCTTATGACTTACATCTTATTAAAGTGGATACATAACCACCCCTTAAAATTTGTAAGACGACTCTGATCTTATGACTTACATCTTATTAAAGTGAATACATGCTTTTAGGCTTGAATTCATGAATGAATAATCTAGTGTGTACACGATGTGAAATATAACAATTCAAACAACCAAAATATATAATAGAAGAACCTTAGCACAACATAGACACAAGCTAGCATACTCTCTTCAAATTGTACACAAAACACAAATTGCATGAGTCATTGATGCTGTAACCATTATGTATCTTTGCACGATCCAACTAACATGCAAAGTCAAATCATAAATTTTTCATATATAAACACAGTTTCTGCTTTTTGACAATTAACAAAGATAAAAGTTGTTAGAATAAGCTTTAGATTTTAATGAGCAACAATGCATGTGTATTTAGCTCAACAAATAGAAAGTATTTTTAGTTCACATGTTTTAGAAGGGACATTGCAAAATAGGAAATTTACTTAAATTGATAGAGTAATTATTTGTATAGGATGATATGTCTCCGAATGTAAATTTTTACTTTATCTTTTAGAGGAAGACCAACAACATCACATGGGTTAATTTACCAGTCTTAGTTACAAACATTACTTAAATACGTAAGACATTAATTAAATAGATTAGAACATTTGGAGATTCAATAACACTACTCCAAGACCCATCTGCTAGTAGCATCCTAGCTTTCATAGGCACCATACCTTTCAATCCAAGCTCCTCATAGTTACTAAAAGTCATAACATTGCAGCTGGCACCAGTGTCAATCAGTGCTCTCATCACCCTTACTTACCTGAACCACGTGGTTCTCCACCCCCGGAGCAATTATGCTCTCATTATTCTTGTAAGGTTTTAGAGGTTCCTCATGAACCGAGTTCTTACCACTTTTCACGGCTTCTTTTTCTTCAAGTGTTGCAACCTCGTCTCCACACTTACAACATGTAACCTTATCACTTATACTGGAAGCCAGCTTCTCAGCCACGCCGACATATAGTTCTGCCACAAACACTATCTCCATAATAATCGAGGGGTTCTTGACTTCTCTCTTCTGATCTCTCGCCTTGAGTGAAACAATTACATCCTGAAGTCTTTTTTGTGAATCTTCAAGGGCTTCAATTCTATCCATAAAGTCTATCATAATGCCTTCGAAATCTTGAGTTTTCGGAGGAGGATTGGAGTGGGCATGCTTGTTTCGCATCATCCTGTGCTGAGATGCAGTAGCCAGCCTGTCGAATGCTTCCTCAATATATGATGTTGTACTAGTCATTATCGACCCCCCAAGGCTCATGTCGACTAGCAACTGCTAATTTGGATTCAGCCCCCTATAGAAACTCTGGCATAAGGTCATCTCATCAAAATGATGGTGGGGGCCTTCAGCAAGAAGGTATTGGAGCCACTCATGTGCCTCATGCATTGTCTCGTGATGTTCCTGTTTGAACTGGAAAATCCTCCTGTGGAGGTCAACCGTTTTTTAAGGAGGGTAATACTTCCCTATGAAGCTTCGGTAGATATCATCCCATGTAGATAGCGACCCCTCTCGATGGTTAATCAACCATGTCTTAGTCAAACCTTGAAGCACATCGAGAACACCTTCATTCTGACATCCTCATTAGTTACACTACTTCCATTAACCAGTAGTATCCTACTAACCCAAGACCCAAATTCCCTTAGGAATCTCATGATGTCTTCATTATCATTCCCACTGAAACGAGGCATGAATTTGTAATGGTGAGGCCTAATGTCTAAGTTCCGGGCATTCTTAGACAACACCACCGACGAACTGACAAGTTTGATCAGGTGTGGTTGCGTGTAGTCTCCGAACTTATGTGAGGTAAGAGCATTGCTGGTATTGTGTAATCGAGTTCCCATCATACATACGGTAAAAACTACACAGACTCACAAAGCTCAACTATTGCTTAGTTTCTGTTAGTCCAAAATAAACACAGACAAAACAAACAAAACGTTTATAACTCGGAAACACTAAAGTAGGAGTTAACTCCCCGGCAGCGGCGCCAAATTTGATGTGCTCAAATTAATACTCTTTGAAAAAAAAAGTAACTAAAGCAATGCTGAGTTAACAAGCCTTAACTACGAGATCGTTCTCGAGGAGTAACTAAGCAACTTAGTGTTAAAACATAAAAGTTTGCAGAGAAACAATTGATTGGTTTGTATTTGTAAAATCAAGATTGATAAAACTAAACAATGTAAAGGAGAGTGTAATCAAAGGTGGAGAAATAATGAACACGGTAGCAATTCAGATAAATCATATACATGATTAAACCTATCGTTCATACGCTTGTCACAGTTATTTGTCCAGAAAAATGCAAATTCAATTTAACCAATGCATTATTTAAAAGTTTCGAACTAGAGAAATCATCCGATTGTCAGATGAATGATTCTTAACCTAATGCTTAGAGGATTTGAAACTAGCATAAAGAATTTGAGGGTTTTTACGAAGATTTTGAATAAGCTTAGCACGTATGAACGATTCTAGGTTTAAAACCCTAACATGATTAATCCTACATCGCTACTTTATTCACTATGCGATTAGCTACTCATAATCGAAGCAATAACATACATATTCATTGTCACGAACGAATTAATCATGGAAGAATAAGATAGATTATGGAAGCAATAATTCAATCACAAAAGAGATAGATTTGCAAAAGAATAGATGACTAGATTGATAATCTAACATTCAAATCCAAGTTCGATGTCAATGTATGGAATTACAAATCAATATGAATCAAATCCAAGTAAAGAGGCTAAAACTAGGGTTTGTTCTTGCTTGGACGAGTATAAAACGAAGAAGGAATAATAGAAAGTGAGTTCAAAATCGATTGAAATTGACTAAGTCATGTTTCAGTCAAACGGTCCATGTCGCGACATGAAGAAAAACCCATGTCATGACATAGGCAACAGAGTACTCAATGAAGAGTTCTGTCTTCCATGTCGCGAAAGTAAAATTTCCCATGTCGCGACATGAGGCCTATTGGGGTCTCCTTGAGGTTCTGATTTCTGTGTCGTGACATGGCTGAAAAATGCCCAAAATCACGTTTTCTTTAGAATTAGATCCGGGGGCCTTCTCTTTGGAGTTTTGAGCCTTCGTAGCTCGAATACGACCCTTGAAATGCGTCGTTTTTCCTCCGGTTTTCCCCTAAAAATGCACCAACCTGCACAACACAACTAAAATACGAAAACACATAAAAACGCACAAGAAACACTAAAAACAAAAATAAAGACTAACAAAAGATGGTTAAAAACATACGATGAGACTTTAAATTATCGTCTCATCAGACACCATTGAAAACAACACATTTGCATAAGAAATTTTTGGCAACTTGTGGTGTAAACCACCTTCCCAGCTTTACTTTCGAGTGTTTACCCCATCCCGGAATTGTCCATAAGAGTGAGAGTTTCTATTCATTTACATGTGAGGGACTACTGAGATAGACTTAAGTCTTATATATTTTGGAAACGAACTAGTTTGATTTTTTGCTTGATTTTCCACCAACGTTGGTAACAACTCAAAATCTTTGCATCTTTGGAGTTTGTTTCTTATAAATGTAGATTCGGTAACTTGGTTGTCTGACTCGTTCTTTGTTTAGAGCTAGTTTCTTTTTTAGATTTTTCGTTTGCTCGAGGACGGGAAAGGTTCGGTTTGGGGAGTATTGATGAGTCATTTTTAGGACACCTCATATGGTTCTTTTTACCTTGTTTTTACTAATTTTTTGTTTAGTTTTTCCTTTATTTGTATATATTTTGTATTTTTTTTTTTTGCGTGTTTCCACATTAATCCCAGGTTTTAGGTACTTTTCATGAAGAAAAGGAGTCAAAACGATGCATTTTATGCACATTGACGGAGATCAAAAGCTCCAAGACTCCAAATAGTGCCACAAAGTTGCCCGGGGTGCCAAACGGGTCAAGGACTAGAAGTCGATTTTCGAGCCTGAAAACAAGTAGGGCGATCGCCCCAGTGATTATACTGCCACTGCGGAATTTTTGCGGAGCGGGCGATCGCCGGGATCGATCTACTCCTGATTCTAGCGTTACTTTTTCCATTTTGTACGTTTTAAACTCCATATTTTTGTAATTCAAATATACTTTTCACTTTAAAGACATTTTGTGAGAGGTTTTGAGAGAGTTCTAGGGTTCCAATCATCATCCATCTGATCAAGTTGGAGATTTGGTTCACCATTTAGCTTCAAGATTTCTTCCTGTAACAGTACTTTCACCATTGTTATCCATTGGAGCTCGGTAATTCATCATTATTCAGTAAAGTTGTATTGTTTCTGATTTATTACTTCTTGTTGATGTTTATTGCTTGGTTTATCATATCTCTTGACTGTGACAATATGAGTATGAGTAGCTAAACATCACCGATGGGTTGGTGGTGAAATCTTGAGCATGCTAGTGTAGGATCTTTTGGATGAAGATGCAATGTTTATTGTTTGTGAATCTTGTGAATATTTTATAGTTCAATGTCTTAGCAATCGTTTTGTAATACGAAAAATCTACTAGAGGAATTCGCACCTCAAGGTTACTTACGATTTAAGCCCAACACATTCGACTATAAGCGGACTAGTAGAATTGACGACTCTACTACGTCCATTGAACGATTTTACTTTCAAAATTCGCATTCTTCATTGCAATCCTTCACTAGCTAGCTCTCGATGAAACCACCACCCCATGTCTCCTTTAATTGATATTCAAACTCGTGTTTGCTGATTACTATCTGTGCTATTGTGAAAGAAAGAATTGGAAGTCGTAAGACGCAATTCTTAGTTGACCTAATCTTTTAAAACGCCAACAAGCTTAGTTAAGTCCTTTGAGAACGACACTTGGGGAAACTTATCAACTCACTACGTATTTTCTAGTGATCCTTGATATTTCTCTTGGCTAAACAAATTAAGGACTTGATTTGACGCATCAGAAGATTTGGAGGGTAGAGAGGAATTTGATGACGAAAGGGTTCTCGAAACTCAACTGAGAATTGACGAAAATGATGAAAGGCTAGTGGACATTGTTATAGAAGATGGCATGAGTGATGGTCTGAAGAAAGCAAACAAAGAGGTTGTACGGGATGGATTGAATAGAGTGGATAAGGTAATTGATGAACCGAATGGGTCAGATGTGGGATCTGATGATAAGGCATGAGAAGGTGACGTGGGTGAGAAAAAAAGAAATGATGAGGTTGGACATGGCAGCATGAATAGACAGGATATGGAAAGAAGTAACAAAATAATCGACAGTGATAAAATGGAGCAGTCTGCTGAAACTGTGTTGGACTCGGATCCCTTTGGCTTGGGACCAATTATTAAAAAACAATGGCAAAAGGTAAAGGGGTGAATGCAAAGAAAAAATCGAAGAAGAAGGAAAAGATCAGGAAAAGGAGGACTAGATTTGAGATATGGAGGGAATTCATATAAGAGTTAGGAAGTAATGGGAAACAGTCTGTGGATGCAAAAAAAGGAAAGAACTTGAATTTCAATGTGGATGGAATAAATGGGGAAGCTATGCAAAATGTAGGTGAGTGTACAAATATAGAGAAGGAACTAGAAAGTGGAGATAATAAAATGGCAAGAAAGAACATTGAGGAGGGGGCGCTAAGGTGTGTAAGGGAAGTTGTGGAAATGGAATTATTGAGTAAAGAGGATGGAAATAAAGCTCAGGATGTTTTCAAAATATGGGAGGATAGAGACAGGAATGAGTTGGATAATTCTGCAAAGACAAAAGGTGGTGGAATTGAAAAGAATGGTCAATGAAGATGCTAAGTTTTAATATACGAGGTTTGGGTGGAAGGGTGAAAAAAACAGAAATAACAGATCTTGTGGTTAAAGAACATATTGATTTTGTGTGTATTCAAGAAACGAAAATGGAAGCGATTGATAGAAGATCGGTGGAGTTACTTTGGGGTGGGAGTAACGTAGATTGGGTTTTTTCGGGGTCTATTGGAGCGTCTGGTGGCCTACTTTGAATGTGGAATGGTGAAGTCTTCGAGAAATCGATTTTTTGGGGCGAGGAGGGTGTTCTTGGTGTTAAGGGTAAATGGATGGGAGAGGAGGTTTAAATTTTGAATGTGTATGCACCTTGTGATGATGTAAAAAAGGAAATGTTGTGGTCAAAGGTGTTAGAGGGAATGGAAGGAAGAGAGGAGGATAAATGGTGTATTTGCGGTGATTTCAATGCCGTAAGAAATGAGGAGGAAAGGCGAGGCAAAGCGAAAGGTGTGGGAAAGCGGAGTACAAGGTCTTCTAATAAATTCATAATGAAAGCAGATTTGATTGATTTAGCAATGGTTAGAAGGAAGTTTACATGGTATCGAGGAAATGGGGTGAGTAGTAGTCGACTTGATCGATTTTTGCTTTCGTAAATTGGATGAAAAGATGGTTGGGGCTAATACAAATGGGATTGAAAAGGCGAATTTCGGATCATGTGGCGATTATCGTCAAGGAAGAGGGGAGGGATTGGGGTCCCAGACCGTTTAGATTTATCAATAGTTGGACAAAGGAAAATAAATTCATGGACATAGTGGAAGAAGAATGGAAGAAAGGAGGATTAAGTGGATGGGGATGTTTTGTAATCAAAGAAAAGTTAAAAAGAGTGAAAATGAAACTGCGTGAATGGCAGAATAATGAATGGGGAGATGTGGACAAGAAAATTGAGATGTTGACCAATGAATTGGTAAAGGAGGATTTGTTGACTGAAGAAAAGGAGGACAGGTGCATGGACTGTAGTGGAGAAGGGGAAATTGATTTGCATTTGAGTATCGAAAGTAGTAGTGGGCCAGTGGAGAGTAGTGCTAATGGACAAAATGGTGTGGAGGGATTGGACAATATTGCTAATGGGGAAACAGAAGGGGCGGCTAGTGATGGTATACGAAGCTGGAGACCGAGCACTCTTGCAGAAATTGAAAGACTTTTGGCTAAAAAATAAAAGTTGCGTATGCAACAAGCGAAGAGGAAATGGGTTAAAGAAGGGGATGCAAGTACATGATTTTTTTCATGGAGCAATCGAAAGAAGGAAAAGGAGAAATGGAATTAGAGGTGTTAGAATAAATAGAAAATGGGTGGATGAAGTGAATGAGGTTAAAGATGGGATACGTAACTTTTTTGAGATACATTTTAAGGATAGAAAGATTGGGGATTTTAAAATTTGTGGATTGGAGGGAGCTAGAATTACGGAGGTCGAGAGAGAAGGGTTGGAGAGGTTTTTTGGGGAGGATGAAATAAAAGATGCGGTGTGGGATTGTGGAGCTAAAAAGAGTCCGGGACCTGAGGAGTTTGGATGGCATTTCTTTAGATCATGTTGGGAGGTGGTGAAGAAAGATGTAAATAGAGTGTTCGATGAATTTCACAAAAATGGGAGGTTTTGCAAAGGTATGAATAGTACTTTCATTACTTTATTGCCAAAAAATTTGAATCCTGTGAATATTTGTGATTTTAGACCCATTTCGTTACTAAATAGTGTATATAAGATTATTGCAAAAGTTTTAGCTACAAGGTTAGGAAAAGTTCTTGATGGAATTATAGCGGAAAATTAATCGGATTTTATAGGAGGGAGGAACATTAGATGGGGTTTTGATGGCAAATGAGGTGATAGATGAAGCTAGAATGGAAAAGAAAAACATTTTTTTATTTAAAATTGATTTTGAAAAATTCATATGACTCGGTGCGGTGGGAGTTTTTATTTGAAATGATGAGGAATTTGGGTTTTGGTGAGGTGTGGATTGGATGGATTAAAGAATGTGTGTCAACGTTAACAACTTCGGTTTTGATAAATGGGAGTCCAACAAAAGAATTCAAAGTGTTTAGAGGCTTGAGGAAGGGGATCCGTTATCCCCTTTTTGTATCTAATAGTGGCAGAAGGTCTTAGTAGGATGATAAAAAAAAGCATGAGAAAAGGGAAATTTTAAGCCGGTGATAATTGCAAAGAATAAGATAAGAGTCTCGCATCTTCAATTTGAGGACGATTCATAAATAAGGGGAGTATGTTGTGAAAAGAATTTTGAGGTAATAAAGAGTGTGTTGCAGTGTTTTGAACTTTTGTCGGGGTTGAAAATTAATTTTGGGTAAAGTTAGTCTAATGGGGGTGGGTTGTGGGAAGGGGGGTTTGGAACGGTGGGCAGGTATACTAAACTGTCAAGTGGGATCGTGTCCGTTTAACTATTTGGGTCTTGAAGGGGGGGGGGACCAAAAGATAAGAATACTTGGAGTAAAGTCGAAGAAAAATTTGAGAAAAGATTAGGGGTTTGGGAGAACAAATTCTTATCGCTCGGAGGAAGAATCGTTTTAACTAGTGCGGTGCTTAATGCCCTTCCTATTTATTACTTTTCTTTTTTTAAAGCGCCGGTTTCAATAATAAAAGAGTTGGTAGGATTTCAACGCAATTTTATTTGTGGAGGGAAGTTGGACAATGAAAGAATGAAAATCGTTCGGGTGAAATGGGAAAATGTTTGTGAGGCAAAAGATAATGGAGGTCTTGGGATCAAAAATCTAATTTTTTTTTATAAGGCCTTGCTTCAAAGATGGGCATGGAGACTTCTATTGGGGGGGGGGGAGGGGGTAGAGAGCTTTAGGTACAAGTTATTGAATCTAAATATTGGGATTTTGGAACAATGTAAATATTTTTGTTAAAGGAAAAGGAAAATCGTGCCATTGATCGGAGTGGTGGAGAGATCTAGTGAAATGGGTTGGGTCAAAAGAGTGGTTTGCAAATAATTATTTCAAAGTGGTTGGGGATGGGAGGCCAACAAGGTTTTGGGATGAAAGATGGGGGTGTTAGAACTGTTGGTCCGGGACCGGTACACTGGACAGAGATATACAACGTTGACTATGATATTGAGTCAACAATGTCTTCAACAGTGATTGACAGCAGTAAACTTATAAGATCAGTAAGCATCGGAAATATAAACTGACAACTACAAATACTTTCTAGCTGGTATATAAATATACCGACCATGCCGTAGGCTAAATTTCCACTATCAAGAAAAGTAGAATTACAAAACTAAGGTTAATTCAATCACAAACGATTGATTAAACAACAAACACTAGACCTAGAACAGACAAGCAAAACCTATTCTAGTTTGATAACACTAAAGTAAATCTCAATACTTAGAGACTACTCACAAGTGATTTCGATATCAATGTCTAGTAACGCAAGAAAACCAAACTCTTAATATTGTGAATTGATTCACTCAAGACGTGGTCTTCTTGCAGTCGTTCTTTTTGTATATATATAGTGTTCCAGTCGACCATGAAGAAGAACGGCAGTTTATTCTTTCCAGCTTGCGTTATGTTGGAAGGAAATATTCCTTAAGTTAATATCCACAGAATCTTTATTTCATTCTTGCTTCCTTTGTGCCCATATTTCACAAACTCCTTCCTTATTCCAACAGCCTGCGTCCAGATCCTTCCTTCAAGCCCAAGATGGTTCAGCTTAGCCCATTAAGCATTGTTCCAGCCCAAGATTATATTTCCTACTTCCTCCGTCCCATCCCATGTTTTCCATTTTGACTTTTTTTTAAGTCAACTGACTTCAACTTTGATTACAAATTACTCTCAAACGACAAATGTAAAATGTTCAATTAAATTATATTTTGAAACTTTAGGGACTAAACATTAATAATATAATTTAGTTGAACATTTTACATCTGTCGTTTAAGAGTAATTCGTAGTTAAAGTTGAAGTCCGTTGACTGAAAAAAAAAGTCAAAATTGGAAACATAAGACGGGACCGAGGAAGTACAAAGTATCCATAGAAAAACAACTACAAATATCGAACCGGTTTTAAGAAAGGCCAAATTAATATAATCAGTGCAATAAATCGCACTTTCAATCTCTCCCTTAATTCTTGGCTTTCTTCACAAAACCTGAATTGTAGTTGTTAGACAAAAATAGTCAAAGGATATGAAAGAAGCACCAAAAAATACTCCCCCTTAAGGATTAAGCTCCCCCTTAAAGCAAAATACATACTACTAGAATCCAAGATCCACAAGTTCTAAAGTTAAGCATTACATAGCCAAAACAAAGTACCAAAAACACCAAAACAGTATCATAAGCAATATATGAAATCCTAATCTATTCTCCCCCTTTTTGTGAGGAAAGGAAAGAGACTAAGGTGCTTCGAAACTCCAAATTCTTGGCAATTTGGTCTTTGAGAGATGCATTATGATCATCCAGGGACTTGATCTGTGCCAAAATGATCTTGTCATTCTCAGTGAGAGTACCTGCAGATAAAGAAGCAAAGCTGGGTATTGATGTTGACTCAACATTGTAGTCACCATTGCCAGAAGGAACAATAGCTGCAACAGCAGAAGAACCAGGAGCAGAAGTATCAGTAGGAGGAACAAGTTTTGGCTGGCAAACCACTTTTTGGCCATTTTTTCACTTTATTTTAGGTCAACTCCGTAGCAACATCATCCAAAGTCATAGTCAAGGGGGTTTCTATCAAATCAAGATCTCTTTGCAACAACAAATTCACATCCCTCCCATAAATTGAGTACACCTCACCTCGCACATACACACTATGATGCTTGGGAGAACCAGCTTTACCAAAATTCTTGGACATGTTACAGAAAAATTCTCAAAATAGAAGGCACATAGGGTTCCAAGTGAGTAACAGAGTGAAACAGATTCCTTTTTCTCAATCAATCAATCGTTCCTAATCCAACGGATTATCACACAAATCATCAATCTCTCAGAATCAATTTGACGAAAGAAAAGGAAATTAAATGCGTCACCATAGAAGTCAGAAGCAGACTGTACCTCACAATCCTGAGAAACTTCCATAGTAGTAGAGACAAATTCGTCAGAATAATTTTCCCCTGTATCATCAGAATCATCTTCGAAATTTTCTGAGGAGGAGAGTTCACTGGAACATTACCCATATGCGACCTAGATGCATCTGACTGGTCCAAGTTCATCTCTTGGTCATCTAGACCAATTTCTTCAGTGTGGGATTGTGACTCAAGTGGAGGGGACGACACAAGAACATCTTCTCTTGGAGGTGACTAATTTGGTTCCGAAATTGGGCTAGACCCACCATCCGCCTGTGGGCTTTGATTGTCCATAGGAATTTACCCAAAGCAGATCGTTCTCCGGGATGTAGCTTCGTTGAGTATGTCAGAAACCGACTAGAAAGAGGTGGGTGAGGTAGCTTCCGAAGATGAGGAGATAATAATGGGGGATGTAGGTGGAATGAATCAAAAGAGTCTGGGGAGTTGGGAATCACAAAGTTTTCCGGTTCTGCTCTTAAGGGCTCAGGGTAAACTTTTCATGGCGCCATTGAAGGAGGGATTGGAGCATACGAGAAGATGAAGAAGATGGAGAGGTTGGGCGAGAGAAGGAGTAAAGGGGAGAAGAATAAATTAGGGTAAAAAGAAGGGAGAAAGAAACAAAAAGGTAAAAGTAAGAAATTGGTGATTGGGGAAGAGAGAGAGAGGGTACGGTTTTGGAGGTGTATTGGGTAAAGTGGGTGGTTAATTACACAACTTACTAGATAAGTCAAGATGAGTGTTGTTGGGTTTGGTTTGGAAAAATTCCTGCAAATATATATCAATGCAACAAAAACTGTACACAACTGTTAATAACGAATTATTGTTGTAAGTAAGACAGTTATCTGTTAAGTCAAAGTAATCAGATAAAATTAGACAATCGATAGGGAGGTTCACTAATAAGCATGATTTTAAAAAAGTGACTTTTTGAGCATGAACAAAATGCAAGGAACGCAAACAAAAAAAACAAAGGAAACCCTGGACCTACTCCCCCTCAAACCCAAAAGCACACAAAACACCACATAGAAAGCACAGAAGAGGAAGCAAAAGCAATTAAAGTCTCTGTTGAACTGAATGTTGGCTCATCAGTGAGGGTAACATCAAAAAATCAGACCAATCTTATTGTAAGCTAACCAGGAAACCAAGTAAAGAATGTGTAGATGAGGATAACACCACTAACACTAATGCTGAAGGTAAAAAGAAAGAGAAGAGAATACGAAAGAAACACACTCGAAAGTTAACACCTCCTCCAAAATTTTTGATTTTTTTTTTTTTTTTTTTTTTTGAGTTGGGATGACCATGAGACAGTGAACCATGTCAAATAATTGGAACACGTATGAATCCCATCCAAAGCCTAAGCTTAAGCGGAGTAAGGTGAACACACGTCTCATAGCATAAAAAAAACTGAGTGGCCACATTGGGCTATTTGGTACTCAATTTTGCAAGTGAACCAATGGCATTACCGTAGGTCAGCACTTTTGTGCGTGTTGGTGGTTCAAAGTACAAGCCATCAACCCTCACGGACATATGGCTGCAGTTGCCATGCCGGTATATAGCTAGTATTTGGACGATCCCAACATGACCCTCGATGGAACACTTTGAGCCCCTCTCTTCTTATTTTTTTTTTTTTAGGAGCGAGCAGCAAATGAAACCAAAATCAGCAAGAATGGTTTATTTTTTTATGAAAACAAACACACTAAAAAATAGAGACCTTTAAACCTTGGTTTCAAGCAGTCTTTCAAAGCTAAAGAACCCCCTTTTTTAGCTGCCAAACAATAACATCTAGAGACAAGCACAGAAGCACAATAACAGAACTATGAAGCAAGACAAAAATACATAACTTTTTCTAACTGCCAATGTTGACTGTGATGTTTAGTCAACATTGGTTTCAACAACGAAGATCACAGAGAGCACAGACCAAGAGATCTTCTAAAACTGAAGAATCTCTCACTATCTAAAGGTTTGGTAAAGATATCTGCAAGTTGATTGGTTGTATCTATGTGTTCTATGTCAATCACTTGCATATTGACCAAGTCCCTAAGAAAATGATGCCTAATGTCTATTTGTTTCGTGCGTGAGTGCTGAACAGGGTTCTTAGAAATATTTAAGGCACTAAGGTTATCACAGAACATCAACAGGGTATCACTTTGAAGATTGTAGTCATGCAGCATATTTTTCAACCATACTAGTTGCGTCACACAACTCCCAGCTGCTACATATTCAGATTTAGCAGTTGAGAGTGACACACAGTTCTGTTTCTTGCTATACCAAGACACTAAATTAGAACTAAGATAAAAGCAACCTCCACTAGTGGATTTTCTATCATCTAGATCACCAGCCCAATCAGAATCACTAAATGCCACTAGATTAGTGTTTGTATCACATGCATACCATAATCCAAGTTTAACAGTTCCTGATATATATCTGAGTATTCTTTTAACCGCAGTCAGGTGTGGGATTTTAGGGTTAGACTGATACCTGGCACATACACACACAGAAAATATGATGTCAGGTCTGCTAGCTGATAGATATAGAAGATTGCCAATCATTGATCTATACAATGTTGGGTCAACATCCTCTCCAACATCGATTCTGCTTAACTTTACAGGGGTAGACATAGGAGTACTGCACGGCTTAGAGTTCTCCAGACCAAACTTTTTGATCAGATTTCTGGCATATTTCTCTTGAGACAAAAAGAGACCATCACTTTGCTGCTGAATCTGGAGACCAAGGAAATAGCTGAGCTCCCCTATCATACTCATTTCAAAGGTACCTATCATAGCTTGGACAAATTGATCTACCATAAAAGGATTAGTCGAGCCAAACACAATATCATCAACATAGATTTGTGCAATGCAAAGATCTTTTCCTTTTCTAAGTATGAACAAGGTTTGATCACTCTCCCCTTTATCGAAACCAAAGCTGACAAGAAACTCAGTTAGTCTAGCATACTAAGCTCGAGCTTGTTTTAGACCATACAAAGCCTTTTTAAGTTTAAAAACATGATTAGGGTGGTTTGGATCTTCAAATCCTTTAGGTTGTGATGTGTCAATATCAAAGTTTTAAATTTGTCTAAGCCAAAAGTTAATTCTCAACACTACGAAAACTTGTAGTGCAGTGAAGTTAACCCCGAGGTCGGTCTCTAAGGACTTAACCTAGGTGAGTTTGGGTTTACGAATATAAGTAACAACAATGAAAGCAGTAAATGTTTGTTTTTGCTTCGGCAGCAGAATGATTAACTAAGTGAAAGTAAACTACTTTGTAGATTAACTAGATAACTATTTAACACTTAATGAGATTGATATGAATGAGGAGAATTATGGTGTGGTGACTTGAAGACAAGCTAGCTAGCAGGAAACATGCGATTGTTACGATGTCGATTTACTCAAGTTGTCACTACTTGGTTTTGGTTTCAGAAAACAGATAGCATTAGTGGAGGCGTCAATTCCACTAAGCTACAATTAATTAAGCTAATCCAGATATTACTGTTCGCAACTAACTGATAGATAAAGTAAGACGAAAACGTTTTCTTATAAATGAACAAATGCTTAGTCTAACAGTGATTTTGACGTAACACACATCAAACAGGATATTGGATATGCAATTAATCTAAAAAGCTCAAAGTAAATCGCATCTTATGTATATAATCACATGAACCCTAACTAGCATGCATTGAATTCGTCACCACCCCATAATCAGGGTGTTTACCTACTCATGACATGCGAAGACATAATCAATATCGTATTTAAACAAGCAATAACCATAATCCAATTGTCACGACCCAAAACCAAAACTTTGGCGCGATCGGCCGTCTATCGTGAGATGGGCTTACGCCAAGACGAAGCCTTCCTTTAATCCTCAAATACATAAATTATCTCAGAGTGGTTCAAACAGAGCATCTAAAATCCATTACATAATAATTACAGCAAATACAAATCATCAAAAGATAACAATCTCAATATTACAAGCCATCCTATACAATAGAAATCTCAGAGTCGCAGCAACTACTAAACAGCCTTCACATATCCATCATCTGACTACCATCTCAACTCCAAAGTATCTTCGTCCAATCACTTACTAAATATCTAAAAAAAAGGTGTAAGTGTGAGCTCCTGGCACTTTTACCCGGATCAAGTACATATAAAAAGTTTACATACATATACACTCCATTTTTATATCAAACATAGTCGAAAATCATTTGCATGGAACACATGTCACAATACACTATTCTCATTTAGCTCGAATCAAATATATACTACGGCCACACAAACCATGGTGGCACACAGGTCGGCTTTCACATAACATATCCCCTAACACAGTAGGGTCACACACATAACACTGGGAGTACTCCAAAGCACGACAATCCCTCGAAAGGGTCACACACTTCATAGGCATATCGATGAGCATAAACGTACGTACACATAATCCATGCTTTATAAAATCACTTTCACAAATCGCATGCACAGACAAAACATTTTATGGGATACACATACTTGATCCTTTTTTTGAATAGACTATTATATCAAGTCCCATAACATGATATAATAACCATAAGTTATTTTTCAATCGAAAACTATACATATATATACATTTTATATCGGAAAATAAAAGCAAAAGTGTCAAGAGTTCCCCTTACCTCAAGGTCGATACGAATCCAAGTCAAACTTAAGTAACCGTAAGTAATCCTCCGATAGCTTGCACATCGAATCTCCAAAAGTCACCTCCAAAACACCACTAGAACACTTCGCTAGTCCCTACTGCGGTTTAATAGGTCGAAGCGGGAAAAGTAGGTTACAAGGGCAAAACGATAATTTCTGAAGCTAGAAAAAATAGGAATAATTGGTGGGAGGGCATATATTTAATTCTGCAACATCCAGGGGTAAAACGGTAATTTAAACGGGTCAAAACAGGCTGAAAATAAAAGAATACAAAATTAGGCTCCGGTGAGGTTCGAACCACAATCCTCATGCCTAAAAGTACACTGCTTCGGCCACTCGACGACAGCCTTTCATGTTAACAATTCTACTCAGTCAACATATTTAACAGCTCGTCACGCTGTTTGTCCAAATTAAATTACGAACAACCCCCTGCCCCTAATCAAATTCTCAAACACATGTCCTTAAAGTCTCTGCAAAATATCAATTCGGTCCCTGCGAATTCTGATACTTTCCAAACTCCATGAAATCGAACCAAACTCCTCCAAATCCAAGCAAGGGCTACGGGAATCGATTACCCATCATCTCCTCCATCTAAAACCATCAATAACAGTCCAAAACATCAATGAATCGGTCCAATCGAATCGCGAAATCGGTTTTCCTATATCTTGTTTTTGTTTCTCAACCATAACCCCCAATATTCATTCGATTTCTGTCCACAATCCGGTACGATTAGTAGTGACGGTTCTGGGAAAGGTCAAGATTGAAGGAGGCGGCTATGGTGTCGATGGGTGAGGAAGAAGAAGAGAACGAGAAGAAGAACAGAACGGCTAAAGAAACCAAAGAAGAATAAAGAAATAAAGTAACATAAATAAAACCCTAAGGGGTTTTTTAATAATTAGGCCTTTACTCCAGTTCAAAATTTATAATTCCTCTCGAGTCCAATAAAATTTTCGTCTCCAATTTAAATTCAAATTGATGATCCAAAAATAAATTCCGGCATTTTACACTAATACTAGTGATACAATTGTTACCCTTCGTGTCACAAACCCTAGGTAGAATTGAGAACCTGAATCGAATCGATGCAAAGAGTAAGTAGATAACGCTCCCAATCAATTGACAATCTTCGGATTACAAGATGAAAATCGGTTCAATTACCTAAAATCGGTAATTGCCTTGGAAAATAGGTCTAGGTTGAGAGAGAAAGTATGAAAACTTGACAATAGATGATTCTCAAACTAATTATGTCTTGTTCTAACTAATATGAAGTAGAAAAACTAAGCCTGAACGAA
The DNA here is from genome assembly GCA_026545765.1 of Plantago major. Taxonomy (NCBI): domain Eukaryota; kingdom Viridiplantae; phylum Streptophyta; class Magnoliopsida; order Lamiales; family Plantaginaceae; genus Plantago; species Plantago major. The sequence continues at coordinate 65,852,648 of CM048839.1, read as the reverse complement.
TTAGGAAACTGGCGTCGCTAGTTGTACCTCGAGTGCAACTGGCGTACGCCAATTCAAGAACTGGCGTCACCAGTTGCAACTTCGAGTGCAACTGGCGTACGCCAGTGATCGCCAGTTCTTCCTGGAATGACCGTTTTGCCCTTTTGACCCCTTTTGGCTCCAATTCTTGGTATTTTGGCCTTCCCGCTCCACTTCTAGCATCCATACGAGGCATTTGAAACTCCATATCTTGTAGATGTACGTAAAATACACCATTTTGCCTTCAATTAGTGCGGTTTAGCCAAATACCTACAAAACACACAAAGAACAAAACAAGTAAAAATATTCTAGGAAAACTAATAAAACTAAACTCAAGGATGACAAAAAGACGGTAAAAAAGACCAGATGAGACGGTGTAAAACCGACTCATCAAACTCCCCAAACCGAACCTTGCTTGTCCTCAAGCAACATACTCTCTAAAAAACCTAGAAAAACAAACACATAGACAAAAAAGTAAAGTTTAGCTCCCAAGCTACCGAGTCTACCATTGCAAATAATAAGCCTGAAAAATGCAAGAGGTTTGACATCACACTGACATTCACAGAATCACATGCACAAGTCCAAAAAGTTAGTTTCCCAAGTAAATGGAACTTGAGTCTAACCCTGTAGTCCCTCATAAGTGGATCCTATGCAACTAATCTCTCACACTCCTGGAAGTGTCCAGTAGGGGTAATCACTCAAGATTATAAAGAGAAAAGGAAGGTGACTTGCGTCACAAAATTGCCTCAAATACCTCATGCATTGTACTAAATCAGTTAAGTCAGAAGGGATTTTATCACAGCTCTATAACCAATCAGCAGTAGACTAATGAAAAGGCAATCGTTCTCTCTTTTTCCATGTTTTCAATTTTTTTTTTTTGCATACTCCTTTTTTGCAGTCTTATATATGACCCATATGCTTATTTTGTCTCAATTTTTTGGTAGTGTCTGTTTTACCGAAAGTCCGCACTTTTGTGCGTGCTGGTTTGGTATACACGCCATCAACCCTCACGGACATATGGGATTTTAAGACCACGCCGGTGTGTAGGTAGTATTTGAAACATGCCCAACACGACTAACGGTGGCACAAGTACCATAGATACACTCCGAGACTTATTGTAATATTTTTTTTGAGAGAACAAAAGCAAAAAAACACAGTCATTATCAACATATACAGTTCACATAAACCTCCTCCCCAAACCTGTTCTTGGAACCTGATCCTGGTTCCCTAAGAACTGTAGAGGTTAGTCAACAGGAGTTGCAACCACCTTCTAACTCTTTGGAGTTTGAACCTGTGATCCTTAAGTCTAAAAGAAAAAAATCAGCTGGAGATTTGAATGTTATCCTTCCTGGATCAGATGAAGGGCATCTTGATGTGTCTTTAGCATTGGAAGCTAATAAAACTATCAGAGGTGCTACACAAGGAGTTTCAGATGAAGATTATACTGACAATGTTGAAGAAGAGGAGGAGGAGGACTGGACTAGTTCAGATGAGATCTATGCTCAGATGTTTCCTGAGAAAACTGCAGCGAACCAGCCAGTAGTCAGAACTACTAGAAGCATAGCCAAAAGGAATGTTTTTAAGGAGCAAAGAAGCAATAGTAATAAGAAGAGTGGGAGGAAGGCTAGGTCTAAACCCTCTAAATGAATGCCATCATATGGAATATTAGAGGGGTGGGAAACACGAGCTCTCAGCAACAAATGTGGTATCTCATTAATCAGTATAAGTTAAATATAGTGGCTATTTTGGAACCTCTGGTACCTATGGATATGTTTAAGTACTGTTCTAAGTTTAGGATGGATAAAGTGGTCTCCAACTGTTCTAATAAAATATGGGTCTTCTCTGATCCTGATTTTGATTTAGAAGTTTTAGAAGATCATGTGCAATTCCTCCATTGCAAGATTTCTTCTACTAAGTTGCCTTGTACAGTATTGATGACATTTGTTTATGCTAAGTGTACAAGGCAAGAAAGGAAAGATCTGTGGATAGCTATGAGATAGCTAGCAAATACTAGCCTTCCCTGGGCTGTAGGGGGAGATTTCAATGTAGTGGCAGATGTAGCTGAAAGAGAAGGAGGAGCAACACCAAATCTTCTAGCCTTAAATGGCTTTGGTACCTGTATTATGGATTGTGGATTGAATGATATAGGTTTTCAAGGATTGCCTTTCACATGGCAATGGAGAGGGGTAAAGCAAAGACTAGACAGGATTTTGTTCAATCATGCCTGGCTAGATATGTTTTCTGCAACCTTAGTCTCCCATGGTGTGAGAAGATGTTCTGACCACAGGCCTCTCCTCATTAAAGTAGGAAACCGACTTGCAAGAGCAATGACTTTGATTTCAAAACATGTGGGTTTTCTGATCGATTGTATCCTGCATTTCAAAGACTGGTCTTTACCTGCTAGGCATACAGGGTGACAAAAACTGTGGGAGAAGCTTCATAGGTTAAAACAACACCTCTCTTGGTGGAACAGGAAAGTGTTTGGTAATATTTTCCAAAAGCTGAAGGATGAAGAACTAAAAGTGGCTCAAGCTGAAATCTTATTGCAGAACAATCCCTCTTCTCTGAATCAAACAAATTTCAGGAAAGCAGCTGAACATTTTCAGAAGGTGTTGAATATGGAAGAAGTGTTTTGGAGACAAGAAGCTGCCTGCAAATGTAATACGGAAGGAGACAGAAATACTAAGTTATTCCATAACATTGTGAAGAGGAAAAGGAGTAAAGGAAAGATTCTAAGCATAAATTATGTGGGGAGAAATATTACAAGCCCTGAGGAAATTCATGATGCTGCAATATCTTATTTTACTCATATGCTTGCAGATGAGATTTCAGTTACAGAAGAACCCAAGCTTAGCCTATTTAGTCCTTTTGTGGATCCAGAAATCAACAGCTCTCTTTGTGAATCTCCCAGTCTACAAGAAGTCAAATCAGTGGTGTTTGGCCTTAACAAAGAAGCCTCTGCAGGACCAGATGGGTACACAACCCAATTCTATCAAGATTGCTGGGATATCATTAAAGAGGATCTTTTGGAATCCTTACAAGATATCTTTTCTGGGGCAGCTCTACCTCTGGAGATATCTTCAACTTCCCTAGCCCTCATTCCCAAGACTGTTTCACCTATCTCTTGGTCTGACTATAGGCCCATTAATCTATGTAATTTTTCTCACAAGATTATCAAAAAGCTTCTGAATGATAGACTGGCTATCATCCTCCCTTATGTGATTTCAGAAAACCAGAGTGGATTTCTAAAGGGCAGGCTGATCTCAGACAATATTCTCCTCACACAGGAATTAATCAGCTCTCTGGATGTGAAAACTCGAAGTTCAAATATAGTCATCAAGATAGATATGTTGAAAGCATATGACAGATTAAATTGGAGTTTCTTATCCAAGATGCTACTGGCTTTTGGGTTCTCTCGTACATGGACTCAAATGATAATGAAAACTGTTAATAACTATCACTTTGGGGTAATAGTCAATGGAGTTTCCAAGGGATTTATCAAATCAGAACATGGGATTAGGCAAGGAGATCCTTTATCTCCTACCCTCTTCATACTAGCAAGTGAGTACCTATCAAGGGGACTAAATGACATTTTTGAGAAATCCCCTGATTCGTACTATGACACCAAGAAGGGCCTAACTGTCAATCACCTAGCATATGCGGATGATCTAATTCTGTTTACAAAAGGTAACAAGATGGGATTAAAGAAGATAATGAGCTTCTTCAAGCACTATGAGAATGCTTCTGGCCAAAAGATCAACATGTCTAAGAGTGATTTATATGTGGGGAACAATGCCAATTCTGTTATGGTAGAGGGAGTCATAGGTTTCACAGCAAAAGAACTTCCTTTCTTTTATCTAGGTGCTCCTATTTCTAAGGGGAGGAAGAAGAAAGAGCTGTATGTTCCTTTAATAGAGAAAATCAGAAAGAAACTAACTGGATAGAACATTAACCTCTTATCACAGGGAGGTAGATGGATTTTAGTGGGGAGTGTACTCTCCTCCATGACTGTTTATCTATTACAAGTGTGTCAACCTCCAGTGGCAGTTTTCAAGATGATAGACTCTTTAATAGCAAAATTCTTCTGGGGGCACAACTGATCTAAGTAAAAGATTACATTGGTCAAAATGGACACCTTTGTGCAAGCCATTATCAGAAGGAGGGCTAGGAGTTAGACCTCTGAATGAATTATGTGATGCTTTTTCTTACAAGCTATGGTACAGATTTAGACAACAAAATTCTCTTTGGGCCAAATGTCTTTACAGGAAATACTGCAAGAAGAGCTTTCCTGGGAATGTTCAATCAAAGAATGTGGATTCTATGATATGGAAAAGGCTCACTAAAGACAGTAAAGAGGTCCAAACACATTGCTTCTGGAAAGTGGGAACAGGGCTTTGTTTTTCTGAGAAGATGAATGGAGTGAATCTGGTCTGCTTAAAAACTCAGCTATTCATCAGGGATGGAGTGAGCTAGAATTGGTACAGGAGTATGGTGCAGACACTTCTTGGGACTGGGGTAAGATATCTTCTATTTTGCCTATACCAGTTGCTACCAAATTATTTTTAATCCCTTTCAATGTTGAAAAGAGTGTTAATTTGATTTGGAAACTCAATCCATATGGGAGCTTTACTACCAAGTCAGCCTGGGAACTAGTTAGAAGAAAGAGCCCAGAAAATAGAGTCCTAGCTTGTTGTTGGAGTTCAAGATTACCCACAACTGTATCTATTTTCTGGTGGAAAATTTTACATAATTGGCTCCCAGTTGATGCAGTCCTGCAATCAAGAGGCATAGTGTTAGCTTCCAGATTTCAATGCTGCCATTCAATGGAAACCATTCTACATGTGTTGTTGTATAATGAAGAAGTATATAAGGTCTGGATGTGGTTTTCTAATCTTTTTCAGGTGCAGTTGGTACAACATACTTCAGTGTTAGGAAGGTTCAAGAGCTGGTTAAATTCTTCAGATGTCATAGCAAAACATCATGTTAGAATCTTCATCCCTGTTATGATAGGATGGCATGCTTGGTTGGCCAGGCATGATGCTAAGCACAAAGGCAAAAAGATCTCTTCTACTTCCATCATACAAAAAGTCATGAGCTATCTCATTCTGACTCATGCTGCAAAGACATTATCAAGGGAGTTCTGGAGAGGAGACTTAACCATAGCTGAATTATGGCATCTTACTTTACCAGCTGCACCAACCTGTAAGATAGTGAAAGTATATTGGAAGAAGCCCCCAAGACAATGGGTCAAAATCAACACAGATGGCTCTTATAGTCATAGAACTTCATTGGCAGCAGCAGGAGGGGTTATAAGAGATAAAGATGGAAGAATTCTCAGAGGATACCAATCCTTTATTGGTAATTCCTCTATTCTATATGCCGAGCTAATTGGCATATGGCAGGGTCTGCAACTAAGTAAAAGCATGGGTCTCAACCAGATAATAGTGGAATCTGACTCTATGGTGGCAATGAGGAAAATAGCAACTTATCAAGAGAACAGGCAGTGGAATCTGGTCATCCTCATCTCCACAATAATATCTTTATGTGAGAATAGATCAGTCAGATTTGTACATGTGTTCAGGGAAGGTAATTCAATAGCTGATTTTTTTGCCAACTCTGCCCTACACAGTAAAAATAACATCATTTATGATCCAGGAGATTGCCCCATTAGAGTGAGACAACTGGCTTATAGTGATAAGACTGGAAGGCCTTATATCAGAATTTCCAATGCAAGACACCTGTTACATTAGTATTCTGCATTTCTGGTTTTCTTTGGTTGCTAGTATGGTAGCTGGTGGTGGTGTTATCTGGCAGGTGGTTATTACTGCAGAGATGTTATGGAGTGTTGCTGAGGATGTTTTTATGTGGAGATTGCTGTGGGGATTGGTGGAGATGTGTTGTTTTGGGGGTAAAGTGGTTCAGTTTAAGGCTAGCTGATCTGAGCAAGCCAGTAGGGAGCAGATCCTTTTTTGTTTCTCTCACCTGTGTTTGTTCTTTTGACAGGTGCTGCTACTTTCATGTGAGCCTTAGTCACTCCTGTAGAAATCCCCAGGATGAGTGTAAAAAAGCCAATTTTCTAAGAAAAAAATGGCAAAGGATCCATAAACAGAACAAGATCATTAGAAGCTTCCCAGTTTAAAAAAGAAAGAGAGAGGGGTCAAAAAATGCTAGGTCAATTGACAAAAAGATGTGATAGATTATCCCTGAGAAGAAAAATGATAATACTCAGGTCTGGGAAGCTCTTTTTCTTTTCTTTTTTCTGTCTGGTTTTAGTTCCTTTGATCAGCAGGAGCTCCTATCCTGCTTGGCTGTGTGTTTATGATGGGTTTTTGGCAAAGTCTGGTTTTGTTCTGAGTTTCTGGATATGGAATGGTTTGTGGTTGGCTATTCTTCTATGGGAGAGGGGAAGGGGTAGCTGCATATTGATCTTTGGCTTATTGTGTCAGGTTTGGAGAGACCTGTCCTTGAGTCCTTCTCTTCTTTTGCATACTTTAATTATGGTAGGAAAGGGTGCATTTTGCTTGATGTTTCTTCTCAAGGGAGTATCTCTCCCTCCCTTGTAGCACTAGTTAGGACTGTTCACTTGTTTTCTTTGGCTTCTTGGTATTATCAAACACTATCTTTTGCTGCATTGCACACACTTGTTTATCTTGGTTTTTGGACTGTTTTGATTAGATGTTGGCTAGCTCTTTACTATCTTTCTGTCTGGTTTTTACAGACTATTTGTAGTAGAGTTCTAGGCTTTTATCTCTTCTTAGCTAACAAGTGGTTGTATCTAGTTTGGTTTGAGAGGAGCAGTTGGTTTTTTCTTTCCCTTGAGTTAGATTGGTTTATCTTTTATTGCTATGTGTTCTGGTTTTTGTATCAGTCCTTGTTCAGACTAGGAAAAGTTTTATTTGTATATTCTGGGGCACATTGGCACACAGGATGGCACAGCTATGGGTTTTACCCAATGGCACACTGGCATCATGATTGGCATAACATTGGAACTATAATGGCACATAGATACCCAGGATGGTACAACAATGATTACTCTTGTATGGCATTACCAGGCACAGGTCACTGCATTATATTGGTATATTGGCACATAGACGGCAGGACATTATGCAGGACAATGACACAGCAACGGCTCGAAGATGTTAGGGAAATGGTACAGCGAGGACTTAGATTGGCACAACAATGGCACCGAAGAAGGAAGTACAATGGCACACTCAATGGCACAAAGAAGGAAGGACAATGGCACAGCATTGGCATTGGCACAGCAATGGCACGGACAAAGACATGTACGGATCTTTGATACAGCAAGGACTTGACATTGGCATAGCATGGCTCGGGCATTGGCACATATAGGTGGCCCTTTTTGGCCCACTAGGTTGCATATATTTTGGTATTTGATGGATAGCTATAGTATTTTTGTAAGTCTCTTTAGGCATAGGTTAAGTCTATGGCCTTGGGCTTCTAGTTGGGATGTAACATGTAAAAGCTACTTGGTATTTGCGGGTTCCCACAAACCGCCATGAGGAGGATATAATACTAACGAGAGCGTAGGCTCATTTTATTAAAAAAAAAAAAAGGTGTGGGATAATGTCAAACGAAGAAGTCTATTCGAGATTTAAATAATGCATAGAAGGAGTAAGAGTATAACAAACGAAGAACTCTACTTGCGTGTTAAACCACACACATAAGGAGTGGGTTAAACAACAAATGTAAAATTCTAGTCTAGAATTAAACAACACAATAAAGAAGTGTGATAATTACAAACGGAGAAGTCAATTTTGAGATTTAAACAACACACAAGAGGAGTAACAAAATAACGAACGAAGAACTCTACTTGAGAGTTAAACAAAACACAAAAGGAGTTGAATAAACAACAAACCAACAACTCTACTTGAGAGATAAAAACAAGACACTTTGGAGAGGGATGAACAACAAACGAATAACTATACTTGAGAGTTAAACAACACACTAAAGGAGTGCGATAATGTCAAACGAAGAGGTCTATTCGACATTTAAACAATGCACAGAAGGACTAAGAGTATAACAAACGATGAACTCTACTTGAGTGTAAAACCACACACATAATGAGTGGGTTGAACAACAAATGTAAAATTCTAGTGTAGAGTTAAACAAAACAATAAAGAAGTGTGATAATTACAAACGGAGAAGTCAATTTTGAGATTTAAACAACACACAAGAGGAGTAATAAAATAACGAACGAAGAACTCTACTTGAGAGTTAAACAAAACACAAAAGGAGTTGAATAAACAACAAACCAACAACTCTACTTGAGAGATAAAGACAAGACACTTTGGAGAGGAATGAACAACAAACGAATAACTCCACTTGAGAGTTAAACAACACACTAAAGGAGTGGAATAATGTCAAACGAAGAAGTCTATTCGAGATTTAAACAATGCACAGAAGGAGTAAGAGTATAACAAACGAAGAACTCTACTTGAGTGTTAAACCACACACATAATGAGTGGGTTAAACAACAAATGTAAAATTATAGTCTAGAATTAAACAAAACAATAAAGAAGTGTGATAATTACAAACGGAGAAGTCAATTTTGAGATTTAAACAACACACAAGAGGAGTAATAAAATAACGAACGAAGAACTCTACTTGAGAGTTAAACAAAATACAAAAGGAGTTGAATAAACAACAAACCAACAACTCTACTTGAGAGATAAAAAAACAAGACACTTTGGAGAGGCATGAACAACAAACGAATAACACTACTTGAGAGTTAAACAACACACTAAAGGAGTGGGATAATGTCAAACGAAGAAGTCTATTGGAGATTTAAACAATGCACAGAAGGAGTAAGAGTATACAAATGAAGAACTCTACTTGAGTGTTAAACCACACACATAATGAATAGGTTAAACAACAAATGTAAAATTCTACACGAGAGTTAAACAACACAATAAAGGAGTGTGATAATTACAAACGGAGAAGACAATCTGAGATTTAAACAACACACAAGAGGAGTAATAAAATAACGAACGAAAAACTCTCTTTGAGGGGTAAACAAAACACAAAAGGAATTGAATAAACAATAAAACGAACAACTCTATTTGAGCGATATAAACAACACACTTTGGAGAGGGATGAACAACAAACGAATAACTCTACTTGAGAGTTAAACAACACACTAAAGGAGTGGAATAATGTCAAACGAAGAAGTCTATTCGAGATTTAAACAATGCACAGAAGGAGTAAGAGTATAACAAACGAAGAACTCTACTTGAGTGTTAAACCACACACATAATGAGTGGGTTAAACAACAAATGTAAAATTCTAGTCTAGAATTAAACAAAACAATAAAGAAGTGTGATAATTACAAACGGAGAAGTCAATTTTGAGATTTAAACAACACACAAGAGGAGTAATAAAATAACGAACGAAGAACTCTACTTGACAGTTAAACAAAACACAAAAGGAGTTGAATAAACAACAAACCAACAACTCTACTTGAGAGATAAAAAACAAGACACTTTGGAGAGGGATGAACAACAAACGAATAACTCTACTTGAGAGTTAAACAACACACTAAAGGAGAGGGATAATGTCAAACGAAAAAGTCTATTCGAGATTTAAACAATGCATAGAAGGAGTAAGAATATAACAAACGACGAACTCTACTTGAGTGTTAAACCACACACATAACAACAAATGTAAAATTCTAGTCTAGAGTTAAACAAAACAATAAAGAAGTGAGATAATTACAACCGGAGAAGTCAATTTGAGATTTAAACAACACACAAGAGGAGTAATAAAATAACGAACGAAGAACTCTACATGAGAGTTAAACAAAACACAAAAAGGAGTTGAATAAACAACAAACCAACAACTCTACTGGAGAGATAAAAACAAGACATATTGGAGAGAGATGAACAACAAACGAATACCTCTACTTGAGAGTTAAACAACACACTAAAGGAGTGGGATAATGTCAAACGAAGAAGTTTATTAGACATTTAAACAATGCATAGAAGGAGTAAGAGTATAACAAACGAAGAACTCTACTTGAATGTTAAACCACACACATAATGAGTGGGTTAAACAACAAATGTAAAATACTAGTCCAAAGTTAAACAAAACAATAAAGAAGTGTGATAATTACAAACGGTGATGTCAATTTGAGATTTAAACAACACACAAGAGGAGTAATAAAATAACGAACGAAGAACTCTACATGAGAGTTAAACAAAACACAAAAAGGAGTTGAATAAACAACAAACCAACAACTCTACTGGAGAGATAAAAACATGACACATTGGAGAGGGATGAACAACAAACGAATACCTCTACTTGAGAGTTAAACAACACACTAAAGGAGTGGGATAATGTCAAACGAAGAAGTTTATTAGACATTTAAACAATGCATAGAAGGAGTAAGAGTATAACAAACGAAGAACTCTACTTGAATGTTAAACCACACACATAATGAGTGGGTTAAACAACAAATGTAAAATACTAGTCCAGAGTTAAACAAAACAATAAAGAAGTGTGATAATTACAAACGGTGATGTCAATTTGAGATTTAAACAACACACAAGAGGAGTAATAAAATAACGAACGAAGAACTCTACATGAGAGTTAAACAAAACACAAAAAGGAGTTGAATAAACAACAAACCAACAACTCTACTGGAGAGATAAAAACATGACACATTGGAGAGGGATGAACAACAAACGAATACCTCTACTTGAGAGTTAAACAACACACTAAAGGAGTGGGATAATGTCAAACGAAGAAGTTTATTAGACATTTAAACAATGCATAGAAGGAGTAAGAGTATAACAAACGAAGAACTCTACTTGAATGTTAAACCACACACATAATGAGTGGGTTAAACAACAAATGTAAAATTCTAGTCTAGAGTTAAACAAAACAATAAAGAAGTGTGATAATTATAAACGGAGAAGTCAATTTTGAGATTTAAACAACACACAAGAGGAGTAATAAAATAACGAACGAAGAACTCTACTTGAGAGTCAAAACAAACACAAAAGGAGTTGGATAAACAACAAACCAACAACTCTACTTGAGAGATAAAGACAAGACAGTTTTGAGAGGGATGAACAACAAACGAATACCTGTACTTGAGAGTTAAACAACACACTAAAGGAGTGGGATAATGTCAAACGAAGAAATCTATTCGAGATTTAAACAATGCACAGAAGGAGTAAGAGTATAACAAACGAAGAACTCTACTTGAATGTTAAACCACACACATAATGAGTGGGTTAAACAACAAATGTAAAATACTAGTCCAGAGTTAAACAAAACAATAAAGAAGTGTGATAATTACAAACGGTGATGTCAATTTGAGATTTAAACAACACACAAGAGGAGTAATAAAATAACGAACGAAGAACTCTACATGAGAGTTAAACAAAACACAAAAAGGAGTTGAATAAACAACAAACCAACAACTCTACTGGAGAGATAAAAACATGACACATTGGAGAGGGATGAACAACAAACGAATACCTCTACTTGAGAGTTAAACAACACACTAAAGGAGTGGGATAATGTCAAACGAAGAAGTTTATTAGACATTTAAACAATGCATAGAAGGAGTAAGAGTATAACAAACGAAGAACTCTACTTGAATGTTAAACCACACACATAATGAGTGGGTTAAACAACAAATGTAAAATTCTAGTCTAGAGTTAAACAAAACAATAAAGAAGTGTGATAATTATAAACGGAGAAGTCAATTTTGAGATTTAAACAACACACAAGAGGAGTAATAAAATAACGAACGAAGAACTCTACTTGAGAGTCAAAACAAACACAAAAGGAGTTGGATAAACAACAAACCAACAACTCTACTTGAGAGATAAAGACAAGACAGTTTTGAGAGGGATGAACAACAAACGAATACCTGTACTTGAGAGTTAAACAACACACTAAAGGAGTGGGATAATGTCAAACGAAGAAATCTATTCGAGATTTAAACAATGCACAGAAGGAGTAAGAGTATAATAAACGAAGAACTCTACTTGAGTGTTAAACCACACACATAATGACTGGGTTAAACAACAAATGTAAAATTCTAGTCTAGAGTTAAACAAAACAATAAAGAAGTGAGATAATTACAACCGGAGAAGTCAATTTGAGATTTAAACAACACACAAGAGGAGTAATAAAATAACGAACGAAGAACTCTACATGAGAGTTAAACAAAACACAAAAAGGAGTTGAATAAACAACAAACCAACAACTCTACTGGAGAGATAAAAACAAGACATATTGGAGAGAGATGAACAACAAACGAATACCTCTACTTGAGAGTTAAACAACACACTAAAGGAGTGGGATAATGTCAAACGAAGAAGTTTATTAGACATTTAAACAATGCATAGAAGGAGTAAGAGTATAACAAACGAAGAACTCTACTTGAATGTTAAACCACACACATAATGAGTGGGTTAAACAACAAATGTAAAATACTAGTCCAAAGTTAAACAAAACAATAAAGAAGTGTGATAATTACAAACGGTGATGTCAATTTGAGATTTAAACAACACACAAGAGGAGTAATAAAATAACGAACGAAGAACTCTACATGAGAGTTAAACAAAACACAAAAAGGAGTTGAATAAACAACAAACCAACAACTCTACTGGAGAGATAAAAACATGACACATTGGAGAGGGATGAACAACAAACGAATACCTCTACTTGAGAGTTAAACAACACACTAAAGGAGTGGGATAATGTCAAACGAAGAAGTTTATTAGACATTTAAACAATGCATAGAAGGAGTAAGAGTATAACAAACGAAGAACTCTACTTGAATGTTAAACCACACACATAATGAGTGGGTTAAACAACAAATGTAAAATACTAGTCCAGAGTTAAACAAAACAATAAAGAAGTGTGATAATTACAAACGGTGATGTCAATTTGAGATTTAAACAACACACAAGAGGAGTAATAAAATAACGAACGAAGAACTCTACATGAGAGTTAAACAAAACACAAAAAGGAGTTGAATAAACAACAAACCAACAACTCTACTCGAGAGATAAAAACAAGACACATTGGAGAGGGATGTGCAACAAACGAATACCTCTACTTGAGAGTTAAACAACACACTAAAGGAGTGGGATAATGTCAAACGAAGAAGTTTATTAGAAATTTAAACAATGCATAGAAGGAGTAAGAGTATAACAAACGAAGAACTCTACTTGAATGTTAAACCACACACATAATGAGTGGGTGAAACAACAAATGTAAAATTCTAGTCCAGAGTTAAACAAAACAATAAAGAAGTGTGATAATTACAAACGGTGAAGTCAATTTGAGATTTAAACAACACACAAGAGGAGTAATAAAATAACGAACGAAGAACTCTACATGAGAGTTAAACAAAACACAAAAAGGAGTTGAATAAACAACAAAACGAACCACTCTATTTGAGCGATATAAACAACACACTTTGGAGAGGGATGAACAACAAACGAATAACTCTACTTGAGAGTTAAACAACACACTAAAGGAGTGGGATAAGGTCAAACAAAGAAGTCTATTCGAGATTTAAACAATGCACAGAAGGAGTAAGAGTATAACAAACGAAGAAGTCTACTTGAGTGATAACCACACATATAATGAGTGGGTTAAACAACAAATGTAAAATTCTAGTCTAGAGTTAAACAAAACAATAAAGAAGTGTGATAATTATAAACGGAGAAGTCAATTTTGAGATTTAAACAACACACAAGAGGAGTAATAAAATAACGAACGAAGAACTCTACTTGAGAGTCAAAACAAACACAAAAGGAGTTGGATAAACAACAAACCAACAACTCTACTTGAGAGATAAAGACAAGACAGTTTTGAGAGGGATGAACAACAAACGAATACCTGTACTTGAGAGTTAAACAACACACTAAAGGAGTGGGATAATGTCAAACGAAGAAATCTATTCGAGATTTAAACAATGCACAGAAGGAGTAAGAGTATAATAAACGAAGAACTCTACTTGAGTGTTAAACCACACACATAATGACTGGGTTAAACAACAAATGTAAAATTCTAGTCTAGAGTTAAACAAAACAATAAAGAAGTGAGATAATTACAACCGGAGAAGTCAATTTGAGATTTAAACAACACACAAGAGGAGTAATAAAATAACGAACGAAGAACTCTACATGAGAGTTAAACAAAACACAAAAAGGAGTTGAATAAACAACAAACCAACAACTCTACTGGAGAGATAAAAACAAGACATATTGGAGAGAGATGAACAACAAACGAATACCTCTACTTGAGAGTTAAACAACACACTAAACACTAAAGGAGTGGGATAATGTCAAACGAAGAAGTTTATTAGACATTTAAACAATGCATAGAAGGAGTAAGAGTATAACAAACGAAGAACTCTACTTGAATGTTAAACCACACACATAATGAGTGGGTTAAACAACAAATGTAAAATACTAGTCCAAAGTTAAACAAAACAATAAAGAAGTGTGATAATTACAAACGGTGATGTCAATTTGAGATTTAAACAACACACAAGAGGAGTAATAAAATAACGAACGAAGAACTCTACATGAGAGTTAAACAAAACACAAAAAGGAGTTGAATAAACAACAAACCAACAACTCTACTTGGAGAGATAAAACATGACACATTGGAGAGGGATGAACAACAAGCGAATACCTCTACTTGAGAGTTAAACAACACACTAAAGGAGTGGGATAATGTCAAACGAAGAAGTTTATTAGACATTTAAACAATGCATAGAAGGAGTAAGAGTATAACAAACGAAGAACTCTACTTGAATGTTAAACCACACACATAATGAGTGGGTTAAACAACAAATGTAAAATACTAGTCCAGAGTTAAACAAAACAATAAAGAAGTGTGATAATTACAAACGGTGATGTCAATTTGAGATTTAAACAACACACAAGAGGAGTAATAAAATAACGAACGAAGAACTCTACATGAGAGTTAAACAAAACACAAAAAGGAGTTGAATAAACAACAAACCAACAACTCTACTGGAGAGATAAAAACATGACACATTGGAGAGGGATGAACAACAAACGAATACCTCTACTTGAGAGTTAAACAACACACTAAAGGAGTGGGATAATGTCAAATGAAGAAGTTTATTAGACATTTAAACAATGCATAGAAGGAGTAAGAGTATAACAAACGAAGAACTCTATTTGAATGTTAAACCACACACATAATGAGTGGGTTAAACAACAAATGTAAAATTCTAGTCTAGAGTTAAACAAAACAATAAAAAAGTGAGATAATTACAAACGGAGAAGTCAATTTGAGATTTAAACAACACACAAGAGGAGTAATAAAATAACGAACGAAGAACTCTACATGAGAGTTAAACAAAACACAAAAAGGAGTTGAAGAAACAACAAACAAACAACTCTACTGGAGAGATAAAAACAAGACAAATTGGAGAGGGATGAACAACAAACGAATACCTCTACTTGAGAGTTAAACAACACACTAAAGGAGTGGGATAATGTCAAACGAAGAAGTCTATTCGAGATTTTAACAATGCACAGAAGGAGTAAGAGTATAACAAACGAAGAACTCTACTTGAGTGTTAAACCACACACATAATGAGTGGGTTAAACAACAAATGTAAAATTCTAGTCTAGAGTTAAACAAAACAATAAAGAAGTGAGATAATTACAAACGGAGAAGTCAATTTGAGATTTAAACAACACACAAGAGGAGTAATAAAATAACGAACGAAGAACTCTACATGAGAGTTAAACAAAACACAAAAAGGAGTTGAATAAACAACAAACCAACAACTCTACTGGAGAGATAAAAACAAGACACATTGGAGAGGGATGAACAACAAACGAATACCTCTACTTGAGAGTTAAACAACACACTAAAGGAGTGGGATAATGTCAAACGAAGAAGTTTATTAGACATTTAAACAATGCATAGAAGGAGTAAGAGTATAACAAACGAAGAACTCTATTTGAATGTTAAACCACACACATAATGAGTGTTTAAACAACAAATGTAAAATTCTAGTCTAGAGTTAAACAAAACAATAATGAAGTGAGATAATTACAAACGGAGAAGTCAATTTGAGATTTAAACAACACACAAGAGGAGTAATAAAATAACGAACGAAGAACTCTACATGAGAGTTAAACAAAACTCAAAAAGGAGTTGAATAAACAACAAACCAACAACTCTACTTGAGAGATAGAGACAAGACACTTTTGAGAGGGATGAACAACAAACGAATACCTCTACTTGAGAGTTAAACAACACACTAAAGGAGTGGGATAATGTCAAACGAAGAAGTTTATTAGACATTTAAACAATGCATAGAAGGAGTAAGAGTATAACAAACGAAGAATTCTACTTGAATGTTAAACCACACACATAATGAGTGGGTTAAACAACAAATGTAAAATTCTAGTCTAGAGTTAAACAAAACGATAAAGAAGTGTGATAATTACAAACGGTGAAGTCAATTTGAGATTTAAATAACACACAAGAGGAGTAATAAAATAACGAACGAATAACTCTACTTGAGAGTTAAACAAAACACAAAGGAGTTGAATAAACAACAAACCAACAACTCTACTGGAGAGATAAAAATAAGAAACTTTGGAGAGGGATGAACAACAAACGAATAACTCTACTTGAGAGTTAAACAACACACTAAAGGAGTGGGATAATGTCAAACGAAAAAGTTTATTAGAGATTTAAACAATGCACAGAAGGAGTAAGAGTATAACAAATGAAGAACTCTACTTGAGTGTTAAACCACACACATAATGAGTGGGTTAAACAACAAATGTAAAATTCTATTCTAGAGTTGAACAAAACAATTAAGAAGTGAGATAATTACAAACGGAGAAGTCAATTTTGAGATTTAAACAACACACAAGAGGAGTAATAAAATAACGAACGAAGAACTCTATTTGAGAGTTAAACAAAACAATAAAGGAATTGAATAAACAACAAAACGAACCACTCTATTTGAGCGATAAAAACAAGACAAATTGGAGAGGGATGAACAACAAACGAATAACTCTACTTGAGAGTTAAACAACACACTAAAGGAGTGGGATAATGTCAAACAAAGAAGTCTATTCGAGATTTAAACAATGCACAGAAGGAGTAAGAGTATAACAAACGAAGAAGTCTACTTGAGTGTTAACCACACATATAATGAGTGGGTTAAACAACAAATGTATTCTAGTCTAGAGTTAAACAAAACAATAAAGAAGTGTGATAATTACAAACGGAGAAGTCAATTTTGAGATTTAAACAACACACAAGAGGAGTAATAAAATAACGAACGAAGAACTCTACTTGAGAGTCAAAACAAACACAAAAGGAGTTGGATAAACAACAAACCAACAACTCTACTTGAGAGATAAAGACGAGACACTTTTGAGACGGATGAACAACAAACAAATACCTCTACTTGAGAGTTAAACAACACACTAAAGGAGTGGTATAATGTCAAACGAAGAAGTCTATTCGAGATTTAAACAATGCACAGAAGGAGTAAGAGTATAACAAACGAAGAACTCTACTTGAGTGTTAAACCACACACATAATGAGTGGGTTAAACAACAAATGTAAAATTCTAGTCTAGAATTAAACAAAACAATAAAGAAGTGTGATAATTACAAACGGAGAAGTCAATTTTGAGATTTAAATAACACACAAGAGGAGTAATAAAATAACGAACGAAGAACTCTACTTGAGAGTTAAACAAAACACAAAAGGATTTTTTTTTTAATAAAGACGAGAAATACTAATAATACGATAGTTAACGTCGTAATCTTGGTTACCCCATCGTCCAGTATGTCACGACTTTTAAGAAGTCGAGCCAGGAGTTAACGTGTATTGATCCGAGGATCCAGAACCAAGACCAAAGGGGGGGGAGATACAACCACTAATTGGATCCGTTATTTTCCCCAATGGCAACGTTAAATATCCTATTACTAGAGATCTCTAAATATATACAACCAAAAGATGATTCGTGGGGGTATATATGTACCCATGAAATACAAAGATTTTTTACAGTTAAAGTACGAGAGTAGGATACTAGAGACAAAGCTAAGAAATAGCTCCAACATCATCGACTACCCCTAACCATGTATCTCTTCCAAAAGAAAGGTCCTAACACATGTTCATCTATGAGACACAAGACCTGCACAGTCCTAACTAGCTGAGTACAAGAGAAGAGGAACACCAACAAAGCAAGATAAACAGGATTCTGCCAAAAGAGGGTTGTAACTCCCCAACACCATTCCACACAAACTGAGTACCCAAACACAACATAGTTCTGATTCAGAAATCTTAAGAGAAGATTTAAGCTGCAAAGAAAATCAACAGGGGTGGGGTTGTTAGAAAAAACCAAAACAGCAGAGCTACAGAAGCTGTTAGAGGTTAGAAAAACCCTGAAGTCCATTAAAGCAGATATTGATTCCTTCTGGCAATGTCCTTGGCTTTCACAACCTGAATTTTCTCCCAGTTACTGTGTTGATACCATACCAAACTCCCATGTGAACCTGCAGTCAGAGAGTTAGTGCAACTGCATAAAACATTAGAATTCAAATCAACCATTATCTTGTCTAATGAAAGGAGGTCCAACTCTATCTTGGTATAGATGCTTTCTTATGGTAATTGGACAATTCTCAAGGGTATAGGTACCAGAGCCACCAGTTCTTACAGCCTCAGTAGCTAGGAGATCAGCTACTGAATTACCTTCCCTGTAGCTGTGACTGAGAGAAGCATGCAGCTCAACACTTAGCTTTTGGATTTTGAGTACAACAAGGGCATTTTTCCAGTTGCAAATAGTCATACTCCTTTTAATAAGAGTCACAGCAGTCATGGAGTCAGATTCCACCAAGATGTAGTCCAAACCAAGTTTCTTGCAGAGTTGCAGTCCCTTCAATATTGCTTGTAGTTCTGCCTGTAAAGCTGAGAGATTTCCAAGGTAATGAAAGAAAGCTGAGATCATTCTTCCTTCGGAGTTCCTTATTACACCACCTGCAGCAGCTCTAAGAGAGGTCTGATTACAAGCACCATCTGTATTCAACTTTACTCTACCAGTTGGAGGTTTACTCCATTGAACTATCCTAGTTCTGACAGGAAATGTAGGCAAAAGAACCATCTGCCAGCCCATAGCTAAGTCCATATCTCCTGCCCAATAACTCTTATCATAAGCTTTGGCTTCCCCAGACAGTTTTAAAAAGGACATAATCTGAAAAATGATCCTTCCTGCATTAAAAACTTTTCTATTATACTTTGCATCATTCCTACCAAGCCAGAGATGCCAACAGATGAGCAATGGCACCAGAATTCTCACATGACCTCTAGTTGAGATAGGAGAAATAGGGGCAGAGATTTTCCAGGCTTTGATTCTAGAGAATGTTGTATGGGAGTGGGACTGAGTTACATTGAAGGATCTGGAAAACCAGTTCCAAACCTTAAGAGCCTCAGGATTATAGAGAAGGACATGCTCTAGGCTTTCCACCTGATTGCAACATTGACACTTAGAGGCAAGGGTAATCCCTTTGGTCTGTAATCTCACTTCCACTGGAATCCACCCTAGAGAGGCTTTCTAGCAAAAGATTGAGATCTTAGGGGGGATTCTGGAGTTCCAGAAAGAAGCAAGGCTAGGAGTGTTAGCTTGAGAAGCCCTAACAAGATGCCAGACACTTTTTACAGAGAAGATCCCCGTTGAAGAAGGCTTCCATAAGAGAAAATCATTCCTGAGAGGATTGATAGGAATTTCAAGCAGTTGGACAGCAATCCAACTAGGAAGGACCTCACAAAGGAGAGCCCAGTTCCAAGCACCATTCTCCCAGTAGTCCTTTACCAAAGGACCAGAAGTAGGAGCAGGTGGAGATAGGGCAAGAGAGTGAAGGGGTCCAAGACCTGACCAATTATCCCACCAAAAAGACACAAGGTCCCCTTTTCCCACAATCTAAAAACAATTTTCATGAGCCTCAGATTGAATAGCTAGTAGCCTTTTCCAGGTTTGAGAGGCAGCATTAGAATGAGTACAAAGAGAGGGATGTTTCCTGGTGAGTCTTCTTATCCCTAGCCCCCCCCCCCCCCCAGTACAGGATGACACAGTTTTCTCCATTGAGACCAGTGGATCTTTTTCCCAGAATCCCTAGACCCCCAGAAAAAGGAAGCAAAGATAGCCTCTATCTTCATCCAGATAGAGAATGGAGGATGGAGCAAACACATGCTTGATCATAGTGAGCCTGCCACCCTGTGAGATGAAATGTAAGTTCCATCCAGAAAGCTTTTTTCTGATCTTATCAATCAAGGGATTAAAAAGGCAGATTCTTTTTCTTCCCCTGAAGATAGGAACTCCAAGATAGGTGAAAGGGAGGGCAGAAGGGATAATCCCAAGTTCAGATTGAATAAGAGACACATTTTCCCTCTTACCAGCAAAGGCTTGACTTTTGGAAATATTAATCTTTTGCCCAGAGAGATTCTCATAATGATTGAGAAAACATTGAAGTTTTTGCAAAGAAGATTTGCTAGCTTTGCAGAAAATGATGCAATCATCTGCATAGGCTAGATGTGTTATTCTGTGCCCTCCCTTTGTATCAAAGTACATGGCAGGGTTAGCTTCAAACAAGGAGTTGATTCCTCTAGTGAGATATTCACTAGCCAGAATGAAAAGGGCTGGGGATAGGGGGTCCCCTTGCCTCAACCCTCTAGTGGCTTTAATAAAACCACAAGCCTCTCCATTAAGCAAGTAACTGTAATGACAATTATTCAGGGTTCTCAAAACTAGCTCTCTCCACTCACTAGAGAAGCCAAATTGAGTCAGTATGTAATCTAGAAAAGACCATTCTATCCTATCATAGGCTTTCATCATGTCTAATTTGAGCACAAGGTTAGAACTTCTAGTCTTGACATCTAGAAAATGGACTAGCTCCTGAGTTAGGAGGATGTTGTCAGCTATGGCCCTACCCTTAACAAAACCACTCTGGTTGGCAGAAATAAGACCAGGAAGGAGAGAAGCAAGCTTGTCATTCATCACTTTAGTAATGATTTTGATGGAGTTATTACACAGACTGACTGGTCTGTACTTACTCCAAGAAGACGGGTGCTCATTCTTGGGGATTAGGGCAATGTTGGTATAGGTGAAGCTCAAGGGAATGGGTTCTCCCTGATAGAAACTATGGACAACTTCTATCAAGTCAGATTTGATTATGTCCCAGCAAGATTGATAGAAGAGAGCTGTGAACCCATCAGGTCCAGCTGCAGCTTCTTTGTTGAGGTCAAACACTGCAGTTTTAACCTCTTCAGGGGTAGGAAGGGTTTTAAGATAGACATTCATCTCTGAATTGACCAAGTGAGGTACGAAAGGTGAGGCAGAAGAGAGGTCAGACAAAGAGACATCTCCAGAGAGGGCAGATTGAAAGTAGTCTAGCATAGAGTTCCTAATCCCATCAGAATCAGAGATATCAATCCATTGTTCAGAGATAGAAAGAATTCTAAGTTTAGATTTCTTTCTTTGCACCATAGAGTGGAAGAGTTTAGTGTTTCTGTCTCCTTCTAAGTTCCACTTACATCTTGCTTTTTGTTTCCAGAACTGTTCTTCCATGTCCAACAGCTTATCAAGTTCCAAGGTAAGTTTTTGAAAAATTTCCAGATTTGTCACAGAGTGGTTTTGTAATAAATCATTTTCAGCTTGAGAGACCTCAGATTCCTTTTGAATTAGGGCAGTGAAAATGTTTCCTACAATATTTTTGTTCCACCAGATTAATCTTTGTTTCAGTCTCTTTAACACTTTTCAGCAAACTTTTTCATACCTTGGAGTTGAAAAGTGGGGGTACTGCCAGTTAGTTTCCACTTGTTTTTTAAAATCCTCATGGGCAGTCCACATGTTTTGGAACCTAAAGCAAGACTTGGGTTTAGAAGTATTAGGGGAGCAGAAAACCAAAAGGTGCCTATGATCAGAATGCCTCTTTATACCATGAGAGATGGTAATAAGAGGCAAGGCTGTTAACCAGGATTGATTGACAAGGCACCTGTCTAATCTCTGAGAGATCCCAGGGCCATGCCAAGTGAAAGGATGGCCAGTGAAGCCAGGGTCCAGCAAAGAGCAATCTTGTATTGCAGAGTTGAAGTCATTCATAGAATTATGATCAGGTTCTGCACCTCCCTCTCTTTCATTGCTAGAGGAGATGGTAATAAAATCTCCTCCTACAATCCAAGGAGAGGAGATAGAAGAGTAGGACCTTAATAGGTCCCAGAGGGGAATTCTTTCCTGTCTAGTACACTTAGCATAAATGCAAGTGACCAAAAAAGGCAAAGGGATTAAGGGGGAGGAAAGTTCACAGTGAAGGGCTTGGCAGTCATCAGAAATCACAGATACAGTCAAGTTGTTATTAAAAAACAACCAAATTTTATTAGAACAGTTACCAATACAGGTATCAAAACCAAACTTTTTACAAAACAAGGCAGAGTTGAAAGCTACCATAGGTTCAAGAATAACCATAAAATCCAATTTTTCTTTATTTTTTGTAAACCAAATTTGTTGTTGAGTCCTCTTGTTACCAACACCTCTTGCGTTCCAAAATAAAAACTTCATTTAAAAGAAGAGGAGGAGGCCTTACCAGTCTTAGGATTGCCTTTCTTCCTAGAAGATTTCCTAAGTTTTTTGTTTTGTTTTTTTCCAGAAGAGTTAGGAGAGACTACCTCTACTACCTGATCTACCAGATACTTGTTCCTGGTGGTTACTTCCTGAGAGGGTATTCCCATTCCTGCAGATTCCACTGTGAGCATGAATATTGGCTCTTGCACATTCAATTGATCAGACTCTAGTGGAACCAAGCTCATTCCTCCATCTGATTTTCTCCTGTTATCATTAGAAGTCACATTAGGGGCAGACACTGTGTCATTATTAGGAGATATATGAAAATAATTTAAAGCTTGGTGCACCAGTACTTCCCTTTGAGGTTGATTATCCAGAGACTGCGCCTCCTCTTCACTCTTATCTTCCTCACTTGAAGAATGCTGAGTCTCCTCATAGAATCTTGAGGTGAACTCATTAGGTGTTTCTTTGACAATAGAGCTAAGTGGTGAATTTTCCTCACCAGGCTCCTCTTCCTCTTGATTGTTCTCATCTCCTTTCCTTTCCCCATTTAAGGAATCTACTGATTGTGCAGGGGTGAGGCCTTTCAGAGTTTGAGGTGCTCTGACCAAAATAGAAGGTCCACCCTTCTCTGCAGCTGCCCAAAGTCCCCGCCCCTTGTCCACAACAGGACCTTGATTCCTTTCTTCATCATTAATAGGATCTTCAAGAGGCGCCCTCAAACATGATTCAGAGGGGATAAGGGTTGTTCCCTTTTGAAAGTGGTTCTCAGGATACTCATGTTGATTCCTCTGAGGGGAGGAGGGAGCAGGTGGAGATGAATCTTGCTCTACCCTTGGTACAGTCCTCCTATCATTCTGGTTAGAGCTCCCTCTATTTTTCCTATTCACAACTCTTGTAAAGCCCTCTTCATCAACTTCCTGAACCTATTGTTTCTGTTTCCTTGCTCTTCTCTCATTCAAAATAACCCTAGCATCTTTCTGCTCAGAATGTTGAGAATTCCTTTTTTTCAGGGTGTTTGAGAAAACAACTTTCCTCTAAGTGTCCCAGCTTCAAACAGTAGTGGCATTACTTAGGGATATCCTCATAGATGATATTCAAAAACAATATGCTTTCAGGTAAGTTCACACAGATGGTATCCAGAAGAGGTTTAGAAAGATCAATTTCAAGACAAACTCGAACCTTATCCAACCTCGAGAGATTCGCAGTGTGACTGTCTACCCTAAGCGGTTTACCAATTGGTTTTACCAATTCAAACAGAGCTTCAACATAGTATAGAAACAATGGGACCTTCTTAATAGTCACCCACACCGGTACAATAGGAGATTCAACTTTGGTCGAGAAATTAGGTGACCATTTGAACATTCTCATTGGAATAGCTCCAATAAGAATTGTACTTTTTAGCCAAAGATTTGTATAATCTTCTTCAGTAAACAGGCGAATGATAACATGTTTGTAATCCATAAAACTTACAGTGAAGCGTCCTTTGAGCTTTAGATCTCGAAGAGAGGGTGAAATCTCCGCAATGGAAGGAATCCCATTCGAGAATTTGTCAATCAGAGTGTATGCAAAAGGAGCCGCCAAAGCAGCTACCTCATCTTGGGAGAAAGTGACAAAGGCCGTGCCACCTTCTTCTGCAAATTTTTTGGGTTGAAAAATCTTCCGGTGAGAGGTCAGACCATCAAAGAAGGAAGCCGGAGTGCTGATTTCACCGGAGCTTCTACCGCATTCCGACCTTCAACTACAGCTACATAGTTTTTAATGGAGTCAAATGGATCTTTTGAAGGGGTGAGGAGGGCAGCTGGGGCTATACGAGTGATTGAAGGTGGAGCTAAAGGGATCTGTTCAGAGGAGGAAGGGTTAGCAACTAAGATAGCGGAGTGGGAGAGAGAAAGAACAGGAGGAGGAGGCGGAGGAGGAGGGATTGAGGACGAGGGAGCATTGGAAGGCATTTTTCACTAGCAGCGTGAGGCCGCTAGTGGTGGAGAACGGCGGTCGGCGGCCAAATTAGGTCATAGTGGCTGAGAGAGAAAACCATAGAGAGAAGATTTTTACCACAGAGTTGAATAAACAACAAACCCACCACTCTACTTGAGAGATAAAAACAAGACACTTTGGAGAGGGATGAACAACAAACGAATAACTCTACTTGAGAGTTAAACAACACACTAAAGGAGTGGGATAATGTCAAACGAAGAAGTCTATTCGAGATTTAAACAATGCACAAAAGGAGTAAGAGTATAACAAACGAAGAACTCTACTTGAGTGTTAAACCACACACATAATGAGTGGGTTAAACAACAAATGTAAAATTCTAGTCTAGAGTTAAACAAAACAATAAAGAAGTGTGATAATTACAAACGGAGAAGTCAATATTGAGATTTAAACAACACACAAGAGGAGTAATAAAATAACGAACGAAGAACTCTACTTGAGAGTTAAACAAAACACAAAAAGGAGTTAAATAAACAACAAACCAACAACTCTACTGGAGAGATAAAAACAAGACACATTGGAGAGGGATGAACAACAAACGAATAACTCTACTTGAGAGTTAAACAACACACTAAAGGAGTGAACAACTCTAGACAACTTAATAAAACTTACAAACGGAGTTAAAAATCTTCTCTCTAAGTTTTTCTCTCTCCTTTTTCCCTCCCAATTGCCTTTCTCACCTAATTACACCTTTCCGGCAGCCTCTGGCTGCTCCCCCGCCCTTTCCCTGGCCTTTTCTCCGTTCTTTAACTACTGGTTAAAGCTTTAGTATGGCGGACGAGATTATCTCGGAAGCCGTGGCTCCTTTGAGCTCTGTCCCTGTTTTGGATCCTTCAAGTAGTGTGAGTGCTAACAAAGCTCCTTCTTATGCGGAGACTTTGTTTTGCAAGAATGGTGGTCCTTCGGTGGTTACAGCAGCAGAGGTGGTGCAAGTGGCTGCTCCCTTGCACCCATACTCGTTTGGAAAAATGGACAGTATCAGATCAGTGGTTCAACCGAAGAATCAACACTCAGTGTATAATGGTATGCCTTCTCTAACTTTCTCTGATGAAGAAGTTAACAATCTGTCTGCTGTCTTTGACCTTACTTTAGTAGGCAAGTTTTCTTATGGGATTCCGAGAATTTTTGAGATGACTAAAATGCTGAAAGATCTAAAAGTGAAAGTTCGTTTCTCCGTAAGCTTTATGGACAAGCGGCATATAGTGATTAAGCTATTCTTGGAAGAAGACTATAACACTCTCTGGTTGCTTGAAAATCCAAATGTGAAAGGAATTCCTTTTAGTTTCTTTAAATGGTCTCCTAGGTTTTCCCTAGAGGATGAATCTCTGGTAGTCCCGGTGTGGGTTTCTTTCGAGAATCTACCTATTTTCCTTTTTCATAAGGGGGCTCTATATGAAATTGGCAGACTGTTAGGAGACCCCATAAAACTGGACGGTTACACTGCTAATAGGAGTAAACTAAACCAGGCCAATTTGTGCATTGAAATAGATATATCCAAGCATATGCCTAATAACCTTTGGCTGAACCTCTTGGGTAAAGGAGTAGTTATCAAGGTCAGCTATAGCAAGGTGCCTCTTTATTGCAAAAATTGTCACAAGTTAGGTCATGTGGAGGCTTCCTGTTTAGCTAAGCAGCAACTCAATGACCAGCCTTCCCAAACCAAAAAATTTATGAGAAAAGACAAAGGTAAGCAGATTGTGCAACCTTCTCTTCACAGCTCTAAGCATCAAGGTAGTACTGATTATCAATGGGTGGAATATCATGGCAAGAAAGGAAGGGCTAACTACAATTATGCAAGAGGAGGAAGAACAGGTGGGAGTAGTAGAGATGGTAGAGGAGGAAGAGGGATCTTCAATTTTTCTCATTCTACAAGAGATTTTGCTTCTGGGGCTACATTTGAACAAGTGATGGAGGTACCAGGTGTTTCTACAGGGCTGCAAGAAAATATTCATCCTACCAACAATCCTTTTGCTTCTCTAGAAGAGTCTAATTCTATCTCTGAGGTAGAGGAAGAAGAGGTAGAAGAAGAAGTTTTTACTGAAGAGGTGGCTATGGGACAAGTTGGGACTTTAAATGCTACATTACCTACAGTTCTAGAGGTTCCTGACCCTGGTTCCCTAAGAACTGTAGAGGTTAGTCAACAGGAGTTGCAACCACCTTCTAACTCTTTGGAGTTTGAACCTGTGATCCTTAAGTCTAAAAGAAGAAAATCAGCTGGAGATTTGAATGTTATCCCTCCTGGATCAGATGAAGGGCATCTTGATGTGTCTTTAGCCTTGGAAGCTAATAAAACAATCAGAGGTGCTACACAAGGAGTTTCAGATGAAGATTATACTGACAATGTTGAAGAAGTGGAGGAGGAGGACTGGACTAGTTCAGATGAGATCTATGCTCAGATGTTTCCTGAGAAAACTACAGCAAACCAGCCAGTAGTCAGAACTACTAGAAGCACAGCCAAAAAGAATGTTTTTAAGGAGCAAAGAAGAAATCGTAATAAGAAGAGTGGGAGGAAGCCTAGGTCTAAACCCTCTAAATAAATGCCATCATATGGAATATTAGAGGGGTGGGAAACACGAGCTCTCAGCAACAAATGTGGTATCTCATTAATCAGTATAAGTTAAATATAGTGGCTATTTTGGAACCTCTGGTACCTATGGATATGTTTAAGTACTTTTCTATGTTTAAGATGGATAAAGTGGTCGCCAACTGTTCTAATAAAATATGGGTCTTCTCTGATCCTGATTTTGATTTAGAAGTTTTAGAAGATCATGTGCAATTCCTCCATTGCAAGATTTCTTCTACTAAGTTGCCTTGTACAGTATTGATGACATTTGTTTATGCTAAGTGTACAAGGCAAGAAAGGAAAGATCTGTGGATAGCTATGAGACAACTAGCAAATACTAGCCTTCCCTGGGCTGTAGGGGGGAGATTTCAATGTAGTGGCAGATGTAGCTGAAAGAGAAGGAGGAGCAACACCAAATCTTATAGCCTTAAATGACTTTGGTACCTGTATTATGGATTGTGGATTGAATGATGTAGGTTTTCAAGGATTGACTAGACAGGATTTTGTTCAATCATGCCTGGCTAGATATGTTTTCTGTAAACTTAGTCTCCCATGGTGTGAGAAGATGTTCTGACCACAGGCCTCTCCTCATTAAAGTAGGAAACCAGCTTCAGGCAAGAGCAACAGCTTTCAGATTTCAAAACATGTGGCTGCTTCATTCTGATTGTATCCCAGGCATTTCAGCACACTGGTCTTTACCTGCTAGGCATACAGGGTTACAAAAACTGTGGGAGAAGCTTCATAGGTTAAAACAACACCTCTCTTGGTGGAACAGGAAAGTGTTTGGTAATATTTTCCAAAAGCTGAAGGATGAAGAACTAAAAGTGGCTCAAGCTGAAATCTTATTGCAGAACAATCCCTCTTCTGTTAATCAAACAAATTTCAGGAAAGCAGCTGAACATTTTCAGAAGGTGTTGAATATGGAAGAAGTGTTTTGGAGACAAAAAGCTGCCTGCAAATGGAATATGGAAGGAGACAGAGATACTAAGTTATTCCATAACATTGTGAAGAGGAAAAGGAGTAAAGGAAAGCTTCTAAGCATAAATTATGAGGGGAGAAATATTGCAAGCCCTGAGGAAATTCATGATGCTGCAATATCTTATTTTACTCATATGCTTGCAGATGAGATTTCAGTTACAGAAGAACCCAAGCTTAGCCTAATTAGTCCTGTTGTGGATCCAGAAATCAACAGCTCTCTTTGTGAATCTCCCAGTCTAGAAGAAGTTAAATCAGTGGTGTTTGGCCTTAACATAGAAGCCTCTGCAGGACCAGATGGGTACACAACCCAATTCTATCAAGATTGCTGGGATATCATTAAAGAGGATCTTTTGGAAGCCTTACTAGATTTCTTTTCTCGGGCAGCTCTACCTCTGGGGATATCTTCAACTTCCCTAGCCCTCATTCCCAAGACTCTTTCACCTATCTCTTGGTCTGACTATAGGCCCATTAGTGTATGTAATTTTTCTCACAAGATTATCACAAAGCTTCTGAATGATAGACTGGCTATCATCCTCCCTTATGTGATTTCAGAAAACCAGAGTGGATTTCTAAAGGGCAGGCTGATCTCAGACAATATTCTCCTCACACAGGAATTAATCAGCTCTCTGGATGTGAAAACTCGAAGTTCAAATATAGTCATCAAGATAGATATGTTGAAAGCATATGACAGATTAAATTGGAGTTTCTTATCCAAGATGCTACTGGCTTTTGGGTTCTCTCCTACATAGACTCAAATGATAATGAGAACTGTTAATAACTGTCACTTTGGGGTAGTAGTCAATGGAGTTTCCAAGGGATTTATCAAATCAGAACATGGGATTAGGCAAGGAGATCCTTTATCTCCTGCCCTCTTCATACTAGCAAGTGACTACCTATCAAGGGGACTAAATGACATTTTTGAGAAATCCCCTGATTTGTACTATGACACCAAGAAGGGCCTAACTGTCAGTCACCTAGCATATGCAGATGATCTAATTCTGTTTACAAAAGGCAACAAGATGGGATTAAAGAAGATAATGAGCTTCTTCAAGCACTATGAGAATGCTTCTGGCCAAAAGATCAACATGTCTAAGAGTGATTTATATGTGGGGAAGAATGTCAATTCTGTTATGGTAGAGGAAGTCACAGGTTTCATAGCAAAAGAACTTCCTTTCTTTTATCTAGGTGCTCCTATTTCTAAGGGGAGGAAGAAGAAAGAGCTGTATGTTCCTTTAATAGAGAAAATCAGAAAGAAACTAACTGGATGGAACATTAACCTCTTATCACAGGGAGGTAGATGGATTTTAGTGGGGAGTGTACTCTCCTCCATGTTTGTTTATCTATTACAAGTGTGTCAACCGCCAGTGGCAGTTTTCAAGATGATAGACTCTATAATAGCAAAATTCTTCTGGGGCACAACTGATCTAAGTAAATGATTACATTGGTCAAAATGGACACCTTTGTGCAAGCCATTATCAGAAGGAGGGCTAGGAGTTAGACCTCTGAATGAATTATGTGATGCTTTTTCTTACAAGCTATGGTACAGATTTAGACAGCAAAATTCTCTTTGGGCCAAATGTCTTTACAGGAAATACTGCAAGAAGAGCTTTCCTGGGAATGTTCAATCAAAGAATGTGGATTCTATGATATGGAAAAGGCTCACTAAAGACAGTAAAGAGGTCCAAACACATTGCTTCTGGAAAGTGGGAACAGGGCTTTGTTTTTTCTGGGAAGATGAATGGAGTGAATCTGGTCTGCTTAAAAACTAAGCTATTCATCAGGGATGGAGTGAGCTAGAATTGGTACAGGAGTATGGTGCAGACACTTCTTGGGACTGGGGTAAGATATCTTCTATTTTGCCTATACCAGTTGCTACCAAATTATTTTTAATCCCTTTCAATGTTGAAAAGAGTGTTAATTTGATTTGGAAACTCAATCCATATGGGAGCTTTACTACCAAGTCAGCCTGGGAACTAGTTAGAGGAAAGAGCCCAGAAAATAGAGTCCTAGCTTGTTGTTAGAGTTCAAGATTACCCACAACTGTATCTATTTTCTGGTGGAAAATTTTACATAATTGGCTCCCAGTTGATGCAGTCCTAGAATCAAGAGGCATAGTGTTAGCTTCCAGATGTCAATGCTGCCATTCAATGGAAACCATTCTACATGTGTTGTTGTATAATGAAGAAGTATATAAGGTCTGGATGTGGTTTTCTAATCTTTTTCAGGTGCAGTTGGTACAACATACTTCAGTGTTAGGAAGGTTCAAGAGCTGGTTAAATTCTTCAGATGTCATTGCAAAACATCATGTTAGAATCTTCATCCCTGTTATGATAGGATGGCATGCTTGGTTGGCCAGGAATGACGCTAAGCACAAAGGCAAAAAGATCTCTTCTACTTCCATCATACAAAAAGTCATGAGCTGTCTCATTCTGACTCATGCTGCAAAGACATTATCAAGGGAGTTCTGGAGAGGAGACTTAACCATAGTTGAATTATGGCATCTTACTTTACCAGCTGCACCAACCTGTAAGATAGTGAAAGTATATTGGAAGAAGCCCCCAAGACAATGGGTCGAAATCCACAGATGGCTCTTATAGTCATAGAACTTCATTGGCAGCAGCAGGAGGGGTTATAAGAGATGAAGATGGAAGAATTCTCAGAGGATACCAATCCTTTATTGGTAATTCCTCTATTCTATATGCTGAGCTAATTGGCATATGGTAGGGTCTGCAACTAAGTAAAAGCATGGGTCTCAACCAAATAATAGTGGAATCTGACTCTATGGTGGCAATGAGGAAAATAGCAACTTATCAAGAGAACAGGCAGTGGAATCTGGTCATCCTCATCTCCAAAATAATATCTTTATGTGAGAATAGATCAGTCAGATTTGTACATGTGTTTAGGGAAGGTAATTCAATAGCTGATTTTTTTGCCAACTCTGCCCTACACAGTAAAAATAACATCATTTATGATCCAGGAGATTGCCCCATTAGAGTGAGACAACTGGCTTATAGTGATAAGACTGGAAGGCCTTATATCAGAAATTCCAATGCAAGACACCTGTTACATTAGTATTCTGCATTTCTGGTTTTCTTTGGTTGCTAGTATGGTAGCTGGTGGTGGTGTTATCTGGCAGGTGGTTATTACTGCAGAGATGTTATGGAGTGTTGCTGAGGATGTTTTTATGTGGAGTTTGTTGAGGGGGGATTGGTGGAGATGTGTTGTTTTGGGGGTAAAGTGGTTCAGTTTGAGGCTAGCTGATCTGAGCAAGCCAATAGGGAGCAGATCCTTTTTTGTTTCTCTCACCTGTGTTTGTTCTTTTGACAGGTGCTGCTACTCTCCTGTGAGCCTTAGTCACTCCTGTAGAAATCCCCAGGATGAGTGTAAAAAAGCCAATTTTCTAAGAAAAAAAGGCAAAGGATCCATAAATAGAACAAGATCATTAGAAGCTTCCCAGTTTAAAAAAGAAAGAGAGAGGGGTCAAAAAATGCTAGGTCAATTGACTAAAAGATGTGATAGATTATCCCTGAAAAGAAAAATGATAATACTCAGGTCTGGGAAGCTCTTTTTCTTTTCTTTTTTCTGTCTGGTTTTAGTTCCTTTGATCAGCAGGAGCTCCTATCCTGCTTGGCTGTGTGTTTATGATGGGTTTTTGGCAAGGTCTGGTTTTGTTCTGAGTTTCTGGATATGGAATGGTTTGTGGTTGGCAATTCTTCTATAGGAGGGGGGAAGGGGTAGCTGCATATTGATCTTTGGCTTATTGTGTCAGGTTTGGAGAGACCTGACCTTGAGTCCTTCTCTTCTTTTGCATACTTTAATTATGGTAGGAAAGGGTGCATTTTGCTTGATGTTTCTTCTCAAGGGAGTATCTCTCCCTCCCTTAGCACTAGTTAGGACTGTTCACTTGTTTTCTTTGGCTTCTTGGTATTATCAAACACTATCTTTTGCTGCATTGCACACACTTGTTTATCTTGGTTTTTGGACTGTTTTGATTAGATGTTGGCTAGCTCTTTACTATCTTTCTGTCTGGGTTTTACAGACTTTTTGTAGTAGAGTTCTAGGCTTTTATCTCTTCTTAGCAAACAAGTGGTTGTATCTAGTTTGGTTTGAGAGGAGCAGTTGGTTTTTTCATTCCCTTGAGTTAGATTGGTTTATCTTGTATTGCTATGTGTTCTGGTTTTTGTATCAGTCCTTGTTCAGACTAGGAAAAGTTTTATTTGTATATTCTGGGGCACATTGGCACACAGGATGGCACAGCTATGGATTTTACCCAATGGCACACTGGCATCATGATTGGCATAGCATTGTCACTATAATGGCACATAGGTACCCAGGATGGTACAACAATGATTACTCTTGTATGCCATTACCAGGCACAGGTGACTGCATTATATTGATATATTAGCACATAGACGGCAGGATATTATGCAGGACAATGACACAGCAACGGCTCAAAGATGTTAGGGAAATGGTACAGCGAGGACTTACATTGGCACAGCAATGGCACCGAAGAAGGAAGTACAATGGCACACTCAATGGCACAAAGAAGGAAGGACAATGGCACAGCATTGGCATTGGCACAGCAATGGCACGGACAAAGACACAGCATGGCACGGATACTGGTACAGCAAGGACTTGACATTGGCATAGCATGGCTCGGGCATTGGCACACATAGGTGGCCCTTTTTGGCCCATTAGGTTGCATATATTTTGGTATTTGATGGATAGCTATAGTATTTCTGTAAATCTCTTTAGGCAAAGGTTAAGTCTATGGCCTTGGGCTTCTAGTTGGGATGTAACATGTAAAAGGTACTTGGTATTTGTGGGTTCCCACAAACCGCCATGAGGAGGATATAATACTACCGAGAGCGTAGGCT
Organism: Plantago major; assembly: GCA_026545765.1. Classification (NCBI taxonomy): domain Eukaryota; kingdom Viridiplantae; phylum Streptophyta; class Magnoliopsida; order Lamiales; family Plantaginaceae; genus Plantago; species Plantago major. The sequence goes on along the minus strand of CM048839.1, from coordinate 65,819,599 downwards.
CATTTTATTAAAAAAAAAAAAAAAAAAAAACACACACACACACACACTAAAGGAGTGTGATAATGTCAAACGATATTCGAGATTTAAATAATGCACAGAAGGAGTAAGAGTATAACAAACGAAGAACTCTACTTGAGAGTTAAACAAAACACAAAAGGAATTGAATAAACAACAAACGAAAAACTCTATTTGAGCGATATAAACAACACACTTTGGAGAGGGATGAAGAACAAACGAATAACTCTACTTGAGAGTTAAACAACACACTAAAGGAGTGGGATAATGTCAAACGAAGAAGTCTATTCGAGATTTAAAGAATGCACAGAAGGAGTAAGAGTATAACAAATGAAGAACTCTACTTGAGTGTTAAACCACACACATAATGAGTGGGTTAAACAACACATGTAAAATTCTAGTCTAGAGTTAAACAAAACAATAAAAAAGTGAGATAATTACAAACGGAGAAGTCAATTTTGAGATTTAAACAAGACACAAGAGGAGTAATAAAATAACGAACGAAGAACTCTACTTGAGAGTTAAACAAAACACAAAAGGAATTGAATAAACAACAAAACGAACAACTCTATTTGAGCGATATAAACAACACACTTTGGAGAGGGATGAACAACAAACGAATAACTCTACTTGAGAGTTAAACAACACACTAAAGGAGTGGGATAATGTCAAACGAAGAAGTTTATTTGAGATTTAAACAATGTACAGAAAGAGGAAGAGTATAACAAACGAAGAACTCTACTTGAGTGTTAAACCACACACATAATTAGTGGGTTAAACAACAAATGTAAAATTCTAGTCTAGAGTTAAACAAAACAATAAAGAAGTGAGATAATTACAAATGGAGAAGTCAATTTTGAGATTTAAACAACACACAAGAGGAGTCATAAAATAACGAACGAAGAACTCTACTTGAGAGTTAAACAAAACACAAAAGGAATTGAATAAACAACAAAATGAAAAACTCTATTTGAGCGATATAAACAACACACTTTGGAGAGGGATGAACAACAAACGAATAACCCTACTTGAGAGTTAAACAACACACTAAAGGAGTGGGATAATGTCAAACGAAGAAGTTTATTTGAGATTTAAACAATGTACAGAATGAGTAAGAGTATAACAAACGAAGAACACTACTTGAGTGTTAAACCACACACATAATGAGTGGGTTAAACAACAAATGTAAAATTCTAGTCTAGAGTTAAACAAAACAATAAAGAAGTGAGATAATTACAAATGGAGAAGTCAATTTTGAGATTTAAACAACACACAAGAGGAGTCATAAAATAACGAACGAAGAACTCTACTTGAGAGTTAAACAAAACACAAAAGGAATTGAATAAACAACAAAACGAACAACTCTATTTGAGCGATATAAACAACACACTTTGGAGAGGGATGAACAACAAACGAATAACTGTACTTGAGAGTTAAACAACACACTAAAGGAGTGGGATAATGTCAAACGAAGAAGTTTATTTGAGATTTAAACAATATACAGAAAGAGTAAGAGTATAACAAACGAAGAACTCTACTTGAGTGTTAAACCACACACATAATTAGTGGGTTAAACAACAAATGTAAAATTCTAGTCTAGAGTTAAACAAAACAATAAAGAAGTGAGATAATTACAAACGGAGAAGTCAATTTTGAGATTTAAACAAGACACAAGAGGAATAATAAAATAACGAACGAAGAACTCTACTTGAGAGTTAAACAAAACACAAAGGAATTGAATAAACAACAAACGAACAGCTCTATTTGAGCGATATAAACAAGACACTTTGGAGAGGGACGAACAACAAATGAATAACTCTACTTGTGAGTTAAACAAAACACTAAAGGAGTGGGATAATGTCAAACGAAGAAGTCTATCCGAGATTTAAACAATGCACAGAAAGAGTAAGAGTATAACAAACGAAGAACTCTACTTGAGTGTTAAACCACACACATAATGAGTGGGTAAACAACAAATGTAAAATTCTAGTCTAGAGTTAAACAAAACAATAAAGAAGTGTGATAATTATAAACGGAGAAGTCAATTTTGAGTTTTAAACAACATTCAAGAGGAGTAATAAAATAACGAACGAAGAACTCAACTTGAGAGTTAAACAAAACACAAAAGGAATTGAATAAACAACAAAACGAACAACTCTATTTGACCGATATAAACAACACACTTTGGAGAGGGATGAACAACAAACGAATAACTCTACTTGAGAGATAAACAACACACTTAAGGAGTGGGATAATGTCAAATGACGAAGTCTATTCGAGATTTAAACAATGCACAGAAAGAGTAAGAGTATATAACAAACGAAGAACTCTACTTGAGTGTTAACCACACACATATTGAGTGGGTTAAACAACAACTGTAAAATTCTACTCGAGAGTTAAACATCACAATTAAGGAGTGGGATAATTACAAACTTAGAGTCAATCAGAGATATAAACAACACACCTAAGGGGTGATAAAATAACGAATGAAAAATTCTACATGAGAGTTAAACAAAACACAAAGGAATTGAATAAACAACAAACGAACAACTCTATTTGAGCGATATAAACAAGACACTTTGGAGAGGGATGAACAGCAAACGAATAACTCTACTTGAGAGTTAAACAAAACACTAAAGGAGTGGGATAATGTCAAATGACGAAGTCTATTCGAGATTTAAACAATGCACAGAAAGAGTAAGAATGAAACAAATGAAGAACTCTACTTGAGTGTTAACCACACACATAATGAGTGGGTAAACAACAAATGTAAAATTCTAGTCCATAGTTAAACAAAACAATAAAGAAGTGTGATAATTACAAACGGAGAAGTCAATTTTGAGATTTATACAACACACAAGAGGAGTAATAAAATAACGAACGAAGAACTCTACTTGAGTGTTAATCAAAACACAGAAGGAATTGAATAAACAACAAAACGAACAACTCTATTTGAGCGATATAAACAACACACTTTGGAGAGGGATGAACAACAAACGAATAACTCTAGTTGAGAGTTAAACAACACACTAAAAGAGTGGGATAATGTCAAACGAAGAAGTCTTTTCGAGATTTAATCAATGCACAGAAGGAGTAAGAATATAACAAACGAAGAACTCTACTTGAGTGTTAACCACACACATATTGAGTGGGTTAAACAACAACCGTAAAATTCTACTCGAGAATTAAACAACACAATAAAGGAGTGGGATAATTACAAACGTAGAGTCAATCAGAGATATAAACAACACACCTGAGGGGTGATAAAATAACGAATGAAAAACTCTACTTGAGAGTTAAACAAAACACAAAGGAATTGAATAAACAACAAACGAACAACTCTATTTGAATGATATAAACAAGACACTTTGGAGAGGGATGAACAACAAAACGAATAACTCTACTTGAGAGTTAAACAACACACTAGAGGAGTGGGATAATGTCAAATGACGAAGTGTATTCGAGATTTATACAATGCACAGAAAGAGTAAGAGTATAACAAACGAAGAACTCAACTTGAGTGTTAAACCACACACATAATGAGTGGGATAAACAACAAATGTAAAATTCTACTCGAGAGTTAAACAACACAATAAAGGAGTGGGATAATTACAAACGGAGAAGTCAATCTGAGACTTAAACAACACATCAGAGGGGTAATAAAATAAGAATGAAAAACTCTACTTGAGAGTTAAACAAAACACAAAGGAATTGAATAAACAGCAAACGAACAACTCTATTTGAGCGATATAAACAAGACACTTTGGAGAGGGATGAACAACAAACGAATAACTCTACTTGAGAGTTAAACAAAACACTAAAGGAGTGGGATAATGTCAAACGAAGATGTCTATCCGAGATTTAAACAATGCACAGAAAGAGTAAGAGTATAACAAACGAAGAACTCTACTTGAGTGTTAAACCACACACATAATGAGTGGGTAAACAACAAATGTAAAATTCTAGTCTAGAGTTAAACAAAACAATAAAGAAGTGTGATAATTATAAACGGAGAAGTCAATTTTGAGATTTAAACAACACACAAGATGAGTAATAAAATAACGTACGAAGAACTCAACTTGAGAGTTAAACAAAACACAAAAGGAATTGAATAAACAACAAAACGAACAACTCTATTTGACCGATATAAACAACACACTTTGGAGAGGGATGAACAACAAACGAATAACTCTACTTGAGAGATAAACAACACACTTAAGGAGTGGGATAATGTCAAATGACGAAGTCTATTCGAGATTTAAACAATGCACAGAAAGAGTAAGAGTATATAACAAACGAAGAACTCTACTTGAGTGTTAACCACACACATATTGAGTGGGTTAAACAACAACTGTAAAATTCTACTCGAGAGTTAAACATCACAATTAAGGAGTGGGATAATTACAAACTTAGAGTCAATCAGAGATATAAACAACACACCTAAGGGGTGATAAAATAACGAATGAAAAACTCTAGTTGAGAGTTAAACAAAGCACAAAGGAATTGAATAAACAGCAAACGAACAACTCTATTTGAGCGATATAAACAAGGCACTTTGGAGAGGGATGAACAACAAAGAATAACTCTACTTGAGAGTTAAACAACACACTAAAGGAGTGGGATAATGTCAAACGAAGAAGTCTATTCGAGATTTAAACAATGCACAGAAGGAGTAAGAATATAACAAACGAAGAACTCTACTTGAGTGTTAACCACACACATAATGAGTGGGTTAAACAACAACTGTAAAATTCTACTCGAGAGTTAAACAACACAATAAAGGAGTTGGATAATTACAAACGTAGAGTCAATAAGAGATATAAACAACACACCTGAGGGGTGATAAAATAACGAATGAAAAACTCTACTTGAGAGTTAAACAAAACACAAAGGAATTGAATAAACAACAAACGAACAACTCTATTTGAATGATATAAACAAGACACTTTGGAGAGGGATGAACAACAAACGAATAACTCTACTTGAGAGTTAAACAACACACTAGAGGAGTGGGATAATGTCAAATGACGAAGTGTATTCGAGATTTATACAATGCACAGAAAGAGTAAGAGTATAACAAACGAAGAACTCAACTTGAGTGTTAAACCACACACATAATGAGTGGGATAAACAACAAATGTAAAATTCTACTCGAGAGTTAAACAACACAATAAAGGAGTGGGATAATTACAAACGGAGAAGTCAATCTGAGACTTAAACAACACATCAGAGGGGTAATAAAATAAGAATGAAAAACTCTACTTGAGAGTTAAACAAAACACAAAGGAATTGAATAAACAGCAAACGAACAACTCTATTTGAGCGATATAAACAAGACACTTTGGAGAGGGATGAACAACAAACGAATAACTCTACTTGAGAGTTAAACAAAACACTAAAGGAGTGGGATAATGTCAAACGAAGATGTCTATCCGAGATTTAAACAATGCACAGAAAGAGTAAGAGTATAACAAACGAAGAACTCTACTTGAGTATTAAACCACACACATAATGAGTGGGTAAACAACAAATGTAAAATTCTAGTCTAGAGTTAAACAAAACAATAAAGAAGTGTGATAATTATAAACGGAGAAGTCAATTTTGAGATTTAAACAACACACAAGAGGAGTAATAAAATAACGAACGAAGAACTCAACTTGAGAGTTAAACAAAACACAAAAGGAATTGAATAAACAACAAAACGAACAACTCTATTTGACCGATATAAACAACACACTTTGGAGAGGGATGAACAACAAACGAATAACTCTACTTGAGAGATAAACAACACACTTAAGGAGTGGGATAATGTCAAATGACGAAGTCTATTCGAGATTTAAACAATGCACAGAAAGAGTAAGAGTATATAACAAACGAAGAACTCTACTTGAGTGTTAACCACACACATATTGAGTGGGTTAAACAACAACTGTAAAATTCTACTCGAGAGTTAAACATCACAATTAAGGAGTGGGATAATTACAAACTTAGAGTCAATCAGAGATATAAACAACACACCTAAGGGGTGATAAAATAACGAATGAAAAACTCTAGTTGAGAGTTAAACAAAACACAATGGAATTGAATAAACAACAAACGAACAACTCTATTTGAGCGATATAAACAAGGCACTTTGGAGAGGGATGAACAACAAAGAATAACTCTACTTGAGAGTTAAACAACACACTAAAGGAGTGGGATAATGTCAAACGAAGAAGTCTATTCGAGATTTAAACAATGCACAGAAGGAGTAAGAATATAACAAACGAAGAACTCTACTTGAGTGTTAACCACACACATAATGAGTGGGTTAAACAACAACTGTAAAATTCTACTCGAGAGTTAAACAACACAATAAAGGAGTTGGATAATTACAAACGTAGAGTCAATTAGAGATATAAACAACACACCTGAGGGGTGATAAAATAACGAATGAAAAACTCTACTTGAGAGTTAAACAAAATACAAAGGAATTGAATAAACAACAAACGAACAACTCTATTTGAGCGATATAAACAAGACACTTTGGGGAGGGATGAACAACAAACGAATAACTCTACTTGAGAATTAAACAAAACACTAAAGGAGTGGGATAATGTCAAATGACGAAGTCTATTCGAGATTTAAACAATGCACAGAAAGAGTAAAAATGTAACAAACGAAGAACTCTACTTGAGTGTTAAACCACACACATTATGAGTGGGATAAACAACAAATGTAAAGTTCTACTCGAGAGTTAAACAACACAATAAAGGAGTGGGATAATTACAAACGGAGAAGTCAATCTGAGATTTAAACAACACACCAGAGGGGTAATAAAATAACGAATGAAAAACTCTACTTGAGAGTTAAACAAAACACAAAGGAATTGAATAAACAGCAAACGAACAACTCTATTTGAGCGATATAAACAAGTCACTTTGGAGAGGGATGAACAACAAATGAATAACTCTACTTGAGAGTTAAACAACACACTAAAGGAGTGGGATAATGTCAAACGAAGAAGTCTATTCGAGATTTAAACAATGTACAGAAGGAGTAAAAATATAACAAACGAAGAACTCTACTTGAGTGTTAACCACACACATAATGATTGGGTTAAACAACAACTGTAAAATTCTACTCGAGAGTTGAACAACACAATAAAGGAGGTGGATAATAACAAACGCAGAGTCAATCAGAGATATAAACAACACACCAGAGGGGTGATAAAATAACGAATGAAAAACTCTACTTGAGAGTTAAACAAAATACAAAGGAATTGAATAAACAACAAACGAACAACTCTATTTGAGCGATATAAACAAGACACTTTGGAGAGGGATGAACAACAAACGAATAACTCTACTTGAGAGTTGAACTAAACACTAAAGGAGTGGGATAATGTCAAATGACGAAGTCTATTCGAGATTTAAACAATGCACAGGAAGAGTAAGAGTATAACAAACGAAGAACTCTACTTGAGTGTTAAACCACACACATAATGAGTGGGATAAACAACAAATGTAAAATTCTACTCTAGAGTTAAACAACACAATAATGGAGTGGGATGATTACAAACGGAGAAGTCAATCTGAGATTTAAACAACACACAAGAGGAGTAATAAAATAACGAACGAAGAACTCTAGTTGAGAGTTAAACAAAACACAAAAGGAATTGAATAAACAACAAAACGAACAACTCTATTTGAGCGATATAAACAACACACTTTGGAGGGGGATGAACAACAAACGAATAACTCTACTTGAGAGTTAAACAACACACTAAAGGAGTGGGATAATGTCAAACGAAGAAGTCTATTCGAGATTTAATCAATGCACAGAAGGAGTAAGAATATAACAAACGAATAACTCTACTTGAGTGTTAACCACACACATAATGAGTGGGTTAAACAACAACTGTAAAATTCTGCTCGAGAATTAAACAAGACAATAAAGGAGTAGGATAATTACAAACGTAGAGTCAATCAGAGATATAAACAACGCACCTGAGGGGAGATAAAATAACGAATGAAAAACTCTACTTGAGAGTTAAACAAAACACAAAGGAATTGAATAAACAACAAACGAACAACTCTATTTGAACGATATAAACAAGACACTTTGGAGAGGGATGAACAACAAACGAATAACTCTACTTGAGAGTTGAACAAAACACTAAAGGAGTGGGATAATGTCAAACGAAGAAATTTATTTGAGATTTAAACAATGTACAGAAAGAGTAAGAGTATAACAAACGAAGAACTCTACTTGAGTGTTAAACCACACACATAATGAGTGGGTTAAACAACAAATGCAAAATTCTAGTCTAGAGTTAAACAAAACAATAAAGAAGTGAGATAATTACAAACGGAGAAGTCAATTTGAGATTTAAACAACACACAAGAGGAGTAATAAAATAACGAACGAAGAACTATACTTTATAGTTAAACAAAACACAAAAGGAATTGAATAAACAACAAAACGAACAACTCTATTTGAGCGATATAAACAACACACTTTGGAGAGGGATGAACAACAAAAGAATAACTCTACTTGAGAGTTAAACAACACACTAAAGAAGTGGGATAATGTCAAACGAAGAAGCCTATTCGAGATTTAAACAATGCACAGAAGGAGTAAGAGTATAACAAACGAAGAACTCTACTTGAGTGTTAACCACACACATAATGAATGGGTTAAACAACAACTGTAAAATTCTACTCGAGAATTAAACAAGACAATAAAGGAGTAGGATAATTACAAACGTAGAGTCAATCAGAGATATAAACAACATACCTGAGGGGTGATAAAATAACGAATGAAAAACTCTACTTGAGAGTTAAACAAAACACAAAGGAATTGAATAAACACCAAACGAACAACTCTATTTGAACGATATAAACAAGACACTTTGGAGAGGGATGAACAACAAACGAATAACTCTACTTGAGAGTTAAACAACACACTAAAGGAGTGGGATAATGTCAAATGACGAAGTCTATTCGAGATTTAAACAATGCACAGAAAGAGTAAGAGTATAACAAACGAAGAACTCTACTTGAGTTTTAAAGCACACACATAATGAGTGGGTTAAACAACAAATGTAAAATTCTAGTCTAGAGTTAAACAAAACAATAAAGAAGTGAGATAATTACAAACGGAGAAGTCAATTTTGAGATTTAAACAACACACAAGAGGAGTAATAAAATAACGAACGAAGAACTCTAGTTGAGAGTTAAACAAAACACAAAAGGAATTGAATAAACAATAAAACGAACAACTCTATTTGAGCGATATAAACAACACACTTTGGAGAGGGATGAACAACAAACGAATAACTCTACTTGAGAGTTAAACAACACACTAAAGGAGTGGGATAATGTCAAACGAAGAAGTCTATTCGAGATTTAATCAATGCACAGAAGGAGTAAGAATATAACAAACGAAGAACTCTACTTGAGTGTTAACCACACACATAATGAGTGGGTAAAACATCAACTGTAAAATTCTACTCGAGAATTAAACAACACGATAAAGGAGTGGGATAATTACAAACGTAGAGTCAATCAGAGATATTAACAACACACCTGAGGGCTGATAAAATAACGAATGAAAAACTCTACTTGAGAGTTAAACAAAACACAAAGGAATTGAATAAACAACAAACGAACAACTCTATTTGAACGATATAAACAAGACACTTTGGAGAGGGATGAACAACAAACGAATAACTCTACTTGAGAGTTAAACAACACACTAAAGGAGTGGGATAATGTCAAATGACGAAGTCTATTCGAGATTTAAACAATGCACAGGAAGAGTAAGAGTATAAAAAACGAAGAACTCTACTTGAGTGTTAAACCACACACATAATGAGTGGGATGAACAACAAATGTAAGATTCTACTCGAGATTTAAACAACACAATAAAGGAGTGGGATCATTACAAACGGAGAAGTCAATCTGAGATTTAAACAACACATCAGAGGGGTAATAAAATAACGAATGAAAAACTCTACTTGAGAGTTAAACAAAACAGAAAGGAATTGAATAAGCGACAAGCGAACAACTCTATTTGAGCGATATAAACAAGACACTTTGGAGGGATGAACAACAAGCGAATAACTCTACTTGAGAGTTAAACAACACACTAAAGGAGTGGGATAATGTCAAATGACGAAGTCTATTCGAGATTTAAACAATGCACAGAAAGAGTAAGAGTATAACAAACGAAGAACTCTACTTGAGTGTTAAATCACACACTTAATGAGTGGGTTAAACAACAAATGTAAAATTCTAGTCTAGAGTTAAACAAAACAATAAAGAAGTGAGATAATTACAAACGGAGAAGTCAATTTTGAGATTTAAACAACACACAAGAGGAGTAATAAAATAATGAACGATGAACTCTACTTGAGAGTTAAACAAAACACAAAAGGAGTTGAATAAACAACAAACCAAAAACTATACTTGAGAGATAAAAACAAGACACTTTGGAGAGGGATGAACAACAAACGAATAACTCTACTTGAGAGTTAAACAACACACTAAAGGAGTGGGATAATGTCAAATGACGAAGTCTATTCGAGATTTAAACAATGCACAGAAAGAGTAAGAGTATAACAAATGAAGAACACTACTTGAGTGTTAAACCACACACATAATGAGTGGGTTAAACAACAAATGTAAAATTCTAGTCTAGAGTTAAACAAAACAATAAAGAAGTGAGATAATTACAAACGGAGAAGTCAATTTTGAGATTTAAACAACACACAAGAGGAGTAATAAAATAACGAACGAAGAACTCTAGTTGAGAGTTAAACAAAACACAAAAGGAATTGAATAAACAATAAAACGAACAACTCTATTTGAGCGATATAAACAACACACTTTGGAGAGGGATGAACAACAAACGAATAACTCTACTTGAGAGTTGAACAAAACACTAAAGGAGTGGGATAATGTCAAACGAAGAAATTTATTTGAGATTTAAACAATGTACAGAAAGAGTAAGAGTATAACAAACGAAGAACTCTACTTGAGTGTTAAACCACACACATAATGAGTGGGTTAAACAACAAATGTAAAATTCTAGTCTAGAGTTAAACAAAACAATAAAGAAGTGAGATAATTACAAACGGAGAAGTCAATTTTGAGATTTAAACAACACACAAGAGGAGTAATAAAATAACGAACGAAGAACTCTAGTTGAGAGTTAAACAAAACACAAAAGGAATTGAATAAACAACAAAACGAACAACTCTATTTGAGCGATATAAACAACACACTTTGGAGAGGGATGAACAACAAACGAATAACTCTACTTGAGAGTTAAACAACACACTAAAGGAGTGGGATAATGTCAAACGAAGAAGTCTATTCGAGATTTAATCAATGCACAGAAGGAGTAAGAATATAACAAACGAAGAACTCTACTTGAGTGTTAACCACACACATAATGAGTGGGTTAAACAACAACTGTAAAATTCTACTCGAGAATTAAACAAGACAATAAAGGAGTAGGATAATTACAAACGTAGAGTCAATCAGAGATATAAACAACATACCTGAGGGGTGATAAAATAACGAATGAAAAACTCTACTTGAGAGTTAAACAAAACACAAAGGAATTGAATAAACACCAAACGAACAACTCTATTTGAACGATATAAACAAGACACTTTGGAGAGGGATGAACAACAAACGAATAACTCTACTTGAGAGTTAAACAACACACTAAAGGAGTGGGATAATGTCAAATGACGAAGTCTATTCGAGATTTAAACAATGCACAGAAAGAGTAAGAGTATAACAAACGAAGAACTCTACTTGAGTTTTAAAGCACACACATAATGAGTGGGTTAAACAACAAATGTAAAATTCTAGTCTAGAGTTAAACAAAACAATAAAGAAGTGAGATAATTACAAACGGAGAAGTCAATTTTGAGATTTAAACAACACACAAGAGGAGTAATAAAATAACAAACGAAGAACTCTAGTTGAGAGTTAAACAAAACACAAAAGGAATTGAATAAACAATAAAACGAACAACTCTATTTGAGCGATATAAACAACACACTTTGGAGAGGGATGAACAACAAACGAATAACTCTACTTGAGAGTTAAACAACACACTAAAGGAGTGGGATAATGTCAAACGAAGAAGTCTATTCGAGATTTAATCAATGCACAGAAGGAGTAAGAATATAACAAACGAAGAACTCTACTTGAGTGTTAACCACACACATAATGAGTGGGTAAAACATCAACTGTAAAATTCTACTCGAGAATTAAACAACACGATAAAGGAGTGGGATAATTACAAACGTAGAGTCAATCAGAGATATTAACAACACACCTGAGGGCTGATAAAATAACGAATGAAAAACTCTACTTGAGAGTTAAACAAAACACAAAGGAATTGAATAAACAACAAACGAACAACTCTATTTGAACGATATAAACAAGACACTTTGGAGAGGGATGAACAACAAACGAATAACTCTACTTGAGAGTTAAACAACACACTAAAGGAGTGGGATAATGTCAAATGACGAAGTCTATTCGAGATTTAAACAATGCACAGGAAGAGTAAGAGTATAAAAAACGAAGAACTCTACTTGAGTGTTAAATCACACACATAATGAGTGGGATGAACAACAAATGTAAAATTCTACTCGAGATTTAAACAACACAATAAAGGAGTGGGATCATTACAAACGGAGAAGTCAATCTGAGATTTAAACAACACATCAGAGGGGTAATAAAATAACGAATGAAAAACTCTACTTGAGAGTTAAACAAAACACAAAGGAATTGAATAAACAGCAAACGAACAACTCTATTTGAGCGATATAAACAAGACACTTTGGAGAGGGATGAACAACAAACGAATAACTCTACTTGAGAGTTAAACAACACACTAAAGGAGTGGGATAATGTCAAATGACGAAGTCTATTCGAGATTTAAACAATGCACAGAAAGAGTAAGAGTATAACAAACGAAGAACTCTACTTGAGTGTTAAATCACACACTTAATGAGTGGGTTAAACAACAAATGTAAAATTCTAGTCTAGAGTTAAACAAAACAATAAAGAAGTGAGATAATTACAAACGGAGAAGTCAATTTTGAGATTTAAACAACACACAAGAGGAGTAATAAAATAATGAACGATGAACTCTACTTGAGAGTTAAACAAAACACAAAAGGAGTTGAATAAACAACAAACCAAAAACTATACTTGAGAGATAAAAACAAGACACTTTGGAGAGGGATGAACAACAAACGAATAACTCTACTTGAGAGTTAAACAACACACTAAAGGAGTGGGATAATGTCAAATGACGAAGTCTATTCGAGATTTAAACAATGCACAGAAAGAGTAAGAGTATAACAAATGAAGAACACTACTTGAGTGTTAAACCACACACATAATGAGTGGGTTAAACAACAAATGTAAAATTCTAGTCTAGAATTAAACAACACGATAAAGGAGTGGGATAATTACAAACGTAGAGTCAATCAGAGATATAAACAACACACCTGAGGGGTGATATAATAACGAATGAAAAACTCTACTTCAGAGTGAAACAAAACACAAAGGAATTGAATAAACAGCAAACGAACAACTCTATTTGAGCGATATAAACAAGACACTTTGGAGAGGGATGAACAACAAACGAATAACTCTACTGGAGAGTTAAACAACACACTAAAGGAGTGGGATAATGTCAAATGACGAAGTCTATTCGAGATTTAAACAATGCACAGAACGAGTAAGAGTATAACAAACGAAGAACTCTACTTGAGTGTTAAACCACACACATAATGAGTGGGTTAAACAACAAATGTAAAATTCTAGTCTAGAGTAAAACAAAACAATAAAGAAGTGAGATATTTACAAACGGAGAAGTCAATTTTGAGATTTAAACAACACACAAGAGGAGTAATAAAATAACGAACGAAGAACTCTAGGTTAGAGTTAAACAAAACACAAAAGGAATTGAATAAACAACAAACGAACAACTCTATTTGAACGATATAAACAAGACACTTTGGAGAGGGATGAACAACAAATGAATAACTCTATTTGAGAGTTAAACAACACACTAAAGGAGTGGGATATTGTCAAACGAAGAAGTCTATTCGAGATTTAATCAATGCACAGAAGGAGTAAGAATATAACAAACGAAGAACTCTACTTGAGTGTTAAACCACACACATAATGAGTGGGATGAACAACAAATGTAAAATTCTACTCGAGATTTAAACAACACAATAAAGGAGTGGGATCATTACAAACGGAGAAGTCAATCTGAGATTTAAACAACACATCAGAGGGGTAATAAAATAACGAATGAAAAACTCTACTTGAGAGTTAAACAAAACACAAAGGAATTGAATAAGCAGCAAACGAACAACTCTATTTGAGCGATATAAACAAGACACTTTGGAGAGGGATGAACAACAAACGAATAAGTCTACTTGAGAGTTAAACAACACACTAAAGGAGTGGGATAATGTCAAATGACGAAGTCTATTCGAGATTTAAACAATGCACAGAAAGAGTAAGAGTATAACAAACGAAGAACTCTACTTGAGTGTTAAACCACACACTTAATGAGTGGGTTAAACAACAAATGTAAAATTCTAGTCTAGAGTTAAACAAAACAAAAAAGAAGTGAGATAATTACAAACGGAGAAGTCAATTTTGAGATTTAAACAACACACAAGAGGAGTAATAAAATAATGAACGATGAACTCTACTTGAGAGTTAAACAAAACACAAAAGGAGTTGAATAAACAACAAACCAAAAACAATACTTTAGAGATAAAAACAAGACACTTTGGAGAGGGATGAACAACAAACGAATAACTCTACTTGAGAGTTAAACAACACACTAAAGGAGTGGGATAATGTCAAATGACGAAGTCTATTCGAGATTTAAACAATGCACAGAAAGAGTAAGAGTATAACAAATGAAGAACACTACTTGAGTGTTAAACCACACACATAATGAGTGGGTTGAACAACAAATGTAAAATTCTAGTCTAGAATTAAACAACACGATAAAGGAGTGGGATAATTACAAACGTAGAGTCAATCAGAGATATAAACAACACACCTGAGGGGTGATATAATAACGAATGAAAAACTCTACTTCAGAGTGAAACAAAACACAAAGGAATTGAATAAACAGCAAACGAACAACTCTATTTGAGCGATATAAACAAGACACTTTGGAGAGGGATGAATAACAAACGAATAACTCTACTGGAGAGTTAAACAACACACTAAAGGAGTGGGATAATGTCAAATGACGAAGTCTATTCGAGATTTAAACAATGCATGAGCAGTAAGAGTATAACAAGCGAAGAACTACTTGAGTGTTAAACCACACACATAATGAGTGGGTTAAACAACAAATGTAAAATTCTAGTCTAGAGTAAAACAAAACAATAAAGAAGTGAGATATTTACAAACGGAGAAGTCAATTTTGAGATTTAAACAACACACAAGAGGAGTAATAAAATAACGAACGAAGAACTCTAGTTTAGAGTTAAACAAAACACAAAAGGAATTGAATAAACAACAAACGAACAACTCTATTTGAACGATATAAACAAGACACTTTGGAGAGGGATGAACAACAAATGAATAACTCTATTTGAGAGTTAAACAACACACTAAAGGAGTGGGATATTGTCAAACGAAGAAGTCTATTCGAGATTTAATCAATGCACAGAAGGAGTAAGAATATAACAAACGAAGAACTCTACTTGAGTGTTAACCACACACATAATGTGTGGGTAAAACATCAACTGTAAAATTCTACTCGAGAATTAAACAACAAGATAAAGGAGTGGGATAATTACAAACGTAGAGTCAATCAGAGATATTAACAACACACCTGAGGGCTGATAAAATAACGAATGAAAAACTCTACTTGAGAGTTAAACAAAACACAAAGGAATTGAATAAACAACAAACGAACAACTCTATTTGAACGATATAAACAAGACACTTTGGAGAGGGATGAACAACAAACGAATAACTCTACTTGAGAGTTAAACAACACACTAAAGGAGTGGGATAATGTCAAATGACGAAGTCTATTCGAGATTTAAACAATGCACAGGAAGAGTAAGAGTATAACAAACGAAGAACTCTACTTGAGTGTTAAACCACACACATAATGAGTGGGATGAACAACAAATGTAAAATTCTACTCGAGATTTAAACAACACAATAAAGGAGTGGGATCATTACAAACGGAGAAGTCAATCTGAGATTTAAACAACACATCAGAGGGGTAATAAAATAACGAATGAAAAACTCTACTTGAGAGTTAAACAAAACACAATGGAATTGAATAAACAGCAAACGAACAACTCTATTTGAGCGATATAAACAAGGCACTTTGGAGAGGGATGAACAACAAACGAATAACTCTACTTGAGAGTTAAACAACACACTAAAGGAGTGGGATAATGTCAAATGACGAAGTCTATTCGAGATTTAAACAATGCACAGAAAGAGTAAGAGTATAACAAACGAAGAACTCTACTTGAGTGTTAAACCACACACTTAATGAGTGGGTTAAACAACAAATGTAAAATTCTAGTCTAGAGTTAAACAAAACAATAAAGAAGTGAGATAATTACAAACGGAGAAGTCAATTTTGAGATTTAAACAACACACAAGAGGAGTAATAAAATAATGAACGATGAACTCTACTTGAGAGTTAAACAAAACACAAAAGGAGTTGAATAAACAACAAACCAAAAACTATACTTGAGAGATAAAAACAAGACACTTTGGAGAGGGATGAACAACAAACGAATAACTCTACTTGAGAGTTAAACAACACACTAAAGGAGTGGGATAATGTCAAATGACGAAGTCTATTCGAGATTTAAACAATGCACAGAAAGAGTAAGAGTATAACAAATGAAGAACACTACTTGAGTGTTAAACCACACACATAATGAGTGGGTTAAACAACAAATGTAAAATTCTAGTCTAGAATTAAACAACACGATAAAGGAGTGGGATAATTACAAACGTAGAGTCAATCAGAGATATAAACAACACACCTGAGGGGTGATATAATAACGAATGAAAAACTCTACTTGAGAGTGAAACAAAACACAAAGGAATTGAATAAACAGCAAACGAACAACTCTATTTGAGCGATATAAACAAGACACTTTGGAGAGGGATGAACAACAAACGAATAACTCTACTGGAGAGTTAAACAACACACTAAAGGAGTGGGATAATGTCAAATGACGAAGTCTATTCGAGATTTAAACAATGCATGAGCAGTAAGAGTATAACAAACGAAGAACTCTACTTGAGTGTTAAACCACACACATAATGAGTGGGTTAAACAACAAATGTAAAATTCTAGTCTAGAGTAAAACAAAACAATAAAGAAGTGAGATATTTACAAACGGAGAAGTCAATTTTGAGATTTAAACAACACACAAGAGGAGTAATAAAATAACGAACGAAGAACTCTAGTTTAGAGTTAAACAAAACACAAAAGGAATTGAATAAACAACAAACGAACAACTCTATTTGAACGATATAAACAAGACACTTTGGAGAGGGATGAACAACAAATGAATAACTCTATTTGAGAGTTAAACAACACACTAAAGGAGTGGGATATTGTCAAACGAAGAAGTCTATTCGAGATTTAATCAATGCACAGAAGGAGTAAGAATATAACAAACGAAGAACTCTACTTGAGTGTTAAACCACACACATAATGAGTGGGATGAACAACAAATGTAAAATTCTACTCGAGATTTAAACAACACAATAAAGGAGTGGGATCATTACAAACGGAGAAGTCTATCTGAGATTTAAACAACACATCAGAGGGGTAATAAAATAACGAATGAAAAACTCTACTTGAGAGTTAAACAAAACACAAAGGAATTGAATAAACAACAAACGAACAACTCTATTTGAACGATATAAACAAGACACTTTGGATAGGGATGAACAACAAACGAATAACTCTACTTGAGAGTTAAACAACACACTAAAGGAGTGGGATAATGTCAAATGACGAAGTCTATTCGAGATTTAAACAATGCACAGGAAGAGTAAGAGTATAACAAACGAAGAACTCTACTTGAGTGTTAAACCACACACATAATGAGTGGGATGAACAACAAATGTAAAATTCTACTCGAGATTTAAACAACACAATAAAGGAGTGGGATCATTACAAACGGAGAAGTCAATCTGAGATTTAAACAACACATCAGAGGGGTAATAAAATAACGAATGAAAAACTCTACTTGAGAGTTAAACAAAACACAATGGAATTGAATAAACAGCAAACGAACAACTCTATTTGAGCGATATAAACAAGGCACTTTGGAGAGGGATGAACAACAAACGAATAACTCTACTTGAGAGTTAAACAACACACTAAAGGAGTGGGATAATGTCAAATGACGAAGTCTATTCGAGATTTAAACAATGCACAGAAAGAGTAAGAGTATAACAAACGAAGAACTCTACTTGAGTGTTAAACCACACACTTAATGAGTGGGTTAAACAACAAATGTAAAATTCTAGTCTAGAGTTAAACAAAACAATAAAGAAGTGAGATAATTACAAACGGAGAAGTCAATTTTGAGATTTAAACAACACACAAGAGGAGTAATAAAATAATGAACGAGGAACTCTACTTGAGAGTTAAACAAAACACAAAAGGAGTTGAATAAACAACAAACCAAAAACTATACTTGAGAGATAAAAACAAGACACTTTGGAGAGGGATGAACAACAAACGAATAACTCTACTTGAGAGTTAAACAACACACTAAAGGAGTGGGATAATGTCAAATGACGAAGTCTATTCGAGATTTAAACAATGCACAGAAAGAGTAAGAGTATAACAAATGAAGAACACTACTTGAGTGTTAAACCACACACATAATGAGTGGGTTCAACAACAAATGTAAAATTCTAGTCTAGAATTAAACAACACGATAAAGGAGTGGGATAATTACAAACGTAGAGTCAATCAGAGATATAAACAACACACCTGAGGGGTGATATAATAACGAATGAAAAACTCTACTTCAGAGTGAAACAAAACACAAAGGAATTGAATAAACAGCAAACGAACAACTCTATTTGAGTGATATAAACAAGACACTTTGGAGAGGGATGAACAACAAACGAATAACTCTACTGGAGAGTTAAACAACACACTAAAGGAGTGGGATAATGTCAAATGACGAAGTCTATTCGAGATTTAAACAATGCACAGAACGAGTAAGAGTATAACAAACGAAGAACTCTACTTGAGTGTTAAACCACACACATAATGAGTGGGTTAAACAACAAATGTAAAATTCTAGTCTAGAGTAAAACAAAACAATAAAGAAGTGAGATATTTACAAACGGAGAAGTCAATTTTGAGATTTAAACAACACACAAGAGGAGTAATAAAATAACGAACGAAGAACTCTAGTTTAGAGTTAAACAAAACACAAAAGGAATTGAATAAACAACAAACGAACAACTCTATTTGAACGATATAAACAAGACACTTTGGAGAGGGATGAACAACAAATGAATAACTCTATTTGAGAGTTAAACAACACACTAAAGGAGTGGGATATTGTCAAACGAAGAAGTCTATTCGAGATTTAATCAATGCACAGAAGGAGTAAGAATATAACAAACGAAGAACTCTACTTGAGTGTTAACCACACACATAATGAGTGGGTTAAACAACAACTGTAAAATTCTACTCGAGAATTAAACAACACGATAAAGGAGTGGGATAATTACAAACGGAGAGTAAATCAGAGATATAAACAACACACCTCAGGGGTGATAAAATAACGAATGAAAAACTCTACTTGAGAGTTAAAAAAAACACAAAGGAATTGAATAAACAACAAACGAACAACTCTATTTGAGCGATATAAACAAGACACTTTGGAGAGGGATGAACAACAAACGAATAACTCTACTTGAGCGTTAAACAAAACACTAAAGGAGTGGGATAATGTCAAATGACAAAGTCTATTCGAGATTTAAACAATGCACAGAAAGAGTATGAGTATAACAAACGAAGAACTCTACTTGAGTGTTAAACCACACACATAATGAGTGGGTTACACAACAAATGTAAAATTCTACTAGAGAGTTAAACAACACAATAAAGGAGTGGGATAATTACAAACGGAGAAGTCAATCTGAGATTTAAACAACACACCAGAGGGGTAATAAAATAGCGAATGAAAAACTCTACTTGAGAGTTAAACAAAACACAAAGGAATTGAATAAACAGCAAACGAACAACTCTATTTGAATGATATAAACAAGACACTTTGGAGAGGGATGAACAACAAACGAATAACTCTACTTGAGAGTTAAACAACACACTAAAGGAGTGGGATAATGTCAAACGAAGAAGTCTATTCGAGATTTAAACAATGCACAGAAGGAGTAAGACTATAACAAATGAAGAAGTCTACTTGAGTGTTAACCAAACACATAATGAGTGGGTTAAACAACAACTGTAAAATTGTACTCGAGAGTTAAACAACACAATAAAGGAGTGGGATAATTACAAACGTAGAGTCAATCAGAGATATAAACAACACACCTGAGGGGTGATAAAATAATGAATGAAAAACTCTACTTGAGAGTTAAACAAAACACAAAGGAATTGAATAAACAACAAACGAACAACTCTATTTGAGCGATATAAACAAGACACTTTGGAGGGGGATGAACAACAAACGAATAACTCTACTTGAGAGTTAAACAACACACTAAAGGAGTGGGATAATGTCAAATGACGAAGTCTATTCGAGATTTAAACAATGCGCAGAAAGAGTAAGAGTATAACAAACGAAGAACTCTACTTGAGTGTTAAACCACACACATTATGAGTGGGTAAACAACAAATGTAAAAATCTAGTCTAGAGTTAAAAAAAACAATAAAGAAGTGTGATAATTACAAACGGAGAAGTCAATTTTGAGATTTAAACAACACACAAGAGGAGTAATAAATTAACGAACGAAGAACTCTACTTAAGAGTTAAACAAAACACAAAAGGAATTGAATAAACAACAAAACGAACAACTCTATTTGAGCGATATAAACAACACACTTTGGAGAGGGATGAACACAAACGAATAACTCTACTTGAGAGTTAAACAACACACTAAAGGAGTGGGGTAATGTTAAACGAAGAAGTCTATTCGAGATTTAAACAATGCACATAAGGAGTAAGAATATAACAAACGAAGAACTCTACTTGAGTGTTAACCACACACATAATGAGTAGGTTAAACAACAACTGTAAAATTCTACTCGAGAGTTAAACAACACAATAAAGGAGTGGGATAATTACAAACGGAGAAGTCAATCTGAGATTTAAACAACTAACCAGAGGGGTAAAAAAATAACGAATGAAAAACTCTACCTGAGAGTTAAGCAAAACACAAAGGAATTGAATAAATAACAAACGAACAACTCTATTTGAGCGATATAAACAAGACACTTTGGAGAGGGATGAACAACAAACGAATAACTCTACTTGAGAGTTAAACAACACACTAAAGGAGTCGGATAATGTCAAACAAAGAAGTCTATTCGAGATTTAAACAATGCACAGAAGGAGTAAGAGTATAACAAACGAAGAAGTCTACTTGAGTGTTAACCACACACATAATGAGTGGGTTAAACAACAAATGTAAAATTCTACTCGAGAGTTAAACAACACAATAAAGGACTGGGATAATTACAAACGGAGAAGTCAATCTGAGATTTAAAAAACACACCAGAGGGGTAATAAAATGGCGAATGAAAAACTCTACTTGAGAGTTAAACAAAACACAAAGGAATTGAATAAACAGCAAACGAACAACTCTATTTGAGCGATATAAACAAGACACTTTGGAGAGGGATGAACAACAAACAAATAACTCTACTTGAGAGTTAAACAACACACTAAAGGAGTTGGATAATGTCAAACAAAGAAGTCTATTCGAGATTTAAACAATGCATAGAAGGAGTAAGAGTATAACAAACGAAGAAGTCTACTTGAGTGTTAACCACACACATAATAAGTGGGTTAAACAACAACTGTAAAATTCTACTCGAGAGTTAAACAACACAATAAAGGAGTGGGATAATTACAAACGTAGAGTCAATCAGAGATATAAACAACACACCTGAGGGGTGATAAAATAATGAATGAAAAACTCTACTTGAGAGTTAAACAAAACACAAAGGAATTGAATAAACAACGAACGAACAACTCTATTTGAGCGATATAAACAAGACACTTTGGAGGGGGATGAACAACAAACGAATAACTCTACTTGAGAGTTAAACAACACACTAAAGGAGTGGGATAATGTCAAATGACGAAGTCTATTCGAGATTTAAACAATGCACAGAAAGAGTAAGAGTATATAACAAACGAAGAACTCTACTTGAGTGTTAAACCACACACACAATGAGTGGGTTAAACAACAAATGTAAAATTCTACTCGAGAGTTAAACAACACAATAAAGGAGTGGGATAATTACAAACGGAGAAGTCAATCTGAGATTTAAACAACACACCAGAGGGGTAATAAAATAACGAATGAAAAACTCTACTTGAGAGTTAAACAAAGCACAAAGAAATTGAATAAACAGCAAACGAACAACTATATTTGAGAGATATAAACAAGACACTTTGGAGAGGGATGAACAACAAACGAATAACTCTACTTGAGAGTTAAACAACACACTAAAGGAGTGGGATAATGTCAAACGAAGAAGTCTATTCGAGATTTAAACAATGCACAGAAGGAGTAATAATATAACAAATGAAGAAGTCTACTTGAGTGTTAACCACACACGTAATGAGTGCGTTAAAAAACAACTGTAAAATTCTACTCGAGAGTTAAACAACACAATAAAGGAGTGGGATAATTACAAACGTAGAGTCAATCAGAGATGTAAACAACACACCTGAGGGGTGATAAAATGATGAATGAAAAACTCTACTTGAGAGTTAAACAAAACACAAAGGAATTGAATAAACAACAAACGAACAACTCTATTTGAGCGATATAAACAAGACACTTTGGAGGGGGATGAAC
The DNA here is from genome assembly GCA_026545765.1 of Plantago major. Taxonomy (NCBI): domain Eukaryota; kingdom Viridiplantae; phylum Streptophyta; class Magnoliopsida; order Lamiales; family Plantaginaceae; genus Plantago; species Plantago major. The sequence continues at coordinate 65,796,452 of CM048839.1, read as the reverse complement.
AACAAACGAATAACTCTATTTGAGAGTTAAACAACACACTAAAGGAGTGGGATAATGTCAAACAAAGAAGTCTATTCGAGATTTAAACAATGCACAGAAGGAGTAAGAGTATAACAAACGAAGAAGTCTACTTGAGTGTTAACCACACACATAATGAGTGGGTTAAACAACAAATGTAAAATTCTAGTCTAGAGTTAAACAAAATAATAAGGAAGTGTGATAATTACAAACGGAGAAGTCAATTTTGATATTTAAACAACACACAAGAGGAGTAATAAAATAACGAACGAAGAACTCTACTTGAGAGTTAAACAAAACACAAAGGAATTGAATAAACAACAAACGAACAACTCTATTTGAGCGATATAAACAAGACACTTTGGAGGGGGATGAACAACAAACGAATAACTCTACTTGAGAGTTAAACAACACACTAAAGGAGTGGGATAATGTCAAATGACGAAGTCTATTCGAGATTTAAACAATGCGCAGAAAGAGTAAGAGTATAACAAACGAAGAACTCTACTTGAGTGTTAAACCACACACATAATGAGTGGGTAAACAACAAATGTAAAAATCTAGTCTAGAGTTAAAAAAAACAATAAAGAAGTGTGATAATTACAAACGGAGAAGTCAATTTTGAGATTTAAACAACACACAAGAGGAATAATAAAATAACGAACGAAGAACTCTACTTAAGAGTTAAACAAAACACAAAAGGAATTGAATAAACAACAAAACGAACAACTCTATTTGAGCGATATAAACAACACACTTTGGAGAGGGATGAACAACAAACGAATAACTCTACTTGAGAGTTAAACAACACACTAAAGGAGTGGGGTAATGTTAAACGAAGAAGTCTATTCGAGATTTAAACAATGCACATAAGGAGTAAGAATATAACGAACGAAGAACTCTACTTGAGTGTTAACCACACACATAATGAGTGGGTTAAACAACAACTGTAAAATTCTACTCGAGAGTTAAACAACACAATAAAGGAGTGGAATAATTACAAACGGAGAAGTCAATCGGAGATTTAAACAACTAACCAGAGGGGTAAAAAAATAACGAATGAAAAACTCTACCTGAGAGTTAAGCAAAACACAAAGGAATTGAATAAATAACAAACGAACAACTCTATTTGAGCGATATAAACAAGACACTTTGGAGAGGGATGAACAACAAACGAATAACTCTACTTGAGAGTTAAACAACACACTAAAGGAGTCGGATAATGTCAACAAAGAAGTCTATTCGAGATTTAAATAATGCACAGAAGGAGTAAGAGTATAACAAACGAAGAAGTCTACTTGAGTGTTAACCACACACATAATGAGTGGGTTAAACAACAAATGTAAAATTCTACTTGAGAGTTAAACAACACAATAAAGGACTGGGATAATTACAAACGGAGAAGTCAATCTGAGATTTAAACAACACACCAGAGGGGTAATAAAATAGCGAATGAAAAACTCTACTTGAGAGTTAAACAAAACACAAAGGAATTGAATAAACAGCAAACGAACAACACTATTTGAGAGGTATAAACAAGACACTTTGGAGAGGGATGAACAACAAACGAATAACTCTACTTGAGAGTTAAACAACACACTAAAGGAGTGGGATAATGTCAAACGAAGAAGTCTATTCGAGATTTAAACAATGCACAGAAGGAGTAAGAATATAACAAATGAAGAAGTCTACTTGAGTGTTAACCACACACATAATAAGTGGGTTAAACAACAACTGTAAAATTCTACTCGAGAGTTAAACAACACAATAAAGGAGTGGGATAATTACAAACGTAGAGTCAATCAGAGATATAAACAACACACCTGAGGGGTGATAAAATAATGAAGGAAAAACTCTTCTTGAGAGTTAAACAAAACACAAAGGAATTGAATAAACAACGAACGAACAACTCTATTTGAGCGATATAAACAAGACACTTTGGAGGGGGATGAACAACAAACGAATAACTCTACTTGAGCGTTAAACAAAACACTAAAGGAGTGGGATAATGTCAAATCACAAAGTCTATTCGAGATTTAAACAATGCACATAAAGAGTAAGAGTATAACAAACGAAGAACTCTACTTGAGTGTTAAACCACACACATAATGAGTGGGTTAAACAACAAATGTAACATTCTACTCGAGAGTTAAACAACACAATAAAGGAGTGGGATAATTACAAACGGAGAAGTCAATCTGAGATTTAAACAACACACCAGAGGGGTAATAAAATAGCGAATGAAAAACTCTACTTGAGAGTTAAACAAAACACAAAGGAATTGAATAAACAGCAAACGAACAACTCTATTTTAGAGGTATAAACAAGACACTTTGGAGATGGATGAACAACAAACGAATAACTCTACTTGAGAGTTAAACAACACACTAAAGGAGTGGGATAATGTCAAACGAAGAAGTCTATTCGAGATTTAAACAATGCACAGAAGGAGTAAGAATATAACAAATGAAGAAGTCTACTTGAGTGTTAAACCACACACATAATGAGTGGGTTAAACAACAACTGTAAAATTCTACTCGAGAGTTAAACAACACAATAAAGGAGTGGGATAATTACAAACGTAGAGTCAATCAGAGATATAAACAACACACCTGAGGGGTGATAAAATAATGAATGAAAAACTCTACTTGAGAGTTAAACAAAACACAAAGGAATTGAATAAACAACAAACGAACAACTCTATTTGAGCGATATAAACAAGACACTTTGGAGGGGGATGAACAACAAACGAATAACTCTACTTGAGAGTTAAACAACACACTAAAAGAGTGGGATAATGTCAAATGACGAAGTCTATTCGAGATTTAAACAATGCGCAGAAAGAGTAAGAGTATAACAAACGAAGAACTCTACTTGAGTGTTAAACCACACACATAATGAGTGGGTAAACAACAAATGTAAAAATCTAGTCTAGAGTTAAACAAAACAATAAAGAAGTGTGATAATTACAAACGGAGAAGTCAATTTTGAGATTTAAACAACACACAAGAGGAGTAATAAAATAACGAACGAAGAACTCTACTTAAGAGTTAAACAAAACACAAAACGAATTTAATAAACAACAAAACGAACAACTCTATTTGAGCGATATAAACAACACACTTTGGAGAGGGATGAACAACAAACGAATAACTCTACTTGAGAGTTAAACAACACACTAAAGGAGTGGGGTAATGTTAAACGAAGAAGTCTATTCGAGATTTAAACAATGCACATAAAGAGTAAGAATATAACAAACGAAGAACTCTACTTGAGTGTTAACCACACACATAATGAGTGGGTTAAACAACAACTGTAAAATTCTACTCGAGAGTTAAACAACACAATAAAGGAGTGGGATAATTACAAACGGAGAAGTCAATCTGAGATTTAAACAACTAACCAGAGGGGTAAAAAAATAACGAATGAAAAACTCTATCTGAGAGTTAAGCAAAACACAAAGAAATTGAATAAATAACAAACGAACAACTCTATTTGATCGATATAAACAAGACACTTTGGAGAGGGATGAACAACAAACGAATAACTCTACTTGAGAGTTAAACAACACACTAAAGGAGTCGGATAATGTCAAACAAAGAAGTCTATTCGAGATTTAAACAATGCACAGAAGGTGTAAGAGTATAACAAACGAAGAAGTCTACTTGAGTGTTAACCACACACATAATGAGTGGGTTAAACAACAAATGTAAAATTCTAGTCTAGAGTTAAACAAAATAATAAAGAAGTGTGATAATTACAAACGGAGAAGTCAATTTTCAGATTTAAAGAACACACAAGAGGAGTATTAAAATAACGAACGAAGAACTCTACTTTAGAGTTAAACAAAACACAAAAGAATTGAATAAACAACAAAATGAACAACTCTATTTGAGCGATATAAACAACACACTTTGGAGAGGGATGAACAACAAACGAATAACTCTACTTGAGAGTTAAACAACACACTAAAGGAGTGTGATAATATCAAATGAAGAAGTCTATTCGAGATTTAAATAATTCATAGAAGAGTAAGAGTATAACAAACGAAGAACTCTACTTGAGTGTTAAAACCACACACATAAGGAGTGGGATAAACAACAAATGTAAAATTCTACTCGAGAGTTAAACAACACAATAAAGGAGTGGGATAATTACAAACGGAGACGACAATCTGAGATTTAAACAACGCACCTGAGGGTGATAAAATAACGAACGAAAAACTCTACTTAAGAGTTAAACAAAACACAAAAGGAATTGAATAAACAACAAACGAACAACTCTATTTGAACGATATAAACACGACACTTTGGAGAGGGATGAACAACAAACGAATAACTCTACTTGAGAGTTAAACAACACACTAAAGGAGTAGATCTGCATCATACAAAAGACAAAAGGAATTGAATAAACAACAAACGAACAACTCTATTTGAACGATATAAACACGACACTTTGGAGAGGGATGAACAACAAACGAATAACTCTACTTAAGAGTTAAACAACACACTAAAGGAGTAGATCTGCATCATACAGGACTAAACGAGTAAATCTTCTCACTAGATTATTCTCTCTCGCCTTACTCCTCTCTTAGCTAGGCTTTCGTAACCCTAGTCATCTTTTTCGGCAACACCTTGTTGCCATGGCTTCGCCTACACCAGAACCTCTCCCACCAGCTCCGTCTGCCCTCTCGGCAACCACCTCCTCCCCTTTCCCTCCCCCACTTCCTCCTCAACTCCCCATTCCAGCACCCCATCTCCTAGATTTGTGCACTTTCCCGTTAAACTCTAGACCTAATCTGGGTCCTTTCCCCTCTAGGTTTCCGGTACCACCTCTGACCAGACCTTCCTCCACTCTCACTGGTATACCTCCTTCCAATGGTATCCTGCCTCTTCCTACCCTTCCTCTCTCTTCTCCCCCTTCTTCTGTTGCACCTCCAGATCTGAGATCTGCAGGTCTGAACTTTGCATCTGCTGCAAGCAAACCAGTGGATGGTATTGTTGGAAGGAAAGATCCACATAAAGATCTTTCTTTTCATCATTTGAAAGATGCTGCACGAGATCTGATTCAACCAAAGTCAACCTTCTTGGTAGATGGCAAACCGACAACAAGCTTCTCGGAACCCTACCATCTCACTCTGGGAGGGAAGTTTATGGGTAACAATCCTCCGAAAATAAGTGAAATTACCCCTGAGTTTAGGAAAATTAGCTTAAAACAAGGTTTTAATCTAAGCATGCTTGATTATCGTCACGTGATGATTACTCTTTTTTTAGAGGAAGATTTCACAAAACTCTGGCTCACGGGTTCTTTGTTCTTATGTGGTTTTACTCTTGTAATTTCAAAATGGTCTCCTAGCTATACCCCTGAAGTTGATTCCCCCATCGTGCCTTGTTGGATTACTTTCAAAAAACTGCCTGTTATGCTTTACTTTCATGAAGCCTTGTATGAAGTTGCTAAAATGGTAGGTTGTCCTTTGAGAATGGATAAAGCCACTGCGCACAAATCTGTCTTCTCTAAGGCTAGAGTATGTGTGGAGGTAGACGCCTCTGCAGAACCTCTTACTACTGTTGTTGTGCAAGCTGGTGGTTTGACTCATAACATTGATGTTGTTTATGATGATTTTCCTACGTATTGTACTTACTGCACTAAACTTGGACACAAGTTGGAAAATTGTTTTAAAAAAACCCTGATTTGAAACCTTCTAGTGACTCTCCTCTTGAGCACACTGAAACTGATGTTAATGGTAACATTGACAAAGATGGCTTTCAAAAACCTAGAAGAAGAAAATACAAAAGAACAAAAGCTTCTTTCAATGTCTATGGGCAAGATTTTAGAAATAGAAATGAGTGAGCTCCCCCCTTGCCTCCACATCCCAGAAGTGAATCCCTTGTGGCAAATATTGTTGAAACTGACTTGATAGGTACAAAACAAGCTGAAAGAGTATCCCCTGCTAGACAAGAAGGGAGGAATGAGGTATCAGAGGTACACAATGTCCAAGAAAGAGATGTGTCCTGTGATTCTACTTTAGGTCACTCAGGAGGGAATAGATTTTCTCCTCTGGATGACCAGATGGTTTCTCCAATTGAGGCATATGACAGCTCTACTTCTGAACGGAGAGCTGCTCTACTGCACAAAAGATATGAATCAATGAAACAGGTTGCTTTGCAAGGAGCCATGGAAAAAGCTGCTGGACATGAACCAAGTATGTCTGAAGAAGAAGAACAAGAAGACAGTACTGAGGATGAAAGAGAAGAGAGAGAGGGGGACAACAGGGAAGACACTCTTTTCCCCTCTTTTGAATACTTGTATGATCAGAACAACACTTCTCTTATGGCTGAACCTATTAGGATAGGAGGAGAAACTCTTTTGATGGGGGTTTGATTACTACAAGGAACATACCTGCAGAGCATTTGGTAGCAGAACAAGAGATGGCCAATCATGGTCAGAATAGTGTAAGTGAGGTAGTTCCTTCTGTTTCAGTTCTTAACCCTCCTAGAAATATTGTGTCTTCTAGTGCTGGTAAAAAAAAGAAAAAAAAAGGCTAAGAAAACCCCTACTGCCATTGTTCCCACAAGATCCTCCTCTAGGATTACTTCTGGCTATTCCACCAACTCATCTGTTTTTAGATGATAATAAAAATCTGGAATATTAGGGGTGTTGGGAACCTACAATCCCAAAATTAGCTTCTTATTTTAGGAAAACAAATAATTTAGATATTCTTGTCCTGTTGGAACCATTAGTAGAATTGAATTGTCCTAAGTATTGTAGAATACTAGGCTTTAATGACATTCAAGATAATGTTACCAATAAAATTTGGATTTTCTCATCAGTCAACTTTGAGGTTGACATTTTAAAAAATGTTGAACAATTTGTGCATTGTCAAATATTCTCTTTATCTGATAACTCTTCTTGTTTTGCCACATTTTTATATGCTAAAAGCACTAGAAGAGATAGGTATTCCTTATGGGAAGGAATAAGTAATTGTTCCGTTAATGGCACTTCTCCTTGGCTAACTGGTGGTGATTTTAATATCATTACTTCAGCTAGTGAAAGAGAAGGTGGTTCTTTTCCTCATTTAAATGCTATGTCTGATTTTTGTGACTTTATTCTGGAAAATAACTTTATAGACATAGGGTTTAGTGGTCTCCTTTCACCTGGGAAAAAGATGATGGCAGTATGAAACAAAGGCTTGATAGAGTTTTATTCAATCAAGCTTGGCTTGATAAATTTAATAAAACTGTTGTTTCTCATGGTATTTTAAAATACTCAGATCATAGGCCTCTTCTGATTAAAGCCTCCTTTGAACAATGTCCAAAAAACTTTTCTTTCAGATTTGAAAACATGTGGACCTTGCATCCCACTTTCTTATCTGAGGTTAAAAGAAATTGGGATATTCCTGCTAGAAACTCTGGTTTAAAACTAATGAAAGAAACACTTTTTAGACTGAAACAGTTCCTAATTTGTTGGAATAAAAATCAGTTTGGAAATGTGTTCAAAATTGTAGAAAAATTGGAAAAAGAGGTCTTAGATGCTGAGGTCCTGGTTTCAAACTGCCCATCTATTGCTTCTTCCCTGCTTTTAAAAGAAAAAAGATCTCTCTTTGAAAATGTTTTGAACCAAGAAGAAGCCTTTTGGAAACAAAAAGCTCCCGCCACTTGCTATGTCAATGGTGAAAGGAACACTAAACTGTTTCATTTAATGACTAAAAGAAAGAGAGCCAAGTTAGGCATTTCTCAAGTGACCTATCAGGATGAAGTCTTAACTACTAAGGAAGATAACAAGTCTTCTGCAGTCAGTTATTTCTGTTTGATAGTCCATTGGAGGATCTCTCTACCCCTACCTTTGCCTTGCCTATCAACATGGTTACTTTGGAACAGAATGGCTCTCTTATTGTTGCCCCTACTCTTGAGGAAGTAAAGAAGGTTGTTTTTGAGTTGAAACCTGACTCATCCCCTGGGCCAGATGGTTTCACAGGAAATTTTTTCCAAACTTGCTGGGAAATTATAAAAAATGATCTTTTGGAAAGTATACGTGATTTTTTCAATGGCACAGGAATCCCTGCAGGTTTTTCACACACTTTGTTAGCCTTGATTCCAAAAAAAACCTCCCCTCTGGAGTGGAGTGATTATAGGCCTATCAGCCTCTACACAAATATGCAAAAAATTCTTTCAAAATTGCTGAATGATAGGCTTGCTTTGTTCCTTCCTTGTCTGATTTCAAAAAATCAAAGTGGTTTTGTTAAAGACAGGGCAATCATTGGTAACATTCTCTTGGCACAAGAGATGGTGTATGCTGTGGATAACAAAAACAAAGGCTCTAATGTGATTGTGAAACTTGACATGATGAAAGCATATGACAGAGTTCACTGGTCCTTTCTTAGTACTATGCTTACTTCTTTTGGCTTCAGTAATACTTGGATTAACCTTGTTATGACTATTGTGACTGGTTGTCAATATAGTGTCATAGTAAATGGTGAAACTTGTGGTTACATTCACTCAAACAAAGGTTTGAGACAAGGAGACCCTTTGTCTCCTACTCTCTTTATTCTTTTAAGTGAGTATCTTTCTAGATCTTTAAACTCCTTGTTTTCACAAAACCCTGCTATGTACTTCAAAGTTCCAAAAGGTTTTCCAGTAACACACCTTGCTTATGCAGATGACTGCACAGTTTTTTGTAATGGAAGTGAGAGTAAAATTTCTAAGCTTAAAACCTTTTTGTTAGAATATGAAGCTCAAACTGGTCAGAAAATTAATCTTCAAAAGAGTGGTGTATTACGTGGAAAACTTGCCCCTTCTGATCAAATCTCTAACCAGTTAGGTATGCCCATTTTATCTTTTCCTTTCACTTATCTTGGGGCACCTATTTCCAAATGAAGAAGGACAAAATTCTTGTTTTTACCTTTACTGGAAAAAATTAGAGCAAAATTTCTTGGTTGGAACCTAGATTTACTGTCTCAAGGCAGTAGGTTAGTGTTGACCAAAAGTATTTTGAATGCCTTGCCTATATACATCCTCCAAGCTCTTGACCCTCCTGTTGGTATTTTGAAAGACATTGAAAGAATTTTTGCCAGATTCTTTTGGGGATCTTCTCTGGATAAAAAAATCTATTCATTGGACTGTCTGGAGGAATTTGTGCTACCCTGTGAATGAAAAAGGGTTCAATGTGATTAATCTGGCTGATATGGCCACTGCTTTTGGAATGAAACTTTGGTATAAGTTTAGAGAGAACAGCTCTTTGTGGGCTAATTATATACACTTCAAATATCCTAGGTTTAAATTTCCTGGTTTATGTGTTCCTAAGTCAGCTGACTCTATTATATGGAAAAGGCTCCTGAAGATATCTCAGTTGACTTAGGAACACATTTACTGGGGACCAGGGCATGGGAAGGTGTATTTTTGGCATGATCATTGGGTTAATATCTCTATTACCCCCTCAGAGTTGCAGAGGCTTGCTGTGTCACATCCTGTGGATTATTCCTTGCTAACTGACTGGATCCTGGTTGACAACTGGGATTTGGATAAACTCAGGTTGGAGTTAGCCTATCAAGTAGGAACTATAATTTTTCAAACTTGTGCTGTGAATTTGGAGTTACAAGCTAAACCTATATGGAAACCCTCCCCCAATGGTTGTTTCAGTACAAAGTCTGCTAGGTTACTTGTTAGAAACTGCAAAACTCCCACTGATTGGTTTGAAAGTTTTTGGAGTCCTTATCTGTCAGCTACCATTTCCATCTTCTGTTGGAAAATATCCCAGGGATGACTGCCTGTTGAACATATTTTGCAAAAAAAAGGCATTTTGTTGGCTTCTAGGTGTCAGTGCTGCTGTAGTATTGAAACTTTAAGTCATGTCCTTTTGCATAATGCATAAGTGCACAAAGTCTGGAAGTGGTTCTCAAATTTGCTTGTTGTGCAATGTGTGGATTCTCATTCTCTCTACATGCTAGGTTTTCTGCTTGGTGGAATTCCTCAGATAGGGTGAAACGTAGTCACATAAGAATGCTTATACCTGTCTTGATTTGTTGGTATGCATGGAAAGCTAGGAATGAGGCTAAGTATAGGAATCATAAGATTAACTCTCATAGTATTATAGTTCTTATACTTAAGCACTTGTCCTTGATGCATGTTTCTTTTCTTATCCCTGCCAAAGTGTGGAAAGGTGATTTGTCTATTGCTACTTGGTTGCATTTGAATGTCAAAATGAAAGTTCCAAAGCCTCTGATATTAGTTTACTGGAAAAAACCTCCCATCTCTTGGGTGAAACTAAATACAGATGGATCTTGTAACTCTACCACTTCTCTTGCCTCTGCAGCAGGTATCATTAGATGCTCAGATGATAGAGTGCTTCATTGCTTTCAAGCTTTTTTGGGCTCTCTTCCTATTTTGGAAGCTGAATATATTGCTGTATTAAAAGGTCTTGAACTGTGTAAACAGTTAGGGTACACTAGAGTGATTATTGAATCTGATTCTGCTACTGTTATATCCTCTTTGAATGCTGGTACTGCAGGTGCTAATTGGAAGATTTGGGGTTTTATAACCAACATCTTGAAGTGTGCCAACTCTATGGAAACTGTGTTCCAACACATTCATAGAGAAGGTAATATAGTTGCAGATTTACTTTCTAAAGAAGCCCTCTCCTTGAGATCCACTAAGTTTATGCAGATTGGTGAATGCAATATGAAAAATCAAAAGACAAGTCTATTCAGACAACACTGGCATCCCATACCTTAGAATCCAAAAATGAAGAAGAATCCATTTCAGCAATTCCAGCAATGTCAGCAATATCAATTGTTTGACATAGAAGGCAGCTCTCTCCAGATGTCATGGTTAAACCTAGCTGAGGGACAACAACTCTCTTTGGATAGAGAAGGTTTTCCTTATGAGGCTATTTGGTTGTTTTTGAGGTACATCTCTTCTCCCTACTTTGAGAAACCAGAATCTACTTATAGGTTTTGGTCTATCAAGGTCTCTGGAAATGATGATGTTTGTTATCTGATCCTTCCACTCCTCCTCCTCTCCCCTCCCCCTTTCTCTTTCTCATCCTTCTCAGAGTTTTCCTCTAGGTCTAATATTGAACCATACCATATTCCTCTGGGAGAAGTGATGCTCCGCTGTCTATTTAGAAAAGGATCTAGTTTTATTAAACTCCCCTTTAGTTTGAGGCTTATTAGACATGAGATCGCCGCAGTTGGCTGCAAGCTTTTAGCTTTGCTTCACCCCTGTATGAATATAGTATGGTTCATCATTTACCTTTTTGGTCTCCGCTATTCCTTTGTTTTGATAGACAGCTATAGGGAAGAGTTAGATGTAGCGGCTGTGGAAACACTCTTCAACATCTCTCCTTCCTATATGTCTGGTCTTGAGCTAGTTACAAATACATGGTGTAGATCTTCTGATAGGTTTTGTTGGGCAGATACCTTGTTGTGTGTTCCATTTAAGCCTTGGCAGATAAATACTAAGTATTCTGCTGCTATGTCTCTTGGAGCTAACCTTGTTGTGCAGTTATATCTTGTTTTGGGGACAATTTCTGTTGTTCAGGCTAACATGCTAACAGACTTTGGCAGTTCTAACTTCCTAACTGCTAGCAATACATCTCTTGGCAAGGACTTTGTTTGTTGTTATTGTCTTTTGGATCAAGAAACTTGTATTGTGATTAGGCATATTCTTTTGTTTGTGCCCCTTAGCTATTGGAATGTAATAACAAGGGTACAAAGCTACTTACTAGCAGCTTCTGAGTTTGTTGTTTATATTGTAAGTAAGCTGCACTCTATTAGGTATAGTAGAGGCAGATTAGCACCAAGTTACCCTCTTTTGGTAGGCTTTATAAGGTTTCTCACCTGATGTTCTGTGTAATTCTAGTATGTTGCTGCATTTGGTACACCAAAACTTTGAGAGTCTTGATGTTACTCTTGCTCATGGGTTCTTATAAATCCCCACGATCTCCTTCTTTTGCCCCGTGTGGATGAATAAAAGTAGCTATTAAAAAAAAAAAAAAAAAAAAAAAAAAAAAAAAAAAACACTAAAGGAGTGGTATAATGTCAAACGAAGAAGTCTATTCGAGATTTAAACAATGCACAGAAGGAGTAAGAGTATAACAAACGAAGAACTCTACTTGAGTGTTAAACCACACACATAATGAGTGGGTTAAACAACAAATGTAAAATTCTACTCGAGAGTTAAACAAAACAATAAAGAAGTGAGATAATTACAAACGGAGAAGTCAATTTGAGATTTAAACAACATACAAGAGGAGTAATAAAATAACGAACGAAGAACTCTACTTGAGAGTTAAATAAAACACAAAAGGAGTTGAATAAACAACAAACAACCAACTCTACTGGAGAGATAAAAACAAGACACTTTTGAGAGTGATGAACAACAAACGAATAACTCTACTTGAGAGTTACACAACACACTAAAGGGGTGGGATAATGTCAAACGAAGAAGTTTATTAGATATTTAAACAATGCACATAAGGAGTAAGAGTATAACAAACAAAGAACTCTACTTGAGTGTTAAACCACACACATAATGAGTGGGTTAAACAACAAATGTAAAATTCAAGTCTAGAGTTAAACAAAACAATAAAGAAGTGAGATAATTGCAAACGGAGAAGTCAATTTGAGATTTAAGCAACACACAAGAGGAGTAATAAAATAACGAACGAAGAACTCTACTTGAGAGTTAAACAAAACACAAAAGGAATTGAATAAACAACAAAACGAACAACTCTATTTGGGCGATATAAACAACACACTTTGGAGAGGGATGAACAACAAATGAATAACTCTACTTGAGAGTTAAACAACACACTAAAGGAGTGGGATAAAGTCAAACGAAGAAGTCTATTCGAGATTTAAACAATGCACAGAAGGAGTAAGATTATAACAAACGAAGAATTCTACTTGACTGTTAAACCACACACATAATGAGTGGGTTGAACAACAAATTGAAAATTCTACTCGAGAGTTAAACAACACAATAAAGGAGTGGGATAATTACAAACGGAGAGTCAATCTGAGATTTAAACAACACACCTGAGGGTAGATAAAATAACGAACGAAAAACTCTACTTGAGAGTTAAACAAAACACAAAAGGAATTGAATAAACAACAAAACGAACAACTCTATTTGAGCGATATAAACAACACACATTGAAGAGGGATGAACAACAAACGAATAACTCTACTTGAGAGTTAAACAACACACTAAAGGAGTGGGATAATGTCAAACGAAGAAGTCTATTCGAGATTTAAACAATGCACAGAAGTAGTAAGAGTATAACAAACGAAGAACTCTACTTGAGTGTTAAACCACACACATAATGAGTGGGTTAAACAACAAATGTAAAATTCTAGTCTAGAGTTAAACAAAACAATAAAGAATTGAGATAATTACAAACGGAGAAGTCAATTTGAGATTTAAACAACACACAAGAGGAGTAATAAAATAACGAATGAATAACTCTACTTCAGAGTTATACAAAACACAAAAGGAATTGAATAAACAAGAAAACGAACAACTCTATTTGGGCGATATAAACAACACACTAAAGGAGTGTAAAAACAACACCCTAAGCCTCCCTTTATCGCATTTTAACCTAAATCTTCGCCGCATCCCCCCACGCCGAGGCAAAGACACCTTTGCCTTCCCGTCTGGCCATTTCCGACTGCTTTAACCACTGGTTGAAGTATGGATCCTTCCCCTGTGGAGAAGGAATCGATGGAAGCTCCAGCATCATCGGAACAAGCAAAGTCAAATTTGGTATCTCCTGCGCCCCTCCGTGTACCTACAACAGCAGAAATGGTCAAGCGAAAGGCATCTACGCAATCTCTGGATTTTGGAAACATGGACATTGAGCGAAAATTGGTTCAACCTAAGAAGCACTCTTCCTTTAATGGTATGCCATCCATATCCTTTACTAATGGTGAAGTAGAACGTATGTCTGAATCCTTTTCTTCAACCTTAGTAGGAAAATTCTCTGATGGGGTTCCAAAAGTTTATGAAGTAACTGCTATGCTGAAAGAGCAATCGTTAAAAGGAAGCTTTGCATTTAGTTTCTTTGATAAGAGCCATGTAGTAGTTAAACTTGCTCTAGAAGAAGATTTTAACCACCTTTGGTTGTTGAGTAATCCCCATGTCTGCGGATTGTCTGTTCGTTTTTTCAAATGGAAACCTAATTTCTCTATTGAAGATGAATCTCCAGTGGTTCCAGTTTGGGCTTCTATTGAAAATCTGCCTATTTTCCTTTTTAACAAAGAAGCATTGTATGAGGTTGGGAAATTACTTGGTAAGCCAGTCAAAATGGATGGCTATACAGCTAACTGAAGTAAGCTGCATCAAGCAACCATCTGTGTAGAAATAGATGTATCTAAGGAGTTGCCTAGTCATCTCTGGTTGGGTATACTAGACAAAGGAGTTGCAGTAAAAGTCAAGTATGCAAATGTTCCTTTGTACTGTGTACACTGTCATAAGCTAGGACACTTGGAAAAATCTTGTCTAGCTAATGATAAGGGTAGAGGTTTGAATGCTACTACTTCACAGGTTCATCAACCTAGGCAAGTACCTGTGAGAAAGTTTCAGAGACAGAATCATAATAATGCAAATGTAAAGGGTAATGGTCAATGGGAAATAGTCAGTCATGCAAAAATCAGGAACAATACTCAGGGTCAAGCATTTAGAGGAGGAAGGTCTAACACTGCAGGTAGAGGTGGAGGTGATAGAGGAGGAAGGGGAGCTTTTCACTACCAAGAAAAGGTTATCCAGCCTACTAATACCCATACAAGGTTCCCCCAAGTGTCTGAAAGTGAAGATTCCTCAGTGTTAAAAGATATAGGTACTTCTAACAATCAGTTTGAGTATCTTAATGAAGAGGATGTGGCAGATATGGAGGAAGAAGGAGAAGTCTCAGGTCATTATCATCAAGGAAAGGACATTGAATTGCCAGATCTAGAGGAGGCAGAAGAAGAGTATGCTAGCATTGAAAATGCTACTCCAGAAAAGGATAATACATAAAAAAAGGAAGCTGAATTTAGAGTCAATACAGATGACTCAACTAAATTACTGGATGCAGAACATGACCTTGTATTTGGTTATTTTGCTATGTCACAGCAAGAGAAAGATAAATCTGAATTTAAGCCTTTGGTACTGATCAACAATAGAAGGAATTCTTTAGGGTCACTAGATGTAGTGCCTCTTAGCTCTGATCAGGGGGTTGTTAACCTGCGTGAAGCTTCCCTAGCAATCAAGGCAATTATATCTATATCTGAGGCTTCTACAGAAGATGAAGACTATGTACAAGAGGATGATGATTTTACAAGTGAGGATGAGATCTTCATCAAGCAATTCCCTAATTCTGCACTAGCTTGTGAAAGAAGAGCTACTAGAAGCTCAGCTTACTTGAAAGGAAAGGAAGGGAATAGAAGTAGTGGAAGAAAAAGAATGGGAAAGGCAAAAACAAATCTTCCAGATGAAGTGCATGATATCGAATGTAAGGGGAGTGGGGAACAAATGCACTCAACAACAAGTTTGCTATCTCATCAACAAACAGAAGTTTAACATTGTAGTGTTACTGGAACCCAAAGCTATTTTGGACAGATTCTTATAGTGTACTAAGATCTGGATCTTTGCAGATATTAATTATGATGTGGAAGTATTGGCAGATAAGGATCAGGTCCTTCACTGTGTCTTCTTCAGTACTGGCAGAACCTATTTTCATGTCCTTGGTGTATGACAAATGTATAAAAAGAGAAAGAAGAGAGCTATGGCAGGACTTGCAAAGTTTCAGCACCTTTAATGTCCCATGGAGCATAGGAGGGGACTTCAATATCATAGCAGATTGAGCAGAAAGAGAGGGTGGCTCTACACCCAATTTATCAGCTATGAATGAATTTGGCAATTGTATACTGGACTGTGGTTTAATAGACATAGGTACCAATGGTATTCCTTTCACCTGGCAATGGTGGGATCTAAAACAAAGACTTGACAGGCTATTATATAATCAGAAATGGTTAGATATGTTTAAGGAGAATCAGGTATCACATGGCATTAGAAGGTGTTCTGACCACAGACCTTTGATTATATCTTGTGATAGGGAGGGACAAAGTCAAAGATCTTCAGGGTTTAGGTTTCAAAATATGTGGTTATCTCATCAGGATTGTATACCTGAAATCAAAATGCATTGGCAGCTCCCAGCTAGAACTTCTGGCATTAACAAGTTTTGGGAGAAGCTCCACAGATTTAAACAACACTTGGGTTGGTGGAACAAAAATGTATTTGGAGACATTTTCCCAAACCTAAAAGAAGAGGAACTAAACCTGTCTAAAGCTGAAGCTAGGTATGAGGCATTTCCTACTCAAGCCAATTTACAAGATTTCAAGGCATCCAGTGCTTGCTTCCAGGAGTTACTAAGTAGGGAGGAGAGCTATTGGAAGCAAAAAGCAAGCTGTAAATGGCATATAGAAGGGGATAGAAACACCAGGCTCTATCATAATATGGTGAATAGAAAAAGACTGAAAGGGAAGATTTGCAACATAGAACATGATAACAGGTGGATTAGTGATCCAGTGGAGATTAAAAAGTCTGCTATAGACTATTTCTCTAATGTGCTTTTTGATAACATTTTGATCACAGAAGAACCTGTTTTTGATAATTTTGAAGATTCTATAGATGATGAGATAAATTCAGCACTTTGTGAACCTCCTAATATGGATGAGCTTAAAAGGGTGGTCTTTAGTTTGAATAGAGATGCTTCAGCAGGGCCTGATGGGTTCACAGCTATGTTCTACCATGAATGTTGGGAGAATATAAAAGAAGACTTATTGGAGGCAGTGATTGACTTCTTTAATGGTGCCTTGTTGCCTCAGGGGATATCTGCAACTGCACTTGCTTTGATCCCTAAGAATAACACTCCAACTCTGTGGTCAGATTATAGGCCCATTAGTCTGTGCAATTTCTCTCCCAAGATATTGTCAAAACTTCTCAATGACAGATTAGCAGCAGTCCTTCCTGTATTAATCTCAGAGAACCAAAGTGGTTTCATCAAAGGCAGGTTAATATCAAACAATATCCTTTTGGTTCAAGAGTTAGTGCATTCTATAGATGTAAAGACAAGAAGTGACAACATAGTAATAAAGTTGGATATGCAAAAGGCATATGACAGGCTCAATTGGGAGTTCCTGGGGAAAGTGTTATCAGCTTTTGGTTTCTCAACTACTTGGATAGATTTAGTAATGAGAACAATTAACAACTGCCACTTTGGGGTAATCATTAATGGCTCATCTCAAGGATTTCTGAAATCTGAACATGGCCTAAGACAAGGAGATCCTTTGTCTCCAGCCCTTTTTATATTGGCTAGTGAGTATCTCTCAAGGGGGATAAATGGCATGTTCTCTAGGCACCCTGATATGTATTATGACACAAAGAAGGGTCTTTCAGTAACTCACCTAGCATATGCAGATGACTTGATAATTTTCACTAAAGGAAGCAAGTTAGGCATGACCAGGATGTTGCAGTTCTTCAAGCACTATGAAAGGGTGTTAGGCCAGAAAATCAATGTAGCAAAGAGCAACATTTATCATGGTAAACAGGCCAATGTTGTTAGGTTGGAAAGATTGTCTCCTATCACTTGTTCAGAACTGCCTTTTCTCTACTTGGGAGCACCTATTTTTAAAGGAAGGAAGCTAAAAGTGCACTACGTTCCATTAGTGGAGAAAATCAAAAAGAAGCTAGCTGGTTGGAACATTAACCATCTATCTCAAAATGGTAGGTTGGTGTTAGTTCAAAGTGTTCTCAATTCATTGCCAGTATATCTTCTTCAGGTTTGTCAGCCTCCCAAGGTGATCTTCAAGCTAATGGAATCAATTATAGCAAAGTTCTTTTGGGGGTCTAGTAACATACAGAAGAAACTTCATTGGTCCAGATGGAAGTCAATTTGCTTCCCCCAGTTGGAAGGAGGGTTAGGGACAAGGAGATGAGAGGATATCTGTGAAGCCTTCTCAATTAAGTTGTGGTTTAGGTTCAGAGAGAATAATTCCCTATGGGCACAATGTCTTTGGAAAAAATATTGCAAGAATTCTTTCCCTGGTACAATTATTGTAAGGAATACTGATTCTCTTCCCTGGAAAAGAATGTTGAAAGTGGCTTCTCTCACTCAAGAGCAATTGTATTGGAAAATAGGGAAAGGGCAGTGTTTCTTTTGGGAAGATATGTGGTCTGAACATGGTAATCTATCTGCTAAAGCTACCTCCTCCCCTGTGGTCACTGAGGTACTTCAAGAGTATGGGTCATCTAACAACTGGGACTGGACTAAACTAGCTGACAAGTTACCAACTCAAGTAGCAGTGAATCTCTACTTAATACATTTCTCATCAGACTTTAATGCAGTTCCTATTTGGAAGTTAACCTCCACAGGTGTCTTCTCCACCAAATCAGCTTGGGACCTGGTGAGACAAAAAGCTAGAGAGAATAGAATATTGGCAAAAAGTTGGAGTTCTAGAGTGCCTACTTCAGTGGCAGTCTTCTGGTGGAAGTTGTTACAAGGGTGGATTCCAGTAGAAACTATCCTTCAAGCTAAAGGTATAATACTAGCCTCTAAGTGTCAATGCTGCCATTCTTTAGAAACTATAACCCATGTGATACTATACAATGATGAAATCTACAAGGTTTGGGTTTGGTTCTCTATCATCATTCAAGTGGTGTTATGCCCTCACTCTTCAGTTATGGCAAGATTCAAGAGTTGGATATTTTCTTCAGATTTGGTAGGGGATCATCACATAAGGATTCTGATACCTATACTCATAGGTTGGTATGCTTGGTTGGCCAGGAATGAAGCAAAATATAGAAGTAAAAAAGTAAATGCCAATGCAATAATCCTCAGAGTGATGAATTTCATTCATCTAGCACATACTGCAAAGAATTTCTCAAGGGCTTTTTGGAGTGGAGATTATACTATAGCAGCAAGTTGGGGTATATCTTTACCTCCGTTGCAAGTGGGAAGGATAATAGCTGTATACTTGTCAAAACCTCCTCAAAACTGGGTAAAGATCAATACAAATGGAGCCTTCTGTCATTTTTCTAAAAGATCTTCAGCAGGAGGGGTGATAAGGGATTCAGAAGGCAGGATCTTAAAGGGGTACCAGTCCTATATAGGCAAATCCTCTATTTTGTATGCAGAGTTAACTGGTATCTGGCAGGGATTGAAGTTGAGCAAGGAATTGGGATTGAATAATGTGTTGATAGAGTCAGATTCTAGAGTGGCTTTATTGTTGCTAGCTAAAGACAATCCTCACTGGCACTGGAGTTTAGTGACCATTATTCTGAAAATCTTAAGGCTGTGTAACAATAGAAACATCAGACTAGAACATATTTATAATGAAGGGCCAAGGCAGCTCTTTCTTCTAGAAGTTCTTTGATCTATGAACTAGGTTCTTGTCCTATTCCAGTCAGAAGAGTAGCTTATGGAGACAAAACTGGGTTGGCATACTTGAGAAAGACTAAAAAGCCACTTTGATGAGCACTCTTATTAGTAGTAGTAAGGGGAAGAGTCTTTTGTGGGCATGGGCTGAAGTTTCTTTAGTCAGTAGGGAGGGAGTTGGTATTTTGTACTTTAGTAAGGAAGTTGTTTGTTTCAGGCTCATCTTGTGGTTTATTATAAGTCACACTTCCCCCCCCCCCCCCCCTACAGTTTGTTGTTCTGTGCAGGTACCTCTCTTCACTCCCTCTTTAGGGTGAGCAAGCATAACTCTTTCAGAGTAGTTTCTAAACTCTTGAATTTTATGAAAGAGGCACTAGTGGTGTATTTGATTGATATCCTTGTCTTGTGGTTATATTACTATAGAAACCCCCTTGTTATTTTATTGAAAAAGCCAATGTTTATCAAAAAAGGCAAGAGATCTTTCAACAGAACAAGATCTGTAGAAACTTCCCAAAAAAGAAAAGATCCATTTTGGACATTTGTCAAGGGTATAAAAATGCTAGGAGAGGACTCAAAAACAGAAATCAGAGATCCTACTGGGCGAAAAAAGAATATTATCTAGTACTGGGAAGTAGTTAGGGCCTGCACTCTCATCTTATTGGTTTGGTATATCTTGCAGCTTGGTGCCTGTATTGGGGAGTTAGAAGGGGGGAGGGGTAGTAGCATATCTTCTCCTTGGCTGTGGTTAAGAGTTTGGAAGGACCTTAACTATAGCATCTTATATTCTTTGCATACATTGTTAGACTGGGGGATAGAGGAGCGGTGTATAAGGTGGTGTGATGTTTTTTTAAGGAGAGTCTCCTTCCCACTCCTTGCACTAGAGTATTGTGGCCTTCTGAGTTGGTTGTGGTTTTTGTTAGGAACACAACCTCTTGCAGCATTGCACACACTTGTTTGGTTATTTATTGTATTTCTGTGTATGGTTGTTCTAGACCAGAAGGCATGTTATGCTGCTCAGTTAGGGTATATAGTGGCTTTTAGTAGCCTTTTTTGGCAGTTAGTATTGGTTTATGTGGTACTTAGTACTTTGGACTTCTCAAGGTTGTTTGGTCCAGATATGGGTAGTGCAGGTTTAGTAGTAGGAAGCTAGTATGGACAGATTTTGTATAGAAAATGTTGGCTTTTGTTGTTTTACCCTGTGTAGAAAGGTGTTGGTGGCTGCAGTTTGGTTTAGAAGGGATCTTAATGTTAGGAACAGATAAACAGGTGTACTATGGTGTTTTGGGATTGATCCAGGTAGCATTTTGGCCAGGATTAGCAATGTGTGTTCTTGGGCACAGATTGGCACTACACTGGCACGTACCGGGCACGTCTCTGGCACATACCGGGCTCGAAATAGGCAAGACTATGGCACAGAGCGGGCAAGGGAACTTGGTACTACATTGGAACGTTGGGATGTTTGGCAGGCGCTCGTATGGCATTACCACTGGCACGGCTATGGCACAGCAGTATGAAGCCTGGCACAACAAGGGCAAGAACATGGCACATGAACGGCACCTGGTGGCACAACAGATGGCGCATATTGGCAATTATAGTAATTTTGATTTCGATACGAGGCTAATTGTTAGGCCACTGACTTACTTTTGGGATGTAATATGTAAAAAATACTTGATTTTTGTAGGTTCTCACAAACCGCCTTGAAGTAATGGTATAAAATCCGAGAGCCTTGGCTCTTTTTATTAAAAAAAAAAAGCACTAAAGGAGTGGGATAATGTCAAACAAAGAAGTCTATTCGAGATATAAACAATGCAAAGAAGGAGTAAGAGTATAACAAACGAAGAACTCTACTTGAGTGTTAAACCACACACATAATGAGTGGGTTAAACAACAAATGTAAAATTCTACTCGAGAGTTAAACAACACAATAAAGGAGTGGGATAATTACAAACGTAGAGTCAATTTGAGATTTAAACAACACACCCGAGGGGTGATAAAATAACGAATGAAAAACTCTGCTTGAGAGTTAAACAAAACACAAAAGGAATTGAATAAACAACAAACGAACAACTCTATTTGAACGATGTAAACACGACATTTTGGAGAGGGATGAACAACAAATGAATAACTCTACTTGAGAGTTAAACAACACACTAAAGGAGTGGGATAATCTCAAATGACGAAGTCTATTCGAGATTTAAACAATGCACAGAAGGAGTAAGAGTATAACAAACGAAGAACTCTACTTGAGTGTTAAACCACACACATAATGAGTGGGTTAAACAACAAATGTAAAATTCTACTCGAGAGTTAAACAACACAATAAAGGAGTGGGATAATTACAAACGTAGAGTCAATTTGAGATTTAAACAACACACCCGAGGGGTGATAAAATAACGAATGAAAAACTCTGCTTGAGAGTTAAACAAAACACAAAAGGAATTGAATAAACAACAAACGAACAACTCTATTTGAACGATGTAAACACGACATTTTGGAGAGGGATGAACAACAAATGAATAACTCTACTTGAGAGTTAAACAACACACTAAAGGAGTGGGATAATCTCAAATGACGAAGTCTATTCGAGATTTAAACAATGCACAGAAGGAGTAAGAGTATAACAAACGAAGAACTCTACTTGAGTGTTAAACCACACACATAATGAGTGGGTTAAACAATAAATGTAAAATTCTAGTCTAGAGTTAAACAAAACAATAAAGAAGTGTGATAATTACAAACGGAGAAGTTAATTTTGAGATTTAAACAACACACAAGAGGAGTAATAAAATAATGAACGAAGAACTCTACTTGAGAGTTAAACAAAACACAAAAGGAGTTGAATAAACAACAAACAAACAACTCTACTTGAGAGATAAAAACAAGACACTTTGGAGAGGGATGAACAACAAACGAATAACTCTACTTGAGAGTTAAACAACACACTAAAGGAGTGGAATAATGTCAAACGAAGAAGTCTATTCGAGATTTAAACAATGCACAGAAGGAGTAAGAGTATAACAAACGAAGAACTCTACTTGAGTGTTAAACCACACACATAATGAGTGGGTTAAACAACAAATGTAAAATTCTACTCGAGAGTTAAACAACACAATAAAGGAGTGGGATAATTACAAACGGGGAAGTCAATCTGAGATTTAAACAACACACCAGAGGGGTGATACAATAACGAACGAAAAACTCTCTTTGAGGGTTAAACAAAATACAAAAGAATTGAATAAACAACAAAACGAACAACTCTATTTGAGCGATATAAACAACACACTTTGGAGAGGGATGAACAACAAACGAATAACTCTACTTGAGAGTTAAACAACACACTAAAGGAGTGGGATAATGTCAAACGAAGAAGTCTATTCGAGATTTAAATAATGCATAGAAGAGTAAGAGTATAACAAACGAAGAACTCTACTTGAGTGTTAAACCACACACATAAGGAGTGGGATAAACAACAAATGTAAACCTCTACTCGAGTGTTAAACAACACAATAAAGGAGAGGGATAAATAACAAATGTAAAATTCTACTCGAGTGTTAAACAACATAATAAAGGAGTGGGATAATTACAAACGAAGAAGACAATCTGAGATTTAAACAACGCACCTGAGGGGTGATAAAATAACGAACGAAAAACTCTACTTGAGAGTTAAATAAAACACAAAAAGAATTGAATAAACAACAAACGAACAACTCTATTTGAACGATATAAACACGACACTTTGGAGAGGGATGAACAACAAACGAATAACTCTACTTGAGAGTTAAACAACACACTAAAGGAGTGGGATAATGTCAAACGGAGAAGTCTATTCGAGATTTAAACAATGCACAGAAGGAGTAAGAGTATAACAAACGAAGAACTCTACTTGAGTGTTAAACCACACACATAATGAGTGGGTTAAACAACAAATGTAAAATTCTACTCGAGAGTTAAACAACACAATAAAGGAGTGGTATAATTACAAACGGAGAAGTCAATATCAGATTTAAACAACACACTAGAGGGGTGATACAATAACGAACGAAAAACTCTCTTTGAGGGTTAAACAAAATACAAAAGGAAATGAATAAACAAAAAAACAAACAACTCTATTTGAGCGATAAAAACAACACACTTTGGAGAGGGATAAACAACAAACGAATAACTCTACTTGAGAGTTAAACAACACACTAAAGGAGTGGGATAATTTCAAACGAAGAAGTCTATTCGAGATTTAAACAATGCACAGAAGAAGTAAGAGTATAACAAACGAAGAACTCTACTTGAGTGTTAAACCACACACATAATGAGTGGGTAAACAAGAAATGTAAAATTCTAGTCTAGAGTTAAACAAAACAATAAAGAAGTGTGATAATTACAAACGGAGAAGTCAATTTTGAGATTTAAACAACACACAAGAGGAGTAATAAAATAATGAACGAAGAACTCTACATGAGAGTTAAACAAAACACAAAAGGAGTTGAATAAACAACAAACCAAAAACTATACTTGAGAGATAAAAACAAGACACTTTGGAGGGGGATGAACAACAAACGAATAACTCTACTTGAGAGTTAAACAACACACTAAAGGAGTGGAATAATGTCAAACGAAGAAGTCTATTCGAGATTTAAACAATGCACAGAAGGAGTAAGAGTATAACAAACGAAGAACTCTACATGAGTGTTAAACCACACACATAATGAGTGGGTTAAACAAGAAATGTAAAATTCTACTCGACAGTTAAACAACACAATAAAGGAGTGGGATAATTACAAACGGGGAAGTCAATCTGAGATTTAAACAACACACCAGAGGGGTGATATAATAACGAACGAAAAATTCTCTTTGAGGGTTAAACAAAATACAAAAGGAATTGAATAAACAACAAAAGGAACAACTCTATTTAAGCGATATAAACAACACACTTTGGAGAGGGATGAACAACAAACGAATAACTCTACTTGAGAGTTAAACAACACACTAAAGGAGTGGGATAATGTCAAACGAAGAAGTCTATTCGAGATTTAAATACTGCATAGAAGAGTAAGAGTATAACAAACGAAGAATTCTACTTGTGTGTTAAACCACACACATAAGGAGTGGGATAAACAACAAATGTAAAATTCTACTCGAGAGTTAAACAACACAATAAAGGAGTGGGATAATTACAAACGGAGAACACAACGAGATTTAAACAAGCACTTTGAGGGTGATAAAATAACGAAAACTCTACTTGAGAGTTAAATAAAACACAAAAGGAATTGAATAAACAACAAACGAACAACTCTATTTGAACGATATAAACACGACACATTGGAGATGGATGAACAACAAACGAATAACTCTACTTGAGAGTTAAACAACACACTAAAAGAGTGGGATAATGTCAAACGAAGAAGTCTATTCGAGATTTAAACAATGCACAGAAGAAGTAAGAGTATAACAAACGAAGAACTCTACTTGAGTGTTAAACCACACATAATGAGGGTAAACAAGAAATGTAAAATTCTAGTCTAGAGTTAAACAAAACAATAAAGAAGTGTGATAATTACAAACGAGAAGTCAATTTTGAGATTTAAACAACACAAGAGGAGTAATAAAATAATGAACGAAGAACTCTACTTGAGAGTTAAACAAAACACAAAAGGAGTTGAATAAACAACAAACCAAAAACTATACTTGAGAGATAAAAACAAGACACTTTGGAGAGGGATGAACAACAAACGAATAACTCTACTTGAGAGTTAAACAACACACTAAAGGAGTGGAATAATGTCAAACGAAGAAGTCTACTCGAGATTTAAACAATGTACAGAAGGAGTAAGAGTATAACAAATGAAGAACTCTACTTGAGTGTTAAACCACACACATAATGAGTGGGTAAACAACAAATGTAAAATTCTAGTCTAGAGTTAACTAAAACAATAAAGAAGTGTGATAATTACAAACGGAGAAGTCAATTTTGAGATTTAAACAACACACAAGAGGAGTAATAAAATAATGAACGAAGAACTCTACATGAGAGTTAAACAAAACACAAAAGGAGTTGAATAAACAGCAAACCAAAAACTATACTTGAGAGATAAAAACAAGACACTTTGGAGAGGGATGAACAACAAACGAATAACTCTACTTGAGAGTTAAACAACACACTAAAGGAGTGGAATAATGTCAAACGAAGAAGTCTATTCGAGATTTAAACAATGCACAGAAGGAGTAAGAGTATAACAAACGAAGAACTCTACATGAGTGTTAAACCACACACATAATGAGTGGGTTAAACAAGAAATGTAAAATTCTACTCGACAGTTAAACAACACAATAAAGGAGTGGGATAATTACAAACGGGGAAGTCAATCTGAGATTTAAACAACACACCAGAGGGGTGATATAATAACGAACGAAAAATTCTCTTTTAGGGTTAAACAAAATACAAAAGGAATTGAATAAACAACAAAAGGAACAACTCTATTTAAGCGATATAAACAACACACTTTGGAGAGGGATGAACAACAAACGAATAACTCTACTTGAGAGTTAAACAACACACTAAAGGAGTGGGATAATGTCAAACGAAGAAGTCTATTCGAGATTTAAATACTGCATAGAAGAGTAAGAGTATAACAAACGAAGAACTCTACTTGTGTGTTAAACCACACACATAAGGAGTGGGATAAACAACAAATGTAAAATTCTACTCGAGAGTTAAACAACACAATAAAGGAGTGGGATAATTACAAACGGAGAACACAATCTGAGATTTAAACAACGCACCTGAGGGGTGATAAAATAACGAACGAAAAACTCTACTTGAGAGTTAAATAAAACACAAAAGGAATTGAATAAACAACAAACGAACAACTCTATTTGAACGATATAAACACGACACATTGGAGATGGATGAACAACAAACGAATAACTCTACTTGAGAGTTAAACAACACACTAAAAGAGTGGGATAATGTCAAACGAAGAAGTCTATTCGAGATTTAAACAATGCACAGAAGAAGTAAGAGTATAACAAACGAAGAACTCTACTTGAGTGTTAAACCACACACATAATGAGTGGGTAAACAAGAAATGTAAAATTCTAGTCTAGAGTTAAACAAAACAATAAAGAAGTGTGATAATTACAAACGGAGAAGTCAATTTTGAGATTTAAACAACACACAAGAGGAGTAATAAAATAATGAACGAAGAACTCTACTTGAGAGTTAAACAAAACACAAAAGGAGTTGAATAAACAACAAACCAAAAACTATACTTGAGAGATAAAAACAAGACACTTTGGAGAGGGATGAACAACAAACGAATAACTCTACTTGAGAGTTAAACAACACACTAAAGGAGTGGAATAATGTCAAACGAAGAAGTCTACTCGAGATTTAAACAATGTACAGAAGGAGTAAGAGTATAACAAATGAAGAACTCTACTTGAGTGTTAAACCACACACATAATGAGTGGGTAAACAACAAATGTAAAATTCTAGTCTAGAGTTAACTAAAACAATAAAGAAGTGTGATAATTACAAACGGAGAAGTCAATTTTAAGATTTAAACAACACACAAGAGGAGTAATAAAATAATGAACGAAGAACTCTACTTGAGAGTTAAACAAAACACAAAAGGAGTTGAATAAACAGCAAACCAAAAACTATACTTGAGAGATAAAAACAAGACACTTTGGAGAGGGATGAACAACAAACGAATAACTCTACTTGAGAGTTAAACAACACACTAAAGGAGTGGAATAATGTCAAACGAAGAAGTCTATTCGAGATTTAAACAATGCACAGAAGGAGTAAGAGTATAACAAACGAAGAACTCTACATGAGTGTTAAACCACACACATAATGAGTGGGTTAAACAACAAATGTAAAATTCTACTCGAGAGTTAAACAACACAATAAAGGAGTGGGATAATTACAAACGGAGAACACAATCTGAGATTTAAACAACGCACCTGAGGGGTGATAAAATAACGAACGAAAAACTCTACTTGAGAGTTAAATAAAACACAAAAGGAATTCAATAAACAACAACCGAACAACTCTATTTGAGCGATATAAAAAAGACACATTGGAGAGGGATGAACAACAAACGAATAACTCAACTTGAGAGTTAAACAACATACTAAAGGAGTGGGATAATGTCAAACGAAGAAGTCTATTCGAGATTTAAACAATGCACAGAAGCAGTAAGAGTATAACAAACGAAGAACTCTACTTGAGAGTTAAACCACACACATAAGGAGTGGGTAAACAAGAAATGTAAAATTCTAGTCTAGAGTTAAACAAAACAATAAAGAAGTGTGATAATTACAAACGGAGAAGTCAATTTTGAGATTTAAACAACACACAAGAGGAGTAATAAAATAATGAACGAAGAACTCTACTTGAGAGTTAAACAAAACACAAAAGGAGTTGAATAAACAACAAACCAAAAACTATACTTGAGAGATAAAAACAAGACACTTTGGAGAGGGATGAACAACAAACGAATAACTCTACTTGAGAGTTAAACAACACACTAAAGGAGTGGAGTAATGTCAAACGAAGAAGTCTACTCGAGATTTAAACAATGTACAGAAGGAGTAAGAGTATAACAAATGAAGAACTCTACTTGAGTGTTAAACCACACACATAATGAGTGGGTAAACAACAAATGTAAAATTCTAGTCTAGAGTTAACTAAAACAATAAAGAAGTGTGATAATTACAAACGGAGAAGTCAATTTTGAGATTTAAACAACACACAAGAGGAGTAATAAAATAATGAACGAAGAACTCTACTTGAGAGTTAAACAAAACACAAAAGGAGTTGAATAAACAACAAACCAAAAACTATACTTGAGAGATAAAAACAAGACACTTTGGAGAGGGATGAACAACAAACGAATAACTCTACTTGAGAGTTAAACAACACACTAAAGGAGTGGAATAATGTCAAACGAAGAAGTCTACTCGAGATTTAAACAATGCACAGAAGTAGTAAGAGTATAACAAATGAAGAACTCTACTTGAGTGTTAAACCACACACATAATGAGTGGGTAAACAACAAATGTAAAATTCTAGTCTAGAGTTAAATAAAACAATAAAGAAGTGTGATAATTACAAACGGAGAAGTCAATTTTGAGATTTAAACAACACACAGGAGGAGTAATAAAATAATGAACGATGAACTCTACTTGAGAGTTAAACAAAACACAAAAGGAGTTGAATAAACAACAAACCAACAACTCTACTTGAGAGATAAAAACAAGACACTTTGGAGAGGGTTGAACAACAAACGAATAACTCTACTTGGGAGTTAAACAACACACTAAAGGAGTGGGATAATGTCAAACGAAGAAGTCTACTCGAGATTTAAACAATGTACAGAAGGAGTAAGAGTATAACAAATGAAGAACTCTACTTGAGTGTTAAACCACACACATAATGAGTGGGTAAACAACAAATGTAAAATTCTAGTCTAGAGTTAACTAAACCAATAAAGAAGTGTGATAATTACAAACGGAGAAGTCAATTTTGAGATTTAAACAACACACAAGAGGAGTAATAAAATAATGAACGAAGAACTCTACTTGAGAGTTAAACAAAACACAAAAGGAGTTGAATAAACAACAAACCAAAAACTATACTTGAGAGATAAAAACAAGACACTTTGGAGAGGGATGAACAACAAACGAATAACTCTACTTGAGAGTTAAACAACACACTAAAGGAGTGGAATAATGTCAAACGAAGAAGTCTACTCGAGATTTAAACAATGCACAGAAGTAGTAAGAGTATAACAAATGAAGAACTCTACTTGAGTGTTAAACCACACACATAATGAGTGGGTAAACAACAAATGTAAAATTCTAGTCTAGAGTTAAATAAAACAATAAAGAAGTGTGATAATTACAAACGGAGAAGTCAATTTTGAGATTTAAACAACACACAAGAGGAGTAATAAAATAATGAACGATGAACTCTACTTGAGAGTTAAACAAAACACAAAAGGAGTTGAATAAACAACAAACCAACAACTCTACTTGAGAGATAAAAACAAGACACTTTGGAGAGGGTTGAACAACAAACGAATAACTCTACTTGGGAGTTAAACAACACACTAAAGGAGTGTGATAATGTCAAACGAAGAAGTCTATTCGAGATTTAAACAATGCACAGAAGGAGTAAGAGTATAACAAACGAAGAACTCTACATGAGTGTTAAACCACAAACACAATGAGTGGGTTAAACAATAAATGTAAAATTCTACTCGACAGTTAAACAACACAATAAAGGAGTGGGATAATTACAAACGGGGAAGTCAATCTGAGATTTAAACAACACACCAGAGGGGTGATATAATAACGAACGAAAAACTCTCTTTGAGGGTTAAACAAAATACAAAAGGAATTGAATAAACAATAAAAGGAACAACTCTATTTAAGCGATATAAACAACACACTTTGGAGAGGGATGAACAACAAACGAATAACTCTACTTGAGAGTTAAACAACACACTAAAGGAGTGGGATAATGTCAAACGAAGAAGTCTATTCGAGATTTAAATACTGCATAGAAGAGTAAGAGTATAACAAACGAAGAACTCTACTTGTGTGTTAAACCACACACATAAGGAGGGATAAACAACAAATGTAAAATTCTACCGAGAGTTAAACAACAATAAAGGAGTGGATAATTACAATCGGAGAAGACAATCTGAGATTTAAACAACACCAGAGGGGTGATATAATAACGAACGAAAAACTCTCTTTGAGGGTTAAACAAAATACAAAAGGAATTGAATAAACAACAAAAGGAACAACTCTATTTAAGCGATATAAACAACACACTTTGGAGAGGGATGAACAACAAACGAATAACTCTACTTGAGAGTTAAACAACACACTAAAGGAGTGGAATAATGTCAAACGAAGAAGTCTACTCGAGATTTAAACAATGCACAGAAGGAGTAAGAGTATAACAAATGAAGAACTCTACTTGAGTGTTAAACCACACACATAATGAGTGGGTAAACAACAAATGTAAAATTCTAGTCTAGAGTTAACTAAACCAATAAAGAAGTGTGATAATTACAAACGGAGAAGTCAATTTTGAGATTTAAACAACACACAAGAGGAGTAATAAAATAATGAACGAAGAACTCTACTTGAGAGTTAAACAAAACACAAAAGGAGTTGAATAAACAACAAACCAAAAACTATACTTGAGAGATAAAAACAAGACACTTTGGAGAGGGATGAACAACAAACGAATAACTCTACTTGAGAGTTAAACAACACACTAAAGGAGTGGAATAATGTCAAACGAAGAAGTCTACTCGAGATTTAAACAATGCACAGAAGTAGTAAGAGTATAACAAATGAAGAACTCTACTTGAGTGTTAAACCACACATAATGAGTGGGTAAACAACAAATGTAAAATTCTAGTCTAGAGTTAAATAAAACAATAAAGAAGTGTGATAATTACAAACGGAGAAGTCAATTTTGAGATTTAAACAACACACAAGAGGAGTAATAAAATAATGAACGATGAACTCTACTTGAGAGTTAAACAAAACACAAAAGGAGTTGAATAAACAACAAACCAACAACTCTACTTGAGAGATAAAAACAAGACACTTTGGAGAGGGTTGAACAACAAACGAATAACTCTACTTGGGAGTTAAACAACACACTAAAGGAGTGTGATAATGTCAAACGAAGAAGTCTATTCGAGATTTAAACAATGCACAGAAGGAGTAAGAGTATAACAAACGAAGAACTCTACATGAGTGTTAAACCACAAACACAATGAGTGGGTTAAACAATAAATGTAAAATTCTACTCGACAGTTAAACAACACAATAAAGGAGTGGGATAATTACAAACGGGGAAGTCAATCTGAGATTTAAACAACACACCAGAGGGGTGATATAATAACGAACGAAAAACTCTCTTTGAGGGTTAAACAAAATACAAAAGGAATTGAATAAACAATAAAAGGAACAACTCTATTTAAGCGATATAAACAACACACTTTGGAGAGGGATGAACAACAAACGAATAACTCTACTTGAGAGTTAAACAACACACTAAAGGAGTGGGATAATGTCAAACGAAGAAGTCTATTCGAGATTTAAATACTGCATAGAAGAGTAAGAGTATAACAAACGAAGAACTCTACTTGTGTGTTAAACCACACACATAAGGAGTGGGATAAACAACAAATGTAAAATTCTACTCGAGAGTTAAACAACACAATAAAGGAGTGGGATAATTACAAACGGAGAAGACAATCTGAGATTTAAACAACACCAGAGGGGTGATATAATAACGAACGAAAAACTCTCTTTGAGGGTTAAACAAAATACAAAAGGAATTGAATAAACAACAAAAGGAACAACTCTATTTAAGCGATATAAACAACACACTTTGGAGAGGGATGAACAACAAACGAATAACTCTACTTGAGAGTTAAACAACACACTAAAGGAGTGGAGTAATGTCAAACGAAGAAGTCTACTCGAGATTTAAACAATGTACAGAAGGAGTAAGAGTATAACAAATGAAGAACTCTACTTGAGTGTTAAACCACACACATAATGAGTGGGTAAACAACAAATGTAAAATTCTAGTCTAGAGTTAACTAAAACAATAAAGAAGTGTGATAATTACAAACGGAGAAGTCAATTTTGAGATTTAAACAACACACAAGAGGAGTAATAAAATAATGAACGAAGAACTCTACTTGAGAGTTAAACAAAACACAAAAGGAGTTGAATAAACAACAAACCAAAAACTATACTTGAGAGATAAAAACAAGACACTTTGGAGAGGGATGAACAACAAACGAATAACTCTACTTGAGAGTTAAACAACACACTAAAGGAGTGGAATAATGTCAAACGAAGAAGTCTACTCGAGATTTAAACAATGCACAGAAGTAGTAAGAGTATAACAAATGAAGAACTCTACTTGAGTGTTAAACCACACACATAATGAGTGGGTAAACAACAAATGTAAAATTCTAGTCTAGAGTTAAATAAAACAATAAAGAAGTGTGATAATTACAAACGGAGAAGTCAATTTTGAGATTTAAACAACACACAGGAGGAGTAATAAAATAATGAACGATGAACTCTACTTGAGAGTTAAACAAAACACAAAAGGAGTTGAATAAACAACAAACCAACAACTCTACTTGAGAGATAAAAACAAGACACTTTGGAGAGGGTTGAACAACAAACGAATAACTCTACTTGGGAGTTAAACAACACACTAAAGGAGTGGGATAATGTCAAACGAAGAAGTCTACTCGAGATTTAAACAATGTACAGAAGGAGTAAGAGTATAACAAATGAAGAACTCTACTTGAGTGTTAAACCACACACATAATGAGTGGGTAAACAACAAATGTAAAATTCTAGTCTAGAGTTAACTAAACCAATAAAGAAGTGTGATAATTACAAACGGAGAAGTCAATTTTGAGATTTAAACAACACACAAGAGGAGTAATAAAATAATGAACGAAGAACTCTACTTGAGAGTTAAACAAAACACAAAAGGAGTTGAATAAACAACAAACCAAAAACTATACTTGAGAGATAAAAACAAGACACTTTGGAGAGGGATGAACAACAAACGAATAACTCTACTTGAGAGTTAAACAACACACTAAAGGAGTGGAATAATGTCAAACGAAGAAGTCTACTCGAGATTTAAACAATGCACAGAAGTAGTAAGAGTATAACAAATGAAGAACTCTACTTGAGTGTTAAACCACACACATAATGAGTGGGTAAACAACAAATGTAAAATTCTAGTCTAGAGTTAAATAAAACAATAAAGAAGTGTGATAATTACAAACGGAGAAGTCAATTTTGAGATTTAAACAACACACAAGAGGAGTAATAAAATAATGAACGATGAACTCTACTTGAGAGTTAAACAAAACACAAAAGGAGTTGAATAAACAACAAACCAACAACTCTACTTGAGAGATAAAAACAAGACACTTTGGAGAGGGTTGAACAACAAACGAATAACTCTACTTGGGAGTTAAACAACACACTAAAGGAGTGGGATAATGTCAAACGAAGAAGTCTATTCGAGATTTAAACAATGCACAGAAGGAGTAAGAGTATAACAAACGAAGAACTCTACATGAGTGTTAAGCCACACACATAATGAGTGGGTTAAACAAGAAATGTAAAATTCTACTCGACAGTTAAACAACACAATAAAGGAGTGGGATAATTACAAACGGGGAAGTCAATCTGAGATTTAAACAACACACCAGAGGGGTGATATAATAACGAACGAAAAACTCTCTTTGAGGGTTAAACAAAATACAAAAGGAATTGAATAAACAACAAAAGGAACAACTCTATTTAAGCGATATAAACAACACACTTTGGAGAGGGATGAACAACAAACGAATAACTCTACTTGAGAGTTAAACAACACACTAAAGGAGTGGGATAATGTCAAACGAAGAAGTCTATTCGAGATTTAAATACTGCATAGAAGAGTAAGAGTATAACAAACGAAGAACTCTACTTGTGTGTTAAACCACACACATAAGGAGTGGGATAAACAACAAATGTAAAATTCTACTCGAGAGTTAAACAACACAATAAAGGAGTGGGATAATTACAAACGGAGAACACAATCTGAGATTTAAACAACGCACCTGAGGGGTGATAAAATAACGAACGAAAAACTCTACTTGAGAGTTAAATAAAACACAAAAGGAATTTAATAAACAACAAACGAACAACTCTATTTGAACGATATAAACACGACACATTGGAGATGGATGAATAACAAACGAATAACTCTACTTGAGAGTTAAACAACACACTAAAGGAGTGGGATAATGTCAAACGAAGAAGTCTATTCGAGATTTAAACAATGCACAGAAGAAGTAAGAGTATAACAAACGAAGAACTCTACTTGAGTGTTAAACCACACACATAATGAGTGGGTAAACAAGAAATGTAAAATTCTAGTCCAGAGTTAAACAAAACAATAAAGAAGTGTGATAATTACAAACGGAGAAGTCAATTTTGAGATTTAAACAACACACAAGAGGAGTAATAAAATAATGAACGAAGAACTCTACTTGAGAGTTAAACAAAACACAAAAGGAGTTGAATAAACAACAAACCAAAAACTATACTTGAGAGATAAAAACAAGACACTTTGGAGAGGGATGAACAACAAACGAATAACTCTACTTGAGAGTTAAACAACACACTAAAGGAGTGGAATAATGTCAAACGAAGAAGTCTATTCGAGATTTAAACAATGCACAGAAGGAGTAAGAGTATAACAAATGAAGAACTCTACTTGAGTGTTAAACCACACACATAATGAGTGGGTAAACAACAAATGTAAAATTCTAGTCTAGAGTTAAATAAAACAATAAAGAAGTGTGATAATTACAAACGAGAAGTCAATTTGAGATTTAAACAACACACAAGAGGAGTAATAAAATAATGAACGATGAACTCTACTTGAGAGTTAAACAAAACACAAAAGGAGTTGAATAAACAACAAACAAACAACTCTACTTGAGAGATAAAATCAAGACACTTTGGAGAGGTTTGAACAACAATCGAATAACTCTACTTGTGAGTTAAACAACACACTAAAGGAGTGTGATAATGTCAAACGAAGAAGTCTATTCGAGATTTAAACAATGCACAGAAGGAGTAAGAGTATAACAAACGAAGAACTCTACATGAGTGTTAAACCACAAACACAATGAGTGGGTTAAACAATAAATGTAAAATTCTACTCGACAGTTAAACAACACAATAAAGGAGTGGGATAATTACAAACGGGGAAGTCAATCTGAGATTTAAACAACACACCAGAGGGGTGATATAATAACGAAAAACTCTCTTTGAGGGTTAAACAAAATACAAAAGGAATTGAATAAACAATAAAAGGAACAACTCTATTTAAGCGATATAAACAACACACTTTGGAGAGGGATGAACAACAAACGAATAACTCTACTTGAGAGTTAAACAACACACTAAAGGAGTGGGATAATGTCAAACGAAGAAGTCTATTCGAGATTTAAATACTGCATAGAAGAGTAAGAGTATAACAAACGAAGAACTCTACTTGTGTGTTAAACCACACACATAAGGAGTGGGATAAACAACAAATGTAAAATTCTACTCGAGAGTTAAACAACACAATAAAGGAGTGGGATAATTACAAACGGAGAAGACAATCTGAGATTTAAACAACACCAGAGGGGTGATATAATAACGAACGAAAAACTCTCTTTGAGGGTTAAACAAAATACAAAAGGAATTGAATAAACAACAAAAGGAACAACTCTATTTAAGCGATATAAACAACACACTTTGGAGAGGGATGAACAACAAACGAATAACTCTACTTGAGAGTTAAACAACACACTAAAGGAGTGGGATAATGTCAAACGAAGAAGTCTATTCGAGATTTAAATACTGCATAGAAGAGTAAGAGTATAACAAACGAAGAACTCTACTTGTGTGTTAAACCACACACATAAGGAGTGGGATAAACAACAAATGTAAAATTCTACTCGAGAGTTAAACAACACAATAAAGGAGTGGGATAATTACAAACGGAGAAGACAATTTGAGATTTAAACAACGCATCTGAGGGGCGATAAAATAACGAACTAAAAACTCTACTTGAGAGTTAAACAAAACACAAAAGGAATTGAATAAACAACAAACGAACAACTCTATTTGAACGATATAAACACGACACTTTGGAGAGGGATAAACAACAAACGAATAACTCTACTTGAGAGTTAAACAACACACTAAAGGAGTGGGATAATGTCAAACGAAGAAGTCTATTCGAGATTTAAACAATGCACATAAGGAGTAAGAGTATAACAAACGAAGAACTCTACTTGAGTGTTAAACCACACACATAATGAGTGGGTTAAACAACAAATGTAAAATTCTACTCGAGAGTTAAACAACACAATAAAGGAGTGGGATAATTACAAACGGAGAAGTCAATATGAGATTTAAACAACACACTAGAGGGGTGATACAATAACGAACGAAAAACTCTCTTTGAGGGTTAAACAAAATACAAAATGAATTGAATAAATAAAAAAACCGAACAACTCTATTTGAGCGATATAAACAACACACTTTGGAGAGGGATCAACAACAAACGAATAACTCTACTTGACAGTTAAACAACACACTAAAGGAGTGGGATAATGTCTAACGAAGAAGTCTA
This sequence comes from Plantago major, assembly GCA_026545765.1. Classification (NCBI taxonomy): domain Eukaryota; kingdom Viridiplantae; phylum Streptophyta; class Magnoliopsida; order Lamiales; family Plantaginaceae; genus Plantago; species Plantago major. The sequence goes on along the minus strand of CM048839.1, from coordinate 65,759,764 downwards.
TTCGAGATTTAAATAATGCATAGAAGAGTAAGAGTATAACAAACGAAGAACTCTACTTGAGTGTTAAACCACACACATAAGGAGTGGGATAAACAACAAATGTAAAATTCTACTCGAGTGTTAAACAACACAATAAAGGAGTGGGATAATTACAAACGGAGAACACAATTTGAGATTTAAACAACGCACCTGAGGGGTGATAAAATAACGAACGAAAAACTCTACTTGAGAGTTAAATAAAACACAGAAGGAATTGAATAAACAACAAACGAACAACTCTATTTGAACGATATAAACACGACACATTCGAGATGGATGAACAACAAACGAATAACTCTACTTGAGAGTTAAACAACACACTATAGGAGTGGGATAATGTCAAACGAAGAAGTCTATTCGAGATTTAAACAATGCACAGAAGAAGTAAGAGTATAACAAACGAAGAACTCTACTTGAGTGTTAAACCACACACATAATGAGTGGGTAAACAACAAATGTAAAATTCTAGTCTAGAGTTAAACAAAACAATAAAGAAGTGTGATAATTACAAACGGAGAAGTCAATTTTGAGATTTAAACAACACACAAGAGGAGTAATAAAATAATGAACGAAGAACTCTACTTGAGAGTTAAACAAAACACAAAAGGAGTTGAATAAACAACAAACCAAAAACTATACTTGAGAGATAAAAACAAGACACTTTGGAGAGGGATGAACAACAAACGAATAACTCTACTTGAGAGTTAAACAACACACTAAAGGAGTGGAATAATGTCAAACGAAGAAGTCTATTCGAGATTTAAACAATGCACAGAAGGAGTAAGAGTATAACAAATGAAGAACTCTACTTGAGTGTTAAACCACACACATAATGAGTGGGTAAACAACAAATGTAAAATTCTACTCGAGAGTTAAACAACACAATAAAGGAGTGGGATAATTACAAACGGAAAAGTCAATATGAGATTTAAACAACACACTAGAGGGGTGATACAATAACGAACGAAAAACTCTCTTTGAGGGTTAAACAAAATACAAAATGAATTGAATAAATAAAAAAACCGAACAACTCTATTTGAGCGATATAAACAACACACTTTGGAGAGGGATCAACAACAAACGAATAACTCTACTTGACAGTTAAATAACACACTAAAGGAGTGGGATAATGTCTAACGAAGAAGTCTATTCGAGATTTAAATAATGCATAGAAGAGTAAGAGTATAACAAACGAAGAACTCTACTTGAGTGTTAAACCACACACATAAGGAGTGGGATAAACAACAAATGTAAAATTCTACTCGAGTGTTAAACAACACAATAAAGGAGTGGGATGATTACAAACGGAGAACACAATTTGAGATTTAAACAACGCACCTGAGGGGTGATAAAATAACGAACGAAAAACTCTACTTGAGAGTTAAATAAAACACAGAAGGAATTGAATAAACAACAAACGAACAACTCTATTTGAACGATATAAACACGACACATTCGAGATGGATGAACAACAAACGAATAACTGTACTTGAGAGTTAAACAACACACTATAGGAGTGGGATAATGTCAAACGAAGAAGTCTATTCGAGATTTAAACAATGCACAGAAGAAGTAAGAGTATAACAAACGAAGAACTCTACTTGAGTGTTAAACCACACACATAATGAGTGGGTAAACAACAAATGTAAAATTCTAGTCTAGAGTTAAACAAAACAATAAAGAAGTGTGATAATTACAAACGGAGAAGTCAATTTTGAGATTTAAACAACACACAAGAGGAGTAATAAAATAATGAACGAAGAACTCTACTTGAGAGTTAAACAAAACACAAAAGGAGTTGAATAAACAACAAACCAAAAACTATACTTGAGAGATAAAAACAAGACACTTTGGAGAGGGATGAACAACAAACGAATAACTCTACTTGGGAGTTAAACAACACACTAAAGGAGTGTGATAATGTCAAACGAAGAAGTCTATTCGAGATTTAAATAATGCACAGAAGGAGTAAGAGTATAACAAACGAAGAACTCTACATGAGTGTTAAACCACAAACACAATGAGTGGGTTAAACAATAAATGTAAAATTCTACTCGACAGTTAAACAACACAATAAAGGAGTGGGATAATTACAAACGGGGAAGTCAATCTGAGATTTAAACAACACACCAGAGGGGTGATATAATAACGAACGAAAAACTCTCTTTGAGGGTTAAACAAAATACAAAAGGAATTGAATAAACAATAAAAGGAACAACTCTATTTAAGCGATATAAACAACACACTTTGGAGAGGGATGAACAACAAACGAATAACTCTACTTGAGAGTTAAACAACACACTAAAGGAGTGGGATAATGTCAAACGAAGAAGTCTATTCGAGATTTAAATACTGCATAGAAGAGTAAGAGTATAACAAACGAAGAACTCTACTTGTGTGTTAAACCACACACATAAGGAGTGGGATAAACAACAAATGTAAAATTCTACTCGAGAGTTAAACAACACAATAAAGGAGTGGGATAATTACAAACGGAGAAGACAATCTGAGATTTAAACAACACCAGAGGGGTGATATAATAACGAACGAAAAACTCTCTTTGAGGGTTAAACAAAATACAAAAGGAATTGAATAAACAACAAAAGGAACAACTCTATTTAAGCGATATAAACAACACACTTTGGAGAGGGATGAACAACAAACGAATAACTCTACTTGAGAGTTAAACAACACACTAAAGGAGTGGGATAATGTCAAACGAAGAAGTCTATTCGAGATTTAAACAATGCACATAAGGAGTAAGAGTATAACAAACGAAGAACTCTACTTGAGTGTTAAACCACACACATAATGAGTGGGTTAAACAACAAATGTAAAATTCTACTCGAGAGTTAAACAACACAATAAAGGAGTGGGATAATTACAAACGGAGAAGTCAATATGAGATTTAAACAACACACTAGAGGGGTGATACAATAACGAACGAAAAACTCTCTTTGAGGGTTAAACAAAATACAAAATGAATTGAATAAATAAAAAAACCGAACAACTCTATTTGAGCGATATAAACACGACACTTTGGAGAGGGATAAACAACAAACGAATAACTCTACTTGAGAGTTAAACAACACACTAAAGGAGTGGGATAATGTCAAACGAAGAAGTCTATTCGAGATTTAAACAATGCACATAAGGAGTAAGAGTATAACAAACGAAGAACTCTACTTGAGTGTTAAACCACACACATAATGAGTGGGTTAAACAACAAATGTAAAATTCTACTCGAGAGTTAAACAACACAATAAAGGAGTGGGATAATTACAAACGGAGAAGTCAATATGAGATTTAAACAACACACTAGAGGGGTGATACAATAACGAACGAAAAACTCTCTTTGAGGGTTAAACAAAATACAAAATGAATTGAATAAATAAAAAAACCGAACAACTCTATTTGAGCGATATAAACAACACACTTTGGAGAGGGATCAACAACAAACGAATAACTCTACTTGACAGTTAAACAACACACTAAAGGAGTGGGATAATGTCTAACGAAGAAGTCTATTCGAGATTTAAATAATGCATAGAAGAGTAAGAGTATAACAAACGAAGAACTCTACTTGAGTGTTAAACCACACACATAAGGAGTGGGATAAACAACAAATGTAAAATTCTACTCGAGTGTTAAACAACACAATAAAGGAGTGGGATGATTACAAACGGAGAACACAATTTGAGATTTAAACAACGCACCTGAGGGGTGATAAAATAACGAACGAAAAACTCTACTTGAGAGTTAAATAAAACACAGAAGGAATTGAATAAACAACAAACGAACAACTCTATTTGAACGATATAAAAACGACACATTCGAGATGGATGAACAACAAACGAATAACTGTACTTGAGAGTTAAACAACACACTATAGGAGTGGGATAATGTCAAACGAAGAAGTCTATTCGAGATTTAAACAATGCACAGAAGAAGTAAGAGTATAACAAACGAAGAACTCTACTTGAGTGTTAAACCACACACATAATGAGTGGGTAAACAACAAATGTAAAATTCTAGTCTAGAGTTAAACAAAACAATAAAGAAGTGTGATAATTACAAACGGAGAAGTCAATTTTGAGATTTAAACAACACACAAGAGGAGTAATAAAATAATGAACGAAGAACTCTACTTGAGAGTTAAACAAAACACAAAAGGAGTTGAATAAACAACAAACCAAAAACTATACTTGAGAGATAAAAACAAGACACTTTGGAGAGGGATGAACAACAAACGAATAACTCTACTGGGAGTTAAACAACACTAAAGGAGTGTGATAATGTCAAACGAAGAAGTCTATTCGAGATTTAAACAATGCACAGAAGGAGTAAGAGTATAACAAACGAAGAACTCTACATGAGTGTTAAACCACAAACACAATGAGTGGGTTAAACAATAAATGTAAAATTCTACTCGACAGTTAAACAACACAATAAAGGAGTGGGATAATTACAAACGGGGAAGTCAATCTGAGATTTAAACAACACACCAGAGGGGTGATATAATAACGAAAAAACTCTTTGAGGGTTAAACAAAATACAAAAGGAATTGAATAAACAATAAAAGGAACAACTCTATTTAATTGATATAAACAACACTTTGGAGAGGGATGAACAACAAACGAATAACTCTACTTGAGAGTTAAAGAACACACTAAAGGAGTGGCATAATGTCAAACAAGAAGTCTATTCAGATTTAAATACTGCATAGAAGAGTAAGAGTATAACAAGCGAAGAACTACTTGTGCGTTAAACCACACACATAAGGAGTGGGATAAACAACAAATGTAAAATTCTACTAGAGTTAAACAACACAATAAAGGAGTGGATAATTACAAGCGGAGAAGACAACTGAGATTTAAACAACACGGAGGGGTGATATAATAACGAAAAAACTCTTTGAGGGTTAAACAAAATACAAAAGGAATTGAATAAACAACAAACGAACAACTCTATTTGAGCGATATAAACAACACACTTTGGAGAGTGATGAACAACAAACGAATAACTCTACTTGAGAGTTAAACAACACACTAAAGGAGTGGGATAATGTCAAACGAAGAAGTCCATTCGAGATTTAAATCATGATAGAAGAGTAAGAGAGTATAACAAACGAAGAACTCTACTTGTGTGTTAAACCATACACATAAGGAGTGGGATAAACAACAAATGTAAAATTCTACTCGAGAGTTAAACAACACAATAAAGGAGTGGGATAATTACAAACGGAGAAGACAATTTGAGATTTAAACAACGCACCTGAGGGGTGATAAAATAACGAACGAAAAACTCTACTTGAGAGTTAAACAAAACACAAAAGGAATTGAATAAACAACAAACGAACAACTCTATTTGATTGATATAAACAACACACTTTGGAGAGGGATGAACAACAAACGAATAACTCTACTTGAGAGTTAAACAACACACTAACGGAGTGGGATAGTGTCAAACGAAGAAGTCTATTCGAGACTTAAACAATGCAGAGAAGGAGTAAGAGTATAACAAACGAAGAACTCTACTTGAGTGTTAAACCACACACACAAGGAGTGGAATAAACAACAAATGTAAAATTCTACTCGAGAGTTAAACAACACAATAAAAGAGTGGGATAATTACAAACGAAGAAGTCAATTTGAGATTTAAACAACACACTAGAGGGGTGATACAATAACGAACGAAAAACTCTCTTTGAGGGTTAAACAAAATACAAAATGAATTGAATAAATAAAAAAACCGAACAACTCTATTTGAGCGATATAAACAACACACTTTGGAGAGGGATCAACAACAAACGAATAACTCTACTTGACAGTTAAACAACACACTAAAGGAGTGATAATGTCTAACGAAGAAGTCTATTCGAGATTTAAATAATGCATAGAAGAGTAAGAGTATAACAAACGAAGAACTTACTGAGTGTTAAACCACACATAAGGAGTGGGATAAACAACAAATGTAAAATTCTACTCGAGTGTTAAACAACACAATAAAGGAGTGGGATAATTACAAACGGAGAACACAATTTGAGATTTAAACAACGCACCTGAGGGGTGATAAAATAACGAACGAAAAACTCTACTTGAGAGTTAAATAAAACACAGAAGGAATTGAATAAACAACAAACGAACAACTCTATTTGAACGATATAAACACGACACATTCGAGATGGATGAACAACAAACGAATAACTCTACTTGAGAGTTAAACAACACACTATAGGAGTGGGATAATGTCAAACGAAGAAGTCTATTCGAGATTTAAACAATGCACAGAAGAAGTAAGAGTATAACAAACGAAGAACTCTACTTGAGTGTTAAACCACACACATAATGAGTGGGTAAACAACAAATGTAAAATTCTAGTCTAGAGTTAAACAAAACAATAAAGAAGTGTGATAATTACAAACGGAGAAGTCAATTTTGAGATTTAAACAACACACAAGAGGAGTAATAAAATAATGAACGAAGAACTCTACTTGAGAGTTAAACAAAACACAAAAGGAGTTGAATAAACAACAAACCAAAAACTATACTTGAGAGATAAAAACAAGACACTTTGGAGAGGGATGAACAACAAACGAATAACTCTACTTGAGAGTTAAACAACACACTAAAGGAGTGGAATAATGTCAAACGAAGAAGTCTATTCGAGATTTAAACAATGCACAGAAGGAGTAAGAGTATAACAAATGAAGAACTCTACTTGAGTGTTAAACCACACACATAATGAGTGGGTAAACAACAAATGTAAAATTCTACTCGAGAGTTAAACAACACAATAAAGGAGTGGGATAATTACAAACGGAAAAGTCAATATGAGATTTAAACAACACACTAGAGGGGTGATACAATAATGAACGAAGAACTCTACTTGAGAGTTAAACAAAACACAAAAGGAGTTGAATAAACAACAAACCAAAAACTATACTTGAGAGATAAAAACAAGACACTTTGGAGAGGGATCAACAACAAACGAATAACTCTACTTGACAGTTAAATAACACACTAAAGGAGTGGGATAATGTCTAACGAAGAAGTCTATTCGAGATTTAAATAATGCATAGAAGAGTAAGAGTATAACAAACGAAGAACTCTACTTGAGTGTTAAACCACACACATAAGGAGTGGGATAAACAACAAATGTAAAATTCTACTCGAGTGTTAAACAACACAATAAAGGAGTGGGATGATTACAAACGGAGAACACAATTTGAGATTTAAACAACGCACCTGAGGGGTGATAAAATAACGAACGAAAAACTCTACTTGAGAGTTAAATAAAACACAGAAGGAATTGAATAAACAACAAACGAACAACTCTATTTGAACGATATAAACACGACACATTCGAGATGGATGAACAACAAACGAATAACTGTACTTGAGAGTTAAACAACACACTATAGGAGTGGGATAATGTCAAACGAAGAAGTCTATTCGAGATTTAAACAATGCACAGAAGAAGTAAGAGTATAACAAACGAAGAACTCTACTTGAGTGTTAAACCACACACATAATGAGTGGGTAAACAACAAATGTAAAATTCTAGTCTAGAGTTAAACAAAACAATAAAGAAGTGTGATAATTACAAACGGAGAAGTCAATTTTGAGATTTAAACAACACACAAGAGGAGTAATAAAATAATGAACGAAGAACTCTACTTGAGAGTTAAACAAAACACAAAAGGAGTTGAATAAACAACAAACCAAAAACTATACTTGAGAGATAAAAACAAGACACTTTGGAGAGGGATGAACAACAAACGAATAACTCTACTTGAGAGTTAAACAACACACTAAAGGAGTGGAATAATGTCAAACGAAGAAGTCTATTCGAGATTTAAACAATGCACAGAAGGAGTAAGAGTATAACAAATGAAGAACTCTACTTGAGTGTTAAACCACACACATAATGAGTGGGTAAACAACAAATGTAAAATTCTAGTCTAGAGTTAAACAAAACAATAAAGAAGTGTGATAATTACAAACGGAGAAGTCAATTTTGAGATTTAAACAACACACAAGAGGAGTAATAAAATAATGAACGAAGAACTCTACTTGAGACTTAAACAAAACACAAAAGGAGTTGAATAAACAACAAACCAACAACTCTACTTGAGAGATAAAAACAAGACACTTTGGAGAGGGATGAACAACAAACGAATAACTCTACTTGGGAGTTAAACAACACACTAAAGGAGTGGGATAATGTCAAACGAAGAAATCTATTCGAGATTTAAACAATGCACAGAAGAAGTAAGAGTATAACAAACGAAGAACTCTACTTGAGTGTTAAACCACACACATAATGAGTGGGTAAACAAGAAATGTAAAATTCTAGTCTAGAGTTAAACAAAACAATAAAGAAGTGTGATAATTACAAACGGAGAAGTCAATTTTGAGATTTAAACAACACACAAGAGGAGTAATAAAATAATGAACGAAGAACTCTACTTGAGAGTTAAACAAAACACAAAAGGAGTTGAATAAACAAGAAACCAAAAACTATACTTGAGAGATAAAAACAAGACACTTTGGAGAGGGATGAACCACAAACGAATAACTCTACTTGAGAGTTATACAACACAGTAAAGGAGTGGGATAATGTCAAACGAAGAAGTCTATTCGAGATTTAAACAATTCACGGAAGGAGGAAGAGTATAATAAATGAAGAACTCCACATGAGTGTTAAACCACACACATAATGAGTGGGTTAAACAATAAATGTAAAATTCTACTCGAGAGTTAAACAACACAATAAAGGAGTGGGATTATTACAAACGGGGCAGTCAATCTGAGATTTAGACAACACACCAGAGGGGTGATACAATAACGAACGAAAAACTCTCTTTGAGGGTTAAACAAAATACAAAAGGAATTGAATAAACAACAAAACGAACAACTCTATTTGAGCGATATAAACAACACACTTTCGAGAGGGATAAACAACAAACGAATAACTCTACTTGAGAGTTAAACAACACACTAGGAGTGGGATAATGTCAAACGAAGAAGTCTATTCGAGATTTAAACAATGCACAGAACGAGTAAGAGTATAACAAACGAAGAACTCAACTTGAGTGTTAAACCACACACATAATGAGTGGGTAAACAACAAATGTAAAATTCTAGTCTAGAGTTAAACAAAACAATAAAGAAGTGTGATAATTACAAACGGAGAAGTCAATTTTGAGATTTAAACAACACACAAGAGGAGTAATAAAATAATGAACGATGAACTCTACTTGAGAGTTAAACAAGACACAAAAGGAGTTGAATAAACAACAAACCAGCAACTCTACTTGAGAGAGAAAAACAAGACACTTTGGAGAGGGTTGAACAACAAACGAATAACTCTAATTAAACAACACACTACTGGAGTGGGTTAATGTTAAACGAAGATGTCTATTCGAGATTTAAACAAACGAAGAACTCTACTTGGGAGTTAAACCACAAACATAAGGAGTGGGATAAACAACAAATGTAAAATTCTACATGAGAGTTAAAAAACATAATAAAAGAGTGGGATGATTACAAACGGAGAAGACAATCTGAGATATAAACAACACACCTGAGGGGTGATAAAATAACGAACGAAAAACTCTACTTGAGAGTTAAACAAAACACAAAAGGAATCGAATAAACAACAAACGAACAACTCTATTTGAACGATATAAACACGACACTTTGGAGAGGGATGAACAACAAACGAATAACTCTACTTGAGAGTTAAACAACACACTAAAGGAGTGGGATAATGTCAAACGAAGAAGTCTATTCGAGATTTAAACAATACACAGAAGGAGTAAGAGTATAACAAACGAAGAACTCTACTTGAGTGTTAAACAACACACGTAATGAGTGGGTTAAACAAGAAATGTAAAATTCTACTCGAGAGTTAAACAACACAATAAAGGAGTAGGATATTTACAAACGGAGAAGTCAATCTGAGATTTAAACAACACACTAGAGGGGTGATACAATAACGAACGAAAAACTCTCTTTGAGGGTTAAACAAAATACAAAAGGAATTGAATAAACAACAAAACGAACAACTCTATTTGAGCGATATAAACAACACACTTTGGAGAGGGATAAACAACAAACGAATAACTCTACTTGACAGTTAAACAACACACTGAAGGAGTGGGATAATGTCAAACGAAGAAGTCTATTCGAGATTTAAATAATGCATAGAAGAGTAAGAGTATAACAAACGAAGAACTCTACTTGAGTGTTAAACCACACACATAAGGAGTGGGATAAACAACAAATGTAAAATTCTACTCGAGTGTTAAACAACACAATAAAGGAGTGGGATAATTACAAACGAAGAACACAAACTGAGATTTAAACAACGCACCTGAGGGGTGATAAAATAACGAACGAAAAACTCTACTTGAGAATTAAATAAAACACAAAAGGAATTGAATAAACAACAAACGAAAAACTCTATTTGAACGATATAAACACGACACATTGGAGATGGATGAACAACAAACGAATAACTCTACTTGAGAGTTAGACAACACACTAAAGGAGTGGGATAATGTCAAACGAAGAAGTCTATTCGAGATTTAAACAATGCACAGAAGAAGTAAGAGTATAACAAACGAAGAACTCTACTTGAGTGTTAAACCACACACATAATGAGTGGGTAAACAAGAAATTTAAAATTCTAGTCTAGAGTTAAACAAAACAATAAAGAAGTGTGATAATTACAAACGGAGAAGTCAATTTTGAGATTTAAACAACACACAAGAGGAGTAATAAAATAATGAACGAAGAACTCTACTTGAGAGTTAAACAAAACACAAAAGGAGTTGAATAAACAACAAACCAAAAACTATACTTGAGAGATAAAAACAAGACACTTTGGAGAGGGATGAACAACAAACGAATAACTCTACTTGAGAGTTATACAACACAGTAAAGGAGTGGGATAATGTGAAACGAAGAAGTCTATTCGAGATTTAAACAATGCACGGAAGGAGGAAGAGTATAATAAACGAAGAACTCCACATGAGTGTTAAACCACACACATAATGAGTGGGTTAAACAATAAATGTAAAATTCTACTCGAGAGTTAAACAACACAATAAATTAGTGGGATTATTACAAACGGGGCAGTCAATCTGAGATTTAGACAACACACCAGAGGGGTGATACAATAACGAACGAAAAACTCTCTTTGAGGGTTAAACAAAATACAAAAGGAATTGAATAAACAACAAAACGAACAACTCTATTTGAGCGATATAAACAACACACTTTGGAGAGGGATAAACAACAAACGAATAACTCTACTTGAGAGTTAAACAACACACTAGGAGTGGGAGAATGTCAAACGAAGAAGTCTATTCGAGATTTAAACAATGCACAGAAGGAGTAAGAGTATAACAAACGAAGAACTCAACTTGAGTGTTAAACCACACACATAATGAGTGGGTAAACAACAAATGTAAAATTCTAGTCTAGAGTTAAACAAAACAATAAAGAAGTGTGATAATTACAAACGGAGAAGTCAATTTTGAGATTTAAACAACACACAAGAGGAGTAATAAAATAATGAACGATGAACTCTACTTGAGAGTTAAACAAGACACAAAAGGAGTTGAATAAACAACAAACCAGCAACTCTACTTGAGAGATAAAAACAAGACACTTTGGAGAGGGTTGAACAACAAACGAATAACTCTACTTGGGAGTTAAACAACACACTAAAGGAGTGGGATAATGTCAAACGAAGAAGTCTATTCGAGATTTAAACAATGCACAGAAGGAGTAACAGTATAACAAACGAAGAACTCTACATGAGTGTTAAACCACACACATAATGAGTGGGTTAAACAACAAATGTAAAATTCTACTCGACAGTTAAACAACACAATAAAGGAGTGGGATAATTACAAACGGAGAAGACAATCTGAGATTTAAACAACGCACCTGAGGGGTGATAAAATAACGAACGAAAAACTCTACTTGAGAGTTAAACAAAACACAAAAGGAATCGAATAAACAACAAACGAACAACTCTATTTGAACGATATAAACACGACACTTTGGAGAGGGATGAACAACAAACGAATAACTCTACTTGAGAGTTAAACAACACACTAAAGGAGTGGGATAATGTCAAACGAAGAAGTCTATTCGAGATTTAAACAATGCACAGAAGGAGTAAGAGTATAACAAACGAAGAACTCTACTTGAGTGTTAAACAACACACGTAATGAGTGGGTTAAACAACAAATGTAAAATTCTACTCGAGAGTTAAACAACACAATAAAGGAGTAGGATATTTACAAACGGAGAAGTCAATCTGAGATTTAAACAACACACTAGAGGGGTGATACAATAACGAACGAAAAACTCTCTTTGAGGGTTAAACAAAATACAAAAGGAATTGAATAAACAACAAAACGAACAACTCTATTTGAGCGATATAAACAACACACTTTGGAGAGGGATAAACAACAAACGAATAACTCTACTTGACAGTTAAACAACACACTGAAGGAGTGGGATAATGTCAAACGAAGAAGTCTATTCGAGATTTAAATAATGCATAGAAGAGTAAGAGTATAACAAACGAAGAACTCTACTTGAGTGTTAAACCACACACATAAGGAGTGGGATAAACAACAAATGTAATATTCTACTCGAGTGTTAAACAACACAATAAAGGAGTGGGATAATTACAAACGAAGAACACAAACTGAGATTTAAACAAAGCACCTGAGGGGTGATAAAATAACGAACGAAAAACTCTACTTGAGAGTTAAATAAAACACAAAAGGAATTGAATAAACAACAAACGAAAAACTCTATTTGAACGATATAAACACGACACATTGGAGATGGATGAACAACAAACGAATAACTCTACTTGAGAGTTAAACAACACACTAAAGGAGTGGGATAATGTCAAACGAAGAAGTCTATTCGAGATTCAAACAATGCACAGAAGAAGTAAGAGTATAACAAACGAAGAACTCTACTTGAGTGTTAAACCACACACATAATGAGTGGGTAAACAAGAAATGTAAAATTATAGTCTAGAGTTAAACAAAACAATAAAGAAGTGTGATAATTAAAAACGGAGAAGTCAATTTTGAGTTTTAAACAACACACAAGAGGAGTAATAAAATAATGAACGAAGAACTCTACTTGAGAGTTAAACAAAACACAAAAGGAGTTGAATAAACAACAAACCAAAAACTATACTTGAGAGATAAAAACAAGACACTTTGGAGAGGGATGAACAACAAACGAATAACTCTACTTGAGAGTTATACAACACAGTAAAGGAGTGGGATAATGTCAAACGAAGAAGTCTATTCGAGATTTAAACAATGCACGGAAGGAGGAAGAGTATAATAAACGAAGAACTCCACATGAGTGTTAAACCACACACATAATGAGTGGGTTAAACAATAAATGTAAAATTCTACTCGAGAGTTAAACAACACAATAAAGGAGTGGGATTATTACAAACGGGGCAGTCAATCTGAGATTTAGACAACACACCAGAGGGGTGATACAATAATAACGAAAAAACTCTCTTTGAGGGTTAAACAAAATACAAAAGGAATTGAATAAACAACAAAACCAACAACTCTATTTGAGAGACATAAACAACACACTTTGGAGAGGGATAAACAACAAACGAATAACTCTACTTGAGAGTTAAAAAACACAGTAAAGGAGTGGGATAATGTCAAACGAAGAAGTCTATTTGAGATTTAAACAATGCACAGAAGCAGTAAGAGTATAACAAACGAAGAACTCTACTTGAGTGTTAAACCACACACATAATGAGTGGGTAAACAACAAATGTAAAATTCTAGTCTAGAGTTAAACAAAACAATAAAGAAGTGTGATAATTACAAACGGAGAAGTCAATTTTGAGATTTAAACAACACACAAGAGGAGTAATAAAATAATGAACGATGAACTCTACTTGAGAGTTAAACAAGACACAAAAGGAGTTGAATAAACAACAAACCAACAACTCTACTTGAGAGATAAAAACAAGACACTTTGGAGAGGGTTGAACAACAAACGAATAACTCTACTTGGGAGTTAAACAACACACTAAAGGAGTGTGATAACGTCAAACGAAGAAGTCTATTCGAGATTTAAACAATGCACAGAAGGAGTAACAGTATAACAAACGAAGAACTCTACATGAGTGTTAAACCACACACATAATGAGTGGGTTAAACAACAAATGTAAAATTCTACTCGACAGTTAAACAACACAATAAAGGAGTGGGATAATTACAAACGGAGAAGACAATCTGAGATTTAAACAACGCACTTGAGGGGTGATAAAATAACGAACGAAAAACTCTACTTGAGACTTAAACAAAACACAAAAGGAATCGAATAAACAACAAACGAACAACTCTATTTGAACGATATAAACACGACACTTTGGAGAGGGATGAACAACAAACGAATAACTCTACTTGAGAGTTAAACAAGACACTAAAGGAGTGGGATAATGTCAAACGAAGAAGTCTATTCGAGATTTAAACAATGCACGGAAGGAGTAAGAGTATAACAAACGAAGAACTCTACTTGAGTGTTAAACAACACACGTAATGAGTGGGTTAAACAACAAATGTAAAATTCTACTCGAGAGTTAAACAACACAATAAAGGAGTAGGATATTTACAAACGGAGAAGTCAATCTGAGATTTAAACAACACACTAGAGGGGTGATACAATAACGAACGAAAAACTCTCTTTGAGGGTTAAACAAAATACAAAAGGAATTGAATAAACAATAAAACGAACAACTCTATTTGAGCGATATAAACAACACACTTTGGAGAGGGATAAACAACAAACGAATAACTCTACTTGACAGTTAAACAATACACTGAAGGAGTGGGATAATGTCAAACGAAGAAGTCTATTCGAGATTTAAATAATGCATAGAAGAGTAAGAGTATAACAAACGAAGAACTCTACTTGAGTGTTAAACCACACACATAAGGAGTGGGATAAACAACAAATGTAAAATTCTACTCGAGTGTTAAACAACACAATAAAGGAGTGGGATAATTACAAACGAAGAACAAAAACTGAGATTTAAACAACGCACCTGAGGGGTGATAAAATAACGAACGAAAAACTCTACTTGAGAGTTAAATAAAACACAAAAGGAATTGAATAAACAACAAACGAACAACTCTATTTGAACGATATAAACACGACACTTTGGAGAGGGATGAACAACAAACGAATAACTCTACTTGAGAGTTAAACAACACACTAAAGGAGTGGGATAATGTCAAACGAAGAGGTCTATTCGAGATTTAAACAATGCACAGAAGGAGTAAGAGTATAACAAACGAAGAACTCTACTTGAGTGTTAAACAACACACATAATGAGTGGGTTAAACAACAAATGTAAAATTCTACTCGAGAGTTAAACAACACAATAAAGGAGTGGGATAATTACAAATGGAGAAGTCAATCTGAGATTTAAACAACACACTAGAGGGGTGATACAATAACGAACGAAAAACTCTCTTTGAGGGTTAAACAAAATACAAAAGGAATTGAATAAACAACAAAACGAACAACTCTATTTGAGCGATATAAACAACACACTTTGGAGAGGGATAAACAACAAACGAATAACTCTACTTGACAGTTAAACAACACACTAAAGGAGTGGGATAATGTCAAACGAAGAAGTCTATTCGAGATTTAAATAATGCATAGAAGAGTAAGAGTATAACAAATGAAGAACTCTACTTGAGTGTTAAACCACACACATAAGGAGTGGGATAAACAACAAATGTAAAATTCTACTCGAGTGTTAAACAACACAATAAAGGAGTGGGATAATTACAAACGGAGAACACAATCTGAGATTTAAACAACGCACCTGAGGGGTGATAAAATAACGAACGAAAAACTCTACTTGAGAGTTAAATAAAACACAAAAGGAATTGAATAAACAACAAACGAACAACTCTATTTGAACGATATAAACACGACACATTCGAGATGGATGAACAACAAACAAATAACTCTACTTGAGAGTTAAACAACACACTAAAGGAGTGGGATAATGTCTAACGAAGAAGTCTATTCGAGATTTAAATAATGCATAGAAGAGTAAGAGTATAACAAACGAAGAACTCTACTTGAGTGTTAAACCACATACATAAGGAGTGGGATAAACAACAAATGTAAAATTCTACTCGAGTGTTAAACAACACAATAAAGGAGTGGGATAATTACAAACGGAGAAGACAATCTGAGATTTAAACAACGCACCTGAGGGGTGATAAAATAAGGAACGAAAAACTCTACTTGAGAGTTAAATAAAACACAAAAGGAATTGAATAAACAACAAACGAACAACTCTATTTGAGCGATATAAACAGGACACTTTGGAGAGGGATGAACAACAAACGAATAACTCTACTTGAGAGTTAAACAACACACTAAAGGAGTGGGATAATGTCAAAGGAAGAGGTCTATTCGAGATTTAAACAATGCACAGAAGGAGTAAGAGTATAACAAACGAAGAACTCTACTGGAGTGTTAAACCACACACATAATGAGTGGGTTAAACAACAAATGTAAAATTCTACTCGAGAGTTAAACAACACAATAAAGGAGTGGGATAATTACAAACGGAGAAGTCAATATGAGATTTAAACAACACACTAGAGGGGTGATATAATAACGAACGAAAAACTCTCTTTGAGGGTTAAACAAAATACAAAAGGAATTGAATAAACAACAAAAGGAACAACTCTATTTAAGCGATATAAACAACACACTTTGGAGAGGGATGAACAACAAACGAATAACTCTACTTGAGAGTTAAACAACACACTAAAGGAGTGGGATAATGTCAAACGAAGAAGTCTATTCGAGATTTAAATACTGCATAGAAGAGTAAGAGTATAACAAACGAAGAACTCTACTTGTGTGTTAAACCACACACATAAGGAGTGGGATAAACAACAAATGTAAAATTCTACTCGAGAGTTAAACAACACAATAAAGGAGTGGGATAATTACAAACGGAGAAGACAATCTGAGATTTAAACAACACACCAGAGGGGTGATATAATAACGAACGAAATACTCTCTTTGAGGGTTAAACAAAATACAAAAGGAATTGAATAAACAACAAAATGAACAACTCTATTTAAGCGATATAAACAACACACTTTGGAGAGGGATGAACAACAAACGAATAACTCTACTTGAGAGTTAAACCACACACTAAAGGAGTGGGATAATGTCAAACGAAGAAGTCTATTCGAGATTTAAATACTGCATAGAAGAGTAAGAGTATAACAAACGAAGAACTCTACTTGTGTGTTAAACCACACACATAAGGAGTGGGATAAACAACAAATGTAAAATTCTGCTCGAAAGTTAAACAACACAATAAAGGAGTGGGATACTTACAAACGGAGAAGACAATCAGAGATTTAAACAACGCACCTGAGGGGTGATAAAATAACGAACTAAAAATTCTACTTGAGAGTTAAACAAAACACAAAAGGAATTGAATAAACAACAAACGAACAACTCTATTTGAACGATATAAACACGACACTTTGAAGAGGGATGAACAACAAACGAATAACTCTACTTGAGAGTTAAACAACACACTAAAGGAGTGGGATAATGTCAAACGACGAAGTCTATTCGAGATTTAAACAATGCACATTAGGAGTAAGAGTATAAGAAACGAAGAACTCTACTTGAGTGTTAAACCACACACATAATGAGTGGGTTAAACAACAAATGTAAAATTCTACTCGAGAGTTAAACAACACAATAAAGGAGTGGGATAATTACAAACGGAGAAGTCAATATGAGATTTAAACAACACACTAGAGGGGTGATACAATAACGAACGAAAAACTCTTTTTGAGGGTTAAACAAAATACAAAATGAATTGAATAAATAAAAAAACCGAACAACTCTATTTGAGCGATATAAACAACACACTTTGGAGAGGGATCAACAACAAACGAATAACTCTACTTGACAGATAAACAACACACTGAAGGAGTGGGATAATGTCAAACGAAGAAGTCTATTCGAGATTTAAATAATGCATAGAAGAGTAAGAGTATAACAAACGAAGAACTCTACTTGAGTGTTAAACCACACACATAAGGAGTGGGATAAACAACAAATGTAAAATTCTACTCGAGTGTTAAACAACACAATAAAGGAGTGGGATAATTACAAACGGAGAAGACAATCTGAGATTTAAACAACGCACCTGAGGGGTGATAAAATAACGAACGAAAAACTCTACTTGAGAGTTAAATAAAACACAAAAGGAATTGAATAAACAACAAACGAACAACTCTATTTGAACGATATAAACACGACACTTTGGAGAGGGATGAACAACAAACGAATAACTCTACTTGAGAGTTAAACAACACACTAAAGGAGTGGGATAATGTCAAACGAAGAGGTCTATTCGAGATTTAAACAATGCACAGAAGGAGTAAGAATATAACAAACGAAGAACTCTACTTGAGTGTTAAACAACACACATAATGAGTGGGTTAAACAACAAATGTAAAATTCTACTCGAGAGTTAAACAACACAATAAAGGAGTGGGATAATTACAAACGGAGAAGTCAATGTGAGATTTAAACAACACACAAGAGGAGTAATAAAATAATGAACGAAGAACTCTTCTTGAGAGTTAAACAAAACACAAAAGGAGTTGAATAAACAACAAACCAAAAACTATACTTGAGAGATAAAAACAAGACACTTTGGAGAGGGATGAACAACAAACGAATAACTCTACTTGAGAGTTAAACAACACACTAAAGGAGTGGAATAATGTCAAACGAAGAAGTCTATTCGAGATTTAAACAATGCACAGAAGGAGTAAGAGTATAACAAATGAAGAACTCTACTTGAGTGTTAAACCACACACATAATGAGTGGGTAAACAACAAATGTAAAATTCTAGTCTAGAGTTAAACAAAACAATAAAGAAGTGTGATAATTACAAACGGAGAAGTCAATTTTGAGATTTAAACAACACACAAGAGGAGTAATAAAATAATGAACGAAGAACTCTTCTTGAGAGTTAAACAAAACACAAAAGGAGTTGAATAAACAACAAACCAAAAACTATACTTGAGAGATAAAAACAAGACACTTTGGAGAGGGATGAACAACAAACGAATAACTCTACTTGAGAGTTAAACAACACACTAAAGGAGTGGAATAATGTCAAACGAAGAAGTCTATTCGAGATTTAAACAATGCACAGAAGGAGTAAGAGTATAACAAATGAAGAACTCTACTTGAGTGTTAAACCACACACATAATGAGTGGGTAAACAACAAATGTAAAATTCTAGTCTAGAGTTAAACAAAACAATAAAGAAGTGTGATAATTACAAACGGAGAAGTGAATTTTGAGATTTAAACAACACACAAGAGGAGTAATAAAATAATGAACGAAGAACTCTACTTGAGAGTTAAACAAAACACAAAAGGAGTTGAATAAACAACAAACCAACAACTCTACTTGAGAGATAAAAACAAGACACTTTGGAGAGGGATGAACAACAAACGAATAACTCTACTTGGGAGTTAAACAACACACTAAAGGAGTGGGATAATGTCAAACGAAGAAGTCTATTCGAGATTTAAACAATGCACAGAAGGAGTAAGAGTATAACCAACGAAGAACTCTACATGAGTGTTAAACCACACACATAATGAGTCGGTTAAACAACAAATGCAAAATTCTACTCGAGAGTTGAACAACACAATAAAGGAGTGGGATAATTACAAACGGAGAAGACAATCTGAGATTTAAACGCACCTGAGGGGTGATAAAATAACGAACGAAAAACTCTACTTGAGAGTTAAACAAAACACAAAAGGAATTGAATAAACAACAAACGAACAACTGTATTTGAATGATATAAACACGACACTTTGGAGAGGGATGAACAACAAACGAATAACTCTACTTGAGAGTTAAACAACACACTAAAGGAGTGGGATAATGTCAAACGAAGAAGTCTATTCGAGATTTAAACAATGCACAGAAGGAGTAAGAGTATAACAAACGAAGAACTCTACTTGAGTGTTAAACAACACACGTAATGAGTGGGTTAAACAACAAATGTAAAATTCTACTCGAGAGTTAAACAACACAATAAAGGAGTAGGATATTTACAAACGGAGAAGTCAATCTGAGATTTAAACAACAC
The DNA here is from genome assembly GCA_026545765.1 of Plantago major. Classification (NCBI taxonomy): domain Eukaryota; kingdom Viridiplantae; phylum Streptophyta; class Magnoliopsida; order Lamiales; family Plantaginaceae; genus Plantago; species Plantago major. Next base: position 65,739,450 of record CM048839.1, on the reverse strand, counting down.
ACTAGAGGGGTGATACAATAACGAACGAAAAACACTCTTTGAGGGTTAAACAAAATACAAAAGGAATTGAATAAACAACAAAACGAACAACTCTATTTGAGCGATATAAACAACACACTTTGGAGAGGGATAAACAACAAACGAATAACTCTACTTGACAGATAAACAACACACTGAAGGAGTGGGATAATGTCAAACGAAGAAGTCTATTCGAGATTTAAATAATGCATAGAAGAGTAAGAGTATAACAAACGAAGAACTCTACTTGAGTGTTAAACCACACACATAAGGAGTGGGATAAACAACAAATGTAAAATTCTACTCGAGTGTTAAACCACACAATAAAGGAGTGGGATAATTACAAACGAAGAACACAAACTGAGATTTAAACAACGCACCTGAGGGGTGATAAAATAACGAACGAAAAACTCTACTTGAGAGTTAAATAAAACACAAAAGGATTTGAATAAACAACAAACGAAAAACTCTATTTGAACGATATAAACACGACACATTTGAGATGGATGAACAACAAACGAATAACTCTACTTGAGAGTTAAACAACACACTAAAGGAGTGGGATAATGTCAAACGAAGAAGTCTATTCGAGATTTAAACAATGCACAGAAGGAGTAAGAGTATAATAAACGAAGAACTCAACTTGAGTGTTAAACCACACACATAATGAGTGGGTAAACAACAAATGTAAAATTCTAGTCTAGAGTTAAACAAAACAAGAAAGAAGTGTGATAATTACAAACGGAGAAGTCAATTTTGAGATTTAAACAACACACAAGAGGAGTAATAAAATAATGAACGATGAACTCTACTTGAGAGTTAAACAAAACACAAAAGGAGTTGAATAAACAACAAACCAACAACTCTACTTGAGAGATAAAAACAAGACACTTTGGAGGGGGTTGAACAACAAACGAATAACTCTACTTGGGAGTTAAACAACACACTAAAGGAGTGGGATAATGTCAAACGAAGAAGTCTATTCGAGATTTAAACAATGCACAGAAGGAGTAACAGTATAACAAACGAAGAACTCTACATGAGTGTTAAACCACACACATAATGAGTGGGTTAAACAATAAATGTAAAATTCTACTCGACAGTTAAACAACACAATAAAGGAGTGGGATAATTACAAACGGGGAAGTCAATGTGAGATTTAAACAACACAACAGAGGGGTGATATAAAAACGAACGAAAAACTCTCTTTGAGGGTTAAACAAAATACAAAAGGAATTGAATAAACAACAAAAGGAACAACTCTATTTAAGCGATATAAACAACACACTTTGGAGAGGGATGAACAACAAACGAATAACTCTAGTTGAGAGTTAAACAACACACTAAAGGAGTGGGATAATGTCAAACGAAGAAGTCTATTCGAGATTTAAATACTGCATAGAAGAGTAAGAGTATAACAAACGAAGAACTCTACTTGTGTGTTAAACCACACACATAAGGAGTGGGATAAACAACAAATGTAAAATTCTACTCGAGAGTTAAACAACACAATAAAGGAGTGGGATAATTACAAACGGAGAAGACAATCTGAGATTTAAACAACGCACCTGAGGGGTGATAAAATAATGAACGAAAAACTCTACTTGAGAGTTAAACAAAACACAAAAGGAATTGAATAAACAACAAACGAACAACTCTATTTGAACGATATAAACACGACACTTTGGAGAGGGATGAACAACAAACGAATAACTCTACTTGAGAGTTAAACAACACACTAAAGGAGTGGAATAATGTCAAACGAAGAAGTCTATTCGAGATTTAAACAATGCACAGAAGGAGTAAGAGTATAACAAACGAAGAACTCTACTTGAGTGTTAAACCACACACATAATGAGTGGGTAAACAACAAATGTAAAATTCTAGTCTAGAGTTAAACAAAACAATAAAGAAGTGTGATAATTACAAACGGAGAAGTCAATTTTGAGATTTAAACAACACACAAGAGGAGTAATAAAATAATGAACGAAGAACTCTACTTGAGAGTTAAACAAAACACAAAAGGAGTTGAATAAACAACAAACCAACAACTCTACTTGAGAGATAAAAACAAGACACTTTGGAGAGGGATGAACAACAAACGAATAACTCTACTTGGGAGTTAAACAACACACTAAAGGAGTGGGATAATGTCAAACGAAGAAGTCTATTCGAGATTTAAACAATGCACAGAAGGAGTAAGAGTATAACCAACGAAGAACTCTACATGAGTGTTAAACCACACACATAATGAGTGGGTTAAACAACAAATGCAAAATTCTACTCGAGAGTTGAACAACACAATAAAGGAGTGGGATAATTACAAACGGAGAAGACAATCTGAGATTTAAACGCACCTGAGGGGTGATAAAATAACGAACGAAAAACTCTACTTGAGAGTTAAACAAAACACAAAAGGAATTGAATAAACAACAAACGAACAACTGTATTTGAACGATATAAACACGACACTTTGGAGAGGGATGAACAACAAACGAATAACTCTACTTGAGAGTTAAACAACACACTAAAGGAGTGGGATAATGTCAAACGAAGAAGTCTATTCGAGATTTAAACAATGCACAGAAGGAGTAAGAGTATAACCAACGAAGAACTCTACATGAGTGTTAAACCACACACATAATGAGTGGGTTAAACAACAAATGCAAAATTCTACTCGAGAGTTGAACAACACAATAAAGGAGTGGGATAATTACAAACGGAGAAGACAATCTGAGATTTAAACGCACCTGAGGGGGGATAAAATAAAGAACGAAAAACTCTACTTGAGAGTTAAACAAAACACAAAAGGAATTGAATAAACAACAAACCAACAACTCTACTTGAGCGATATAAACACGACACTTTGGAGAGGGATGAACAACAAACGAATAACTCTACTTGAGAGTTAAATAACACACTAAAGGAGTGGATAATGTCAAACGAAGAAGTCTATTCGAGATTTAAATACTGCATAGAAGAGTAAGAGTATAACAAACGAAGAACTCTACTTGTGTGTTAAACCACACACATAAGGAGTGGGATAAACAACAAATGTAAAATTCTACTCGAGAGTTAAACAACACAATAAAGGAGTGGGATAATTACAAACGGAGAAGACAATCTGAGATTTAAACAACGCACCTGAGGGGTGATAAAATAATGAACGAAAAACTCTACTTGAGAGTTAAACAAAACACAAAAGGAATTGAATAAACAACAAACGAACAACTCTATTTGAACGATATAAACACGACACTTTGGAGAGGGATGAACAACAAACGAATAACTCTACTTGAGAGTTAAACAACACACTAAAGGAGTGGGATAATGTCAAACGAAGAAGTCTATTCGAGATTTAAACAATGCACATAAGGAGTAAGAGTATAACAAACGAAGAACTCTACTTGAGTGTTAAACCACACATAATGAGTGGGTAAACAACAAATGTAAAATTCTAGTCAGAGTTAAACAAAACAATAAAGAAGTGTGATAATTACAAACGGCGAAGTCAATTTGATATTTAAACAACACACAAGAGGAGTAATAAAATAATGAACGAAGAACTCTACTTGAGAGTTAAACAAAACACAAAAGGAGTTGAATAAACAACAAACCAACAACTCTACTTGAGAGATAAAAACAAGACACTTTGGAGAGGGATGAACAACAAACGAATAACTCTACTTGGGAGTTAAACAACACACTAAAGGAGTGGGATAATGTCAAACGAAGAAGTCTATTCGAGATTTAAACAATGCATGTAAGGAGTAAGAGTATAACCAACGAAGAACTCTACATGAGTGTTAAACCACACATAATGAGTGGGTTAAACAACAAATGCAAAATTCTACCAGAGTTGAACAACACAATAAAGGAGGATAATTACAAACGGAGAAGACAATCTGAGATTTAAACGCACCTGAGGGGTGATAAAATAACGAACGAAAAACTCTACTTGAGAGTTAAACAAAACACAAAAGGAATTGAATAAACAACAAACGAACAACTGTATTTGAACGATATAAACACGACACTTTGGAGAGGGATGAACAACAAACGAATAACTCTACTTGAGAGTTAAACAACACACTAAACGAGGGATAATGTCAAACGAAGAGGTCTATTCGAGATTTAAACAATGCACAGAAGGAGTAAGAGTATAACAAACGAAGAACTCTACTTGAGTGTTAAACAACACACGTAATGAGTGGGTTAAACAACAAATGTAAAATTCTACTCGAGAGTTAAACAACACAATAAAGGAGTAGGATATTTACAAACGGAGAAGTCAATCTGAGATTTAAACAACACACTAGAGGGGTGATACAATAACGAAAAACACTCTTTGAGGGTTAAACAAAATACAAAAGGAATTGAATAAACAACAAAACGAACAACTCTATTTGAGCGATATAAACAACACACTTTGGAGAGGGATAAACAACAAACGAATAACTCTACTTGACAGATAAACAACACACTGAAGGAGTGGGATAATGTCAAACGAAGAAGTCTATTCGAGATTTAAATAATGCATAGAAGAGTAAGAGTATAACAAGCGAAGAACTTACTGAGTGTTAAACCACACATAAGGAGTGGGATAAACAAATGTAAAATTCTACTCGAGTGTTAAACAACACAATAAAGGAGTGGGATAATTACAAACGAAGAACACAAACTGAGATTTAAACAACGCACCTGAGGGGTGATAAAATAACGAACGAAAAACTCTACTTGAGAGTTAAATAAAACACAAAAGGATTTGAATAAACAACAAACGAAAAACTCTATTTGAACGATATAAACACGACACATTTGAGATGGATGAACAACAAACGAATAACTCTACTTGAGAGTTAAACAACACACTAAAGGAGTGGGATAATGTCAAACGAAGAAGTCTATTCGAGATTTAAACAATGCATGTAAGAGTAAGAGTATAATAAACGAAGAACTCAACTTGAGTGTTAAACCACACACATAATGAGTGGGTAAACAACAAATGTAAAATTCTAGTCTAGAGTTAAACAAAACAAGAAAGAAGTGTGATAATTACAAACGGAGAAGTCAATTTTGAGATTTAAACAACACACAAGAGGAGTAATAAAATAATGAACGATGAACTCTACTTGAGAGTTAAACAAAACACAAAAGGAGTTGAATAAACAACAAACCAACAACTCTACTTGAGAGATAAAAACAAGACACTTTGGAGGGGGTTGAACAACAAACGAATAACTCTACTTGGGAGTTAAACAACACACTAAAGGAGTGGGATAATGTCAAACGAAGAAGTCTATTCGAGATTTAAACAATGCATGTATGAGTAACAGTATAACAAACGAAGAACTTACATGAGTGTTAAACAACACACATAATGAGTGGGTTAAACAATAAATGTAAAATTCTACCGAGTTAAACAACACAATAAAGGAGGGATAATTACAAACGGGAAGTCAATGTGAGATTTAAACAACACAATGTAGGGTGATATAAAAGCGAACGAAAAAACTCTTGAGGGTTAAACAAAATACAAAAGGAATTGAATAAACAACAAAAGAACAACTCTATTTAAGCGATATAAACAACACACTTTGGAGAGGGATGAACAACAAACGAATAACTCTAGTTGAGAGTTAAACAACACACTAAAGGAGTGGGATAATGTCAAACGAAGAAGTCTATTCGAGATTTAAATCATGCAGAAGAGTAAGAGTATAACAAACGAAGAACTCTACTTGTGTGTTAAACCACACACATAAGGAGGATAAACAACAAATGTAAAATTCTACCGAGAGTTAAACAACACAATAAAGGAGGGATAATTACAAACGGAGAAGACAATCTGAGATTTAAACAACGCACCTGAGGGGTGATAAAATAATGAACGAAAAACTCTACTTGAGAGTTAAACAAAACACAAAAGGAATTGAATAAACAACAAACGAACATATCTATTTGAACGATATAAACACGACACTTTGGAGAGGGATGAACAACAAACGAATAACTCTACTTGAGAGTTAAACAACACACTAAAGGAGTGGAATAATGTCAAACGAAGAAGTCTATTCGAGATTTAAACAATGCATGTAAGGAGTAAGAGTATAACAAGCGAAGAACTTACTTGAGTGTTAAACCACACATAATGAGTGGGTAAACAACACATTTAAAATTCTAGTCTAGAGTTAAACAAAACAATAAAGAAGTGTGATAATTACAAACGGAGAAGTCAATTTTGAGATTTAAACAACACACAAGAGGAGTAATAAAATAATGAACGAAGAACTCTTCTTGAGAGTTAAACAAAACACAAAAGGAGTTGAATAAACAACAAACCAAAAACTATACTTGAGAGATAAAAACAAGACACTTTGGAGAGGGATGAACAACAAACGAATAACTCTACTTGAGAGTTAAACAACACACTAAAGGAGTGGAATAATGTCAAACGAAGAAGTCTATTCGAGATTTAAACAATGCACAGAAGGAGTAAGAGTATAACAAATGAAGAACTCTACTTGAGTGTTAAACCACACACATAATGAGTGGGTAAACAACAAATGTAAAATTCTAGTCTAGAGTTAAACAAAACAATAAAGAAGTGTGATAATTACAAACGGAGAAGTCAATTTTGAGATTTAAACAACACACAAGAGGAGTAATAAAATAATGAACGAAGAACTCTACTTGAGAGTTAAACAAAACACAAAAGGAGTTGAATAAACAACAAACCAACAACTCTACTTGAGAGATAAAAACAAGACACTTTGGAGAGGGATGAACAACAAACGAATAACTCTACTTGGGAGTTAAACAACACACTAAAGGAGTGGGATAATGTCAAACGAAGAAGTCTATTCGAGATTTAAACAATGCACAGAAGGAGTAAGAGTATAACCAACGAAGAACTCTACATGAGTGTTAAACCACACACATAATGAGTGGGTTAAACAACAAATGCAAAATTCTACTCGAGAGTTGAACAACACAATAAAGGAGTGGGATAATTACAAACGGAGAAGACAATCTGAGATTTAAACAACGCACCTGAGGGGTGATAAAATAACGAACGAAAAACTCTACTTGAGAGTTAAACAAAACACAAAAGGAATTGAATAAACAACAAACGAACAACTGTATTTGAACGATATAAACACGACACTTTGGAGAGGGATGAACAACAAACGAATAACTCTACTTGAGAGTTAAACAACACACTAAAGGAGTGGGATAATGTCAAACGAAGAAGTCTATTTGAGATTTAAACAATGCATAGAAGAGTAAGAGTATAACAAACGAAGAACTCTACTTGAGTGTTAAACAACACACGTAATGAGTGGGTTAAACAACAAATGTAAAATTCTACTCGAGTGTTAAACAACACAATAAAGGAGTGGGATAATTACAAACGAAGAACACAAACTGAGATTTAAACAACGCACCTGAGGGGTGATAAAATAACGAACGAAAAACTCTACTTGAGAGTTAAATAAAACACAAAAGGATTTGAATAAACAACAAACGAAAAACTCTATTTGAACGATATAAACACGACACATTTGAGATGGATGAACAACAAACGAATAACTCTACTTGAGAGTTAAACAACACACTAAAGGAGTGGGATAATGTCAAACGAAGAAGTCTATTCGAGATTTAAACAATGCACAGAAGGAGTAAGAGTATAATAAACGAAGAACTCAACTTGAGTGTTAAACCACACACATAATGAGTGGGTAAACAATAAATGTAAAATTCTAGTCTAGAGTTAAACAAAACAAGAAAGAAGTGTGATAATTACAAACGGAGAAGTCAATTTTGAGATTTAAACAACACACAAGAGGAGTAATAAAATAATGAACGATGAACTCTACTTGAGAGTTAAACAAAACACAAAAGGAGTTGAATAAACAACAAACCAACAACTCTACTTGAGAGATAAAAACAAGACACTTTGGAGGGGGTTGAACAACAAACGAATAACTCAACTTGGGAGTTAAACAACACACTAAAGGAGTGGGATAATGTCAAACGAAGAAGTCTATTCGAGATTTAAACAATGCACAGAAGGAGTAACAGTATAACAAACGAAGAACTCTACATGAGTGTTAAACCACACACATAATGAGTGGGTTAAACAATAAATGTAAAATTCTACTCGACAGTTAAACAACACAATAAAGGAGTGGGATAATTACAAACGGGGAAGTCAATGTGAGATTTAAACAACACAACAGAGGGGTGATATAAAAACGAACGAAAAACTCTCTTTGAGGGTTAAACAAAATACAAAAGGAATTGAATAAACAACAAAAGGAACAACTATTTATTAAGCGATATAAACAACACACTTTGGAGAGGGATGAACAACAAACGAATAACTCTAGTTGAGAGTTAAACAACACACTAAAGGAGTGGGATAATGTCAAACGAAGAAGTCTATTCGAGATTTAAATACTGCATAGAAGAGTAAGAGTATAACAAACGAAGAACTCTACTTGTGTGTTAAACCACACACATAAGGAGTGGGATAAACAACAAATGTAAAATTCTACTCGAGAGTTAAACAACACAATAAAGGAGTGGGATAATTACAAACGGAGAAGACAATCTGAGATTTAAACAACGCACCTGAGGGGTGATAAAATAACGAACGAAAAACTCTACTTGAGAGTTAAACAAAACACAAAAGGAATTGAATAAACAACAAACGAACAACTCTATTTGAACGATATAAACACGACACTTTGGAGAGGGATGAACAACAAACGAATAACTCTACTTGAGAGTTAAACAACACACTAAAGGAGTGGGATAATGTCAAACGAAGAAGTCTATTCGAGATTTAAATACTGCATAGAAGGAGTAAGAGTATAACAAACGAAGAACTCAACTTGAGTGTTAAACCACACACATAATGAGTGGGTAAACAACAAATGTAAAATTCTAGTCTAGAGTTAAACAAAACAATAAAGAAGTGTGATAATTACAAACGGAGAAGTCAATTTTGAGATTTAAACAACACACAAGAGGAGTAATAAAATAATGAACGATGAACTACTTGAGAGTTAAACAAAACACAAAAGGAGTTGAATAAACAACAAACCAACAACTCTACTTGCGAGATAAAAACAAGACACTTTGGAGGGGGTTGAACAACAAACGAATAACTCTACTTGGGAGTTAAACAACACACTAAAGGAGTGGGATAATGTCAAACGAAGAAGTCTATTCGAGATTTAAACAATGCACAGAAGGAGTAACAGTATAACAAACGAAGAACTCTACATGAGTGTTAAACCACACACATAATGAGTGGGTTAAACAATAAATGTAAAATTCTACTCGACAGTTAAACAACACAATAAAGGAGTGGGATAATTACAAACGGGGAAGTCAATGTGAGATTTAAACAACACAACAGAGGGGTGATATAAAAACGAACGAAAAACTCTCTTTGAGGGTTAAACAAAATACAAAAGGAATTGAATAAACAACAAAAGGAACAACTCTATTTAAGCGATATAAACAACACACTTTGGAGAGGGATGAACAACAAACGAATAACTCTAGTTGAGAGTTAAACAACACACTAAAGGAGTGGGATAATGTCAAACGAAGAAGTCTATTCGAGATTTAAATACTGCATAGAAGAGTAAGAGTATAACAAACGAAGAACTCTACTTGTGTGTTAAACCACACACATAAGGAGTGGGATAAACAACAAATGTAAAATTCTACTCGAGAGTTAAACAACACAATAAAGGAGTGGGATAATTACAAACGGAGAAGACAATCTGAGATTTAAACAACGCACCTGAGGGGTGATAAAATAACGAACGAAAAACTCTACTTGAGAGTTAAACAAAACACAAAAGGAATTGAATAAACAACAAACGAACAACTCTATTTGAACGATATAAACACGACACTTTGGAGAGGGATGAACAACAAACGAATAACTCTACTTGAGAGTTAAACAACACACTAAAGGAGTGGGATAATGTTAAACGAAGAAGTCTATTCGAGATTTAAATACTGCACAGAAGGAGTAAGAGTATAACAAACGAAGAACTCAACTTGAGTGTTAAACCACACACATAATGAGTGGGTAAACAACAAATGTAAAATTCTAGTCTAGAGTTAAACAAAACAATAAAGAAGTGTGATAATTACAAACGGAGAAGTCAATTTTGAGATTTAAACAACACACAAGAGGAGTAATAAAATAATGAACGATGAACTCTACTTGAGAGTTAAACAAAACACAAAAGGAGTTGAATAAACAACAAACCAACAACTCTACTTGAGAGATAAAAACAAGACACTTTGGAGGGGGTTGAACAACAAACGAATAACTCTACTTGGGAGTTAAACAACACACTAAAGGAGTGGGATAATGTCAAACGAAGAAGTCTATTCGAGATTTAAACAATGCATGAGTAATAAGAGTATAACAAACGAAGAACTCTACATGAGTGTTAAACCACACACATAATGAGTGGGTTAAACAATAAATGTAAAATTCTACTCGACAGTTAAACAACACAATAAAGGAGTGGGATAATTACAAACGGGGAAGTCAATGTGAGATTTAAACAACACAACAGAGGGGTGATATAAAAACGAACGAAAAACTCTCTTTGAGGGTTAAACAAAATACAAAAGGAATTGAATAAACAACAAAAGGAACAACTCTATTTAAGCGATATAAACAACACACTTTGGAGAGGGATGAACAACAAACGAATAACTCTACTTGAGAGTTAAACAACACACTAAAGGAGTGGGATAATGTCAAACGAAGAAGTCTATTCGAGATTTAAATACTGCATAGAAGAGTAAGAGTATAACAAACGAAGAACTCTACTTGTGTGTTAAACCACACACATAAGGAGTGGGATAAACAACAAATGTAAAATTCTACTCGAGAGTTAAACAACACAATAAAGGAGTGGGATAATTACAAACGGAGAAGACAATCTGAGATTTAAACAACGCACCTGAGGGGTGATAAAATAACGAACGAAAAACTCTACTTGAGAGTTAAACAAAACACAAAAGGAATTGAATAAACAACAAACGAACAACTCTATTTGAACGATATAAACACGACACTTTGGAGAGGGATGAACAACAAACGAATAACTCTACTTGAGAGTTAAACAACACACTAAAGGAGTGGGATAATGTCAAACGAAGAAGTCTATTCGAGATTTAAATACTGCATAGAAGAGTAAGAGTATAACAAACGAAGAACTCTACTTGTGTGTTAACCACACACATAATGAGTGGGTTAAACAACAAATGTAAAATTCTAGTCTAGAGTTAAACAAAACAATAAAGAAGTGAGATAATTACAAACGGTGAAGTCAATTTGAAATTTAAACAACACACAAGAGGAGTAATAAAATAACGAACGAAGAACTCTACCTGAGAGTTAAACAAAATCTAAATGGAGTTGAATAAACAACAAACCAACAACTCTACTTGAGAGATAAAAACAACACACTTTGGAGAGGGATGAACAACAAACGAATAACTCTACTTGAGAGTTAAACAACACACTAAAGGAGTGGGATAATGTCGAATGAAGAAGTCTATTCGAGATTTAAACAATGCACGGAAGGAGGAAGAGTATAATAAACGAAGAACTCCACATGAGTGTTAAACCACACACATAATGAGTGGGTTAAACAATAAATGTAAAATTCTACTCGAGAGTTAAACAACACAATAAAGGAGTGGGATTATTACAAACGGGGCAGTCAATCTGAGATTTAGACAACACACCAGAGGGGTGATACAATAACGAACGAAAAACTCTCTTTGAGGGTTAAACAAAATACAAAAGGATTTGAATAAACAACAAAACGAACAACTCTATTTGAGCGATATAAACAACACACTTTGGAGAGGGATAAACAACAAACGAATAACTCTACTTGAGAGTTAAACAACACACTAAAGGAGTGGGATAATGTCAAACGAAGAAGTCTATTCGAGATTTAAACAATGCACAGAAGGAGTAAGAGTATAATAAACGAAGAACTCAACTTGAGTGTTAAACCACACACATAATGAGTGGGTAAACAACAAATGTAAAATTCTAATCTAGAGTTAAACAAAACAAGAAAGAAGTGTGATAATTACAAACGGAGAAGTCAATTTTGAGATTTAAACAACACACAAGAGGAGTAATAAAATAATGAACGATGAACTCTACTTGAGAGTTAAACAAAACACAAAAGGAGTTGAATAAACAACAAACCAACAACTCTACTTGAGAGATAAAAACAAGACACTTTGGAGGGGGTTGAACAACAAACGAATAACTCTACTTGGGAGTTAAACAACACACTAAAGGAGTGGGATAATGTCAAACGAAGAAGTCTATTCGAGATTTAAACAATGCACTGAAGGAGTAACAGTATAACAAACGAAGAACTCTACATGAGTGTTAAACCACACACATAATGAGTGGGTTAAACAATAAATGTAAAATTCTACCAGTTAAACAACACAATAAAGGAGGGATAATTACAAGCGGGAAGTCAATGTGAGATTTAAACAACACAACAGAGGGGTGATATAAAAACGAACGAAAAACTCTTTGAGGGTTAAACAAAATACAAAAGGAATTGAATAAACAACAAAAGGAACAACTCTATTTAAGCGATATAAACAACACACTTTGGAGAGGGATGAACAACAAACGAATAACTCTAGTTGAGAGTTAAACAACACACTAAAGGAGTGGGATAATGTCAAACGAAGAAGTCTATTCGAGATTTAAATACTGCATAGAAGAGTAAGAGTATAACAAACGAAGAACTCTACTTGTGTTAAACCACACACATAAGGAGTGGGATAAACAACAAATGTAAAATTCTACTCGAGAGTTAAACAACACAATAAAGGAGTGGGATAATTACAAACGGAGAAGACAATCTGAGATTTAAACAACGCACCTGAGGGGTGATAAAATAACGAACGAAAAACTCTACTTGAGAGTTAAACAAAACACAAAAGGAATTGAATAAACAACAACCGAATAACTCTATT